>CM076570.1:945808898-946454293 GCA_034641835.2 Pinus albicaulis
CGTAAGGATATCTATAAGGCCTGATGTTTGGAGGAACACTTCTTGGAATCAAATGAATAGCATGATCATGATCATGAATAGGTGGGAGTCCTTTGGGAGGTTCAAACACCTTGGAATGATTGTCCAAGACTTGTTGGAGACCTGCATAAATAGATGATTTTGATGTTGGAACTTCTAGTGAGCATAATTTTGCAATTACGCATTGTTGTTCTTTCTTTATAAGCTTTTTCATGACATTAGAGCTTATTATCCTTCCTGTCTTCCCTGCAATAAATTGTAATTCGACTTCCTTTCCTTCTGAAAAAAATTTCAAGAAACGTTCTTGAAAATTAAAAGCTACCGTCCCCAAAGATTGTAACCATTGTACTCCTAGTACAACATCAGCACCTCCCATAGGAATGGAAAGCATTGGACTAGTCAATACATATTCCCCCATGGTTAGCTTGATATTATGGCATTTTCTAGAGCAATTTATAGTTCTCCATTTGCAACCATCACTTGACATTCTGGTGCTGGGTATAGGAAACAATTTAATTCCTTGGCTACCTTACAATGAATAAAATTATGGGTGCTACCTGAATCAATCAACACTATTACCTTTTTCTTCTTGATATGTCCTTCTATCTTGAGAGTTTGAGAAGTGGTAATTCTTGCCAGTGCATTACACGATATGGTCGGATTCATTTCTTCCTCTTCTAGGGATGGTTCCTGGTGTATATCCTCTTCTTGTTCATTTTCTTCTTCCTCTTCACAATCTATGTAAAATAATTTCTTCTCAGCACACTTATGACCTTTAGTGTATTTGCTATCACAACTGTAGCAAAACCCTTTTGCTCTTTTTTCTTCCAATTGTTGTGGTGTTAACCTTGTAGGTTGTGGAAATCTAGACGTAGCAACACTTCCTTCTTTATAGAATTGAGTGGTAGGCTTCCTTGTCGCCATAATTTTACATTCAACTTTTCTTGCCAACCTGAATGCCTTCTCCAATGAATCAGGTTCCAGAATGTGAACTTCATGTTGAATGTTATCCTTTAAAGTGCCTATGAAGAGATCAATTCCGTGTTCCTCTGGAATATCAGCTACCCTTATATTCAATTTTTGGAAGTCCTCAATGTGCTGCCCCACTAAACCCTTTTGTTTGAGATTTATCAATTAGCTAAAGAAGGTGTTGCTCTTTGTATCCTCATAATGTGCTATCATTTTCTTTTGTAAAATTATTAACGGACAATTTTTAAAGTAAGAAATACACTCGATACCATACAAATGTATTTTGTTCTGAGAAATGTAAGTTTTCTCATTACCTTTTTAGTCATTTTTACTGCATTTATGGAATCAAAATATTTGTCCATCTGTAGTATCCATATTCAGGATCTTTCCATCAAAACTTCTATATCCATTTAGATATTGTAGTTCATGCCTCATGATGAAATTTAGCAAATCACGATTAACATTTATTTTGTTCTCATCATGAGTTTCCTCTACTATCTTTTCACCATTACGAAACATTTCTTGTATCAACTTTTCCAAACCTTCGATGTCTACTTTTAGATCCTTCTTCATGTTTTCCATGTTGTCTTTCATTTTTTCATCATTCTTAGCTTCCATGTCATCCATCTTAGCTTCCATGCCCACTTCCATGCCATCCATCTTAGCTTCCAAACCATTCATCTTAGCTTCCACGCCCATCTTCAAACCATCCATATTAGTTTCCATGCCTTTCTTCAAAAATTCCATTTCATTTTTTGTTGTTCTTCGCGAGAGCGAAATTTGTTGAACTTGCTCTTGTAATTTTGATATGTCATGTTGCCATTCTTCGTCTTCATGAGTCATAGTAGAGCCTTCTAAAGTCTTTATGGGTGTTGAATTATTTTTAGGGGCCATTTTAGAATCCAATATTGATATATATTCTACAATATGCCTTGGAATCAATTCAACTTGATTCTTCAAACAAGACTGATGCAATTCGGAAAAAAAATACACCCCTTTTACTTGCTTTTAGGAGCTCGATATTGAAATTGAATTATCTCTGTAATTGAAAATCTTCAATATCTGCAATTAATCCTTGTCGTAGCCCTCTGAAGCTTCTTTCAAATGCCATAGGTTTAATCTAATTTGGATTCTTCAAGACAAATTTATGTCCAATCTCCCACAATGACCCAATTTTGGATTGGTTGAGTAGAGCGAACTTGTACGACTTGCCGTGTGTCACTGTTTCATGATTTGGGTCTGAAATTGATATTACAGAAACTGCAATCTGTGTACTTGCGACCAATTTTTATGGCACTCCAATCCGATGCCCAGAGAGAGAGTTATGAACATTTTCTCACGATCATCTCTTTGAGATGAAATTCGGGAGCCTAAAAAAGCACTACCTTCCACAAATCACATCTCCAGAATAATTGTAAACCAAGCTCCGAAATTTTTTGAAAATTTTCCTCAAGATTTCAGCTTTGCACCCTAACAATTGCAGATTCTGACCCTTAGTAGAAAAAAATTTATAGTGCAAATGCCACGATGACCTGTTTAGGAGCTTGAAAACAGACCTAAATTCCACAGATCATATCTCCGAAAATATTATGAACCAAGCTCTGAAATGTTTATAAAATCTTCCTTAGGATTTCGGCTTTGCACCCTAAAAATTTTAGCTTTTGAAACTTTGTAGAAAAAAAGTTATAGCGAAAATGCCACGATGACCTATTTGGAGCAGTGAAACCCTAGAATCCAAAGCTCTGATACCAAATGTTGTGTAACTAGCTTCAAAAATAGAAGAAAAGAGATATAAATGCCTTATAAATAATCCACTTCAAGGGGGGAACCTCTAATACATTACATAAATGAACAATTCTTCGATGATACAATTTAAAAAACCTCCTTTCTATATATAGGAGTCCATGGGGGCATAATGTAATCCTAGTGGGCCACAATGTAATCCTAGCCAACCTAACAATAATAATTTAAGGGCACAATAATAACAAAATGGGGGTTACAAGGGTAGAATAATAAAAATAAGGGGGTTACACTAACAATAATAAGGGGCTATACTAGTGATATAGGGACCTAACAAAAGGTAAAAAAATTGAAGGAAAATGTGATACAAAATATAAATAGTGCTATAAATTCAATTAGAAGATCTAGACAGAAAAATGTTTCAGTTGTACGTAGAAAAATACATATGGCAGTGGTTTCATCAAATACTAAAGAGAATCGCTTGGTAAAATCTACGGCACGAGCATTAGGATCCTCGCAAAAAGCTTTGCACAAACATTAGAAATTTCGGTTGCAAATAGATGTAAATGATGAACTTGATTGTTGGAGAGCTATTTGTAGGCAACCATACAAAGATAGACTTGGAGAAAATGTTAAGAAAATAATATATGAATATTGGAAGAGAAATTCGCATGTTTCGCCAACTGCAAGGCATGTGATGCAAAGAAGAATAACACGAAATCGGTATGAAAAACATGAAAAAAATTTCTTGGAAACTACTCAGATAGATTTGTTCAACAAGTTCAAAGAAGAGAATCATAAAATTCATGTTTCAATCAGTGCTTTTGTTCAACAAAAACCATGGTATGTAAAACCTATCACCATACGAGACACTTGTTGTTGCTGTTATCATGTGGAATTTGAGTTATATTATGACACATTCCTTGATTTCGGTAGAACATTTTGGAAGGATTCACCTCCTCCTTCCACTATCCGTGATTTCATATCTCAAATTCTATGTGAAAGAGAAAGCGATGAACTATTTTACGAAAAGAAATGTGTTGGTGGTAAAAAATGCGATGATTATGGAAATTTGACTAAATTTCAAAACAAATATCATATTGATATAAATGATCAATCATTTTCCAACATGAAAGTGAAATGAATGAGATATGAATATATCCATACATCGATTTAACGTGAAAATAGTGTTAAAAGGATTGAATTACGAGAAGAAGAAATTTTTGTGATAGAATTTTTGAGAAAATTTGAGGTAGAAATTTACAAATACACCAAGCATTCCCATAGAGCTTGATGGCAAGACTTGCAATTCAAAAAATCCTGTGAATTTTTTCCACCAGTGACCATTTTCTCAATAATTGACTTTGTAGAAAACTACACATTTGTTCCACAAAAATAAATTCAAAGTTAATACTATCATTCTGACCAAGTCTCCATGCTCTTCCATATTCTATATAAACATGCTGAACAAAACGTCGATCATATAGAAAGCACCAGTGAAAATTGACATATTATTAAAGAATATCACTTTTATATTAGTAACGATCGTACACATGATACATATTTTGTATTTTTGGGTATGTGTTATATTCTTTCCACGACTAATCATGCATGGGGGTGTCACATGGGGGTGGTAGCCCCCCCTTGTCGAGGTTCAAGGCAGTGCCCCATAATTTTTAATTTTTTTGGTCCTTATTTTCCAGTGGGCGGATCCGCCCATGGTTTTGTGCATGGGTTTGCACATGGTTTTGGGGTACGGTGGTTTTCGGCCCCTAGTATTTTGTAGATTTGGTCAAGGGAACTATGGTTATGTTCTAATCTAGGGTTAATGGACTGAGTTTTATGTATGCTTTGGCATGTATATATATGTGTTGTAACACTAAAAGGAATATAATGAAAAATCAAGCTGGTCGTCCCGATTTGGGATCTAGGGGAAAATCTTTGTGTTTATCTATTTTATGTTTTATGCTCTCGCTATTGTTTATTTTCTGTTTTAAGATTCGTTTGCAGATAATTTCTGTACAGGGTTAAGACCTACATTTGGTATCAGAGCTGTTTCAGCTTCAAGGGGATGCCTTTGCTGTTGAGGGTTTTTTGCTCGGGCCTGTGGTAGACCCTGTTCAGTGGGAGATCTATGGGATTGATTCTTGCGGTGAAAGAAGATGGCGAGTAGTGGAAAGATAAAGATCAATATATTTAATGGTCAGAGCTTGAGTTGTGGAAGTTCAAGATGGAGGACCTTCTAGTCGATAAAGATCAATGGATCATGGTAGATCCACATACTAAACCAACTACAATGTCAGATGAAGATTGGAAGAAGTTGGATCAGAAGGAGAAGAGCACAATATGGTTGTGTGTCTCCGATTCTGTAGTGTTTAATGTATCTGGGGAAGTTATGACGAAGACCTTGTGGGACAAGCTAGGGACTTTGTACCAATTTAGGTCTCTGGTGAATAAATTGTTCCTGCCGAAAAAGCTGTATAACCTAAGGATGAAGGATGGAGACTCGGTGACAGAGCATTTGAACGTCTTCAATACTGTGGTAAGTCAGTTGTCATCTGTTGATATTAAAATCTCAGATGAAGATAAGTGCAACAGCTTGTTGTGTTCTCTACCATACTCATGGGACAGTCTGGTTATTGCAATAGGTAGCAATACAACTACCTTGAATTTTGATGACATTGTCTCAGCCTTGTTATTAGAGGAAATGAGACAAAGAAATATGGAGGGTCAGAATGGAGATGCCTTATCTGTACGAAGAAGGTCCTAGAACAGAAACAAGAATCAGGTTTCGAGTGGGAGATCTAAATCTAGAGGGAGATATAAATATTATGGAAAGTTTCTAAAGGTATGCTGGAAATGCGAAAAGGAAGGGCACTACAAAAATGACTACAAATCTAAATCTCCTAACAAAGGAAAAGTATCTAATGATGCTCCTACCGCAGAGGAAAAAACTGCCTCGGATGAAGGTGGGGATGTGTATTTGTCTTCTTCTTCAAATACACAAGTAGATCATGAGCCATGGTTGATTGATTATGGTGCATCCTTTCACTTCACTATCCATAGGGAGTGGTTCTGCGAGTACGAGAAATATGATGGCAGTGATGTCTTCTTAGGTGATGATAGGAATGCTAGAATCGTCGGACGTGGAAAATTCAAGCTGAAGCTGCAAGGTGGAAGGATTAGAAAAATTCCTGGTGTTCTACACATTCCTCCATTGGCCATAAATCTGATTTCTGTAAGCAAGATGGATGATGCAGGTGTAAAAAAAGTGTTCGAGAAATATACCTGTAAGATGGTTCGGGAAGCATTAGTATTAATGTAGGGAGTTCGGATTGGAACTCTGTACAAGCTTCAGGGCAGCACTATTATTGCTAGGTGCAACAGTTCTGTGGTTCCTGAAAGTGGAGTGGAAAGCCTAGCGGTATCTGCAGAAAAGACCATGCTATGGCATCAAAGGCTTGGACATATTGGAGAGAAGGGCCTTCGGATACTACATGGAAATGGTATGGTAGAAGGTATGTCTAATTTCTCTCTGGATTTTGATTTCTGTGAACATTGTGTATATGGGAAGCAGAATCGGGTGAGTTTTCCTTTTGGTGCTAAGAGGGTGAACAAGATATTAGAGCTTGTGCATAGTGATGTGTTTGGACCTGTGTCAGTTCCATCATTGGGTAAGTCTGTGTAATATGTTTCATTCATATATGACTTCTGAAGGAATACATGGCTATATTTTTTGAGGGAGAAATCTGAAGTCTTTGACAAATTTAAAGAATTTAAGACTCTGGTGGAAAACCAGACAGAGAAGAAGATAAAGGTGCTAAGTACAAATAATGGTGGGGAGTTCTGCAAGAAGGAATTTGAAGAGTTCTGTAAGAAGTGTGGTATATCACGGTAGAATACTACTCCATACACATCTTAGAAAAATGTAGTTGTAGAAAGAATGAACAGAATGTTGATGGAAAAGGTAAGAAGCATGCTCAGTGGTACCAGGTTAGGACAAGAATTTTCGGCAAAGGCAGTGGAAACTACATGTTACATGGGTAACAGATCACCTTCATCAGCATTGGAGGATAATATTCCACATGAGGTATGGACTGGAAAGAAACCCACTCTTTCATGTCTAAGAGTATTTGGATGTGATGCATATGTACATGTTTCGAAGGAGAAAAGGACCAAGTTGGATAATAAATCTGAAAGGTGCATCTTTATTGGATATAAGGATGGTTTAAATGGTTACAATATTTGGAACCTAGAAGCAAGGAAGGTTGTGTACAGCTGAGATGTGTTGTTTAGAGACGTGAAAGATATTGTTAAACATGAAGTCCTAACAAAGGAACCTGAGAAGATAGAGTTTGAGCTAAAGGAGGATGAATTAGACTCTATAATAGAAGAAGAATCAGAACAACCACAAACTCTAGCTGTGAGAAGATCAGTTCGGGAAAGAAGGCAACCAGAATGGTATAGTCCATCTACGTTCTATTAAGGTTTTGCCTTAACTATAACTGATGATGATCCTAGAACCGTCAGGGGGGCAGTAGATTCAGAGGATGGAAAACTATGGAAGGAGGCCATGGTTGATGAAATGGCATCCTTGCATAAAAATGAGGCATGGTATCTGGTGGAGTTTCCGGCTGGAAGGAAGCCCGTCTGAACAAAATGGGTGTTTAAGAAGAATATGAATGTAGAAGTCAAGGTGGAGAAATACAAATCTCGATTGGTAGCAAAAGGTTATTTCGAGGTGCCGGGAATTGATTTTGGTGATATTTTTTCTCCTGTTACCAAAGTTACTTCTATTAGATTACTCTTATCTGTTGCTGTTGCATTTGATTTTGAGATAGAACAGATGGATGTGAAGACAACATTTCTTCACGGGGATCTAGAAGAAGAGATCTATATGAAACAACTTGAAGGCTTTACGGTGAAGGGGAAGAAAGAATTGGTATGCCGGTTAAAAAAGTCTTTGTATGGGTTAAAATAGTCACCAAGGATGTGGTATCAGAAATTTGATACCTATATACGGGGACTTGGCTTCACCAAAAGCAATGAGGATCACTGTGTTTATTTTAAATTAATTGGTGACCATGTTGTTTATTTGGTGTTGTATGTGGATGATATGTTATTGATTGGAAATGACAAAGAAATTATCCAAGATTTGAAGACCCAATTGTTCTCCAAATTCGGCATGAAGGTTCTTGGTGCTGCAAACTATATTTTGGGCATGGAAATTAAGAGAGATTGGGAAAAAAGGAAGCTCTGGTTAGACCAGAGGAAGTGTGTCGAGACCATATTGCAGAGGTTCAATATGCAGGATAGTAAACCAGTGAATGTTCCTATTCCTGTAGGTGTAAAGTTGTCTGTTGAACAGTGTCCCAAGACAGAAGAAGAAGAGGAGTATATGTCCCATGTTCCATATGCTAGTGCAGTGGGTAGCCTAATGTATGCAATGGTCTGTATTATACTAGACATTGCACATGTAGTGGGATTACTGAGAAGGTTTATGTCAAACGCAGGGAAGGATCATTCGACAGCAGTGAAGTGAATTTTCAAATATTTTCGTGGCACTAGTGATTATGGCTTGTGCTACCAGGGAAGACCGGGATTGGAAAGAGTGTTGGACATTCATGGTTTTGTTGATGAAAAATGGGCTGGAGATCTAGAACAAAGAATATCTACAAGTGGGTATAGCCTTTTTGGAGGTGTAGTCAGTTGGATGAGTAAAATATAGTATGTAGTGGCTCTTTCAACTACAGAGGTTGAATACATGGCAGCCACTCATGCAAACAAGGAATCAGGTTTTTTGTAGAGACTGTGTTTAATTATGGGGTTGGTTCAACAAGCTATAAGGATAGACTGTGATAGCAAATGTGCAATTTTCTTGGCTAAGAACCCTGCTTATCATTCAAAGACAAAGCAGATTGATGTTCAATATCAGTTTGTGAGAGATATGGTTGAGGCTAAAAGGGTTTTGCTGGTAAAGGTGGGCACTTTGAAGAATGTTGCAGATGCATTGACGAAGTCTATAAGCACTTAGAAGTTCTCTTGGTGTACAGAAACAATGGGTATCATAGAACTGAGGTAATGACTAAACTCTCTTATGGCCCACTATGGAAATAAAACAACAAGTGGGAGAATGTTCGGTATGTGTTATATTATTTCCACGACTAATCACACATGGGGGGTCGTAGGGGGGGCAGTAGCCCCCCTGTCAGGGTCCGGGGTAGCGCCTTGGATTTCTTTTTTTTTGGTCCTTATTTTCTGGTGGGCGGATACGCCCATGGTTTTGTTCATGGGTTTGCACATGGTTTTGGGATACAATGGTTTTCGACCCCCGGTATTTTGTAGATCCGGTCAAGGGAACTACGGTTATGTTCTAATATAGGGTTAACGGATTGGGGTTTATGTATGCTTTGGCGTGTATATATATGTTTTGTAACAAGAAAAGGAATATAATAAAAAATCATGCTGGTCATCCCAATTTGGGATCGAGGGGAAAATCTCTGTGCTTATCTGTTTTATGTTTTATGCTCTCGCTATTGTTTATTTTCTATTTTAAGATTCGTTTGCAGATAATTTCTGTACAGGGTTAAGACCTACATGTACAACATTGTTTTGGAAAAATTTATAATTCCTTGAAAAATTGTGGAATAACATTCAATGAACATTGGATATGGTTAGACAGATGCGTAGATCAATTCAAATCTGCACAATCATTCTTTTGGTTGTGTTGTCTTCATCAGAAAACCTGCATTAAACATTGTGGGAATTTCTTTGAGACTATCCATGGAAAAGGAGAACATGACAGTGCAGGGGCATGCTTAAAACAAACACTTCGAAAATATCAAATGAACCCCTTTGCAAGAGAACTTATGGATGCGAAAGAAGTTGTTCAATGGTGCATCGCTGCTCTAAGCCATGAGACTAACCGATGAAGGGAAGTGCGAAGGTACATTCAATTTAATTTTTATTGGATATCTAATTTTAAAAAGTGTACATTTATCACAATGATTATCTTTCATTGTATTTTGATATCATATTTACATTCTTCTTTAAATTTTCCATATAAACGTTTTTTTGGCATATTGGGATCGAAGACATAGATAGATCAATTGGAAATGAAGTTGAAACAATAAAAGGGACTCGAAAATTGCATTAAATTAAAACAAATTATTCTAGAAATGTGTTTGCATTGGATAAAAGAAAATATTCTTGTTTGTGTCATGTTTGCATAGACAACACAAAATCTAATGACATTTGTGAAAAAAAAATGTATGTAAAAGATTTGAAACATACAGAGCTTAATACAAAGGGAAAAATGTCCGTTGCAATGTTCGAAGAAATGCAATCAGAGAATACTACAATATCATCTAATGGTGATCAAGTTTCTGATATTGTTAGAGAAGGTAACATTTGAATTGCTTTCTAATGGTAAAGATCTACAAATAAATTTGACTATGTATAATTTTGTTAAGTTTGTTTTACTGTGCATGAGATGTTTTTGCTGTAATTGCACCTACTGAAAATGATGAAAATGTGAAGTATTAATTGATGTGTTGCATTGAACGAAAAATGAAATTATTAGAAGACTATAATGATCAGGGATTTCCATATGAAAGAATATCTATTATACTTAAAGGTTATTTTTTTGGACAAACTAATCATAGTGGGGATTTTGTTTACATTGAAGACTATGAACCTGATTTCATAAGTTGTCAATATAGTCACTTGGTGTGTTCTGCATGCATAAATTTGATAGAGGTTCAATGAAAGAAAAAAAGAAAATTAAGAAATGGAAAATGTCAAAATCCGATCATGAACAGATTATTGAAGATGGCATTCCATTGGAATTTTTTTGATTGAACTGCCCAACAATTTATTCTCTTCGGAATATATGTTCTAGAACTTCCAGTACTCAACTAAAAATTGAGTTGCCTTGTTATGTTATCTGTGGAAGTGTTTTCACATGTACAAATTGTTTTGGTACATGCACACTCTAGTATCAACTGAAAGGAGCTTTTCTATACATGCATTGATGAAAAATGTTGCATGTATTGGATATATATATGTGTGTGTGTGTGTTCTAGAATGAAATTAACTGTTCAAGTAGTTTTACTATGTGCATTGATGAAAAATGGTTCACGTACTCAATATATATGTTCTAGAATGAAATTAACTAAAAGTAGTTTTTCTATGTGCATTGATGAAAAATGTTGCACGTACTGGAGATATACACGAAATGAATGCACACCTAATTTTATTGTGGGGTTTTTTGGTGAAAAGTATCCATAGTATAAATCATCCATAGTATAATTTTGTACGAAGATTCGTTTAAGACAACAGACTTGGAGCACTTCTCCAATTTTTGGTGGGATTTGACCCACATATCTATTCCTGATTGAAAATCTAGTACAAAATTTGTCTTTCCAATGACCAGATATGTTCTATGTGCATTGATGAAATATTTTGTGCATATATATATATATATATATATATATATATATATATATATATCTGTGTGTGTGTGTGTGTGTGTCAATTAATTGTTAATTAGTTTTCCCATGTGCATTGATGAAAAATGTTTCACGTAATGAATATATATGTTCTAGAATGAAATTAACTGAATGTCATCAATTTACCAATTTATAAATCAACAAGGCTACCTAGTTGAGTGCATTAATGACATTGACCCCAATTCAACAAACATATATCTACTTCTTATATTTCCAATCAAAATTAAAGGGATTTATATGGAAAAGAGGTAGAACATATAGCACATGAACTACTTTTTAGAGGTCAATGAAGGTATCATCATGTGGGAAAATGTTTCAATAACACTTGATCGTACTTGAAAGTAATCTTAAGATTTTTTTTGATCTCTACATACTACGTACTATTGTTTGAGTGAAAAAAAATTCCAATGAAAAGAACATAGCTTTTCAATCCAACTAACCATATCAATTGAGCTCTATTTCAAAAAAAAGTTAAAAAAAAACCAAAAAGCCAACAAAATAACATCCTTGGTTGTTATTTTTATTGGAATAACTAAATCATATTAAGGATTCTCTTCATTGCAATTGTTTTTCGATGGAGAATCCTTAAAATATGATTTATCTATTCCAACAAAAAAGACAACCATGAATGTTATTTTGCTGACATGTTTTGTGGCATGTTAAATTTTCTTTACTCTTTTTTCAATTAGAGCTCAATTTTTATGGTTAGTTGCATTGAAAAGCTATGTTCTTCCCATTGGAAATTTTTTCACTCAAACAAGAGAAGAGTATGTAGACATCAAAAGCAATCTTAAGATGCCAAATGTACTTCAACCATCCAAAACTTGAATTTTAAAAACTTTGTGATTATATCAAAACAAATTACTTCACATGTCATGCCAATTGTAGTCCAACTATCCAATAAAAACATTAAATAGTTAACATTATATCACATGCCAAATGTAGATTGAAACCATCCAAAACTTAGTTTTAAAAACTTTTTGATTATATCACAACATTACTTCACATGCCTAATGTACTTCAACCATCCAAAACTTGAGTTTTAAAAACTTTTTGATTATATCACAACATTACTTCACATGCCATGCCAATTGTAGTTCAACTATCCAATAAAAACATTTAACATTATATCACTTGCCAAATGTAGATTGAAACCATCCAAAACTTAAGTTTTAAAAACTTTTGATTATATATCGTGCAACATTACTTCACATGCCATGTCAATTATAGTTCAACTATCCAATAAAAACATTTAACATTATATCACATGCCAAATGTAGATTGAAACCATCCAAAACTTAACCTTTAATTTAACAAAAAATTATAGATCACAACATTCCTTCACATGCCAAATGTGATTCAACCATCCAAAACTTGAGTTTTAAAAACTTTTTTATTATATCACAACATTAATTCACATGCCATGCCAATTGTAGTTCAACTATCCAATAAAAACATTAAACATTTAACATTATATCACATGCCAAATGTAGATTGAAACCATCCAAAACTTGAGTTTTAAAAACTTTTTGATTATATCACAACATTACTTCACATGCTATGCCAATTATAGTTCAACTATCCAATAAAAACATTTAACAGTATATCACATGCCAAATGTAGATTGAAACCATCCAAAACTTAACCTTTAATTTAACAAAAAATTATAGATCACAACATTACTTCACATGCCAAATGTACTTCAAACATCCAAAACTTAAGTTTTAAAAACAAAACAAATTATAACACATCATTACTTCACATGCCAAATGTAGTTCAAAAGCAAAACATTAATTTATAGATAACAACATTACTAGTAGTTCAACTATCCAAAACTTAAGTTTTAAAAACCAAACAAATTATATAACAACATTACTTCACATTCACATGCCAAAAGTACTTCAACCATCCAAAACTTAACTTTCAAAAACAAAAAAAATTATATTAACACAATAAAATATGTCCAAAAATTGTAGATCTCACAAGTATCAAGTATCAAGTTATATATATGACTGTGCATCTAGATAATATATAAAAAAGTAAATTTAAGACTAGAAATATCAATCAAATCTACAAATCATGTCCATCAAATACAGATGGATGTACTGTCTTTCCTAGCAGAGTCTCAATCCGTGAGCTATCTTGCAAAGCATGGGGAACTTGTACACAATGCACGTACAAACATTAAAATTTGATGTTTTAAAAATGAGTGAGAATATATAGAACTTCATGTAAAAAACAAAATATAAAAAAAATCATGCAATACCTCATGAGGTTCCCTCTCCATTTGTTCACCTGCTACAACTTCCCCCATGGGAACATCTCCAACAGTAAACTGTACAATATACATGTACAATTATATATATATTAAAAATTTTCAGATGAAAATGCACATGTGTATATATAAACTTATTTTCAATAATATTAAAAAAAAGTTAGACAACTTGTTCAAATGGTTGAAATGGTGTGGATGTTCCTATCTCCGTCGCTAGAGTCCGTGGATTAAAGAAATCTTCTATAGAAACCTAAAATTCAAAATTTTAAAAGTATAAAATAACTCAAGATCAAGATCTCAATTTATAATAAAACTTAAATAAACTTCAATTTATAAATTATAACTTTTAAAAAAACATATATATATTTAAAAGTGAAAAATTGAATACTTATGTAGGTGAATATGGGACATCTCCTAAGAGAGGCTCCAAAAGAAAATCTCCAAAAACCTAAAATTCAAAAAATTTAAAATAACTCAAGATATAGATATATATATCTCAATTTTTAATGGAACTTTTTGAGGTGGAATATATATATAACTTAAACATAAATTTTAAAAGTGAAAAATTGTCCATACTTGTTGTGGATCTGGCACATCTCCCAAGGAAGAAGAAGGTGCCGCCATCACAAAAACATCGGACGAAATTGAAATCTATTAAAACATTTTATTATTATATATGTACATGTACATGTGTGCATAATTATTTATTTTAAAAATATCACTTAAAAAACACTAAAATTTGTCAACATATCTTCATGGTGAGACCCATCTTCATTGTTTGAACAAGAGGCCCCGAACGTGATATTAAAATTTTTGTCATTCATCATGCGTGACAACTGCAAATGGTGTTTTAACATAGAATGATACATTTTTGTCAGATTAATGTACATACACATGTATTTATTAGAAATTGTACACATGTATGTGCTAAAATAATTGAACCCTAAGGTCATTAACACATAATGTTCCCATGCCCTCTTCCTCATGAAGAATTAAGTCTTGCAACCCATTGCGACAATTTTTTTCATATATTCTGAGATCTTCAACACTCATGTTGTCAACTTCTTCATCTGTACAATACACAAAATTGGCATGTGTAGTATCATGTCCTCTTTGTCGAATTAGAAAAACATCAACTCCACCCAATCCATTGTGAACATTGTCGATGATGGCATCCCTTGCTTCTCGACTTATTTGAGAAGTCGCATCCATCTCTGACCGCAAAGTTTTGACCCGAAAAGGTCGACTCACCAATGGTGGCTCAGGGCAAGGCAACTCCACATCTCGCCTAGTGCCCCTACCGTCACACAATCGACCTTTTTGAGGACCAAAAAATTCTATGTAAAACAATTTTGAAAAATAAACAGGAACCTCGTCATTCCATGGGAGTCTTCCATAGACTACAAGGTGTCTATCATACAAAGAGTGAGCTATATTGGGGTGCTTGAATATTGCACCTTCAACATCTTTCCTTTTGGCGATTCCTTGAAATTAAATATTGACTTCGCCATTTCTTTTGTAACTCTTTTTTTTACATTCTCCCATTTATCGGGACCCATTACTGTTTCCTTTCTCTTTTTCATGAATTATACAAATGTGTCAGTTGTTGGCCCAAGATTTCTATATACATTTACTAGTTCGCCCAATTAATGTGTAGCTATTTTGAGGCTTTGTCGACTCTCAGCAGGTAGAGTCAAAGCCACGAGATCTCTCCACAATTTTGCATGAAGTTGTTGACACCTTTGTAAGGTGCATTGTGCCATGCTTCTTTCCCATGGTATATCAAAAAATTCGACTGGATAAGTTGTGGTGGGTAGACAACCTTCTTCTTGAATGTAGTGTTCTGCCGTATGTCTATTATGACCAACATTTGGAGCATTTTCAGCCTCTGCATCAATATATATATATAATTTTGTATGTTAGAAAAAACACATGTAAACAAATTTGTACAAATTGAATGAAAAAAATATTGAAATTGATGGCAACCTCAACGTGGTTGGCTAGCATCTTCTCCACCCTGAAACTGTTGAGAACCAGAACAACACTGCTGAGAACCAGCACCACCAGCCATTGATTGGCCTCCAGGAGAATAAATATCACCACCTTCACACAACCTACTACCACTTATTGATGGACCTTTAAGGGGATTTGAACCACCACCAACCTCTCAAGAGGAGAGAGAAGATTCATAAACAAATATGAATTTATAATCAATTGAAAAATACATGCATATATATAAATACATGTACATATTCATTGATTAAATTGTGTTCAAACCATACCACGACTGGGTGAACCAAGGGCATCCATGGATGGAGGAAAGACCCTTCTCTTCTTATTAGCTCCTAAAAAATAAAAAATGAAACTTATTAACAACTAATTTAACTCACAAAGTTGATAAAAAATCAATTCCATATGTACACACATGTATGGAGATTTAATATTGTATTTAAATACCATGAAAAACTCTCAATACCTGATTCCCCCCTCTCGTAGAGATATGGGATTTTGTTGATCTTCTTCGTTCATCTTCCATGATATATATATCTATGGCGGACATTTAAAATTTTTTTTTTTAAATAACTAATTTAAAATAAATTAAAAATAAATTTCAGAAAATTAATGTAATTTAGTGTAAATAAATTATGTAAAACACAACTTTCAAAGCATTAATTGATGTGTGAAACTCAATTTAAGTAAAATAAAGTTATAAAAATGATAATTTCACCAAATTGTGTTTTAAATGGTGGGAGCACACTTGGTATAAAATTGAAAAAAAACACATTGTCATTAAAAAAGAAGTGAAACTCCATTTAAACAAACTCCATTTAAAAAAAAATTATTGAAGTCCCCGCATTTTAATTTCATAAAAATGTGAAGTTCACCACTTGTTCTAAATGTGAAGTTCACCAAGTTGCACTTTACATGGTGTCGTGGGAGCACACTTGGTATGTAATTGAAAAAAACACATGGTCATTAAAAAAGACGCATTTATAAGTACACAACATACACATATACAAGATATGTTACAATGTTGATCAATAAATTTTGAAGGAGAACGTCTCAACACTAATTCATCTTTGAGAGATGAATCTCAAATTTTTGAAGAAGAGTGTGTCAAAACTAATTTATCTTTGAGATATTAATATTTATTTTTTGAATAAGAGTGTCTCAAAAATAATTCATCTTTGAGAGATAAATCTTGCATTGGCATTGCCCCTTATAATTCTAATTCATCTATTAATTCATCTTTCATAGATGAATCCTGAATTTTCATTGCCCCATGCAATAGATCAGCAGACACCTTATTCACGTTTGCACAATGATTTATACTAAAAAATTTGAATTGGCTAACAATATTGTTTGCTATTCCATGCAGTTCTTTTACCCTCTTCTTCTTAACTTGGTACATGCCATTCATCTGGTTGCACACAAGTTTAGAATTGGTGGAAACTACGATTCCATTTTATCCATACGCCATCGATGTTCCCAAGCCTTCTATCAATCCAATATAGTATTCCTCATTGTTTGTTGTTGTTCCCAGTATATTCATTTTCCTTTGGACGACTTTTCTAGTCGCAATATTGCAAAGAACATATGTAATCACTGCTTTCCCTGCATTGGGATAGAAAGAAACTTCTATGCATAGTTTCCATTTTTCAACCATATTTAATGGTTTTCTTATCCCTGAAAAAAAAAAAAATCAATAAAAATATATATTAAATTGACATTATTGCAAATGCATGGGAGAAATGAAAAACTTCTATTTAGATCTATTCCAGAAATTGACCGTAGGGGCATTTACTAGATATGGCACCTTTAATAAAAGATGAGATCCAGAGGCTACTTGGCCCTTTACAGACTCTGCCTATAGAACTTGTAGAAGTTAACACTAGTTACCAGTCCCAATTATAACCTATGAAGGGAAAATATCACAATTATATGTTAATGTGCATGTGCTTTACATTGAATATTTTTCATTTTGTTAAGAATCTATTTTCAAAATATTTAAAACTATATATTTGGTTAAAACCTATGTTTTGTCTCAAATTACCATTTGTTTCTAAATCCTATACATGTTTAATATAAAAGGTTTTTTCTCTCTCATTGTTTGAGACCATGGATATGAAAATGAAAAACTTCTAATTAGATCTATTCTAGAGATTGACTGTAGGGGCATTTACTCTTAGGTTAAAACCTATGTTTTGTATCAAATCACTTTTGGTTTCAATGGAAAACTTTTATGGCTAATTTGTGTTTTACATGTTGAATATAAAAGGTTTTTTCTCTCTCATTGTTTGAGACCATGGATATGAAAATGAAAAACTATATAATTGGTTAAAACCTATGTTTTGTATCAAATTAATTTTTGTTTCTAAATACTATATACATGTTGAATATAAAAGGTTTTTTTCTCTCTCATTGTTTGAGACCATGGATATGAAAATGAAAAACTTCTATTTAGATCTATTCTAGAGATGTGGCTAATTTGTGTTTTACATACATCGAATATAAAAGGTTTTTTATCTCATTGTTTGAGACCATGGATATGAAAATGAAAATTTTCTATTTAAAACTATTCCAGAGATTGACTGTAGGGGCATTTACTAAGGTTAAAACCTATGTTTTGTATCAAATCACTTTTGGTTTCAATGGGAAACCTGTATGGCTAAATTTTTTTTCGATGTTGAATATAAAAGGTTTTTTTCTCTCTCTCATTGTTTGAGACCATGGATATGAAAATGAAAAACTTCTATTTAGATCTATTCGGAGATATGGCTAGTTTGTATTTTACATGTTGAATATAAAAGTTTTCTCTCTCTCTCATTGTTTGAGACCATGGATATGAAAATGAAAAACTTCTATTTAGATCTATTCTGAGAGATTGACGTAGGGGCATTTACTAGGGCATTTATTCTTAGGTTAAAACCTATGTTTTGTATCAAATCACTTTTCGTTTCAGTGGGAGACTTTTATGGCTAATTTGTGTTTTACATGTTGACTATAAAATGTTTTTTGTCTCTCATTGTTTAAGACCATGGATATGAAAATGAAAAACTTATATTTAGGTCTATTCAAGAGATCGACTGTAGGGGCATTTACTGGATATGTCACCTTTCATAAAAGATGAGTTCCAAAGGCTACCTGGCCCTTTACAAACTCTACCTATAGAACTATCAAGTCACTTTTGGTTTCAATGGTTTTTTTATTGGCTAATGTGTTTTTATCAAATCAATTGGATGCAAGTTATGTGAAGATGAGGGATGGTGAATGAGTTGATGTTGATCATAGCCTTTACATCTATATGATAGGAAGCTTGATATACATAACAAGGTTTAGAAGAGATATAATTTTGGAATTTATATTAGTTGGAATATTTCAATATAACAGAGTCATCTATTACCAAAAAATAGATATTAAGAACAAGTGAAGGAGACTACAAACAATGGACTATAGTACCCAAAAGGTGAGAAATTTACATTGAAAACATAGAGAGATTCAACTAGGCTTGTGTGGATGACATGAAAAGTACAAGTGGACAATGTATAATTCTACTTAGAAGAGTCTTTGGCTGCATGTTTAAGAAAGAAAGAGTCATTACTTGGAAAATGTATAATTCTACTTAGAAGAGTCTTTGGTTGCATGGTTAAGCAAGAAAGAGTCATTACTTTCTCTATCTAGAGTAGAAGTGGAATACATAGTAGTTACTTCTTTTTGCAGACAAGTGTTTTGGATGAAATGGGCTCTACAAGATATTAAGGTAAATTTTAGTGAACCTATATCTATTAAGTGTTTCAATACAAGTGTAATAATAATTTCAAAAATAAAATATTCTACTTCCTTCAATCACTAAACATATCATCATAAACTACCACTTCCTCACACAACAAGTCTTTGAGAAAATAGTGAAGATGAAATACATACCCACAAAGCCTCTTGTTAGAGAACCATTTGAATATGTGAGAAACAAATTAGGGATAGTTCTTGTAAATTATTGTCACTTATTTGACTTCAAAAGAAGAGCCTAGAATATTACAGAGAATATGAAATTGAGTGCAATATCTATGTGGGAGAGTACACAATATCTAAGAGGGAGAATACAATATAAGGAAGGATTAAAAAGAGTAACAAGAAGCTTATGATTGTGTCAATAATTTGAAGTAGTCAAGAAGCATAACAAAGGACCATCATCAAAGAAGCATATGATTGTGTCAATAATTTGAAGTAGTCAAGAAGCATAACAAAGGACCATCATCAAATTGCAAGATCAAGTAGTCTTCTTCATGAAGAAGCAACATTAACTAAGTTCATCATTTAAAGGTTCATTTTTTAATGAAAATATTTATGAAAAAAAAATTACATATGTATATATAAATTATATAAACATGTAAATAAATATTCTCAAATGTACACAGTAGTATTATAAATTTTCATATCTAATTAATAGATGTTGAAGATGAGTCTAGCTCATTCTTTATTGGCATTATCATAACTTTCTCAAAAGCTCCTCCTGAATCTAAAAATGAATATGGTATGAATCATTGTACATTCTGAT
This sequence comes from Pinus albicaulis, assembly GCA_034641835.2. Classification (NCBI taxonomy): domain Eukaryota; kingdom Viridiplantae; phylum Streptophyta; class Pinopsida; order Pinales; family Pinaceae; genus Pinus; species Pinus albicaulis. The sequence continues at coordinate 945,828,967 of CM076570.1, forward strand.
AAATATTGTATTTAAATGACATTTGATCTATGAATAAAAAAAGAAAATGGGATCTCTTCATATATGCGAGAAACAAATTAGGGATATTTCTTGTAAATTACTGTCACTTATTTGACTTCAAAATAAGAGCCTAGAATATTACAGAGAGTATGAAATTGAGTGCAATATCTATGTGGGAGAGTACACAATATCTAAGGGGGAGAATACAATATAAGGAAGGATTTATAAGAGTAACAAGAAGCATATGATTGTGTCAATAATTTGAAGTAGTCAAGAAGTATAACAAAGGACCATCATCAAAGAAGCATATGATTGTGTCAATAATTTGTAGTCAAGAAGCATAACAAAGGACCCTCATGAAATTGCAAGATCAAGTAGTCTTCTTCATGAAGAAGCAACATTAACTAGGTTCATCATTTAAAGGTTCATTTTTTAATGAAAATATTTATGAAAAAAAAGTACATATGTATATATAATTTATATAAAAATGTAAATAAATATTCTCAAATGTACACAGTAGTATTATAAATTTTCATATCTAATTAATAGATGTTGAAGATGAGTCTAGCTCATTCTTTACTGGCATTATCATAACTTTCTCAAAAGCTCCTCCTAAATCTAAAAATGAATATGGAATGAATCATTATACATTATGATAAATCTTGTATTTAAATGACATTTGATCTATGAATAATATGGAATGAATCATTGTACATTATGAAGAGTCATGAGATCCACATTTCCACCATAATCTTTGAAAGTTCTATATGAAGATATGTAGTCTAATAACTAATCAGTTATGATATTTGTGTAAATATGAAAATGGTTCTATGATATAAAGGCCAACATGCGATCAAACTACAATGTTACATTTCAATCCATCACTACTATTCCTATAAATCCTTTAGCTTTGTATTATGAAAGAAAATTTATATATGCTATGCTATATTTGAATGCTATATTTAAATGTATAGAAATGGTGAATGGTTAAAGTAGAACTTGATTGTAGCTCTTATAAAAGATAAACTTCATTTGCAGAAGAATAATTAACATCACATTCTTCATATCTCTCCAAGAGGACTAGATTTATCACAATGTATTGAGTAGATCATGAAGATAATAAAAAAAAGACATTTGGAAAAGGAAAATAGAGATCTAAATGCATATGACAGTCAATAAGGTAGTGCATAAATTCAAGAAAACAATGAAACAAATCTCAAAGAAATACTAATATTGCAGGGGAATTTCACACATGCAATAAAAAAACAAAAAAAAGAGGGAAACAAAAAATTTCATCATCAGATATCATTGAAAGAGACACCACTAGTACTGATATATTGAATAACTTCATACATTGAACTACTGCAAATTGAAATGAAGAAACAAACATCAGTAGACTCTAAATGGCCTTTCATACAATTATTTTTTTGACAGAACCCTCTAAGACTAAGACTAATGCCCTACAATGAAGTTTTCACATACATCCAGAAACAATAAAAGACAATTTATGTTCTAAAGAGAAAGAAAGAACCAACAAATATGTATATGTCTACAAAAATTTCCTAGAATAGAAGGTAAAGAATGGGTGCCAAGTATGAGGTGAGATAATGTAACTTGAAGAATAAAGTTATAATTCTTTACTCTATAGAATTGATAGGTGCAGAGATAGCTGGAGATAGAAAGGAAAATTAAAATAAAGTTGATAATGAATAGTGTCAAGAAATCCCGGCAGCTCTGAAACCTTACAGGAATTTTCAGAAGTAGTAGAAGCTTGAAGAATAGATTTATAATTCTTTACTCTATAGAATTGATAGGTGCAGAGATAGCTGGAGATAGAAAGGAAAATAAAAATAAATCTGATAATGAATAGTGTCAAGAAATCCCAACAGCTCTGAAACCTTACAGGAATTTTCAAAAGCAGCAGAAGCCTGAAGAATAGAGTTATAATTCTTTACTCTATAGAATTGATAGGTGCAGAGATAGCTGGAGATAGAAAGGAAAATAAAAATAAAGTTGATAATGAATAGTGTCAATAAATCCCGGCAGCTCTGAAACCTTACAGGAATTGTCAGAAGCAACAGAAGCTTGAAGAATAGAGTTATAATTCTTTAATCTATAGAATTGATAGGTGCAGAGATAGTTGGAGATAGAAAGGAAAATAAAAATAAAGCTGATAATGAATAGTGTCAAGAAATCCCGATAGCTCTGACACCTTACATGAATTTTTAGAAGCAGTAGAAGCTTGAAGAGAATGATTTTATCGGGGCCATTTTTGAAGGGAAGTTTTATGCTCCCTAAGAGTTTAAGGCCTTGGAAACCATGCCTACAAGGGCATAAATCTATGCCAAGATCTTGGGCTCACTGCAGAAATTCAAAAATACCAAAATTGATAGCCTAACAATAACTGCGCTAATATTAATAAATTTTATAATACATATTAAATACGACGGCCAAAATAGTGATAACCACAAGCCAGAATAATAAAAAACAACGCCCCTCAAGCAAGCTAGTATAAAGGACGAGAGACCGAGCCGACAACCAAGAACAACAGGGGGATGGAATGGAGCAGTGAGAAAGAAGATTCAGTTCTTAATCCGTGGAACTCAATCTATTTCATCTGGCGGTCAATGTGTCGATCAATAAGCTCTATGGCTATGATTGATTCTGTATTACTGTAAGGCTACGACTATTGCTTATATATATTTAATAATAAAAAATATATCTTCACTTTCAAAATGTTAAATTTAAATTTACAACCATTCTAAATAAGGTGTCTTGTCACTTTCAAAATGTCTGTAAATTCTCTCTTAATTTTCCATGCCATCAAAGAAATCAAAGCAATCTCTCTTAACTGTATTGGCAAACATCTCAACTAATTAATTTCATGTTTTTAGATTACCTGGAAATTCGCTCGGCGCAACTCCTGAGCAGCAATTCGTGGGTGCCAAATCAACAACAGAGCAGCAGCAGCGCCACAGAAATGAATAGAAATGAATATCAGAGAAGAATCCCACGAAAAAAAGAATATGTGAACAAAGACGCGCGAAAATGAGAATAGTTCACGAGTGATATACTTATAAAATATGAGTTCAGCCGAACTATTTTAAAATTTCGGCCGAACTATTGTTGCTGGTTTTCCCATCTCTGGCCAAAAATATGTTTTCCCACACCGTCAATATGCCATCAATCTAAACGACAAAACGAATTCGACCGAAATTTTGAGAAATTTCGACTGAACTATTGCGGAAAAATGTTTTCAGCCCCCGATTCTCACAAAAGTGTAACCCAAATTCACATTTTCACCCCTGAGTACTTATCATGTAGACTTGTCATCACCTTAGACTTGATTCTAGAAATTTCTGGGCTATTCTAGGTAGTGGCTTATAGGCTAGACTTGAAAATGTGGCACTAATTTCATGGCTACATGCAAGGAACTGGAAAAATTTTGATGTAACCACATGGAGGGAGGCTTGTGCATGCAACTGATGCTTTCCAACCACTCTCACAGTCTGTTATGTGTGTGGTTGGGGTTTGAGCTTAGTTAAAAATAAGTCCCATCTCAGGATTTGATCACTAGTGGGTGTTGTCTGACACCTAGGTGACCTGGTGCCCCTGAGAATGTTCAATCACTTTTAGGCTGAAATTTCCTCTAACGGTGTTTTCAATTAGTAGAACCCACTTCCATAACTAGAAATTGGATGGTGTGTCACGTCATAATAACTCTTAGCTCATTTTTTCCTGGAGAGCTTGTAAAATAGGGTAAATGAGGGATGGGGTGGTTACAAAATGAGCATAGATCTATATTAAACCCATATCTATCAAGTGCTTAGAGGAATTAAATCTATGGAAGTGCAAACCTTTCTTCAAGTTTTTCACTCTAAAAGATGTTTTCACCTCAAGAAATTTGATCCCGCTAAGTTCTTGATAAATCTAAAATTAATATGGATAGGTGTTGGTTAATAGGAATTGACAAATCCATTAGCTAATGTGGTGTTTTTAATTGTATTTTACATTTATTATAATGTTTAGGCTAATGAAACCTTATATGCTAGTAAAGTTAAAATATATTGTGGTTCATGTATACCATGGGATATATATTGTATTGTAATATTGTACAAAAAATATAATAAATTTTTTTTTGTTGATTTTCATGGGTTTGGGTTTCCAGGATAAAATCTTCATGTAAATTAGTGTGTTTTCAATTTTTTTGCAACGATTAATTGTACATGTTTAAAAATTGCATATCCAATATCAAATATATATTTTAATGTGTGTGTTTTTCATTACATATTTTCAATTTTATTAAGAATATGTTTACAACAATTAGCTCTACAAAGTTAAAATCTACATTTGGCATTAGAGTATTTTTGGATTCAAGGGGTTGTGTTTGTAGCTAAGGGTTTTGATTTGGCCTATGGAAGACAGTATCTTCGTAAATGATTCTTGTGGTGAAAGTAAATGGAGAGTGCTTAAAAAATAAATATCATTGAAATCAATGGGTAAAGTTTTGAGTATTAAAGCTCAAACCAGAAGATTTTTTGGTGGAAAAAAGTTAGTGGATCAAGATTGATTTGAGCTATGCACCAACGGGGATGTTAACAGAATACTATGGTAAGTTGGATCAAAAGTTTAAAATCACAATATGATTGTATCCCTCAAATTTAGTAATATTGAATGTTTTAGGGGAAGCTATATCAAAGTATATGTGGAAAAATATAGGGAACTTGTATCAGTCTAAGCCCCAAGTGAACAAATTGTTCCTACATAAAAATTTGTATAACCTAGGGATGAAGGATAGACATTCAATGAAAAAGCATCTAAATTCCTTCAATATTCTGATAAGTTAGGCATTATATGTTAGTATTATGATCTCAAATGAATATAAGTTCATGAGTTTATTTTTTTCTTTACCAAATTCCTAGGATGGTCAGGTTGTTGTCATAGGTAGTAATGCAACTACCTTAAGTTTTGATGAAACAGTCCCATCCTTGTTATCAGAGGAGATGAGATGGAAAAACATGTAAAGTTAGAACACATATACCTTCTCTATAAGAGGAAGCTCCCAAAATAAAAACAAAAATAAGTCCTCAAGTGGGATATTTTCATTTAGAGGAAAATATAAATCTTTAGTAAAATTCATTAAAGTATGTTGGAGATGTGGAAAACAAGGGAATTACAAGAAATATTGTAAATTTGGAATTCCTAAGAAAGGGAAGGGATCTGAAGATGATCTTTCTGTAGAAGAAAAAACTCCTCAAATGAATGAGGGGATATATATTGGATTCTGTAAGTACACATGTAGATCATGAGGCATGGCTAGTTGACTTAGGTACATATTTTCATTTGACTCCTTATAAGGAATGGTTTTGGAGTATGGAATGTATGATGGAAATGATGTTTATAAATTTGACTAGTAAATTGAGAATGTATCAATTTTAGTTACTTTTGGGGGGCGGATTTATTACTTCGAGAAAAGTGTGAAAAATGAAATCAAGAACTAGATCTCACACTCTATTCTTACATTTAAGGCTTCTTTGATATAATGATGGTTTGGTATAAACTCTTGAGAATGTTTATCAAATTATTAGTCAAATTTGAGTAATAAATTGAGAATTTATCCATTTTAGTTTTTTTTTGAAATTTTTTAAAATTCTTTGCACATGCTTTCTTCCAAAAAAATTTGTGAAAAATGAAATAAAAAACTAAATATCACACATTTTATATATATATATATATATATATATATATATATATATATATATATATATAATGCCTATTATACTCATAATATATCCATTTCTAATACTTCCAGTACTTTTTTATTTTATAAAAACTTTCATTATAAAATTTCCTATTTCTTTATTCTTTTTCCTCAATTAAAAGTTAATAATAGATAAAAATTAATTACATTGTAAAAATTTCATAACCTTTAAACAAACTTATTCTTTGAAATGTCTTGAATTCCATAAATAAATAAATAAATATATATATATATATATATATATATATATATATATATATATATATAAATAAATAAATAAATATATATATAATTCCCAACCCAAAAAGTATTAAATTGTTCAACATGAATACGAAACCATTGATGGAAGGCTCTCGAGTACCAATTACTAATTATATTATACCATTTTATGAAAACTCTCATTATAAAATTTCCTATTTCTTTATTCCTTTTCTTCAATTAAAAGTTAGTAATACATAAAAATTAATTACATTGTAAAATTTCATAACCTTTGAACAGACTTATTCTTTGAAATTTCACAGCCTTGGATTCCAAAACAAAAATGTAATTCCCAACACAAAAAATATTGAATTGTTCAATATAAATACGAAAACATTAATGGAAGGCTCTTGGGTACCATTTACTAATTATATTACATTATTTAAATTTATTGACATCATGTTATGGACATTATGTTATTATATTTTTAGTGGACATTATTTTTGCTTTGATTATATATTAATTTGTTTGTGATAAAAGTATTTTTTAAATATTGGGAATTCAATTTTTGTTATTTTTTATTATTATTTAAATTTATTTATTTGTTAAGTGATTAGTTATTTTTGTTATTTTTTATTATTATTTAAATTTATTTATGTGTTAAGTAATTGATTGAGTTCTTATTAAAACTTTTTAATAACTTCTATTTCTTTTAGTTACTAATTTTTTGTTTTTAATTTTATTTCCTTTTTATTCAACTTTTTTATTTTTTATTTTTCATTTTTTTATTATTCCATTTTCATGAATTATATTTTTTCTCCTTATTTTCAATTTAAAATGATTTTTTTTTTTAAATAGTTCACATCATGATTAACAAAAATATTAAAGACATAAAAAAATTTGTAAGCTGGGGTGGACCAGCAGAGCTGTCCCCATGAGGTTTGTTCGTTACTTGATACATATCGATGGATTGAGGACTCCCTCGGAGGTTTCCCTTGACAGATGAGTGTTTTGCATTGAGAGAACCAGGTGATAGTTGGGAGAGAACTTTGCGTGAACTGAGACAAAGCCAAATTATCTTCCACCTCTTTATTGGAGGTTTTCTAATTATTTCCCTTCTTTCTGATGTGAACGAAAATGATTGTCCACCCTTCTGCAATGATCGATGGTAGTTTGTATACACCACGGTACAGGCATCAGTAGCTTGAGCATTTGTGAGCTGGAAAGCCATAATGTTTACAGTTGATTGATACCATTAAGATTACTTCTTATTATACTAAAAATATATTTTAATAAATTAATTATATATATATAGATATTAAAAAATAAATATATATATTAAGGTGTATATATGTTAATATAAACAATATTAATCAATCATATTTTTTAATTTTTTATAATTAAAAATACAATATTTTATTAAATGTTTTATTTTTGTGATGAAATCTTTGTTTTTTTAGTTGAATAAAGCTATTTAAATTAAATGGTTAGTACTAGTTAATATGTAGCCCTTGTTAATATTGTGGTTGACTAGTTAGCTTAATTACTTTCTCTATACCTATCATAAAGTGTTTCACAATTTTTTGCAAGTGTTGAGAAGGTTAACATATTACAAATGAAAACTTTTAATTTTGAGAAAAGTATTAACATTTTAGCTTTTAGTAAGTCAATCATTATTGAAATAAATTTTAGATCTCATAATGTCAATTTTTTTCACTTATAATTCATGAGATAATTTTACTCAAAAATAAAATAAAATATGGAAGAATTACTTATATGCATTGAATTTATATTTAAACACAATTAATAGTAGAAAGGTTAATTCTCACATTACCATCTATAAATTTAAAAAAAAAAAAAAAAATTGTGAAATATACAATAAAGAAAGTCATAATTTTCATTCATGGCTTGCTAGTTTATGTCAAAAGTTAGAGAATAAACTTATTTACATTTTAAATGATAGCTTCATAATGATTTTGGTAGATCTTCTTTGGACTTAAATAATGATTTGAATATATATATGCTTTTACATTGTCAGATGCTAGCTTCACAATGATTTTGGGTAGATCTTATTTGGACCTAAACAATGTGGAATCTATATATGCTTTCAAGTTGGGAATATGAGAATACACGATTTAAGGTAGAATATGGTGTATTGTACTTTTTTATTTCTTACATAATTCTTTGAATTCATTCCCACAAAATTCTCTACCATTATTTCTCTTTAACACATTAATTGTCTTCTCTTTCTCATTTTCCACAAGATCTTTAAACTCTTTGAACTTGTCAAAGAATACATATCTCTTATTGGGGAAATGAATTCATGTATCCATCAAGAATTCATCTATAAATGAGACACATTACACAGATTTACTCAATGATAGAACCAACACAAGTCCAAACACTTCACTATGCACCAAGTATAATATTTCTTGTGACCTCATAAAACTAGAGGAGAATCTTACCTAAGATTGCTTCCCATATAAATAATGTGTTCACAGAAATCAAAATCCAGAGAGAAATCATTCATACCTTCTACCATACCATTACTACGTAACATATGAAGGTCTTAAATGTCCTAGTCTTTGATGCCACGACATAGTACTTTCTCAAGAAGTCGCGGGAGTTTTTCCTTCTTCTGCTCCACTCTCAGGAGCAACTGAATCGTTGCACCCATCACTAACAATGCTTCCCCGTATATTATTATAGTTCCATTGCGAACTCCCCTCAATAATATCATTGATCCTCGAGCCATCTTATAGGTATGCTTTTCAAACACAAATTTTACACTTTCATCACTCATCTTGCTTACAAAAATCATTTTTTTGGTTAATCATGAGATGTGCATAACACCAAGAAGTGTTATAATTCTCCCACCATGAGCTTCAACTTGAAATTTCTTTGTCTTATGATTATGGCTATCGATTCATCTCCTAATACAACATCACCACCATTGAATCTTTCATACTAGTAAAATAATTCCATGTGAGGAGTCATATGAAAAACTGCATCTGAGTCAACCAACCATGTCTCACGATCTACATGTGTACACATCACCTCCTTGATTTGAGGCCTTCTATTTATGTATAAGGAGCACCTTCATATCTCTTCCCTTCTTACCGATTTAGAAGCTAAGTACACATCACCTTGTAGATTTGAGGCCTTTTACTTCTATATAATGAGCATCTTCATATCTCTTACCTTCTTAGTGATTTTATATCTACAATATTTTTTATAATGCCCTTATTTTTCACATTTCCAACATAAAGTTTACATTCTTTCCTAAAGATTTATATCTTCTTTTATATTGCAATTTCCCACTCGAGGACTTATTTTTATATCTGTTATGGGACTGCCATCTTACAAAAAATACATTTGCATTCTAACTTTTTGTGTTTTTCCATCACATCTCCTTCGATAACAAGGATGAGACTATTTCATCAAAACCTTAAAGTAGTTGAATTTATACCTATGGAAACAACTAAACCACCCCACAAGTATGGCAGAGAACATAACAAACTGACTCACTTATCTTTATTAGAAATAGTAATATCGACATATAATAGTTGACTTACCACAATATTGAAAGTGTTCATATGCTCTATCATTGAGTCATTTTCCTTCATCCTTAGGTTATACAAATTCTTCTGCAAGAACAAATTGTTCACTGGGGACTTATAATGATACAAAGCTCTTAACTTGTTTTGCAAATCCTCTATTGTATCTTCCCTTGAAACATTAAAAAATGTTCAATTTGAGAGACACATTTATATTGTGATATCTTCCTTTCGATCCAACTTAGTCCAATATTTTGTTGACATCACTATTGATGCAATACCAGGATCCATAGTAATGCACTAATCTTTGTCCACCAAAAAATCTTCCATTTTGAGCTTCCACAACCCAAAGTTCACTGCACTTAATTTTTTTATCCACATATCTTCCACTGTAACAAGTTATACCACAAGCTTGAGTTGAAATCCTTACCCATAAAGGTGTCCCCTTGAAGCCAAAACTGTTATAATGACAAGTATAGGTTATAACCTTGTACAATTAATTGTTGCAAATATATTCTTAATAAAACAAAAAAACATATGATGGAAAACACACATTTAAACATAGAGATTTTATCCTAGAAAACCAAAAAAATAAAAAGAAACATGAAATTTTAATATATATATTCCTTTGTATAGTATTAGAATACAACATATATGTCTTGTACATCCATGAAATGTCAATTTGTTTACCCTATTAGAATAGAACCGTAGTTCCTAAACTAAAACTAAAAAACCATAGGAAAAACCACCATGTGTCACAAAACCATTTTTAGCAAAATCATGTACCAAAAATTGCCAAAAATAAATACAGAAACCACCCATTTTTTATTATTTTTTTGTTTCACACAAACCCCATGCAAATGGGATATTTCCCCCCTATGAAAACCTCTCTACGCATTTTATAGCACATGGAAATATTCATGCAAAGAATATAACACATACCCAATAATCATGTTACATAGTGAAACTTCCTTGGCCCGAATATGTTTTTTAGGTTTTTTTCATTATTGAAACTACCAATATGAATGCACATTATAGGAAATTTCGTAGTCAATTACCTCCATCCCTCATTTACCTCCATCCCTCATGTTGATTATAAAATATTTATAGTATTCATTGTAGTCTTATTTTCTAAGTTGAAAAAGGTTTTTGAGTTTCCCCCTATTATTTTCTCCTTTTACGTCAATGTTGTACCTCGGTGGGGAGTTGTCACTAGAATTTTATTTTCATTTGCTCGTGTGGTATCTAGAGTTATTGCTAGTAGTGGTGTTATTATTATGTGGAAATAATGTTGGATTGCTTATTTTTTTTGTGGTGAGATATTCTTTGACCATGTGGAAAACATGGAATGATAGTGTGGCATTATAGTTGGTTTTGAGAAAAAAATGGGTGGCTTATTGCTTGCATTCACCTTTCAACTATTTAAAATTATTAGTAAATGATTTTTTACATGATTATTGTTGTTATACTTTTATATTTTTGCTCTCTTACATTCACCATTGCCTTGTTCATTAATGTTGTCCATCTACTCAATGTTGTTTTGCATCTTTCTTGCATTCACTCTTGTAGTTTCTAGAATGTTTCTAGAATTTAGGCTATTCATGCTTACCAGTGGTGGGGATTTTGTTTTTTGTAAAAGGTATAGGGTCTTTTTAAAGTTGAATGTAAGTGTTCTCTCTTATTGATATAGTTGTTTTGTGGTAAGGGTAATGTTATTAGTGATAAAAAATTGGATAATAAACACATTTTTCAAATGAGTAATATCATTTAAGAAATAAATAGTAAACATATAAATACATCACATTTTGGTTTAAGATAGGAAATGTGTCTTAAAAATACTAACAACTAGTAGAAAAAATATCTCGATCACATACCAAACTAAGAAGAAACTAGTTGGAGAGAATCTCTCATACTCAGTTAGATCTAAAAACATCCCATAAACTTGGAAACAACTCAAGTAGAGTTTTTATTTACATCAAAATGAGAAATCATAATATTTTACTATGATGAGAGATACCCATTAATATTTGAGACAAGTAGGTGTTAAAAAATCCAAAACCCTCCCTTAAGGAGTACTTGTGTCAATACTTTTCTAGTACATTTTTAATTAACATCTCTAACCATTTTAAAATCTTGTAGGCTATGAGCTCCATTAGGTTGTTACATATTCCTCTGAATAGTATAGTTTGATCCAAGTTTCCTAGCACCATTGGAAAACATTAACACTTGAAATCTATGAGAATGTATACTTCTATGATTCATAATTTATACCAAATATTTTCCAGACGAAATCACATATAGATTTTAAATATAGATTTTAATGCTGACGCCTTTAGAACCACTTACTATAGTTCATTATCAAGACATACATAGATGGATAGTTGAACCAAAGAACTAAAAAATAGTAGAGATGCAATGACTCAATCCCAACAATCAAATTATTCATTTATTTATTCATCTATTTTTTAATAAAAAAGGAACATTAGATCGAAATAATAAAGTCAAAATTAGAAAAGAAAAGGAAAAAAAACCCCTAAAAATAGAAAATAATATTAAAGAATCAAAATAAAAAGGAATTAAAAAAATGATAATTAGAAGTCAATAAAATAAATTAACTAAAAGTCAGAATAATAAATAAATTGAGAGAAAAAATTGTAAATAAAATTCATAATATTTAATAAAAAAATAAAATAAATAAGCATATATATATATAACACAAAGGTAAAAAATATAAATAAATAAATTATTAAGAGATTAGAATTAGAAAAGTAATTAATATTTTTTATATTATTAAAATATGTTTTTGTTACTACATGTTATTAACCAAATTATTATTAAAGGGAGAAAAAAAAAGAGGAAGAAGGGGGCTATACACATACTCTTAATGACCAAAAAGGAAAATTTCTGAGAAAGCAAGAGAAGGAGGGAAATGAAAATGATGAAAGGAATTAAAAAAAAAAAAAAAAGAGGAAAAAAGGAAATTTAGGAAAAAAGAGAGGAGATCCAATAATGGTTTATCTTACAACCATCATCTCTATTTGGTGTCTTAGAATTTTTTTCAATATCAATGGCTTCCCTAAACTTACGGTGATGGAAGTGATAAATATGTGCAATGAGCTGGGAATCCTCAATACTAATGTGGTGCTTAGTCTTCTCTGAATGTTCCTCTAAAGTTGAGGAGTGAGTCTTGCAATGTTTTGTGTTGATCGTGTGTTCCTTAATCCTTTGATTAATGGAACAAACATTTTTTCCAATGCGGTTAGTCCCACATGAACATGGGATCAAATACACAACTTTCATGACTTTAGGATTCACTGGGTCTTTGACTAATCTCGGGGAGCTAAGAATCATTTTCAGGGGTCTAAAGGTGGAATAAACATCATACTTCCTAAGAACCTAAGAAATATGCTCAGCAGTTCCTTGTATAAAGGCAAGTTAAACATTGGAAGCCAATTCTCTAGGTTCTATCTTAATCTTCATACCATTGTTTTGACTTTGAAAATCATTAATACCTTATAAACCCGCAAAGCGTGATTAGCTAGACTATTTCTATTTAGAATCCCTAGCTTATGGAGGCAAGTTAAACATTGGAAGCCAATTCTCTAGGTTCTATCTTAATCTTCATACCATTGTTTTGACTTTGAAAATCATTAATACCTTATAAACCCGCAAAGCGTGATTAGCTAGACTATTTAGAATCCCTAGCTTATGGCAAGGATAGTGATGGGAGTCAGCATGAAGATATTATTCAGTGTGTATTTTCTTATGAAAATATTGGTGAGAGAAAGAACCACCATACTTCTAAGAGACTAGAACATCAAGGAAGGTAAGGCTACCATCAATATCAGATTTTATGGTGAAATTTATGGATCTTGATTGATTGTTAAGATGTTGAAGAAACATATCTAACTTATCCTTACCATGAGAGCAGAGCAAAATAGCAGAGAACCCATGGAAAATGCCACATGTCTATTCATAGAATTCACCTTCAAAGCTAGAAAAGGTATATGTCAAGCATACTTCAACAAGCTTGGCTATATCAGGATCAGTGATACGATTGATAACCTCAACAACCTCATTGATAGGTATATTGGTGTAAAGAGAAACAACATAAAAACTTACCATAATATCATTAGGCTTAAAATTTAAATCCTTTAACTCATTGACAAAATAAGAGGAGTCTTTAACAAAAGAGTATGTACGACCAACTATGAGCTTGAGCTTCCAAGCTAAATATTTAGCTAGAATATAAACATTCCCACTAATTGTATTGACAATGGGTCTAAGGTGAACCCCCTCCTTGTGAATCTTAGGGAGCCCATAGATCCTAAGAGTGTGAGGGTTTCTTTGAAAAAATTTATGGCTTATGGAGTTGACAGAGTTATTATATTTAATAGCAAGGGTTGTCTCTTTCGAAACTTTTTTCAGGGGGTTCTTGTCAAGCTTTCAATAAGTACAATTGTTGCAAAGGTGATTAATACTTTTCCTACAGTTTTTCAGCTTTGAGAATGACAATGTCGAGATTATTGTTTAAAGCTTTAAGGACTTTAAAGTCTGATTTTATAATATTGCTCTTAGGTGGCTTGGCCTTTCTAAGAATCATAGCACAGTCTTTCCCAATGATTTCATGAGATTGGATAAGCCCTTAATTCCAAACTAAATATGGAAAATAATCTCCTCCGGAAAAATACTTGGAAACCAAAAGAAAATTTAGAAAGATTTATCACTTTATTATTAAAAGAAAGAGAATTATTATAATTATAATTCTCAATATTATTATTATTTTATTATTGTAAATAGTATTACCATTAAAATTGGAAGGATAGATTACCCTATTATTAGAATAGGGAGAGCCTTTAAATTTTAATGGAGAAAGTAAAAGGGCACTCAGTTGGTCAACAAACATTGGCTTAGTAATAACCAGAGGATCAACGCAACGAATGAGGCCGAGTGTAATAAGAGTACTCTCCACACCAATTCCAAACATATTAAGAATGTTATGGTACAACCAAACATTGGAAGATGTAGATGAGAGTATATATTGGACCAACCAATCCAACAGTCTAACAGGGGGGGCATGGGCCTTCATCGCCATCTAAACAAATGGAGAGATATGCTGACTTATTTTCCAAAGACGACGATCCATCAGAGGAGAAAGAGACTTCTTCTATTGTGGATCCGTTGGAGGGAGAATAATCCATCCCGTCTGGACGCAAACAAACGTTGGAAAAAATTATTGCCAAGACAACAAGAGACAAATCTCTGAGGGAATTATCCCTACCACTTATAGAGCGAGAACGAGATTCAGAGAAGCACTATGGACTAGCAACAATACCTTGACCAAAACAAGATAACATCTGGGAGTAAATCCATGTGTCGAGCACTGAGATATGCTCTCTACTGACTCAACTCCTGGAATTATGCCCAGACACAGTGTTACCAACGGAAGAGGAATAATTCTTACTAAAAATATTATCAAACTTCATCGATTGCTTTAACCTAGTTGCCTCTTCCATTCAAATGGATTTAAATGTACAGCATGCCTCAACCTTGTCCCAAAGAGATGGGTTGATGGCATTAGAAAGATATAAATGGAGACCATATAAATCACAGGATAACAGATCCAAATCTCTCCTCATTCTGCTAAAATTTGATCGCAAGACAGATAAAATGGCTTTAAGAAAAATATTTTTATTTTTAAAATCAATGAGACAATGAATAATCTGAGAAAAAACATGAACGACAGTTGAATCTCTACATCACTTGAGAAATGCTAGATCAGCTATCTTCTTCAACATCCATAATCACGTTCGTTCAAACCAATGAACTTTGCTGACAACTTCACTTCCGCTCACTTCCGTGTAGGGATAAAATCTTAGAATGCAGACTTTTTGATTCATGATTTATATTAAATATTTTTCAGATGAAATCATATATATATATTAATGTTAATTCATTTTGAATCTTTTACTATGGTTCATTATCAGGATATAGGGATATAGATGGATAGTTGAATCAGAGAATTAATAAATAGTAGAGATGCAACCAATCAATCTCAACAGCGAAAATTTGTATTTATCTATTTATCTATTTTTTAATTAAAAGGAACCCTAGATCAAAACAATAAAGTCAAAAATAGAAAAGAAAAAAGAAAAAACCCTTAAAATTAAAATGAAAATTATAAATCAATAAAATAAGTTAACCAAAAGTCAAAGAATAATAAATAAATTGAGAGTTCCATCGGGTCTTGGATAGACGGTAATTGGTTTCTGTGCTAAAGCACTCTTTAATGTGAAGTCACCAATTATATTGGACATGGTGAAGAAGTAGTCCAAACAAGGTTAAAAAAAAAAATAGAGAAAAATAATTGTAAAAATAATAATATAAATAAAATTCAGAATATTTGATAAAAACAATAAATAAAATAAGTTTTAATAAAACAAAATACTATATAAATATAAATATATATATATATATATATGAAAAAATATAATAAAATAAATTAATAAATAAATAAAATTAAACAAATAAAATCAAACAAAATAAGATAAATAATTATTAAGATATTAGAATTATAAAAGTAATTATTATTTTTAATATTATTAAAATAATTTTTTTACTACATGTTATTAACCAAATTATTATTAAAGATAGAAAAAAAAGAGGAAGAAGGGGGTTATACACATACTTTTAACGACCAAAAAGGAAAAGGACTAAGAAAGCAAGAGGAGGGAAATAAAATTGATGAAAGGAATAAACAACAAACGTGGAAAGAAGGAAACATAGGAAAAAAGAGACCGGATCCAATAATGGATTATCTTCCAACCATCATCTCTATTTAGTGTCTTAGACATTTTTTCAATCTCAATGGTCTCCCTAAACTCACGATGATGGAAGTGATCAATATTGGCAATGACTTGGGAATCCTCAATACTAATGTGCTTCTTAGTCTTCTATGCACGTTCCTCCAAACCTGAGAAGCGAGCCCTGTAGTGTTTTATATCAATCACATGTACCTTAATCCTTTGATTAATGGAATGACCAATTTCTACAATGTAGGCAGTCCCAGAGGAACATGGGATCAAATACACACCTTTCATGTCTTTGGGAGTCACTGGTTCTTTGACTGATCTCAGGGAGCTACAAGTCGTGTTCAAGGGTTTGAAGGTGGAAGAAACATCGTGCTTCCTAAGAACCTAAGTAATATTGTCAATGATTCCTTGTATAAAGGGAAGTTGAACATTGGAAGCCAATTCTCTAGGTTCTTTATTAATCTTCATACCTTTTCTTGCCTTTTGAAAAGATTTGATACCTTTGGATTTGTTATAACCATTCATTTAAAAAACATTAAGAAGATGGGTTTTCTCACCCTTTAGGTGATCCTCATAAAAAACTAGAAAAGCACGAGTAGCTAGAGTATTTAGCACCCCTAGATTATGGGAAGGATAGTGTTGGGAGTCAGCATGAAGATATTTTTTAGTGTGCATTTTCTTACAAAAAACTTGGTGAGAGAAAGAACCATCAAACTTCTTAAAGACCAGAACGTCAAGGAAAAGAAGGATACCATCAATTTTAGATTCCATGGTGAATTTTAAGGATCTTTATTGATTGTTAAGATGTTAAAGAACCTTATCTAACTTGTACCAACCATGACGCCATAAGATGAAGGTATCAACAACAAATTGTTTCCACATATTTCGCTGATATTGAGTCGAGGCCAAAGCCCTAGATTCCAAATCACCCACGAGCAGGTTAGTTGTGACGGGGGATAGTGGAGAACCCTTGGAAACACCACATGTTTGTTCATAAAATTCACCTTTGAAGCTAAAAATGGTAGAGGTCAATCATACTTCAACAAGCCTAGTTGTATCAGGATCAATGACACGATTGATAACCTCGACTACCTCAATGATAGGGATATTCATGTAAAGAGAAACAACATAAACCTTGTAAAGGTATTATGAAAAACTTCTAGAACATTGATATCACTTGATTTATTGGAAAAAAATCCCCATATGCATATCCATAACCCAGATGGAGTATAGTTTCTCCAATTCTCTATTATCTCAAACTATTTGAAAAACCATCTGATCCTAGGTGTAACATGGAATTCCTTTTCTAGATCTAGAGATATAATTTCACATCACCATGACCTATTTCACCTATTATTTTTTAGATTCATCATCAATTATTAAATATATCATAATTGCAAAATATAATAAAATTTGGTTCACGTTGAAAGTTCTAAGAACATTAGAAGTGGAAATGAGGAGAACCAATGATAGGTTTCTTAAAAAAGCAAGTCACCTTTAAATAAATTAGTGAGGGAAAATGTCATGAGGCCCACCGTAGTGACCCAATTATTCCATGTTATAGCATGGAAGGGCATGATCACATAATATTTTCTCTTCCTCATCGTGTTCTTCAACATCGAAATCAGTGACATTGTATTGAACACCAAATTTGCTAGTAAAATCCAACTAAGTATTTATTGTTCAATAAAGAAAGAGTACACAAGTAAATTGTTCTCTCATGTTCTTGATCCCTTATGAGGGAGTTAAAGCCCAAATTTCACTCATAGAAAATGGGATAATAAACATGTTTTTCACACATCAAACGAAACTATGTATATATTGCTTCATAAAAAAGGAATGCAGATATAAATATGTCATGCTTTGGTTCAAGATAGATAAACCATCTTACCTATGCTAACAATTGGTTTATATAATATCTCGACCACACACTAAACTAGTAAGAAATTAGTTGGAGAGAACCTCTCATACCCAACTAGATCTAACTCTTAGGATTAACTTGACTCAACAAAAGAGCTAATTAGTGAAATCCATTTTAGATCAATAGGTGGTTTTAATATCATGTGGTTTTGTGCCCATCCATTTTGATGTAATGAAACCTTTAAATATTATTGGGATGCTTCATTGCAATGGACCTAGAGGTGAGTGGTGAAGGTTCACTTGGAAAACTTGGCTAAATCTAGTCAATGAATCAATAGATCTATTGATGCTAGCCTTTCCTAGTTTTGTAAAAACAATGTTGTTATTGCCATGTTGTATTTTTTTTATTTTCTCTCATATTTTTATTCCTAGCATTAACAATCTTGTAAAAACTTGGAAATAACTCACTTAGAGATTGTATCTACATAACAAAAACAAATAATAATTGTATAATATGATGAGAAATCAATCATTGTCCCTCAGAGATGTTGTACAACTCATTATAGGGAATATGAGATGTTGTAGTGAAGGATTAGATAAAAGAAACATAATGAAAAAACTTAATGTTGCCTAAATTTAAAACATAATAATAAAATTTAAAAAGTAATATAAGTATGGGAAGATGTTGTCATGTAATATTACATTTAAAAATAATAAAATGATGCTTAAATTAACCACAAAAAAAAAAAAACTTTTATTGTCTATCATAAATAAAATACTTAAATTTCCACCTTAATTTTATTTCAATTTTATACAAAAAGATATGTTAATTAAAATTAAAAAAATTCTTATACTTTCAATTTCCTTTATGACAGGTATAAAAAAAAAAAATCAATATAAGAAATGAGAGGGAGAGATTAGTTTTCTACTTCCCATTATGAGATAAAAAAATATTTTTTTTATGTGGATAATGTGGGTCCCATAAATACGATATTTCAATGTCAATTACATATGTATTTTATAAAGAAAAGGAAAATGATAAATTTCTTAAGTTTAAAACATTTTATTACTATCTGCTAATGATCTGAAATGGGTGGTTGACTTGTTATGCTATGCAAGCACCTCCCACTCAGTTAAACAAATTAAGGTCTTGCTTATACTTGATAGTGCAGAATTGAATACTTGAAACAAGCGTATGTGTTTTAAACGGTTTTAAGGCTTTATGTGTGAGGAATTAAACATTTGTTTTTGTTGATAATAAGCATGTACAACAAGCATAAAGTGTAAAAAATGAATCATCAACACATAACAACAAATTTGATTAAAGAGTTCACCTGAATGTTGTGGGCTATGTCTCCTTGAGCCTTTGTCAATTGACTTGGCTCTTTGGGATTATGATGGATAATTTAATTTACAAGAAAATAATCAAATCCAATGGTTTTTTATGTTGTACCAATGGGTTTAGAATACCATCATACCCCTAGAATGGCTGCTACTTCTCTGGAAATGGACGTAGGCTCCCTTTGACTTGACCTCTACTATCGGTGCCCTTAAGCTTCCATGAGATTATTTGTGGCACAAACTCCATTAGAAGTCCTTGTCTGTCCCTAAAAACTTTTCTACTATCTCTAACATATATCAGTCATCCAAAATAGTATGTTCATTTTCTCCAAATGAGCTTTGGCTCCCTAATCTAGGCCTCCAACTCCTGATGGCCTTGGGTTGCCCTAAACTTCTCTTTGGCTTCTTCGGCTCTAGAAGTCTCCAAATGGTTCTAGAAATACCTCCATTGGATTCATAATTTCCAAAATAGTCAAAAATTACTATTCACTTGCTGAGAAAGGCCTATGGCTGCTCTGGTTATGCCCCCAACACCTGGTGACACCCTGTGGCTCTAGGCTCACTGAAATTTTTTTTGTAGCATCTTGACCTTCAAAAGTCTCCAAATGCTTCTAAAAATAATTTCATTTTATTTAGAATGTTCAAGTTAGTTAGAATAGACTATTTTTTTGCTGAGAATGGTCACTGACTGCCCTGGCTAGGCCTCATTCTCCTATTGGCTCCTTGTGGCCCTAGTGGCCCTTCGAACTTCTCTGAAGAAAAATTACACTTAGAAGTCATCATCTAGATCTTCAAACCTCACCAATGGCTCCAGAATGTCTAAAAAATCCAAAAATTACTATTGGTTTCATGTGTATGGCCTTTAGCTGCCCTGGCTAGGCCTCATTCTCCTACTGGCTCCTGGTGGCCCTCATGGCCCTTGGAACTTCTCTGAAGCTAAATCACACTTAAAATTTTTCTGATGGCTCTGTAACCCTCACAAATGGCTCCATAATGCTACAATTAGCTAATAATGACTCTTTGTTCACTCATAATGGTCGAAAAATGAGTCTCCAACTCATTTTCCCAATAACACCTAGCAAAACTGTAGGTTTTAACCCTAAACAGAAATTATCTCCACACAAATCTTATAATAGAAAATAAACAATAGCGAGAGCATAAAACATAAAACAGATAAACACAGAGATTTTCCCCTGGATCCCAAATCAGGACGACCAGCTTGATTTTTCATTATATTCCTTTTATTGTTACAACACATATATATACATGCTGAAGCATACATAAACCCCAATCCATTAACCTTGGATTAGAACATAACCGTAGTTCCCTTGACCGGATGTACAAAATACCAGGGGTTGAAAACCATCGTACCCCAAAAAACCATGTGCAAACTCATGCACAAAACATGGGTGGGTCCGCCTATGAGTGGGACCGCACACCAAAAAAAATTATGCCGAGGCACTTCCCCGAACCTTGACAGGGGGGGCTGCCGCCCCCCCTATGACCCCCCTGTTACACCCGGCGCAACGTACAGCGCGTGGGTCTAGTCGTGGAAATAATATAACACACACCCAACATTCTCCCACTTGTTTTTTTCTTTCCACAGGGGGCCACAGGAGAGCTTAGTCATTTGGCCAATTCTTCAACACCCATTGTTTCTCTACACCAAGAGAACTTCTGAGTGCTCATAGACTTCGTCAATGCATCTGCAACATTCTTCAAAGTGTGCACCTTTACCAGCAACACCCTTTTAGCCTCAACCATATCTATAACAAAGTGATATTGAACATCAATGTGCTTCGTCTTTGAATGATAAGCAGGGTTCTTAGCCAAGAAAATTGCACTTTGGATATCACAGTCTATCCTTATAGCTTGTTGTACCAACCCCATACTTGAACACAATCTCTGCAACCAAACTGCTTCCTTGCTTGCATGAGTGGCTGCTATGTATTCTGCCTCTGTAGTTGAAAGAGCCACTACAGACTGTCTTTTACTCATCCAACTGATTGCACCTCCAAATAGGTTAAACACATACCCACTTGTAGATATTCTTTGGTCCAGATCTCCAGCCCAGTCTGCATCAACAAAACCACGAATGTCCAACATTCTTTCCAATCCTGGTCTTCCCTGGTAGCACAAGCCATAATCACTAGTGCCACGTAAATATCTGAAAACCCGTTTCACTATTGTCCAATGCTCCTTCCCTGGGTTTGACATAAACCTGCTCAATACTCCCACTGCATGTGCAATGTCTGTTCTGGTACAGACCATTGCATACATCAGGCTACCCACTGCACTTGCATATGGAACGCGGGACATATACTCTTCTTCTTCTTGTGTCTTGGGACACTGTTCAGTAGACAACTTTACACCTACAGGAATAGGAACATTCACCGCTTTACTATCCTGCATATTGAACCCCTGCAATATAGTCTCGACATACTTCCTCTGGTTTAACCAGAGCTTCCTCTTTGCCCGATCTCTCTTAATTTCCATGCTCAAAATATAGTTTGCAGCACCCAGATCCTTCATGTCGAATTTGGAGAACAGTTGGGTCTTCAAATCTTGGATAATTTCTTTGTCATTTCCAATCAACAACATATCATCCACACACAAGACCAAATAAATAACACGGTCACCAATTAATTTAAAATAAACACAGTGATCCTCCTTGCTTCTGGTGAAGCCAAGTCCCCGTATATAGGTATCAAATTTCTGATACCACATCCTTGGTAACTGTTTTAACCCATACAGAGACTTCTTCAACCTGCATACTAGTTCTTTCTTACCCTTCACCATAAAGCCTTCAGGTTGCTTCATGTAGATCTCCTCTTCTAGATCCCTATGAAGAAATGATGTCTTCACATCCATCTGTTCTATCTCAAAATCAAATGCAGCAGCAAGAGATAAAAGTAATCTAATAGAAGTAACTTCGGCAACAGGAAACAAAATATCACCAAAATCAATTCCCGGCACTTGGGAATAACCTTTTGCTACCAATCAAGCTTTGTATTTCTCCACCTTTTTCTTTTCACATTCATTCTCTTCTACTTAAACACCATTTTTCTCCTTTCGATGGCTTCCTTCCAAAATTTCAAGAAATCCACTCAAATCCCATGCCTATTTTTACGGCACGTCTTCATCAACCATGGCCCTCTCTAGAGTTTTCCATCCCTCTCGAATCTACCTCCCCGACAGCTTCTTAGGATCACTGGGCGAGAAGCATACAAAACCTCGAACAAAGCAGATGACCTATACCTTGCTGCTCTCTTCCCGAATCCATCTTCTCTGCCGCCTAGAGTTTGTGGTTCTTCTCTTTCCTAGTTCTTCTTCCGCTGTGGCGCCCCATCTATCCCCCCCTCCTTTAGCTCAAACTCTATCTTCTCTGCATGTCTTTTGTATATTTTCTATGTTTAATGATCTTTTCACCCTTCTAAACACCACGATTCCGTTGTACAATTTTTCTCCTGTTTCTGGAAGTCTCCAAAGTTTAGAATCTTAAACCATCCTTATACCTAATAAAGAGGCACCTCTCAGATTTATTACCCAACTTGGTCCTTTTCTCCTTTGGAACATGTACATATGCATTAAATTCAAATACCCTCAAATGTGAAAGAGAAAGTTTCTTACCAGACCCATACCTCATGTGGAGTCTTATCCTGGGTCCACAATAATAAGATCCGACATCCATAAATACGTGCCTGACTGCCTTCCGCCTGCACCCTTGTCCTGTCCACATCATCCAGCATGCTTTTTCCTTTCCATCGTTGTTTCCGTTCATTCTTTCGCAAATCGCGTTGCTTAGCTTTCGAGTGTTTATGAGCAGTCTTTCCATTGCTATACGACACTTTCAAGTGAATTCTTCAAACTTTTCCGCAACTCCCCACCATTATCTGTCCTCAACGCCTTTATCTTCTTCTCTGTCTAGTTTTCCACCAGAGCCTTAAATTCTTTAAATCTGTCAAAGACTTCAGATTTCTTCTTCAAGAAATATATCCATGTATTCCTTGAGAAGTCATCTATGAATGAAACATAGTACACAGACTTTCCCAGTGATGGAACTAACACAGGTCCAAACACATCACTGTGCACAAGTTCTAATATCTTGTTCGCCCTCTTAGCACCAAAAGGAAAACTCACCCGATTATGCTTCCCATATACACAATGTTCACAGAAATTGAAATCCAAAGAGCAATTAGACATACCTTCTACCATACCATTTCTATGTAGCATCCGAAGGTCCTTCTCTCCAATATGTCCAAGCCTTTGATGCCATAGCATGGTCTTTTCTCCAGAGACAGCTAGGCTTTCCGCTCCACTTTCAGGAACCACATAACTATTACACCCATCAATAACAGTGCTACCTTGTAGGCTCAGAGTAGAGTTCTAGTCCTAACCCCCCGCATTGGCCGCCGTTGCTCCCTCGAACCATCTTGCAGCATCTTTCTCAAATAATCGTTTTTACACCTGCATCATCCATCTTGCTTACAGAAATCAGATTTCTGGCCAATGCAGGAATATGCAGAACACCAGGAAGTGTTCTAATCCTTCCACCTTGCAGCTTCAGCTTGACCTTTCCACGTCCGATGATTTTTGCCTTCCTATCATCCCCTAGGAAGACATCACCATCATATTTCTCATACTCGCAGAACCACTCCCTATGGGGAGTGAAGTGAAAGGATGCACCTGAGTCAATCAACCATGACTCATGATCTACATGTGTATTTGAAGAAGAAGCCAATTACACATCCCCACCTTCATCCGAGGTGGTTTTTGCCTCTGCAGAAGGAGCATCATCGCATCCCTTTCCTTTCTCAGAGCCGAGATTTGTAATTCTTTTTTGTAGTGCCTTTCCGCATTTCCGTGATACTCTTGCTACAAATCTTTCTGGTGAGATTTATATCTCCCTCAGATTTGGATCCATTCCCACTAAACTCATTTTGGTTGCTTAGTAGTTTTCATAGATACATCTCCATTCTCTGCCTCCTCCACGTGTCGGGCACATGTTTCTATCCTATTATATTGAATTTATTGTCCTTGATGGAAACTCTCTGACAAAGGATGTAGATAATAACTGTATGAAGATCTCAGAAATCAGTGATATTTAAGAAACCCGGTGTTGGGTTTGATGGTGCTCTGTATACTGTTAGAGGTACCAATGTCCATACGGTCGACTATGTATCCTGACTGATCGCATGATAACCCTCTGTATTATGGAGTAAGGTGTTTTCTGAATGGTGGATCGAATGCATGTAGAGAACTGAGTCGAACAGTTCGTAAGGATTTCATCAGAGCTGTATAACAGTATTGTGGTTGTATGATCTAATAACGCGAAGAAACGAATTGGCGAAAGTACGCAGAAAGAACCTGGAGTAGAGGGGCGGAATCTTGCGAATGAATAGTGAACGCGGTTTAAGGCTGGAAGTGGTTTTTATCGCACCACCTTTGCAGCAAAAGTGGTATTTGAGAATTGGGAGTGATTCCATAGAACAGTCGACACGTGGCGTCGAGCGAAGTTCCAAAACCGCTATCACTGCGCGCCATCGCACGTTAACAATCGACCAAGGAGGCCGCGCGATATTAGTGAGCACCATCGATCTGGAGGGAAGCCATCAGACGACGGTTGTAAGAAGAAGATGCATGAAGGTTAACCAAAGTACGGCGCGGGAATTTGATTGGACCATTGATCATATATGTGGGGCCCGAAGTCAAATGTTTATTAACCTTGGCTATAACATTATACGACGAAGATAAAAATTAACTTTGGGTCAATTTGTGTTATGAATATGCATTAGTGCATATGGAAGAACGTAGGTTGGGGTTCTAATTTGGATTATTTTACGTGGGTTGATATTAAAAGAGCATTTTTGTATGCCTTAGGAAGGTCTTTTCTAAAGAAGAAATTTGGATTAATATCTCAATCTCAGATTGAGATATTAATAAGCCTTAGATTTATTATCTAATTTTCCAAGGAAATAGAACAATGAGAAATCGTTTGGGGCTTAGGTAGAACCCGCTGGATTATCTAATTGATCTCGTCCAGGAATACCATCAGCGCTTGAGTGGTTTTGACTCATGGTATCAATAAAGGAAAAAACTATATAAGGAGAAGATGATTATAGTTCAAAGTGTGTGTGCAGAGGCGTTGTTAATGAATAAATCTCTTTAAGAGATATCTGCATGGTTGAACTCTGTTTTCTGATAAAGCTGAATCTATAATGCACCTATGGAGTTGATAAAGGTTCAAGATCTCTAGATCTAGAAATGATGAATCTCCAGGAAGATCTGCAAAGAAATCATGAAGACCTGACGCAAGTCTGATGAAGAAATTTGGTGGATCTGAGGGTTGAAGTCTTCAGCATGAAAGTGGAAGCTTTCTGCCAGTACAAGCTGGTGTTAAAGTCAGGGGGTTGGAGCTCCCTTCTAGTAGTGACTAGAGAATGAGAGAAGGTTGTAGCCTTCTGCAGGTGGGCGCCTGCGTGCTGGTATAAGTCTGCACCAACACAAAAATTGTAAGAAGTTTTCTTTATAATAAATATTGAAGACAAAGATGACAACAGCGGTGGTTTTCTCCCAAATTGGGTTTCCACCTTAAATACTGGTGTTCATGGGTGTTGCTTATGTGTGTTGGCTAATTCTGTTATTACTGCACATGTTTACTACTTATGAATGAATGATGCAATAATATAAGTAAAGAATTAAAATAAGATCTCTGATAAAAAAAAAATCATTCAGATCGAAATACTAATTCACCCCCCCCCCCCTCTCAGTATTTTTCCTAACCATTGGTATCAGAGCAGGTCCTTCTGAAAAGCTTAGCCGCTAGAAGGAAGATCAATCAAGATGAGCAATAAAGATGGAATAGCATCTATCAGGCCTCCGCTCTTCAACAGAAACAATTTAATATTCTGGAAAACAAGGATGAGATCCTATCTTCAGTCTCTGGGTGCAAATGTATGGGCTATTTTTGAAGTAGGATATCAATATCCAGCCGCAATACCAACAGATCCAACAGAAAGAAAGAATTATGAAACAAATGCAAAGGAAATTAATGCTCTATTGGGAAGTCTAACTGAATCAGAATTTGTCAAAGTCATGCAGCTGAATACAGCAAAGTAAATATGGGACAAAATCATTCTAAGTTATGAAGGTGATGCAAAGGTAAAAAGTGCTAAACTCCAAACTCTCAGAATTCAATATGAGAACCTAAAAATGCATAATGTAGAGAGCATTGCTAATTTCTTTTTACATCTTGATGATATTGTAAATCGTATGAGAAATCTGGGAGAAACAATAACTGAGTCTACTTTGGTTGAGAAATTTTTAAGATCACTAACAACAAAATTTGAGTCAAAAGTTTCCGCTCTTGAAGAAAAGCAGGATCTTCAAAATCTTACTGTGATGCAACTTCATGGCATACTAACTGCATATGAGATGAGAAGAGGAGGACCATATGAATTGAAAGAAGCCATCTTTAGAGCTTCTACAAAAGGGAAATAAGTACAAGAGACAGAAGGATCATGGTATATCTCAGAAGAAGATGAGGTAAATTTTGTAAAGAAACTCCAACTTGGTACAGGACGGTTTAGAGGTAAGCTTCCTTTCAAATTTTTTTCTTGTGGAAGAGTTGGTCATTATGCTGCTAAGTGTCCTCACAAAGAAGTACATGAAAAAGGAAAGGAAGTAGCAAGAAGGAATAAGAATCGGTTTAGCACTAGAAAAAGTTACTATACTCATGAAGACAATGATGGGTTATCAGACAGTGAGGAAGAATGTGAACAAGATCTTAGACTTCTCATGGCATTTGAAAAGGAGTCTAGAGAATAAAAGGATACTTTTATGGATGCTTTAGAGGAAAATGATTTTTTTGATGAAATCAATCAACTCAAAATATGCTTAGAAAAAATTAAAATATCCATAGAGACTCTGAAAAACCAGCTTCAAGAAAAGGAGAAACATAATGAGAAATTAGAATGTGAAATAGTAAGTCTAAGAAAAGAAATTGAGAAAGTAAAGACTTTGAATCTTAGATTTGCTAAAGGATCTAAAACCTTAGATGAGAATTATCAAGGTACAACGTTCTCCTCTTATAAAGATAGGTCTTGGATATACTGGAGAATCTTCTCAAGCTTCAGCACCAAATTATCTAAAAGTAGCTATAGCTGGTTTACAACATTCTGCCACTCAGCAAGGGAATAAAGAATCATTACAGGTAAAGCATGATTATCTCAATTCAAAGAACACCAACAGGAATATATTTCAAAGAAACAACAATCAACAGGTAAATTCAAGTAGAAGATTTCATGATCGCAGAAATTTCCTCTTCAATGGACAATGTTTCTCATGTCACAATTTTGGTCATAAAGATGTTCAATGTGTTTCATATAAAACCATCATGACAAGAGAAGGAAGAAAGAAAAGGATTGATATTGAAACAAAGAAGAATACTTATAACAACTTTTCTCCTCTTCAAAATGAAGTTGAATGTGCTTACTGCAATAACTTTGGCCATGAAGAATCCGAATGCAGGAGCAAAGTTCAGCTAAAAGAACATGTTCCTTCAAGCTCCAAAGTATGGAAAAAGAAGGAATTACAGGTTGAAAATTGTGGTATAGCTACTATTAAGGAGAAGAAAATCAATGGTACATTGATAGTGGATGCTCAAACACAAGGACAAAACAAAAATAAACTTTGCATATATGTTATTTGTAAAAGAAAAGAATGTTACATTTGGAAATGATACTCCCGATGTCATTAAGGAAAGGATTTATTTTTTTCTAAAAGAAAAGGTGAAAGTTAATAATGTCATGTATGTGGATGGATTAAAGCATAACCTGTTAAGTGTAAGTCAAATGTGTGATCAAGGAACTGAAGTTGTCTTTAGTTCAAAAGAATGTGTGGTACGTGATCTTGATACAGGTAAAACATTTATAAAAGGACACAGAACTCCAAGAAATCTATATGTATTAAAGAACTGCAAAGAACAATGTTACATGAGTAAATCTTTACAAAACTGGCTATGGCATAGAAGGTTGGGGCATCTGATCTTCTCTCAAATCAACAAATCAAGAAGACTTAAAGCTGTTCGTGATCTCCCAATATTACACCACCAGAAAGTATAATATGCAAATCTTGCCAATTCGGTAAGAAAACCAGAGTGAAATTTAATGCCAAGGAAGGTTCATCAAGTAAGCCTCTTGAACTCATTCATACTGACATATGTGGACCTGTGAAGAAAAATTCACCACGTGGTGAACAATACTATATCTTATTTATTGATGATTTCTCTAGAATGTGTTGGATTGGGTTGATTAAACAAAAAGATGAAGCATTTGAGAAATTTCAGATCTTCAAAGCACTGGTTGAAAATGAATTAGATCTAAAAATCAAGTGTCTTAGATCTGATCGAGGAGGAGAATATACATCAGATGAATTCCTTGAATTTTGTGATCATGGCATAAAAAGACATTTTTCTGTAGTTGGCACTCCACAACAAAATGGCGTAGCAGAAAGAATGAATAGAACAGTTCAACAAATGGCTAGAGCTATACTTGATGATTCTGAAACACCTGACACATTTTGGGGAGAAGCAGCACATACAGCGGTAAATATTCTTAACAAGGCACATGTTCGTGTAAACAATGATAAAACTCCATATGAACTATGGTATGGAAATCCTCCCACTGTAAAGCACTTTAGAGTTTTTGGGAGCAAATGCTTTATCAAAAATAATGATGAAAAACTTTGCAAGTTTGAACCCAGAGCAGATGAAGGAATATTTCTTGGCTACTCCTCTAGGAGTAGGGCATATAAATGTTACAATAAAAGACTTCGGAAGATTGTTGAATGTTTAGATGTTGTTATTGATGAGTCTCCTGCATCTCCAAAAGAAGAAAAACAAACAACAGATGAAGACGATGATGACATATATCCTTCTACATCAAATAGGAATGATATAGACAGTGAACCCAATGAAGAACCTGAAGATTATTTATCTGAAAAAGCTCCATCCAGATATGTTCAAAAGAATCATCCAGAATATCAAATTTGGGGAGAAAAGGGATCAGGTGTACAAACAAGAAGGACTCTTGTGGGATCTTCTAGTTACCTGGCATATCTATCCACTATTGAACCACAAAATTTCAATCAAGCCAACAAAGATGAATGTTGGATTCAAGCCATGAATGAAGAGCTTGACCAAATTGAAAAGAATCACACTTGGGAATTGGTACCAAGACCTCATGACAAAAATGTCATTGGAACTAAATGGATATTCAAAAATAAGTTAAATGAGAATGGACAATATAAGAAATAAAGCTTGGACTTGCTTGCAAGGGTACGCTCAAAATAAGGCATAGACTTCTTTGAAGAAACTTTTTTCCCCTATAAAGCTAGAATTGAAGCCATAAGAATGTTTCTTGCTTTTTCAAGCTTCCAACAAATCAAAGTCTTCTAACGGAGGTTAAATGATATTATCTTGCCGTGATTCAGTAATAGTTAAAGTTAATGCATATAGAACAACCAGAAGGATTCATTTTGGGAAATGATGAAAAACTTGTTTCTAGACTTAAAAAGGTTCTATATGGTCTCAAACAGCCCACAAGTATGTACCATTGCCTTGAGAATATCTTCATCAACAAGGATTCTCTTCAAGGGTCTACCTATAGCAACTTAATATAACAAAACCAAACAGCTAAACTATTGACTTAAAGGTTATGCGATGATATCATTTTTGGAAGTAATGAAGAGTCTATGAGTCAGAAATTTGCTTCTGATATGCAGCAAGAATTTGAAATGTCTTTACTTGGGGAACTAACATTCTTTCTTGGCTTGCAAGTGCAATAAGCAATAGATGGCATATTCTTATCACAAGAAAAATATCTTAAGCAAATCTTGAACAAGTATGGCATGGAAGATTGCAAACCTGTAAGTACACCAATAATAACTGGATGTAATCTCAGTTCTAATGATGATTCCCCCACAGTGAATCAACCAGAATACAGATCTATGATAGGAAGTCTACTTTATCTCACTGGGACAAGACCAGAAATTATGCATGCAGTTGGGATTTTTGGACGATTCCAAGCTAATCCAAAAGAGTCTCACCTTCAGGCTATGAAAAGAATATTCAAATATCTACAAGGAACTCAAGACTTTGGACTATGGTATCCAAATAATGTTGATCTTACTCTTCATGCTTACACTAATGCAGATTGGGCTGGAAATGTTGATGATTGAAAAAGTACTAGTGGTGGTGCATTCTATATGGGGCCCCGGTTAGTATCTTGGTTCAGCAAGAAGAAAATCTCTATTGCCTTATCTACAGCAGAAGCAGAATATGTGGCTACCGCATCATGTTGCACTCAACTTCTTTGGATGATGCAAACCTTACAAGACATTCAAATCAAATGTTCACCTCCTATCTCCATTATGTGTGATAATACAAGTGCCATCAGTATTTCAAAGAATCTTGTTATGCATTCCAAGACCAAGAACATTCCCATCAAGTATCACTTCTTACGAGAACAAGTGCTTGAACAATAGGTGAAATTGGAGTATGTTCCCTCCAAAGAACAAGTTGCTAATATATTTACCAAACCTTTACCTAGGGAAGCATTCGAATATCTCAGACAAAAGCTGGGAGTAGTCTCTGCCATGCAAAAGATCAGATCTGCTTAAATTCAGAAGATTAAATTAGATACGCTTCCGTTGAAAGTATTTAGGATGCACAGGCTAAGGGGGAGCATTGGTCATAGGGCAAGGATGCATTGTTGAAGTCTGATCTCATACTTGAGAATCTGTGTTCTTGAGTGCATAAGTCATTTATGTTATTTCATTAAATATTATTAAAGATGCACCATGATCTTAGGGGGAGCATGGTATTGTCGGTACAAAGGAACCTGATCTATCCTTTGCCCTTGATGTCAAAGGGGGAGAATATTGCTGAATGTATTTCTGGTCATGGTTGCCATCAAGTCCAAAGGGGGATATTGTTGGCAATATGTTTCTGGTATCCTATTATATTGAATTGATTGTGCTTGATGGCAACTCTTTGACAAAGGATAACCCGGTGTTGGGTATGATGGTGCTCTATATACAGTTAGAGGTACCAATGTCAAGACGGTCGACTATGTATCCCGACTGGTAGACAATAAACCATCGTGTGATAACCCTCTGTATTATGGATTAAGGTGTTTATCTATGTTCCGAATGGTGGATCGAATGCACGCAGAGAACCGAGTCGAACAATTCGTAAGGATTTCATCGGAGCTGTATAACAATATTGTGGTTGTATGATCTAATAACGTGAAGAAACGAGTTGGCGAAAATACGCAGATGAAACCTCGAGTAGAGGGGCAGAACCTTGCGAATGAACAATGAACGCATTTTAAGGTTGGAAGTGGTTTTTATCGCACCACCTTTGCAGCAAAAGTGGTATTTGAGAATCTGGAGCGATTCCATAGAACAGTCGACACGTGGCGTCGGGCGAAGTTCCAAAACCGCCATCACTGCGCACCATCGCACGTTAATGATCGACCAAGGAGGCCGCGTGATATTAATGAGCGATTTGGAGGGAAGCCATCGGACGACGGTCGTATGAAGAAAATGCACAAAGGTTAACCAAAGTACGATGCAGGAATTTGATTGGACTATTGATCATATACGTGGGACCTGGAGTCAAATGTTTATTAACCTTGGCTATAACATTATACGGCGAAGATAAAAATTACCTTTGGGTCGATTCGTGTTATGAATATGCATTAGTGTATATGGAAGAACGTAGGTTGGGGTTCCAATTTGGATTATTTTTTTTAAATACATGGGTTGATATTAAAAGAGCATTTTTTTTTTGTATGCCTTAGGAAGGTCTTTACTAAAGAAGAAAGTTGGATTAATATCTCAATCTCAGACTGAGATATTAATAAGCCTTAGATTAATTATCTAATTGCCAACACCAAGAAAAATAGATCAATGAGAAATTTTTTGGACCCCGCTGGATTATCTATTGATCTCGTCCAGGAATACCATCAGCAGTTGGGTGGTTTTGACTCATGGTATTAATAAAGGATAAAACTATATAAGGAGAAAAGGACTATAGTACGAGGTGTGTTGCAGAGGGGCTGTTAATGAATAAATCTCTTTAAGAGATATCTGCATGATTGAACTCTGATAAAGCTGAATTTATGATGCACCTATGGAGTTGATAAAGGTTTCAAGATCTCTAGATCTAGAAATGATGAATCTCCAGGAAGATCTGCAAAGAAATCATGAAGACCTGACGCAAGTCTGATGAAGAAATTTGGTGGATTTGAGGGTTGAAGTCTTCAGCATGAAAGTGGAAGCTTTCTGCCAGTACAAGCTGGTGTTAAAGTCAGGGGGTTGGAGCCCTAGCGTAGTGGACCGATATTGGCAGAAGGTTGTAGCCCTCCAGTGGGCGCTCGTATGCCGGGTATAAGTTCCGCACCAAAGACAAAAATTGTAAGAAGTTTTCTTTATAATAAATAGCTAAAGATGAGACTACAACAAGTAGGTTTTTCCAAATTGTCACCTTAACATCAAATTCATGGGTGTTGCTTTATGTGTTGGTTCCAATTCAAGTACACGTACACAAGCTCATGCTTATGAATGAATGATGCAATAATCTAAGTAAAGAATTAAACAAGATTCCATAAAGTTATATGATCAAAATACTCATCCACCCCCGTATTCTTCTGTCAATTTCTCCGTCTCATTTCCTTCGATAGCAAGTCTAAGACAATGTCATCAAAATTCAAGGTAGTTGTATTGCTACCTATTGCAATAACCAGACTATCCCACGAGTCTGGTAGAGAACACAACAAACTGGTGCACTTATCTTCATCTGAGATTTTAATATCAACAAATGACCGTTGACTTACCATAGTATTGAAGGCGTTCAGATGCTTTGTCACTGAGTCTCCATCCTTCATCCTCAGGTTATATAGATTTTTCCGCAGGAACAACTTATTCACCAGAGACTTAGATTGGTACAAAGTCCCAAGTTTTTCCCACAAATTCTTCGCCGTAGCTTCCCCAGATACATTCAACAATACTAAATCTAAGACACACAACCGTATTGTTCTCTTAGCCTTCCAATCCAGTTTCTTCCAGTCTTCATCTGACATTGCCGTTGGTTTAGTACCTGGATCTACCGCGATCCACTGATCTTTATCCACCAGCAGATCCTCCATCTTGAGCTTCCACAACTCAAAAATTTGACCATTAAATTTCTCGATCTCTATCTTTCCGTCGCTCACCATCTTCTTTCACCGCAAGAATCGATCCCGCAGATCTCCCACTAAACAGGGTCTATCTCAGGCCCAAGCAAAAAAACCTCAGCAGCAAAGGCGTCCCCTTGAAGCCGAAACAGATCTGATACCAAATGTAGATTTTAACCCTAAATAGAAATTATCTACACACGAATCTTATAACAAAAAATGTAGGTTTTAACGCTGAACATAAATTATCTACACACGAATCTTATAACAGAAAATAAACAATAGTGAGAGCATAAAACATAAAATAGATAAACACAGAGATTTTTCCCTAGATCCCAAATCGGGACGACCAGCTTGATTTTTCATTATATTCCTTTTAGTGTTACAACACACATATATACATGTCGAAGACACATTTTTAACAATCCATTAACCCCGGATTAGAACACAACCGTAGTTCCTCGACTGATCTACAAAATACTGTGGGTCAAACCATCGTACCTTAAAAACCATGTGCAAACTCATGTAACAAACATGGGTGGTCCCACGATGAGTGGGGACCGCACACTGTGTGTACCCCTCAAGCGAGTGCCTGCCCGGACTTCCGCATGTGGAAGGCCGCCCCCCTGTGACCCCCCTGCTACGCCCAACGCAATGTACAGCGCGTGGGTCTAGTCATGGAAAGAATATAACACACACCCAACAAAAACTCCACTAATTGTGGAGAACTCCACTTAACTAGAGTTATTTTAGTGCAATCCGTGCAAAGTTAGGGCTCTTCCATATTTACCACCAGTGGCTAATTGTGATAATAAATGTTGTGGTTAGGCAGTTGGACACATGTCAACCCCCAACCCATGGTTACCACTTACGATTTTCGGAACTCCGCTTAAACCACATGGATAAGGTTTCAACTGGAATTCAAGGTGGAGTTAATGACTTGACCGTGTGAAGATTTTAATTTTGACCGCAGCATGTGGTAAGGGTAGCGGATATGCTGGCGGGTTAAAAAATAAAGGTTACATTATATGTTGTAGTTCCGTTGTATACCATGTGTCCACCCACGGGGACCGCTAGTGATTTGGGACCACCGGTGATCCCCAAACCCCACTCCACTGTGCACAAAAATTTACATAAAACCCATCCACCAATATGGTTAAGAAACAACATCGCGCGAACGGTTAAGTCTTGGGCGTGCTCTACCGGAGGTCGAGGGGTCGACTCCTGCAGCCTTAACAAAATTGTACTATAACAGTAAGGGCACAAATGGAGGCCTCATGGCTTGCCACGTGTCACCCTCCCATTTGTCTCATAAAACATAGCGTACAACCCACCATCAAATAGGACTGTGAAACTTGTCATGATCGGGTTGGCCCGGAAGGAATATTTCGGGGAAATTTTTTGAGGAATATTCTAGGAATATTCTGTTTTGTTGACTGTACAATTCCCATTCAACCCTGGTCAACTGTTGAAATTTGTAATTTACTAGACTTTTCAAATCGTGATAACTTCTTCATACGATGTCATTTTTTCAAACCGTTCGTGGCGCTGGAATCAAGAAGACGAGATCTATCTGGTCACTCAGGTTTAGCACACTTTAGAAATACTTTGAAATTTGAGCTATCACTTAAGTCCTGATCCAAATCTGATCACTCCTCTCCATTGGCAATATTTTGGACCCCAAAAGACTTGATTACTTGTTCAGTAGATGAGAGTAGAACTCCCTTACTTTTCCAACCTCCCTCCACTTTGCCTTGCTTGGCTTAGTGCCTTTGAGCCCCAACTCGAAGGTAGTCAACACTTTCCTTCTTTGATACTCTTCTCCTCCTGTCAAGAATTGTATCCTCTTTGAGCTCATCCAGAAATTTCTAGCGAGAAATATTCAATAGAACGTAGTTGAATATCATTTCCTTGATCATCTATCAAAGTTGGCTCAAACAAATGTAATTTTTCAACATAAATACATGCATACATGACTGAAATTCGCATATGTACAAATGAATGTATGTCTTACTAGGTCAAGAAGTCAAACCACTTCTTACCAAGCCACTTCCATGGCAATTTTTGCTGTTGAAAATATTCTTCTTGTGAGACATTTGGTCTCACATCGATGATGGAATCTACAGTTCCATTCGCACCAGTCTTTTATCCTCTTACTTCAAATGGTTGGGATGATTGGTTGGATGCAATGTCCAACATTGGGCAATAATATGTCCCTTCTTCTCGCAATGTGTGTAAGTATTTTTCATCTTTTGAGCAAGTTTCCTTCACTTTTAATGTTTCATGTATGCCTTCATCCTCTTCCAGCATTTTTAAACTTCATGGTTACACAAACCGCAATAGGAACAACAACCCTTTCTTCCATTCACGCATGCAAATTTCTAATGCTTAACATAAACATAATCAACTTGACTATGGGAAGAATTATACCTCAAATTTTGCTTTGCATGTCCATATTTTTTACCTTCTTCAGGAGATGAACTTGAAGAGGTTCCATATTTATTTTGAAGACCAACATCAGTGTTCATGTCTTGATAGCTGTCAAAACTCTCTTGCTTGCCATAAGCTACATGTCTACAAACATCTTGTTGCAACATAGGCTTCAAACAATGGTAATCATCATGCATACAAATTTGACAAGTTTGTGGTTTTGAACTTGCAACAAAAGTTCTTCTTTGAATTTTCTCAAGTTCCTTCATGGTTGTAGAGTTTTCGCCATAACATTGAACATATCCTAGACCAAACTTCTTAGGCCTTTCCTCAAAAATAATAGGTTCAATCATGCCTTGTGCATGTTTTCCTAGACCCTTGCTTTCATAGCCCATTTTTAACATTAATTTAGACCCTATACCCCTATTGTGATTTTCAAATGAGCCTACACATCTATCTGAAGAGGAATTTGAAGACAAATTTGAGTGATTTACCTCTGCTTCAAGCATGTATTTGGTTAAAGCCTCTTGGGCATGATGGAGCTCCATCTCCATCTCATGAATTCTTTGAAGAAGTCCTTATTTCTCTTGCTTCAGAGCAACCACTTGCTCATGAAGTCTAGTGCTTTCCTTTCCATCTTCATACAGACTTTCAACCATCTCCGTCAGGATGTAGAAGTCCCGCTTCATCTCTTTATCGAAGAGTTTTGTAAATGAGGAGGATTTTGAAACCTCACTTGATGAAGTTGTCATATCTATATAAATGAACTAAATAACTTCAACAAAAATTCAAAAAGATTCAAAAAAAATTGATAAAGCTTCTTAAAAATTTGGTTGTAGACTCAAGCTCTTTTCTGCAGCTTGTATCCCTTCTTCAAACAACCTCTTGTGCAAATAATCCCTCTTGTGCTTCAAGAATTTCCTTGAGGTCCTTTGGGTAAGGATACTTACTTCAACCTTCTTCCTTATTGTCCTCTTCTGGAATTAGCTCGCAATAGCTCCCCTTCACCTCTAACAAACTCAAACTTGTAAGCATCAGTCAATTTGCAAACAGTTAAATTCTTTGCACTGCTAAACACCCTTCAAGTCAAATAAGAAAGCGAGCAACCTTGTGCTCTGTCAAGCAAGAAACCTGGTGCTCTGTCAAGCAAGAAATCTAGTGCTATGATACCAACCTGATATGAAATGGGTGGCTGACTTGTTATGCTATGCAAGCACCTCCCAGTCAGTTAAACAAATTAAGATCTTGCTTATACTTGATAGTGCGGATTTGAATACTTGAAAAAAGTGTATGTGTTTTAAACTATTTTAAGGATTTATGTGTGAGGAATTAAACATTTTTTTTTGTTGATAATAATCATGTACAATAAGCATAAATTTCAGCAAATGAATCATCAACACATAACAGAAAATTTAATAAAGGATTTCACCCAAATGTCGTGGGTTACGTCTCCTTGAGCCTTTGTTAATTGACTTGCCTATTTGGGATTATGATGGATAATTTATTTTACAAGTAACTACTCAACTCCAATGGTTTTTTATGATGTACCAATGGGTTTATAATACCATCATACCCCTATAATGGCTTCTACCTCTCTAGAAATGGACCTAGGCTCCCTTTGACTTGACCTCTACTGTCGACGCCCTTAATATTCCTTGAGCTTCTCTACGGCACAAAATCCCTTAGAAGTAATTTTATATCCCTGAAAAATTTTCTACTATCTCCAACATATATCAGTCATCCAAAATAGACTAATCATTTGCTCTAAATGAGCTCTGGCTCCCCAATCTAGGCCTCCAACTCCTGTTGGCCCTGGGCTTCCTGAAACTTCCCTGTGGATTCTTCGACTCTAGAAGTCTCCAAATGGTTCTGAAAATCCATCCATTGGATTCATAATGTCCAAAATAGTCAGAAATGACTATTCACTTGTTGAAAAAGGCCTCTGGTTGCTCTGGTTATGCCCCTAACACCTAGTGGCACCTTGTGGCTCTAGGCTCACTGAAAACTTCTTTGTAGCATCTCGACCTTGAAAAGTCTCCAAATGATTCTAAAAATAATTCCATTTTATTTAGAAGGTTCAATATAGCTAGAATAGACTATTTTTTTTTTTTTTCTGAGAATGGTCACTGACTGCCCTGCCTAGGCCTCATTCTCCTGTTGGCTCCTGGTGACCCTGGCGACCCTTGGAACTTATCTGAAGAAAAATAATGCTCATGAGTCCTCGTCTAGCTCTTCCAACCTCGCCAATGGCTCCAGAATGTTTGATACATTCTAAAATGACTATTGGTTTCCTAATTATGGCCTCTAGCTACCCTGGCTAGGCCTCATTTTGCTGCTAGCTCCTAGTGGCCCTCGTTGCCCTTAGAACTTATATGAAGCTAAATCACGCTCAAAAGTTCTCTGATAGCTCTTCAAACCTCACCAATCGCTCCAGAATGCTCCAATTAGATAATAATGACTCTCTGTTTTCTCATAATGGTCTAAAAATGAGTCTCCAACTCACTTTCCCAGTAACACCTAGGAAAAGTCCACTAATTGTGGAGAACTCCACTTAACTGGAGTTATTTTAGTGCAATCCACACAAATTTAGGGCGCTTCCATATTTCCCACCAGTGGCTAACTATGATAATAAATGTTTCGGTTGGGTGGTTGGACACATGTCAACACCCAACCCACGGTTACCACTTACAGTTGGCAGAACTTCGCTTAAACTACACGGATAAGGTTTCAACTGGACTTAAAGGCGGAGTTAATGACCTGACCGCATGGAGATTTTAATTGTGACTGCAGCATGTGATAAGGGCAACGGATATGCTGGCGGGTTTAAAACTGGAGGTTACATTATATTTTGTGGTTTTGTTGTATACCATGTGCCCACCCACAGAGACTGCTAGCGGGTTGGGACCACCAGCGGTCCCCAACCCCCACTCCACTGTGCATAAAATTTTAAATAAAACCCATCCACCAATATGGTTAAGAGACAACATAGCATGGGAAGTTAAGTCTTGGGCATGCTCTGCCAGAGGTCGCGAGGTCGACTACTGCGGCCTTAACAAAATTTTACCGTACCACTAAGGGGACATGTGGCGGCCTCAGGGCTGGCCACATGTCACCCTCCCATTGGCTCATAAAACATAATGTACAACCCACCATCAAATAGGACTGCGCCACTTGTCACGATCCGGTTCGCTTGAAAGGTTCCAAGAATATTCCTAGGGAATATTCTAAAAATATTCCCAGAGAATATTCCTTTTTTTAAACTGTACAATTTCCCAGTCAACCCTAGTCAACTGTCGAAATTTGCAGTTTACTGGGCTTTTAAAATCGTGATAACTTCTTCATACGGTGCCGGTTTTTCAAACCGTTCGTGGCACCAGAATCAGGTCAAATATGAGGTCATCTATTATCATGGTAGGATCCTCTTGTCTAGAGCTTCCAAGCTCAAGGAGAAGTTACTAAAAATATCTCAAGAGGATTTTCTCTTCAGCCATACTTATTCCATGATGTCATACCACACTTCATGGAGGGGTTTACCTGGGAAGACTTTGAAGAGGAGATATATCAGAATTTGAGGAGATGCATGGACCATGTGGAGATGGAGGAGATACATGACTCTATGGGGGATTTATTACAACCACCTCTTTCCTCTTTTGGAATGAGAGGGAATCTATCTATGGACCACTCCATTTGTATGAGCAGAAATTATGGTAAGGAACATGTTTATGTGCATGATGTTTTATTTGATGATTATTTACACTCCTTTACATGTACATGCAGGACATTGCTCCAAGAAGGGTCATTCTTCCATATAAACTTCATGGCCAACTTTGGGCCATAAACACTGTTGAACATGGCCACTCCCTAGGAGAATATAGGGAGATGATGCATCATTCCGGGTGTGCACCAAAGTTACCAAACATTTCTCACCTATTCATAACTTGTGAGAAAACTTGGGCAGCAAGTAAGTGGTGGGGAAACCACTTACCATATCACTATCTAATGCAGTCAGGAGATATATTGCGTTGGTTCCACAAGTGGGACTATGATCGACCTCCATTTATGTATATTGTTGTTTACATGTACTTGGTTTTGATCACATACATTGATGATGTTCTTATTCTTATTATGGGAATTAATGGAGGAAGGATGGAGGATTACACGTGCCCTTTGGGAGAGAGACTCTCCACATTTATTATGCTACATGTTTCAGGGAGAACCTTGGGAAAACCATGATTATTTCATTGGATCTATTGCTTCCTTTTGGGATGAGTCATTTTCATCTCAGAAGAACTTGGGAGGAGCATGTCATGGAGGGATGGATTGGGAGACACTTGGATTATGAGGAAAGATTATCACATGGAGGTGTCAAAAATGGAGGGGGAGAAGAGTTGCAGCACTCACCTTTTCAGTTGCTTGAGGAAGAGAAACATTTGGGAGGGGAGGACTGTAATATTCCCAATTACCATGAGTTAGTTAGAATATTAATTTTTGTTTTTTCTTTCTCGTTTGATGAATAAGAGGATATGGAGATCCATAAATCTCCTTAGTATGAATAAAATCAATGCTAATGTGAAAGGAGGACACCTTAGCAGCTTAATTGAGCACCCTTATTTTTGAAATGGGGTTGGAACACCTAGACTGGGTAAACTTTAACCAAATCAATAATGTTGTTATGGAGGAGTGGACATTTATGGAGGGACAACACAGTTTTAGATGGAGATTCTTTGCATAGAAGTAGTGTCATAAATGGATGGAGCTTAGGTTTAGGAAGCTTATCACTTATATAAGGAAGAGGATGGCAGCCATATTTCATTATGTTTATGTATTTGATATTTCTGAATATATGGTCTATTTAGACATATAGATTTCATCAGCTATTTAGCTAAGATTGCAGTGTTGTTTAACACATGGTGTTCCTGATTGGGAATCCCACCTCTATCCTTGAGAGGCCTCATAAGAATAGAATTTCATTACCATTCCACAATCAAGCATGATGCCAAAGCTTCAGTCTTGTGGTACACCGCAGTTTCTTTTGAGAGATGTGCTGAGTTGCAGGTTGCAGCAGTGGAGACTAGATTCGGGTGATTTCCGATCTGTTCGTCAATGGGGGAAGGTTTCCTTCCATTGGGAGGCTGGTGAGGAAGGCCCTTGAGCTTATTTGTAGAACTTTGCATCAGGCCACTTGATCATTTAACCCTACAGCACAGTTTATGTCTCGGACTGCATTATTTTGAGGGAGGACTTGCAGGGTGGTTTCACTACACCATTTGCGGAGGAGGTTTTCTAGAGAAGGGATCGGCCTTTCATCTAGAGGATATATTGGAGGGGGCTGCATTATTTATCATATCATATCAGCCCCATTTTTCCAGTTCATTTTTTGTAGTGGATCTTCAGCCGTAGGGCTTGGGCTCCCATCTTGTATATTGGTGTATTGCTAAAAACACTTTTTGGGTTCTTCATTGGAAATTTTATAGTGACTTGATCTGCATTTATTGTATCTTTTGAGGCATATATCATCCCATAATCTTTCATATATTCATTTTCTGTAGCAGTGCTTTTAAAACTGCATTGTAGCAGTGTCTCCAACATTTTGATATAGTTGTAGCACCTCTTGTTGAGGGTTTTCTTTATTGGAGGCTTGTTCTATCTCGTATTACGATTTGTGGCCCATTATTTTATATGTATATGTTGTTTTTATGATGAATGTAAGATATCCATATTGGTCTCATACATTGACGTGATGTTTTACACTGCTATTTCCATGTTTTTGCACTATATTCCTACATTTCCCATTTGGGAATATTATAGTGGTATCAGAGCATAATCTTGGCTCAGCTTATGCATCTTGAAAAGCCAATATGTCATAAGAAGAAGGATATCCTCTCACAGATAGAGAGAAGAGGTATCTCAGAAGAAGAAACTATAATTTTGACTATACAGATGATAAAAAAGACAAGGGTAAAACCCCTTTATCAGGAGAAGATGAAGAGAGTGAGTTTCCTAAGATCCTTCTTAGAACTATGCAAGACATTGCTAGATAAATAAAGGAGATGAGGATGGATAGATACAAGGAATCCCCTAAATTATTTCTACATGGTGAAGGCTCCGACATTTCTCATCACTGGAGTGATCAACCAGTGAAGCAACAGCAAGTTTCCCAACGCTCTACAATGCCTACATTCTTAGCAATCGGAAATGAAGGGTTTCAAGAACAAGAAACTCTTGAAGACTACTTCATGGAGTATGAGTCTCAATCTTAGAGATTCAAATATCACTTGAGTTTTCAAGAATTCTGTCATATAAAGGACAATAGGAGACCCAGGCATCACAACAGAGGTGGAGGATTCATTCAGAATCATGACCTACACCGAACTATGGGCATATTTTTCTTACCCAACTTTGATGGGTCATCTAAATGCACTGCCAAATCATGGGTAGAGAATCTTGACATCTACTTCCAGCTGAACAAAGTACCAGAGATGGAGGCCATTAAGAGAGCAGCGTTGCACCTTGAGGGTGAAGCACATGATTGGTGGGTCCATGGCTTGTCTACATTGGGTCATGCCAATGTGACTGCATATTCAAAGTTCAAAAGGAGGTTGGTGGAGAGGTTTGATCATAGAGATCCTGAGGCACCATTCATGGGGCTATCAAAGCTCAAACAATCAGGTAATCCAGAAACTTACATTTCTGATTTTTTAAAACATTTTGTTATGGTTCTTGATTTATCTATAGTAAGAAGGGTCTATATACTTATTTATGGGTTAGAAGAACCTCTTCATGGGTTGATTAAGTCTACCAAGCCCACTATCATTCAAGATTCCATTGAAAGGTCTAGAGATGTACAATATGCCTTGCCAAAAGCAAAGGAAACATTTCTAAAAAAGCCCTCTTTTCCATCAAAGGTAAAAGAAGAGAAGGCTCCTTTCTCAAAAGAGAGCCAAAATAAAACACATCTTAGTGATGATGTCCAAAGAGGCTTGAGGAGGAGGAAGCTTTGCTTCACATGCCAAGAATCTTGGACACCCGGACATAGATGTGCAGTAGGAAAGGCACACTATATAGAGGTCTTCTCAGATGATGAGGAGGAAGAAGAAGAAGAACAGAAAGGGGTCACAGTGCTGGAATAGCAGGAGATGATCCACCACCACCCGAAGGGGAGGATGGAGAAATTTCTCCAATTAGAGGGACTCTTGCATCATTGGGAGTGGTACCCAATTATCAGGAAAATTCCACACAAGAAACAGAGTTATATTTGCGCAGTGGAAGCAAGGGCATGGTATTCCCATCTATTATGCATATAATATTGGCCCAAGAGACATCACTTTCTTGTGGCAAACCACCTGGGAGGCCACC
Organism: Pinus albicaulis; assembly: GCA_034641835.2. Taxonomy (NCBI): domain Eukaryota; kingdom Viridiplantae; phylum Streptophyta; class Pinopsida; order Pinales; family Pinaceae; genus Pinus; species Pinus albicaulis. The sequence continues at coordinate 945,872,519 of CM076570.1, forward strand.
TGATCCGGAGTTGGTGAGAGATGTATCACAATATGCTGCACCCCTCATAGATCTAGGAGGAGTGGGAGCATTGGAAGGTTATGATATAGTGCAGAGAGTCCTGGGTAGAATAAGGAGGAGGGTGACATTCTCCCACTATCATCATTACCCACTCTCACATCTCATCTTGTGCTGAGAGAGGATGTTGTAGGATTGGAGGATGGCACTATCATGGTGCAAGGAGACTATTAATTGGATTTAGAGGCTCAAAATATGTTCTCACTTGGGGATAAGTCTTCCAAATATAGAAGATGGTGGCCACTCATGCATGCTTTGGCCAAACTCAAGAGGTTTTGGATAGGTGATAGCTTCCACTGGAATACTAACCTCCAAAGGCTTCAACCTTTACTTGAGCATGAGTAGCTACAAGAGGAGCAGCAGAGGGGGGATAACAGGAACCCGATATGCACCTTTGGCATGGGAGATTTCAAAGAGGAGGACATCCATATGGCAGATGTTCTTTGTGATAGATCTTCAGCACTGTCACTATGGAGGATAGATCCATATTGGAAATCCCAGTTGTTGGTGGATTATTCCAAGGATATTTTTACTTGCATGATACTTGTTGTCCAACTACAAGAGGAGGGATATTTAGTAAAAGATGATGTCATCTATTTTCATGGTAGGATATTCTTGTCTATAGCTTCCAAGCTCAAGGAGAAGTTACTACAAAGAGCTCACAAGGATTCTCTCTTCAGCCATACTTATTCCATGAGGTCATGCCACACTATCATGGAGGGGTTTACTTGGGAAGGATTTTAGGAGGAGATATATTAGCATTTGAGGAGATGCATGGACCATGTGGAGATGGAGGAGATAAATGACTCTATGGGGTATTTATTATAGCCACCTCTTTCCTCTTTTGGAATGAGAGGAAATCTATTTATGGACCACACCATTTGTATGAGAGCCAATTATGGTAAGGAACATGTTTATGTGCATGATGTTTTACTTGATTATTATTTTCACTCCTTTACCATGTATATGCAGGCCATTGCTCCAATAAGGAGCATTATTCCATATAAACATCATGGCCAACTTTGGGCCATAAAAACTATTGAACATGGCCACTCCTTAGGAGGATATAGGGAGATGATGTATCATTCTGAGTGTGCACCAAAGGCACCAAACATTTATCACCTTTTTAGAACTTGTGAGAAAACTTGGGCAGTAAGTAAGTGGTGGGAAAACCACTTACCATATCACCATATGATGCATTAAGGGGATATACTGTGCTGGTTCCACATGTGGGACTATGATCCACCTCCATTTTTGCATATTGATGTTTACATGTACTTGGTTTTGATCCGATACATTTATGATGTTCTTATTCTTATTATGGGAATGAATGGAGGAAGGATGGGAGGATTGCACATGCCCTTTGGGAGATATACTCTCCATGTTTCTTATGCTACATGTTTCAGGGATAACGTTGGGCAAACCATGATTTTTTCATTGGATCTATTGCTTCCTTGTGGGATGATTCATTTGCAACTCATAAGAACTTGGGAGGAGCATGTCATGGATGGATGGATTGGGAGACACTTGGCTTATTAGGGAAGCTTATCACATGGAGGTGTCACCAATGGAGGAGGAGAAGAGTTTCAACACTCACCTTTTTAGTTGCTTGAGGACAAGAAACATTTGGTAGAGAAGACTGTAATATTCCCAATTATCCATGAGCTAGTTGGAATGTTAATTTTTGTTTTTTCTTTCTTGTTTGATGAATAAGAGGATATGGAGATCCATAAATCTCCTTAATATGAATAAAATCAATGCTAATGTGAAAGGAGGACACATTAGTAGCTTAATTGAGCACCCTTATGTGTGAAAAGGGGCTGGAACACCTAGACTAAGTCAACTTTGACCAAATCAACAACGTTGTTACAGAGGAGTGGACATTTATGGAGGGACAACGCAATTTTAGATGGAGAATCTTTGCATGGAAGTAGTGTCATAAATGAATGGGGCTTAGGGTTAGGAAGCTCATCACTTATATAAGGAAGAGGATGGCAACCATAGTTCATTATGTTTATGTATTTGATATTTTTGAATATATGGTATGTTTAGACATATAGCTTTCTTTAGCTGTTTAGGTTATATTGCAGTGTTGTTTAGCATGGGGTGTTCCTGATTGGGAATCCCACCTCTATCCTTGAGAGGGCTCATAGGAAGATAATTTCACTACCATTCCACAATCAGGCATCAGACCAAAGCTTCAGTCTTGTGGTGCATCACAGTTTCTGTTGAGAAATGTGTTGAGCTGCAAGTTGCAGCAGTGGAGACTAGATTCGAGTGATTTCTGATCTATTTTTTAGTGGAGGAATGTTTCCTTCCATTGGGAGGCTGGTGAGGAATTCCCTTGAGCTTATTTGCAGCATTTGGCATTAGGCCAATTGATCATTTACCCCTACAGTGCAGTTTCTGTCTTGGACTGTGTTTTTTTGAGGGAGGAGTTGCAGAGTGGTTTTAGTACATGTTGGACGGATAAGTAATTCTTTCGGACAAGATAGACCTCCCAAGTGTCCTACGGATAGCTAGAAACAAATAGGATAGATGCAAATTGCTTTCTCTAGATTATATGTAATTTAGAATTTTCTATGATGAAGAAAGGAACTACCTGTGATCCAATGCTAGTTGAATTCTTCCTTCTCATTGCTCCAAGAAGTCATCTCGAAAGACCTGCAAGCAAAGACATGGAAAAGAATCAAAAGCACCTGCAACATATACTAATTCACAAATCACAAATCCATCTTAATGATCAAGGAATTTAAGAAATGGGATAATTAATTAAATAACTTGATGATAAAACGTTATAAATAAGCTATTTAACTAAAAAATCATTGAGAAAACAATATTCATTTGTATTATCTTGAAATGAAGAAGAACCTTACAGCTGTGTCCACCTTGATGTTGTACAGGCCTTCCTGGGGTCCAGAATAGGCGTTTCCTTTACTCTGACAAGCCTTGTACTCTCTCAGCTAAAAGCACATGGGTGTGTAATCATTCCCATATAATGATCAGCTATGAGAGTATGAGTCTCTTATAACATTTCTCCTCAAAGTATAACTTACTAACTCTCTAACCTTTAAAGCTTCACTATGGCTTCAATTTATAATAAAAGAGAGGAGTTTATGGTTCCACATAAGAAGGGATAGAATTCTCTTTTGAAGGGATTGGGCTCCATAAATCAAGGGGTAGGCTCCCATAATGGAGGAATGAACATAAATGATAGGAGCGAACCTTCGATCGGATAACTTCTTCTAGAAGCTTCTAGATTTGACTGATGGGCTTCTAAATGTTACTTTTCATCTTTGTTTTACCTTTTATAGGGGTCTGCACCTTTAATAAATAAAAAGTGCATTTAGCTCCAAATGATTTAGAGCCAAAAAGTGCGGCACCGCAGGCAATGTTAAGAGAAAGTGCAGTACAAATGTTTTTAAGACTTTTATGAGCTTTTCTCTCAATTTCAAGGGTTGACTTTAGGAACTTTGATGTTGTAGACTTCTAAGGGAGTACTAAAACGTCATGGTGACAAATTTCAGTGTAACAAATTGCCCCCTAAAGTGTGAAGTCTGAGAGAATTTCGAAGAGTGATGTGCTTTACCATTTCAAGGATTAGCCTATGGGCACCCAGTCGGAACACTGTAAAAACATTCAATGAAAATCATATATATTTATATCATCACTGAGGTAGGCATTCCCATACTTAGATCAAAACTAACTAAATTTTTTCTGATATAGAAATGATTTTAATATTACATCAATAGTGTAGACACAACATGGACACAACCATCTGTCTTGAATAGTCTACTGCATAATGAATAATAAAACTACTCACAGCCTGGATGGTGGAAACTAGATCCAGGGTCTTGATTTCCGTTACCCGAACTAGTACGATTCTATCCATGCAATTAAATGTGTTGAAGTCGAACATGGTAGAAACCACTTGATTACCAATCAATGATGTGAACTGTTAACAAGTGTGAAAGAAACCACCAATAATGACAATGGCTCTCAAAGTACTCAGTACAATCCATGAAATGTGAATAAGTGATTTGAAGTCAAATATATCACAGAGTCGTTCAATCAAAGGTCAATGATGCAACTTGTCGTCGAAGGCAAGAAACCTACCATTAAGGCATGCAGATTTCAAGGTACTGATGGATTCTAGATCAACTTCCTAGATGATTAATTTTCATCGATAGAAAGTGATCCGTCGTAAGCAAGTTCACAACACGAAACCATAGATCAAGTTTTGAAGAAATTTTTTGCAAGGACTAACTCAGGGATGGTCAATGTGAATGGAGACAAATGTTTGCAGATGAATGGTTTGCTTGACTGTCCTCTTGAACACATAACGACACTGCAGATGGTTTGGTGACAGTTGCCCTAAGCTAATACCCAGAAACCGACTGAAGACCTTCAATTGGTTTGATTAATTGATAGGAAAGGGATTTTCCCAAGCCAGGTAGAAATGTGACAAAATTTCATATTCAAGAGTGGTTTTTACTGCTTTTTAAATCAAACTGTAACAAATGAATTCATTTTCTCTCTTTTCCCCCACCATTTCTAGCAAGTACCTCTTTATTTTTGACAAGCTTGAGGAGGATAACATTTTCTTGTTTATAAGCTCATCCTTCGGATGAGTCCAACTTAGTTTAAAATTGAACCCTAAGAAGGAGTGGTCCGTTGTTGTTTGTAATCAACAGGTCCTTTACTGTGAAATTTTAACGAGTCCAGTATAGGAGAAAATCGATGTTTTTCATTTTATGGAGTCAAAAGAAAAAAATTAAGAAAAATCCATGGGTGTACTTTTTCATAAATTTAGTCTCTCAAGTCTGACAAAGGATAAAATAATACAGGAGAGAACTCTATTGACCATGATTAATCAACGTATACCTTTTTCGTAAATAGTCCATTTCAGTCCGGAAAAGGGGTAAACTTATACTGAAAGGACGACTGTTCATTTCCTTTAACGAGTTTAAATAGTCAAGTACTCGACAATCTTTTCATATTTAGAGAGTCTCAAAAGAGCTTAAAAGAGGACTCCATGGTTTCGCTTTTTCGTAAATTTTAAAGAGCCCAAAAAAGTGATAAAAGTATACTCTTCGTCAAAAATGACCATTTCACCTGAAAAATCCAATATTCTGCATAAAAACTCAAAAATATTAAACGTACCTGCTTCAATAATAAAAATATTTTGAAAAACCATCTTTTTTATAAAGTGAAAAATAAACAAATTTAAATTTCATTTATCCGAAAAAACTTATAAAAAGGATTTTTCCAAATTCATTTTTACCATTTGAGTTTGGAGTGGAAATTTTAGAGCTTTTAGCAAAAAACACTTTGGAGAAGATTCCAGACAAACCGATCATTGAAATCGAAAAATGTTTGCTCCAGGTAATCCACATCCTCTTTTCCTTTCTTTTCATCCATTCATTTCCTTAAATTAGGGTTTAAAATTCATTTTTGGAGAGAAATCGTTCAAAAATCCACCCTCGGGGGTCTGCAGGTAAGACACATGGTACCTACGGACCCCAACATTTTCTTACAAAGGAAAATGTCGGGGCCCCGCACTTTTAGCACAGAGCCCATGCAGAGCTATGCACTATCTCTGAACGTAAAGTGCGGGGGCACCGTAACAAATTTAAAAGCACAATTTCCTCCCAAATTTCTCAAAAAAAAAAAATTTAAAATGATTCTAATATTTCATTTTGCTCATTATAGGTTATTTACAATGCTCATTTCGAGGGAACGTGAACATGAGGAGGTAGATAAAGCAGCAATGATTCATCAACCTATATTGCAAGTTTTAAGAGCATGCGGGCTATTCAAATTCTGGGCTATCAGTGGCATGAGAGCTCAAGTAGATCTTCTCACTTGGTTGGTAAACAAGTGGGACATTCAGGACCAGTGTTTCGTGATTGGAGGCAACTGGCTCGAAATTGAGCTGGAAGACATATATTTTTTGACTAGTTTGTCTAAGAGAGGCGAACCAATTTCTCTATTTGGGGCTAGACCAGGTGGTCAATCTGTTGCTAGCCTGCAATTAGAGTTCTGCAATGATGAGGCTAATCCAAAATACAAACGGATTGATATTAAAAATATCATCCATCCTGAATTAAAAGTGATTGTATTTACCTTTACCAAGTTGTGCAGAAGTGCAGCTTTGCATGTGGCTACTGGAACTCAAATGTGGATTGCAGTAGATTGCTTCCGAGGCACTATGTTCAACTGGTGCGAGGCAGTGTTGGCTAATGTCAAAGGCTACCTAACTAGAGAAAAAAATGGGAAGTTAAATAACTTCGGATACGGATCTATCGTGGTTACCTTTTTCTTTAGAGAGGATTCCTTTGTTAGCTCCACAACATATTCCTCTTGATGCTAGTAAACCTCAAGAGCCTCTGATGGTTCGATGGGTTGCTTTGATGGCCCGTCATAGCGAGGGTGGGGAGATTGTTCGATTTCTCTCGACTTATTTTCGTTGGTTAGAAAACCAAATTTTTTTTATAGAGGATTTTCCTTATGCGGGCATAGATTTCCATGGCGACCAATATATCTCACTTACTCCACGAGATCAGTGGGATGAGTCAGGTAAAAATAATTTTAACATCTTCTAATTTCAAATTTTAATTTTTTTTTTTTTTTTTTAAATCGTCCAAAACTAATAACAAAAAATTCAAATGCAGATGTGGGTCCACGTCAACCAGCCACTCTTCGCCCCTTTGACAGGAGGCAAAGGGATGCACCACCACCACCACAGGATCAGACAACAGAGATCTTGACTGATTTGGAACACCATTTGGAGCGACTGACTCTAGACATTCCAGAGACTACTAGAGATGACATACTGCTCCATTTACAGAGATATGTCATTGGTGTTCCTGGATCGTTCAGGAGATTTTTGTGCAGGGTGACGCAAGCTGTAGTATACTATCATGATCATTACCACGGATAGTGGATGATTGATTGTATAGACTCTTATCATTTTTTGTATCACTTTTTTCCGATCATAAGTCGTTTTGAACCTATGATTGAGGACGATGTACTATTTTTTGAAACACTACTCTATACTATGATATTCTACTATTTTCAGTTACCTGTCCAACATGTTATCAAATGTTTATTTACTTTTTTTATTATCGCAAATGTCTGTTAATCACACTAGAAGCTATTGCATCTGCTAATGTGTTTAAATTTCTTGGAATGTGTTGATACTCAATATAATCAAATTCTCGTTCCAAGAGACGAACTCTTAAAAATAATCTTAACAACACTGGGTTTCTAATTGCATATACTTGATTTAATTGTAAGACAACGAGTTCAAAATCTAACCTAACGATCAAACTCCGAATTCCAAATGAAATGGATTCAGATAATAACTCAATAACTGCGCTATATTCTGCAATATTGTTTGTCGTTTGACCAAGGCTTACCCCATGCATAGATATTAACTCGTCAGTGGGTGAATAAATAACCCAAGCTGCGGAAGAAATGTTCCATGTACTACGACAAGCACCATGAGCAAAACCAATGTATGTTTGAAAAGACGTTGACATCTGCAATATCAAGAGTAATCCAGATAAGTAGGAATAGTAGTAAAAGCACACTTAAACTAGGCACACATTTATAATCTACAACACACCAGGTAAAAATAACTAATATATAGGAAATATCTCCACACAAGAATCAAGCGTAATATCTCTTCAGATAAAGCCCATTTCTGGGTTTTCCTAAAGAGACCCCGTCAAAATCAATCAATTCATAGGCCCCTTTTGCAAGTTGTCGGTTGACAATATAAGGACCATGCCATATGGGTTCGAATTTCTCAGCCCCTAGTTTATCATTGGCTTGATCATAAATCAAAACTAGATCTCCTTCTGAAAAATTACAAGGTGTAACCTTCCTATCATACTGAGCTTTCATTCGTTTCGCATGAGTCTCGGTGGCTAGCGCAGCGGTGCGCCAATTCTCATCTAATTGAGCTAAGTATAAAAAATGTTTCTCCTCTTCAGAAGTGGCTGGTAGTAACTCTATGGCTAGCTAGAGTGACATTATCTCACATTCAATAGGTAATACCGCTTCTAAACCATAAACCAGTTGAAAAGGGCTAAAACCTGTCGATGTTTTTGCTGACGTTCGATATGCCCAAAGTGCTGAAAATAGCATGGTATGCCTATTAGACTTATGAATTCCAATGATTGGTTTAATCATGGTGACTAAAACTTTATTGATAGCTTCAACCAAACCATTGGCCTGCGGGTAATATGGTGTAGAACTATCATGGCACAAGCCAAGTTGATCAGTCAGTTCATTCATCATGATGTTTCGAAAATGGCTCCCATGATCAGTAATTATCACTTGGGGAACACCCAAATGAGAAATCACGTGATTTAATACGAAAGTAGTTGCATTTTTTCCATCTGTCGCAAATGTAGTCATTGCCTCGGCCCATTTGGTAAAATAATCTACTTCTAGAATAATATACCCATGCCCCTCGGCTGAGTGAGGGTTACATGTAATGAAATCAATGCCCCATTTTGCAAAAGGATCGACAAAAATTATAGGGTGAAGAGGAGCAGGTGGTGCATGCATTTTCTTATAGAATATTTGACAATTATGACATTTTCGGACCGCATAAATACAATCTTTAAATAAGGACGCCTAGAAATAACCTGCATGCAAAATATTTTGGGCTGTGGCATACCCTGACATATGACCACCACATGCTCCAGAGTGAAAGTCATTTAAAACCTTTTAGGCTTCCTCATGGGTGAGACAACGTCAAAAAACAGAGTCCTCACCACGACAGTATAATGTGTCACCAACAATATGATATTGTTGAGACTGGAAACGTATTTTACGTCATTGTGACCGTGAAAGTTCGGGCCGAAAAGATTGGGTCTGAAGATAAACAATGATATCTCCATACCAAGGATCAATGGTACTAATAAGAAACAAGGATTCGTCTGCGATTTGTTGTTCCGCCATAGTTTCTGTATCAGTACGTGGGAAATCACACATAAGTTCAACAAAGATCAATGATTTCTTTGATTTGGAATTTTCAAATTCCAAATCAAACTCCTATAGGATAACAATCGATTTGTAGTATTTTCCCCCTAGCAATTTTTTGGTCAAGATATACATCATAGGGTTATAATCAGAAATCACTGTTGTTTTGCATAAAAGTATGTAATGAAGAAATCGTTAGACAACTTGAACAATTGCCAAGGGAAATTTCTCCACATGTGAATACTTGATTTCAGTCAGATGCAATTTGTGACTAAGATAGTAAATCACATGTTAACTATCGAATTCATCTTCCTGAACTAGAACCATTCCTATCATGGAATCAGAAGCAGCGAGGTACAAAAAGTAATCTTGGTTGTAGTTGTGAGGATGCAGTAACAGTGCATGGGTCAATGCATGTTTCAGAGCATCAAAATATCTATCAGCGACCTCGTCCCAAAATAAAGGAATATTCTATTTCAACGGCCTGGTGAAACCTTTCATTAACTCGGCGTAGTTAGGAATGAATCGATGTAAAAATTTTGTTTTCCCTTGCAAACTTTGGAGTTGGCAAAGAGTAGAAGGAGGAGGTATATTAATGATTGCCTCAACCTTCGACGGATCGACACGAATGCCTACCTTTGAGACAATAAATCCCAATAATCATCCGGATTGTACGCTGAAAGCAAATTTGTGAGGATTCAAACGAATCTTATAATTCCTACATCGTATAAAAATGGCTCGTAAATGAGTAATATGATCTGATCTGCGTGAAGAATGAGCAGGCAAATCATTGAGGTAGGGTTGTACGATGTGTTTAATGTCATGAAATGCATAATACATGGCTCTTTGAAAAGTGGCGCCAACATTCTTAAGTCCAAAGGGTAGTTTGCGATAAGCAAAAGCTCCCCATAGACAAATGAAAGCTGTTTTGGGTTGATCTGTATGGAGTATGTTGATTTTATTGTAGCCGGAAAATCCATCCATGAATGAAAACATTTCACTTCCAGCACAATCGTCAATAATTTGATCGATGTAAGGGGTTGGATAATTATCTTTTGGACAAGCTCGATTTATATCCCTATAATTGATACATACTCGTATTGTTCCTAGTTTTTTATTAACCAGAACAATATTAGATACCCAATCTGTTAATGGGATCGGATAAATAAAACCTGCACGAAGTAATTTTTCAACTTCGGCTTTAATAGCGGCAACTTTTCTTGGATATATCTGACGTAATCTCTGTCTAACGGGTTTAGCATCTGGGTATGTCTTAATTTCATGAAAAACAATCGACGGATCGATTCCTGGCATTTCTTCATATGACCAAGCGAAAATGTCGCAGAATTCCTGAAATAGGGCTTTATATGCTTGGATTTCATCAGTCCTACAGGAAGCACCTATATGAATGTTTTCAATAATTCTGGGTTTTACTGAAATGTCAAGAGGAACCATTGTAGAAATATTTTCTAAATTCAATTTGAATCGAAATGTGAAAGTGGATTCTGAGGTTCTTTGACGTAATCAGTAGTAAAAATGGAGGAAAAATCATTCTCAAAATGATCGAGATCAGGTAAAAATGAAGACCTATGATGAAGATCTTCCCATGTTAACTCATCGACTGACAAGAATTCACAAATATGTTCATCAGTATTGAATACTCATTGATCAAGATCCGGAATTGGTGTCGAAGCTGAGCTCGATATTGAAAATGACTCCTGATTGATCACATTCACTGGATCAGATTCAGTTGAAGGAGTATCAGAAAATGACTGTACATTCTGATAGGCTAACTCAAAAGGACTCAAAGGCATCGAGCCATCAAAAGAATCCAATTTTGATTCTGAAGGAACTATCCAAGGATCATCAAAGGAAATAGTACTTGATGTAATCATATTGATATTAGAAATAGGAGGTTGTACGTTGGGAGCAAGCAGGGAAAAAGTTCCCAGTAAAGCCGAATCTTTAAGAAAACCTACTCTAACATCCTTGTAAGGGATAGTCGATTTTTTGATATGCTGGATGCTGTCAGTAGAGGCTGGGTCAGATGAATAATATGAGAGCTGATCTATTTTCATGATCTTTCCTTTATGAGGAAACATGATGAGATGAAATATCGATGATACAACAGTAATCATGGCATAAGACCAACTGCGACCCATGAGAAGGTTGTAATCCAGAGGGGCATCAACCACGTCCACATCTAGATTAACCATTTTGCCTTTGACCTCTATTGGTAGATTTTGTAAAATTCCATACGGCTGAAAACCTCTTCCATCAAAATCTTTGAGAATAGTTGGTGATTGGTTAATTGTCAAATAACCAAGTGATTTCCAAAATTTTAACGACATAATACACATAGAAGCCCCTTCATCAATAACAGTATGAAAGATATGTTTGTTTTTTACTATTACCGGAATCTGAAAAGCCATTTGATGGGGTAGGCGGGGTGTAAAATTCTCTAAATTGAAGATCATTAGGTTCGAATCCTGGAGATCGACGGCTCCTAAGGCTGAAAAAAGTAATTTTCTTTGGGCTGGGCATGATTGCAACACTTCCAAAGCTGACATTACTGAAGGGGAAATCGCCAAATCTTCAACAATATTGTAATTATGAGCAGCTCTCGCATGTGGATTGAAAGATGATTTACGAAGTACACCTTTAGCAGGCGATTTGATCACTAAGTCAAGATTTTTTTTCTCGATCTGTAACGGATCAGAAACTGAGGGAGATGTAGTTGATGCTGAATTAGATGTTTCTACTTCTTTACCAGGATTTTTACTACCGTAATCTTGCGATCGCGTCGCAGCCATCAAGATATTCTCTAGCGTAGTTGAGGAAGATCCAACCATGTTACTATCTTGATCAGGAAAGGGATCCTTCAAGACAGCAAGTATGGGTGAACCCTTAACGAATTTTGATACCTCGGCTCTATGTGGGAACTCTTTTGTAAAATGATCCTCGTCACATATCAGACAAGGATATCGAGGTTTGCGTTTTTCTTCAGTTGGTTCAGTTGTATCATTTTTATCTTTTGAAGATTTTTTATTTTTGTTCTTACCTTTCTTCTTACCACCAGTTTTCGGTTTGGTTGTAGATGATTCTACAACTTGAATATCGGTGGAATTTTAATTAGAAGAATCTCCTTTTGGTGAATCGGGTAAAGTGATAATAGGAGAAGTCGTCTTGGAAGATTTCTTCTTATTTTTACCAGTGCTAACAGAACCAATTACACCATCAGCGGCATGAGAGCCAGAAGGAGTTGTAGTTAATTAACCAGGTCTTGGTAAGTCAGGGATTTTATCATACAAAGTACCTGACTGAGTATATATAAGGTCAAGGTACTGAGCCTGAGCAATGACTTGCTCTTTGGTAAAAATGCCTCCTTTGGCCACATCTTCAGTAATTTTGGGCAATAACGATTTAATAAACCATTCAGCCAAAATTTGATATGGAATAAAGACTTTCACTAAATGCCTTCTACGTCTCCATTCATGAATGTGATCAGATATGTACATAGACGTAGACTGTTTTAATGAAGTTAGCAATTATATACCATTGTCGTATCTGACAGGCAACTGAAAATGGGTTAAGAAAGTAGTAGCTAGTGCATTAAAATTATTAAAAGAGCTGTGTGGTAACTCAATGTACCATTTGGCAGCTAGACCAATGAGAGTTCTCTGAAAAATATGCAATCGAACCGAATCATCGATTATTGAATTGGATGCACACCAGAGGTGATAAGTTATAACATGATTAGATGGGTCATCTCCTGATTTACCCTCAAATTTTGGATTATAACTGGGCAACTTGCTAGGCATCAGAGGCCAATATGGAAGATAAAAGATAGGATCGTTCGTAAGGCGGGATAGATCCAGTAATTCTAAAGTTGCTATGAATGGTAACCGATGGCTAGGGTCTTGATAATATTGTGTGATCAAACCAGTTCCAGGAGGAGGATATCCAGGATACCCTGGAATTGGATGCACATTTGGAATCGTGAAACCTCTTGGACAACCAGGATTAACCGGACCATACTGGGGTTGTTGAGGTACTTGATAATTATACCCAGGGTATGGTTGATACTGATATATTGGATTTTTTGTAGCCTGTCCAAATTGATATTTTCCCTGGTACGGTTGATAAGTAAATTGTGGTTGAATAGAAAATCTCGTACTAGTACCAGCTTGTCCTATAGGCATCTGGACCGTATTCTGTATTGTAGGTCCTAACTGTGGTACGTATACTTGAGGAATTTGCACTGATACTGGGATAGAATAAATCGGAGCTGCAGATACTCCAGAAATAGGCATGGTAGTTTGAACAGAAGTTGCAACAGCAACAACAGTCTAAGGCGGAGTCTAGGGTATACTAGGTCCATGCTGCTGCACAGAACCAGGTGCAGGGACTTGAACAGTAGGCTGGACAGGTTGTTTGGTTGGACCAGAACCTATAGGTTGTCCAAGTTGATTAGGTAACTGCACATTGGGTTGCAAAGTCTGTTGAATTTGAGATGGATCCCACACCATATGCATTCTGGGGTATTGACCCATAGAAGTTTGTGTATATGAAGGACCATAACCTAGTTAAATGCAAGGTTGATAATTAACTGGAAAATTTCCAGCTCCTTGTAATAAGGGTTGACCGGAAGGAGGTTGGAAACCTTGATTTGGGTACTATCCTTAAGGTTAATAACCTTGAGGCATGTACTGAATTTGGGGTTGATATTGACCCTGAGGAATATACTGAGTCTGGGGTTGACCTTGGGGTATGTATTGTCTTTGAGGTTGAAAACCTTGAGGTATGTACTGTCCTTGAGGTTGTTCTCTAGGTAAGTAATATTGTCCTACAGTTTGTCCTGGTAAAAAAGTACCTTGAGGTTTCCCCCCAGGCGGTAACTGACTTCCTTGAGGTTGCCCCTCAGGTGGTAACTGACTACCTTGAGATTTCCCCCCAGGTGGTAACTGACTACCTTGAGGTTGAGGATTTGGAATATTACTAGACATCATAAAAAATTTCTCTACATTCAACGTTTCAGTTTTAGTTTCATTTGTACCATATGATAACTCTTGTTCAATTGGTTGAGGAGTTGCTGTTGAGAAAGTACCAGAGAGTGACTAGTACCCCGAAGGAGCAGAAGGACCACCATATAAAAATGTTTCTGGAGTCTGGTAAAACACAGATGACTCACTCGACATAGTTGACGAAGGATAGTAACCTCTCGGTGTAGGATGAAATGGAATTCGGGGTGGTGAATATCTAAGACCCGGGTTTTCTAAAAAATCTGTCAATGATAAATAACAAGCGTCAGTTCTAAAAGGACTGTAGAATATTGATTCACGCTCCCTAAGATTCAAAGTTACTTGGGTTTCGGGAAGATTTACGTCTTTTTTTGGACCAACAAGTCCTTCAATAGATATTAGGTCAAAAGGAAGATTTTCAGTAATTCGATGTCTTACCCTAGGTGAACCAGGATCACTAGAAGTCGGAGTAACAAATCCTGAAGATGGTTCCAATACAGCAGGTTCAGCGTCAAGCTCAGAAATTTCAGGTTCTTCAGCTAATTCACTGGAAGGAGAAATACTACCAGTAACTTCGGAAATTGAAATTGGCTCTTGAATATGTTTTGTTGTTGGTGATTGATAATCAGGATGAATAACTATGGATGATTCTCCTGTTTCTTTTGATCTAATTTTACTGTCACTAGGCGATACTAGAGCTCACAACCCTTCAAGTTGGCTTGGTGTATACTTAGGGGGCTTCCCCTAGAGTCTACGCAATTGTCTTGGTAATTCAGCCACGATTAAAAATTATTAATCACACGCAATCAAAGAAAATTTCAATGAAAACTCCTATAGTCACTAAGGAAACAAACAAATGAATCACACGCCTAAAAATCTAGGAGATCAAACCACACACAAACAATAACGTCCCACACTAAAAACACTAGTTGGTGATGAAATCCAACATCGTAGTAGTTTAATGTAGAATGGGAAGTTGGAACAGTTACCCCGACAACCTGATTAATGAAACAGACCGGTGCAATTTTCTCCACTTAAACCATCTCGAGTGAAGATAACCCTCCGGAGAGTCCAAGTGAGTCTAGTCGACGTTTGCTCCAGGTACAATGGGATCTTTCCTCCACCGTCACCTTAGGAAAAAATCGTAAAGGTTATGGCCACTATGGTTACCAACAGGAACTAATATACTTGGGGGAACAGTCTACGATCTGACATACGTGCAAGGGCAGAGTAACAAAGCTTAATCCCCTTGAAGGCTACTGGACATAATCCAAGGTATACCAACAAGTGACCCCAAGCTCCTCGACAATGGTCTATCCGAGGTTTACCGTTGCTAATATGCTCACATCTGCTATTGTTCCCAATGAGATAGAATTGATTATCCCACTGGTTCAGATATGACCTCATTCTTAACTCCTTTAAGAGGAGCTTCCCAGAGCATACAAACGACTATTGGATTTTTCCTACTGTAAGATCGACTACTTGTTTGTTTTAATTGTCGTTAAGAGTTAATTATTCCCTACTCCAAGACACTAGCCTAAGCTATATTGGTGAAAAGAACCCTAGAAATATAAGAATTACTAGATTGATTTTAATTTAAGCGTTGATTTTAAAAGGTTGTTTCTTAGGACAATAGGTGCGAAAGTGAAACTGATGATATGTAGTGACCCAACTCAAAACATACTAAAAATGCATCTATTATGAGAAACAATTCTTTTTCTTTCAATGAATTCTATCTAAAGGAAGAGTTGAGAAATGCAATCTTTTAAAACAAATATTTCCTTCAAACAAGAATAAATGAAAAGAAATCTAAATTCATGAGAACTCAAAATGATCTATTGCTCAATAATAAATCCCTTTATAGTTCAAGATCGAAACTACAGAAAAAGTTTTTCTTCAAAAGAACACTATAATTTCTATAAATAACACTCAAAACTAAAAATGCTAATTTTGAGATCTAAAAATTCTAAAGACTAAATCTGAATTAAAAATTTAAATATTTTGAGGATGTTTTTCTTAGCTTGTTATCTAACTAAGAAATTCTTTGCTTGGATCAGCAAGAACTCAAAAAACACTAAATTTTGGTTTTTAAAGTGAAATTCCAAACTTATCAACAAAAGTTTTTTAAAGAATTGCAAATGAGAAAAATGGGATCTAAATCTCATAAAAAAATTTCTGCTATGATGTCAGACTCAGCAAGAAAGAAAGGAAATACCAGTGATCTAAAGGTATACCAAGGTTTCTAATCTTTGAGCGAGATAAAGACAAAGCAAAAATCACTATAAGATGCAAATCTTTCAGAAAATAATTCAAAACTAAAAAATGTTGAAATAAACTTCTTAATCAAAGCTTTCTGACATATGATACAAGTTTGGGTATTCACTGAGAATCTAACAAACTAATCTATAAAAGAAGATTTTAAGATTTTCCAAAAATTTTCACAGGGTCCACAGTTTCCAGTGTAAGAAGATGCGGTCCCACACATTTTATACACGAAAAGAGCAGATATGCCTGCATTGTTTCTAAAATAAAAGTGCAGATACTAGAAAACTAAGAGAAAAATAAAAATCTCTAAAACATTTCTCAAGGATTCTATAGGGATAAACTACCCAAGCTAGTATAAATCAAGCAAAATCAGAAAAAATAAATTCACAAGTCACGAATAAAAGAAATCAAAGTTCAATATCCATTCCCTGGTGGAGTCGCCATTTTTTTGAACAGATAAGTTGTTCTTGCGGACAAGACAAACCTCCCAAGTGTCCTATGGACAACTAGCAACAAACAGGATAGATGCAAATTGCTTTCTCTAGATTATATGTAAATTAGACTTTTCTATGATGAAGAAATAACTTACCTGTGATCCAATGCTAGTTTAATTCTTCCTTCCCTTTGCCCCAAGAAGTCATCTCGAAAGACCTGCAAGAAAATTCATGGAAAAGAATCAAAAGCGCCTGCAACATATACTAATTCACAAATCACAAATCCATCTTAATGATCAAGGAATTTAAGAAATGGGATAATTAATTAAATAACTTGATGATAAAACATTATAAATAAGCTATTTAACTAAAAAATCATTGATAAAACAATATTCATTTGTATTATCTTGAAATAAAGAAGAACCTTACAACCATGTCCACCTTGATGTTGTACAAGCCTTCCTGGGGTCCGGAACAGGCATTTCCTTTACTCTGACAAGCCATGCACTCTCTCAGCTAAAAGAACATGGGTGTGTAATGATTCCCATATAATGATCAACTATGAGAGTATGAGTCTCTTACAGAATTTCTCCTCAAAGTCCAACTTACTAACTCTCTAACCTTTGAAGCTGCACTATGGCTTCAATTTATAAGAAAAGAGAGGAGGTTATGGTTCCACATAAGAAGGGATAGAATGCTCTTTTGAAGGGATTGGGCTCCATAAATTAAGGGGTAGGCTCCCATAATGGAGGAATGAACATACATGATAGGAGTGAACCTTCAACTGGATAACTACTTCTAGAAGCTTCCAGATTTGACTGTTGGGCTTCTAAATGTTACTTTTCGCCTTTGTTCTACCTTTTATAGGGTTCTGCACCTTTAATGAATAAAAAGTGCGCTTAGATCCGCATGATTTAGAGCCAAAAAGTGCGGCACCACTGGAAATGTTAAGAGAAAGTGTGGTACAAATGTTTTTAAGACTTTTATGAGCTTTTATCTCAATTTCAAGGCTTGACTTTAGGAACTTTGATGTTGTAGACTTCTAACGAAGTACTAAAATGTCATGGCGACAAATTTCAATGTAATAGTACACCATTTGGGGAGGAGGTTTTCTAGCGAAGGGATCAGCCTTTCATCTAGAGGATATATTGGAGGGGGCTGAATTATTTATCATATCATATCAGCCCCACCTTTCCAGTTCATTTGTTGCAGTGGATTTTTATCCCTAGGGCTTGGGTTCACATCTTGTATATTGGTGTATTGCTGAAAACCCTTTTTGGGTTCTTCATTGGAGGTTGTATAGTGCCTAGATCTATATTTGTTGTATATTTTGAGGCATATATCAGCCCATGATCTTTCATATATTCATTTTTTGTAGCAGTGTCTCCAAAATTTTGATATAGTCATAGCACCTCTTATTGAGGGTTTTCTTTATTGGAGGCTTGTTCTATCTCATATTATGATTTGTGGCCCATTATTTTATATGTATATGTTGTTGTTATGATGAATGGAAGGTATCCATATTGGTCTCATACTTTGATGTGATGTTTTACACTGTTATTTCCACTGTTTTGCACTATATTCCTTCTTTTCCCATTTGGGAATATTACAGTAGTATCGGAGCATAATCTTGGCTCAGCTTGTGCATCTTGAAAAGCCAATATGTCATAAGAAGAAGGATATCCTCTCATAGATAGAGAGAAGAGGTATCTCAGAAGAAGAAACTAGAATTTTGACTATACAGATGATAAAATAGACAAGGGTAAAACCCCTTTATCAGGAGAAGATGAAGAGAGTGAGTTTCCTAAGATCCTTCTTAGAACTATGCAAGACATTTCCAGAAAAATAAAGGATATGAGGATGGATAGATACAAGGAATCTCCTAAAGGATTTCTACATGGTGAAGGATCTGACATTTCTCATCACTGGAGTGATCAACCAGTGAAGCAACAACAAGTTTCCCAACGCTCTACAATGCCTACATTCTTAGCAATGGGAAATGAAGGGTTTCAAGAACAAGAAACTCTTGAAGACTATTTCATGGAGTATGAGTCTCAATCTTAGAGATTCAAATATCACTTGAGTTTTCAAGAATTCTGTCAGATAAAGGACAATAGGAGACCCAAGCATCACAATAGAGGTGGAGGATTCATTCAGAATCATGATCTACACCGAACTATGGGCAAAGTTTTTTTACCCAACTTTCATGGGTCATCTAAATGCACTGCCAAATCATGGGTAAAGAATCTTGGCATCTACTTCCAGCTGAACAAAGTACCAGAGATGGAGGCCATTAAGATAGAAGTGTTGCACCTTGAGGGTGAATCACATGATTGGTGGTTCCATGGCTTGTCTACATTGGGTAATGCCAATGTGACTTTATATTCAGATTTCACAAGGAGGTTGGTGGACAGGTTTGATCGGAGAGATCTTGAGGCACCATTCATGGGGCTAGCAAAGCTCAAACAATTAGGTAATCTAGAAACTTACATTTCTAAGTTTTTAAAACTTTCTATTATGGTTCCTGATTTATCTATAGCAAGAAGGGTCTATATGTTTATTGATGGGTTAGCAAAACCTCTTCACGAGGTGGTTAAGTCTACCAAGACCACTACCCTTCAATATGCCTTTGAAAGGGCTAGAGATCTACAAGATGCCTTGCCAAAAGCAAAGGAAAATTTTCATCAAAATCCCTCTTTTCCATCAAAGTGAAAAGAAGAGAATGCTCATTTTTCAAAAGAGAGCCAAAATAAAACACCTCTTAGTGATGATTTCTTAAGAGACTTGAGGAGGAGAAATCTTTGCTTCACATGCCGAGAATCTTGGGCACCCAGACATAGAAGTGCAATAGGAAAGGAACACTATGTAGAGGTCTTCTCAGATGATGAGGAGGAAGAAGAAGAAGAACCAGAAAAGGGCCACAGTGTTGGAATAACAGGAGATGATCCACCACCACCCGGAGGTGAGGGTGGAGAAATTGCTCCAATTAGAGGAACTCTTGCATCAATGAGAGTGGTACAAAATTATCAGGAAACTTCCACATAAGAAACAGAGTTAGATTTTCACAGTGGAAGAAAGGGCATGGTAGTCCCATCTATTATGCATATAAGATTGGCCCAAGATACATCATTGTTTTGTGGAAAACCACCTAGGAGGCCACCTGATCTGGAGTTGGTGAGAGATGAATCACAATATGTTGCACCCCTAATTGATCCAGGAGGAGTGGAAACATTGGAAGGTTATGATACAGTGCAGAGAGTCCTGAGTAGAATCAAGGAGGAGGGAGACATTCTCCCATCGTCATCATTACCCACTCTCACATCTCATCTTGCGTTGAGAGAGGATGATACAGGATTGGAGGATGGCACTATCATGGTACAAGGAGACTATTCCTTAGCTTTAGAGGCTCAGAAGATGTTTTCACTTGGGGAGAATTCTTCCACATATAGGATATGGTGGCTGCTCATGCATGCTTTGGCCAAACTTGGGAAGTTTCGGATAGGTGATAGCTTCCCCTGGAATACTAACCTCCAAAGGATTCAACCTTTACTTGAGCATGAGATGCTACAACAGGAGTAGCAAAGGGGGGATAGCATCATCCCAATATGTGCCTTTGGCATGGGAGATTTCAAAGAGGAGGATATCCATATGACATATGTTCTTTTTGATAGATCATTAGTGCTATCACTATGGAGGATAGATCCATATTGGAATTCCCAATTGTTGGTGGATTATTCCAAGGATATTTTTACTTGCATGATACTTGATGACCAACTACAAGAGGAGGGATATTCAGTCAAAGATGAGGTCATCTATTATCATGGTAGGATATTCTTTTCTAGAGCTTCCAAGCTCAAGGAGAAGTTACTACAAAGATCTCATGAGGATTTTCTCTTTAGCCATACTTATTCCATGAGGTCATACCACACTATCATGGAGGGGTTTACTTGGGAAGGCTTTGAAGAGGAGATATATCAGCATTTGAGGAGATGCATGGACCAGGTGTAGATGGAGGAGACACATAACTCTATGGGGGAGTTATTACAGCCACCTCTTTCCTCTTTTGGAATGAGAGGGAATATATCTATGGACCACTCCATTTATATGAGCACAAATTATGTAAGGAACATGTTTATGTGCATGATGTTTTACTTGATGATTATTTGCACTCCTTTACCATGTATATGTAGGCCATTTCTCCAAGAAGGAGCATTGTTCCATATAAAATTCATGGCCAACATTGGGCCATAAACACTGTTGAACATGGCCAATCCCTAGGAGGATATAGGGAGATGATGTATCATTTAGGGTGTGCATTGAAAGGCACCAAAAATGTCTCACCTTTTTAGAACTTGTGAGAAAACTTGGGCAGCAAGTAAGTGGTGGGGAAACCACTTACCATATCACTATTTGATGCAGTCAGAATATATATTGCGTTGGTTCCACATGTGGGACTATGATTCACATCCATTTTTGCATATTTTGTTTACATGTACTTCGTTTTGATCCCATACATTGATGATGTTCTTATTCTTATTATGGGAATGAATGCAGGAAGGATGGGAGGATTGCACATTCCCTTTGGGAGAGAGATTCTCCACATTGCTTATGCTACATGTTTTAGGGAGAACCTTGGGAAAACGATGATTTTTTCATTATATCTATTGCTTCCTTGTGGGATGAGTTATTTGCATCTCATAAGAACTTGGGAGGAGCATGTCATGGAGGGATGGATTGGGAGAAACTTGGCTTATGAGGTAATCTTATCACATGGAGGTGTCAAAAATGGAGGAGGAGAAGAGTTACAGCACTCACCTTTTCAGTTGCTTGAGGACAAGAAACATTTGGGAGGGGAGGACTGTAATATTCCCAATTAGTCATGAGCTAGTTGGAATATTAATTTTTGTTTTTTCTTTCTTGTTTGATGAATAAGAGGATATGGAGATCCATAAATATCCTTAATATGAATAAAATAAATGCTAATGTGAAAGGAGGACACCTTAGTAGCTTAATTGAGCACCCTTATGTGTGAAAAGGGGCTAGAACACCTAGACTGGGTCAACTTTGACCAAATCAACAACACTGTTATGCAGGAGTGGGCATTTATGGAGTGACAATGCAGTTTTAGATGGAGACTCTTTGCATGGAAGTAGTGTCATAAATGAATGGGTATTAGGGTTAGGAAGCTCATCACTTATATAAGGAAGAGGATGGCAACCATATTTCATTATGTTTATGTATTTGATATTTATGAATATATGGTTTGTTTAGAAATATAGCTTTCTTTAGCTGTTTAGCTAAGATTGCAGTGTTGTTTAGCACAGGTTTTTCCTGATTGGGAATACCACCTCTATCCTTGAGAGGCCTCATAGGAATAGTATTTCACTACCATTCCACAATCATACATTAGGCCAAAGCGTCAGTCTTTTGGTACAACACAGTTTCTGTTGAGAGATGTGTTGAGTTGCAGGTTGCAGCAATGGAGACTAGATCTGGGTGATTTCTAATCTGTTTTTCAGTGGAGGAAGGTTTACTTCCATTGGGAGGCTGGTGAGGAAGGCCCTTGAGCTTATTTTCATCATCTTGCATCAGGCCACTTGATCATTTACCCCTACAACGTATTTTCTGTCTTTGACTGCATTATTTTGAGGGAGGAGTTGCAGGGCGGTTTCAGTACACCATTTGGGGAGGAGGTTTTCTAGAGAAGGGACTGGCCTTTCATCTAGAGGATATATTGGAGTGGGCTAAATTATTTATCATATCATATCAGCCCCATATTTCCAGTTCATTTTTTGCAGTGGATCTTCAGCCCTAGGGCTTGGGTTCCCATCTTATATATTGGTGTATTGCTGAAAACCCTTTTTGGGTTTTTCGTTGGAGGTTGTATAGTGCCTAGATCCATATTTGTTGTATCTTTTGAGGCGAATATCAGCCCATTATATTTTGTATATTAATTTTTTGTAGCAGTGCTTTTAAAACTGCATTGTAGCAATGTTTCTGGCATTTTGATATAGTAGCAGCACCTCTTATTGAGGGTTTTCTTTATTGGAGGCTTGCTCTATCTCTTATTATGGTTTGTGGCCCATTATTTTATACATATATTTTTATGTTATGATGAATGGAAGGTATCCATATTGGTATCATACTTTGATGTGACGTTTTACACTATTATTTCCATGATTTTGCACTATATTACTTCTTTTCCCATTTGGGAATATTACAATGAACAACCCCCAGGAAATAACAGGCAAGAATACAAAGGACCTGACCACATTATGAATGAAAATGAACAACCACAGGATGAAATATAGATGGAACAAGCCCAATAAGAACCTACCTTGGAAGAACATGCTATTGAAGAGGCACATGTAGGAGTTGACCTCCTAACGGTGGAAAAGGAATGGAAAAAAAATGGAATAGTAGCAATTCTGAAAGACCAAATCAAAAAAATCGAAGAAGCATAACTCCTACAGGAGATAATGAAAAAAAAATCAAGTCAAGCAACCACAAAAAAAGGAGTAGGTAAGGGAATTCTTGCAAACCTAGAGGTAGGCCAATACTACCCAAAATGACTGAACAGGAAAAGAGGAAGGAAAACTACCAGTCAACTCCTTCATGAGTTGGGAGCCCACCTAATCATTGAAGGAAAGGTAAGGGCCCTTAACCTACCCTATAAAAATTCTCAATGAATTTCACTTCATGGAATATAATAGGACTTATGGTCCCAGGAAGAAATGAGTCTTGAAAAATAGACTCGTTGTTGACAAGCTAGACATCCTTCTGATCCAAGAACCCAAGATGGATTTGGATGGCCTTACCATGATCCAAAATACTTTCTTCAGAAACTACAGTCACATTGCAATCTCAACCACTGGAACAACAGAAGGGATAACAACTCTATGGAAGAGCTCGCTATTCGAGCTTACAGAATAGGTTGCCACTAAACACTCTTTAATGACTGTTATGAAAATCATAGGAACCAATGATAGTATGCACATCACCAATATTTACGTGCCCCATAGAGTGGCCAAGAGAATCAACATGTTACAAAACCTTAGCTAGACTCTATTATTTTTCCACCACCCTTTCAAAATCATAGCAGGGGACTTCAACATGGTAGTCAACCTGGGGGAAAAAAGGGGGGCCTTCGGAAACTTGAAAAAGACTTTGAGGTATTCCAAGCCACCATTGATGATATCCACTTGATAGACAATCCTATAAAAATGGCACCTTCACCTGGAAAAATAGGCACGGATGAGACCGATAAATCACTTTAGGGCTGGACTATTTTCTCCTCTTGGAGGACATCTACCTTACCTCCTGGGAGACTGAGGCTAGGATTCTACCACAGGTCACCTCATACCATTGGCCTATATCTATGAATATCCACATCTACGCCG
This sequence comes from Pinus albicaulis, assembly GCA_034641835.2. Classification (NCBI taxonomy): domain Eukaryota; kingdom Viridiplantae; phylum Streptophyta; class Pinopsida; order Pinales; family Pinaceae; genus Pinus; species Pinus albicaulis. The sequence continues at coordinate 945,896,693 of CM076570.1, forward strand.
GACCAAAAAATAAACCCTTTAGATTTGAAGCATTCTAGCTCGACCATCCAGAATTCAAGGAATGGTGGGAAACCCCTCAACCCCAACCCAAAAAAAAAATGTAAAAATTCCAACAAAAACTGAAATTCGTTAAAGTAGAGATCAAGATCTTGAACAAAAAAGTGTTTGGTAACATCACCTCGGAGAAAATATTGTTGGAATTGAAACAAGAGGCTCTCCAGTAAAAAAATCATAAACAAGGGTCTCAATGAGCACAATAAAAGGGAATATCTCCATCTCTAGAGAATCTGGGAGGAAAGGGTTGCTCAAGAGGAAAATTTGTGGCAACAGAAATTCCTGCATCAACTGGCTGAAATGTTAGGAAAGGAATTCAACATTCTTTCACCATTCAATGATTCAACACAAAAGACACAATAGGATCTTGGGCCTAAGAACAAGTGGGGGTAACATCATATATGATCATGACGATATGGAAGACAAACTCAATCGGTACTTTGGAACGCTCCTTATAGAAACATGAAAAGATAGGTCTAGAGCTATAAAGAAAATAGCCGAGTACATACCAACCATCCTCACAAAGGAACATAACCAAATGTTGCTGAGAAAAATATCTTTGCAGGAGTTCAAGGAAGTGGTTATGTCCATGCCCAATGGAAAGGCGTCGGGCCCAAATGGGCGCTTCAACAGACTTCTTCAAAGCCTCTTGGCCCTTGATAAAGGAATAGGTCCATGACATGGTTGAGGAATCTCACATGCAAAAAGTAGTCTTAAAAGCTTTGAATGCCACTTTCCTCACTCTAATTCCCATATCTGAAGGTGTTGACTCCCTTGATAAGTTCAGGCCAATCACTCTTTGCAACGTTATATACAAGATAATATATGAAGTCTAGGAAACTATGATAAAAACTATTCTCTCTCTCCTCATGCCTCAACATCAATCTAGATATGTAGAAGGAAGGAAAATCCTTAACAAAATTATTCTCTTGCAAGGAATCATTCACTCCCTCAAAGCACAGAGAAAACCAGGTATGCTAATATAGTTGGATATGTCCAAAGTTTTTGACAAAATCAACTGGGAATACATGGAAGGGGTCTTGGAGGCTTTCAGATTTCACAAAGATTGAATCAAATGGATTATGGCCATGGTCTTAGGTGCGTTCTTATCCATCTTCCTAAATGGTTCCCCCTCTAAAAAATTTATCCCTTCTCGAGGCATTAGACAAGGGGGTCCTCTCTCCCCCTTCCTCTTTGTTATTATGGCTGAGGGGCTTAGTCTCTCCATCTCTTCTTCCTCCTCTTTAGGGGACATATCGGGCATGAAGCTTTACAACTATATTCCTCCCTCTACCCACTAGAAATTTGCTGATGATACCCTCCTTATGGGCACTCCCACTATCAAAGAAGACCTTTATTTCAAATCTATTTTTCCTGAGTTTTCTGACGCCTTGGGTTCCTCCATCAATGTGAAGAAATAAATTTTTTTTTTCCTAAATACCACCCTGCGTATCCAAAGAAACATTGCAAGGATTCTAGACTTCAAAATCTACAGCTTCCCCTCTAAATAATTGGTTGTTCCCCTCACTGACAAACCTTTGGCCAAATCCAATTGGGAGAACCTCGCTGCCAAATTGGAAAAAATACTGGCCCACTGGACCTTCCAAGCTCTAAACTTGGTTGGTCGACTGGTGTTGGTTCAATCAGTACTCAGCCCTAACAGTGCCTAAATCCATCTCCAACCACATCAAAAATATCCAATGGAACTTACTTTGGAAAGGTTCTGAGAAAAAGGGGAAATGGGCGTTGATTTCTTGGGACAAAGTTTGCAAACCTAAAATTTAAAGGGGCCTCGGCCTTAGAGACCCGGAAATCTTGGGAAAAACACTGTGGGCCAAAACATGGTGGTGATGGATAAAAAACCCTAATTCACCTTGGGGTGGGTTATGGAAAGATAAATATGCCCCTTCCCATCACCATGATCTTGTTATCAGACTAAGCGACTCGCTAAAAGGTTCAACAATCTTGAACCAAGCATGGGAAAAGAGAAATATCATCCAAAACCACTGCTTTTGGGAAATTGGCAATGGAGATAAATCCCTGCTATGGGATGATGAATAGCAACAGTGCATAAAGCTGAATCAAGATCAATTCTTCCAAATAAAGATAAACATAGAATATAAGAGCAAGATGAAGGTCAAACATTACTAGAAGATAAAAAACAAGGAAACGGGCTGAAGGGAATGTCTTGCTGATGAATACTTGGATCACCAAGACTACCCCTTTTCTTGGGATAAACTCTTGGAGGAACTAAAGCAAAGAAAGATAAAAACAAAAAACGAGGAGGATAAGCTCAGATGGGGGGGAAATTCAGCGGGACACTTCAACATCAAGGAGGCTTATGGATATGTGGCATCCCCAGACCCTATCCCTCCTGAGGAAAAATGGAAAACCTTATGGGATAGAAATAAATGGCCCAAAATTTCTATATTCCTTTGCCTAATCATGCACAAGAAGATCCTGACTTGGGACAATTTAAAAAATAAATTCTTCATCAGACCCTTTAGGTGTACTCTCTATGGGAAAAATGAGGAAACTACCAACCATCTATTTAACGAGTGCCCTTATGCCAATAACATTTGGAACTGGGCTTTCTTGGTCTTTAAGGCCTCTGAAAGGGATCATTCCTCCATCCTCAACACCACCGAGCACTGGAAATCTTCCTTCTCCAATCAAGCCCTGATTAACAGGGCCTAGAATCTCCTCTCAGGGATCATTTTATGGTCTCTATGGAAGGAAAGGAATGTCAGAATATTCAGGGATTCAAATAAGTAGGAAGAAAGGGTTATCTCCCTCATAAAATATTCTCTTAAAGAAATCGTGGCCCATTTAAAGCTGGATGCTCCCATTAACCCTTCGTCTCAAGAAGAAATCAGAATCTTATCCCTCCTGGATATTCATTTCTCCACCATTCCCCTAGTATCCCATAAGTCATCCCTACAGGGATCTGATCATACCTAGATTCCATTGGAGATAGGCACTATTAAGTTGAATTACGATGGGTCAATGAAGGGCAACTCGAGGAAGGCAGGCTTCATAGGGGTCTTCATAAACTTGCAAGGAAATATTATATGGATTTATGCAAGTAAATTTGGATCTACCACAAATAACACCGCAGAATTGCATGCTCTGGAGCATGGTCTTGCCATTTCCAGAACCCAAAACATGTCTCCTCTTATAATTGAGGGTGATTTGAAGCTGGACAACATCGCTTGTAGGAAACTACAACAGGGAATGGTGGCTTCTAGAGTGTTATACAACTAACACCTCAACAAAATCCTTAGCAGGATCAAACGCCACATTGACTACGCTACAGGTCTCCAATTTCAATCAATTAGGAGAAGTTATAATGGATTGGCTAACAGGCTAGCCAACGAAGGAATGGGGGGACCACAATTTGTGTGATCTTTGGCCTGGCATGACTTAGAGAAGGGATGACTGAGACAGCATTGCATGTCTAAAAAACTTTGTGGAAAACCGATCCGTGGCTCCGAGCAGCACTACCACCAACGGTCGACACCCTCCTTCGGATAGTTCCATTATTAATGATCCAACAAACCATTCATAATCCCAATGCTTTCATGGAAAAACTTGATGGTTGGCATGCTCCTTCCCTCACGAAAAGCCACCCTCTGGTCACCTCAAGGTTGTCTTTCTTTGGTTTTGCCATAATGTCACAACACTCCCCTCTCCATGCTCTTAATTACCGCCTCTTGCTCTATTTTAGCCATAATGTCACAACACTCCCCTCTCACAAGGTCTTCCTCCTATATTACTATCACCCTTGTGTTCACAAAAACCATTTTCAGTGTCATTTTTCTTCTCCTCACTACAATCTCATTCACATCCCGATCCCCTACGACATTCGGCCTCTTAGGTTATGCTTTGCCACCCAGTTCTTTCTGCAGCTCAGTGTCACTCATTTAACTCTCCCCTAGTAGGAATGGCTCCTAGAAATTATTCAAGCCATGGCTGTGGGCACGCGACCACTCACTAGAATAACCCAAGCACTCCCCCTCTCATCAAGGCTGAAGCATCATCCAGAAGGGTCGCCCTGTCCTATTTGGTGGTTGTCAACCCTGTTACCCAGGAGTGCATTGAAAATCTGGAATAGTAGGTTAGGGCTCTTAGGAACCGGGTCACCACTGAAAGTGTGGACCAATAGTTTGAATGGATCATTGACCCAGGTCTTACCCAGGCCAGGGAGACCCTTTATAGCAAGTCGATTGAGCTCTACTAGGATCTCAAAACCACCATGGGTCTAGCCATGCAAGATCAATCAGAGATGACCAAGACTCTCAAGAACAACATAGATATGTTCAGCAACAAATTTTTTGTGTATGTGGTGATCTAAAAATAGAACTATTTGTAATGATGTGAAAAGTATCCATTTCCATTTAATTAAGTGTGCAAAGTATTCTCCATGTCTTGTAGGCTAAACAAAGTGTTGTTGGTAATTGTTTCTGAGTTTATGTGTGAGGGAATGTTAATTAAAATTACTGTTTAACATCTAAAATCAGAAATACACAATAGATATACTTCACCATAACATAACACAACAACATGATGAGACAGTTCACCCCTCCTAGGCTACATCTGTCGGGTCCAAGGCTCCTAATGGGCATGTCCTTACTCTATTAAGTTGTTCAAACTGGCTATATAATTATAAATGTGCCTAAACAGGAAAAACCAGCTGTGAATTTGAATTCAGAAGATAGAAATAACCTAAAAATGGCTTTTGTTTCACCTCAAATAGTGAAGTATAGACTAATATAGCTCCATTTCCCTGATGGCCCTGATGGCTCTCCAAGATTCCTTGAAGAAAAAATGGCTAAAGAACACCTTTTTTCACTCTGAAACCTGTCCCAAACTCTCCAGAATGCTCAGAATGCCCAAAATTGACCAAAATTTCGTCCAAATTGTTTCAATATTGAAGAAGTTATGATCCAAACAAATTTCTGCCCAATGTCACTTGAAAACCCCACTAAATGTGGGTGAACTCCAGTTAGGAGCGCTAATTTTGGCACAAGCTCCTGATTTGGTGGAACACACCCAAACTGGCAGAACCACTAGTAGTTAGCATTAAATGTGATATGGGTGCGGTCACATTCTGTTTCTGTCGGGACCGCTGGATTAACCGCGGCCTAACGGTTTTGAAACCGTGAAATTAAATTGTCTCGTCACATGCTTCTGGCTGGGATGTAAGTGCTAAGCCCTTAAATGTCGGGCAGCAAGTGTTGCGCCATGATTCTTGGCCATGGTCTCGGATATGGGGTTCGAAACTCGTGGACCCATAAAATTTTACCATACGCCATTCAAATGCAGCCTAGGGCCACGTAGCGGCCTTCGGGCCTGCCACATGGCACCCTTGGATTGGCCCAAAAATTTCAAAGTCAACCCATTAACAAATCCAAATCTGCCACTTGTCAATAAATCATTTGTCAGTGTGGAATATTCTATGGAATATTCTAAGGAATATTCCATATAATATTCCTAGAATATTATTTGTAATATTATTTTTTTAATATTTTCAAAGTCAAAAGACAACTTTGGTCAACTAATTTTTTGAAGGATACCGAAGACTTCAAACCTGCATAACTTTCACATATGACGTCGGATTTGAGTGTCGTTCATGGCACCAGAATTATAACGACGAGGCATTTCCGGTCGTTTATATTGCAAACAATTCTGAGCAGTTCCATTTTTGAGCATTTTTTTCCACTTCGACATGATCACCTGATCACACCTCCCAAATGGAAAGCTTTTGGACCCCAAAATCTCTCTGAATTACAAAAATTGAAGATGAGGAGACTGATTCTCCACTCTTCAAACCTTGAACCACTGAAATATTCCTGACTTAATCAAATTGAACTTCTCATAAAAAGATAAATTCTTCCTTGAATCTGCTGATCGATTGTTGCTAACCTTGACTGAGTCATGACGCAAATTTTTGAAATTTGCAGAACAAAAACTGAAATTTGAAGAATACATATTGTTTCTACAATGGTCTACCTTCAAAGAAAACTGAAATTGAGATTCACCTTGCCAAATGTCCTTATGGAAAATTTTTGCCGAATGAGCCATGTACTTGTGTCGATTCCCAACCAAGTTTTCTCGCCATACCAATCTTCCATTCTAAAACCAGCAATGACCCATGCTGAACTTTGTGTCCTCTTTGCTTGTATTATTTTCCCTTTCTTGGATTCTTGCACCACCTTGCACCGACACTTTATTCTCTACATCGATCGACACCAAAGGCACTTTCTGCAACATCTTGTCATCTTGTTCCAAAGACGACTTGCTTTCAGACTGAAACATATCATCATTTACATCAGAAATAACATGAAGAGGATTATGTACAAAATATTTTTTCTTAATCATCAACAAAGTCATATTTTGACTTGCATTGACAAGCCTTTTCAATTGCCTTGCATTAACTAAATATGATTCTAGGTTCTTCCGATGTGCTCTCACAATAAACTCCTTGCCATCCTTGAATAGGTGATACTTGTTCTCATGGCGATGGAAGATCACTTTTCTATCATATAAATATGAACTACCCAACACCACACCTGTAATGTCAAGTAGTACCACATCTAGTTCAACCAAATCAACATAATGAGCTGTTATGGCGAAGCACAACATGCACTCTCTTGAGACTTGTAAAATAGCATCCTTGCAAATCCATCCAAGTGGATATGGCTTTGGATGTGGAATGGTCTCAAGTTTCAGCTTCTTGACTAAGTCTTCTGAGATGAGATTCACTTGTGACCCACTTTCAAATAGTGTGTCTATCTTTGTGTGTTTGGCTATTATCCTCACATGAAACATCTCTATCCTCCTTTCTTCATTTTTGAGCTTCTATGTGACAGTTTAAAGTGCTAGAACTGGGATTTGTTTCCTTTACAACCTATTGCCCCTTTATGTTCTTTAGTACGATGGCTATGCTCTTAGTTTGATCAGCTGACTCAGACCCTAAGTCTTGTTCAACAGTTGCAACAGTTTTGCAATGGTATTCATCATGGCTTGTTTTGGAACAGTTTTTACAAAATAACTTCCCTTTTTCTTTCCTAGAGTTTGCATTTATTTTTCTTCCTTTGCCTTTAAATTCACTACCCTCATCAAAATTGTTTTTCCCTCTAGCCTCTAAATGCGTAGCTTGTACACAAACTTCGTCTAGACTAGTAGGATTGAACATAAGGATAGTATGTATAAGATAGCTATGTAAACCACCTATATATTTCAGCAAAGTATATTGACTATACAAATCAATTCCCATTAATAAATCCCTTCTTCTAAACTCTTGAGTGTAATCTTGAACACTTTGTCCCTTAAGTTGTCTAAAACTTTGCCAATTCATGATAGCCTTTTGTAAATGAGCTAATGGATAAAATTGCTGCTTAATTGCGGAAATAAATTCAACACATGATAAAGTGATCTTACCATGTTTTTTAATTTCATCCTTGGTCTTGGCTTCCCACCATACCAATGCTACCCCTTCCATTCTCAAAGAGGCTAACTGAATCTTTGTGTAGTCTTCATGAAGGTTTTGTATCCTCAAATAAACTTCCAACTGTCTTATCCAATTGTCAAGTTTCTCTACATTGACCTCACCATTAAACATAGGCAACTCAAATTTGACATCAAGCTTTAAAAATGGACTTTTACCAGTAGTTTTATACTTGTGAGATTGATTCACCGAGGTAGAGGATGACGATGTAGAGGAAGAGGATGAAGATGGGGATGGTGGATCACTATTTCCTCTGTGCCCTTTCTTTGACTTGTCATCACTTTTCTTTCCTCCTGAAGAACCCTCTCCTTCTTTCTGGTGTCTATACCCTTCTTCTACAAGCCTATCATTCCTTTCTTGGTAGACTATACTTACCATCTTTGTCATGTCTAGGAAATCCTTTCGGAATACTCATTCCTCTTCTTTGGGATCAATGTCCTTAGGAGCTTCTCCTTATCTTGAAGACATGCTTGAGGCTTCTTCAATGGCTCTTGGAGGTGGCTCTCTGGCCCTTCTTGGTTTTGGATTACTTTGTGCACTAACCAAGTGCCCTTCATCTCTCTTGAGTTTAAGCCTAGTAAGCATCAAAAATTGCAAACAATCAACTATATCTTTGCAACAACAAAAAATGCTGAGTAAAACTCTAGCTCCTAAGGCTCAAATCCTAAGTTTTGATACCATCTGATCTGAAAATGAAACTATTTGTAATGCTATGCAAAGTATCCATTTCCATTTAATTAAGTGTGCAAAGTATTCTCCTTGTCTTGCAGGTTAAACAAAGTGTTTTTGGTAATTTTTTCTAAGTTTATGTGTGAGGGAATGTTAATTAAAATTACTGTTTAACATCTTAAATTAGAAATACACATCAGATAAACTTCACCATATAAACATAACACAACAACATGATGAGGTATTTCACCCCTCCTGGGCTACATCTGTCAAGTCCAAGGCTCCCAATGGCCATGTCCTTGCTCTATTAAGTTTTTAAAATTGGTTATAAAGTGAGAAATATACCTAAACAGGAAAAACCAACTGTGAATTTAAATTCAGAAGACATAAATAAGCTAAAATGGTTTTTTCACCTCAAACAGTGAAGTATAGCCCAATATAGCTCCATTTCCCTGATGGCCTTGATGGCTCTCCAAGCTTCCCTGAAGACAAAATGGCTGAAAAACACCTCTGTTCACTCTGCAACCTGTCCCAAACTCTCCAAAATGCTTAGAATACCCAAAATTGACCAAAATTTTGTCCAAATTAGTTTAATATTGAAGAAGTTATGATCCAAACAAATTTCTGCCCAATGTCACTTGAAAACCCCACTAAATGTGGGTGAACTCCAGTTAGGAGCACCAATTTTGGCACAAGCTCCTGATTTGGTGGAATGTGCCCAAACTGGCAGAACCACTAGCAGTTAGCATTAAATGTGATATGGGTGCAGTCACATTCTATTTCCATCGGGACCGCGGCCTAACGGTTTTGAAACCATGGCATTAAATTGTCTCTGCGCTGTCACATGTCATGGGCTAGATGGACGGTTAATCCCTTAATCACTGACGCTAAGTGTTGAGCCACTGTTCTTGGCCATGGTCTCATGGATATGGGGGCTGGCCCCCTTTTCCACCCAACCACATCTCTTTCAAACTTTAAATACAAACTCCATTGCATAGAGGTTAAGAACCACGATAGCCCGGATGGTTGGGTGCTTGTTCTTGCAGCGGTGAGGTCCGGGGCTTGAACCTCGCGGACCCATAAAAATTTACCATACGCCATTCAAATGCGGCCTAGGACCACGTGGCAGCCTCTGGTCTTGCCACATGGCACCCTTGGATTGGCCCAAAAATTTCAAAGTCAACCCATTAACAAATCCAAATCTGCCACTTGTTAATAAACCATTCATCTGTGTGGAATATTCTGGGAATATTCTAACGAATATTCCTGGAATATTATTTTTTTAATATTTCCAAAGTCAAAAGTCAACTTTGGTCAACTAATTTTTTGAAGGATACTGAAGACTTCAAACCTGCATAACTTTCACATACGACGTTGGATTTGAGTTCCGTTTGCGGCACCATAATCACAACGACGAGGCCTTTCCAGTCATTTAGATTGAAACCAATTCTGATCAATTTCATTTCTTAGCATTTTTTTCCCTTGGACATGATCATTTGATCATGTGGAGGCCATCCATCACTGCAAATTTGTCACCAAGGACACCCATCGTTTTGATATGAAAAAGGAGCTCCCACATGCTGGAGGCCTTTCTCTGAGTATTAAGAAGGAAATGGTAGGTGCATCCTCCTGCAACCCCACAAGGCCATCCAATTTCGCGAGAAGTACTCACAACGAGTCCATCAGGGTGGATGAAGACACAGCTATTGTTTGAAGACTTTAGCCTCGACAGCTGGAAGGCATCTTCATAGGAATTTGACGGTTTGGGTTCTATAAGTATTTTCTTTGGTCCTACTACTATCCACTACATGTATTCTTCTTGTTTATTATTGTCAGTTATCTTCTCAGTAATTCGCCTGCTAGTGTTTATCTCTAGGTTTCCACATGTAACCATTGTTTCTGTCTTAGTCTGTTATCTGGCCACTGCTTCCATATGTAACTATTGTTATGGGACTCAGTTTGTAATTTGTTTTATGATTTCAAATTTTCACTCTGTTCCTATCCTTTTCTACTATGGTAAATGTAAAAAATAATCCCAAAAGGATTTTAGGATTGTTTTTTCAATTCAATGTTGGAGCATAGCTCGCACTCGGAAGATTGTTATGTAACTTTGGTTTTCTGTAAATAATATATATACTATCTTGCGTACAAAAACAAAACATTCATATCTTAACACCAACATTTTGGCATCGTTTCCGAGGAGGCTATCAAAGGCGCAGTAGCATAGCCTATACTGATCTTGGAATCAATCTCTCATCCTAGGGAGGGAATTTTTTTTACCTTGTTCCAGGTCCCGAGTTTTAGATTTGTTGCTTGATTTTTTTTTATTTCCTTTCCATTTTTCTAGGGGCCACTCTCTCGTCCTAGGGAGGGAATTTTTCTTAACCTGCTCTAAATTCTGACCTTAATATTTTCTGATTGTTTTATTTTTATTCTTTCTTTTTCTGTTTCTAGGGGCCACCCTCTCATCCTAGGGAGCGAATTTTTATCACCCTACTTCAGGTCCTGAGATTTAAGAATTGCTTGAATTTTTCTCTTTCCCTGGTTGCATGAACAAAGATTTGAATAAAAGGGGTAGAGGAGCACCCCCAAAGAGAGTAAGGAAGCATTTAGGTAGAATCACCTACAACTAAGAAATCATTGCAAAAGCTAAATCAGAAGCATATTCACAGGTCGTTGTTAGATTGAAAACTCATATGAAATCCCAAGGACAATCTGTTTTACAACTAGTACTGCCCTCGATAGTAGAAGTACCCCCTTTAATGACAGAGGAAGAAGAAGTAGCGAGTAGAGTACCAAAGGAAGAAGAGGTAATCCTTTCAACTGTAGAAGGGGAGGAGGTATCAAGTAGAGGATTAGAGGAATTGAATATTCCAAGTTTAGAAGAATATGACTTGGGGGAACTCACTTCATCACTTGATTGAGGAAGTGTTGTTTAGAAACCTCAACTACGTGTTGTAGAACAATCAGAACCTGTTGAGATTCAATGCGAGTATTGGAAAATATTCATGGCATCTCAAACTTGCATTATAGAAATCCCAATTGGATATATCAAGGGTGATGCTCCCATGAAGCATATTCCTTTTACATGTCTTATTCTGAAGATCTGGACACATTCCTTTTCAAATTTGACATTTTCTGTCGGGGGTATGAATACAACGCTGATGCTCAGAAGTTGAAGATATTCCCTACCACTTTGAATGGAATGACCCTACAATTGTTTATAGGTTTAGGAGGAAAATATATCACCTCATGGGATGATATGAAGAATATTTTCTTGGAAAAATATCAGGACTACTGCAAATCCCGATATATCAAGGAAGAGATTTAATTTTATATAGAAAGAGGATGAGAATATGGATGATTGTGTGGAACATTTCAAATATACTTTACAGAGGTCTGGACATAGTGGTCTAGACAAGGAAATCTTGAAAACCATCTTTATCTAGGCACTAAGGGAATAATCTCTATAAATTTTGAATATAGTAGAAAAAGGGGATATATTGAAAGAGGATTTTGATTCCATCTGCGTATTATGCATTCATTGTTCAAGAGGGGCTGTAAGGAATCAACAAGGAATTCAAACCCTTAAAGCATCGAGAGGGGGAGTTACAAACACAGAAATTGGAATTTTTCTAGATAATACAAGGACCGATATCCTGAGTACATTTTCCTCACAGATGGATACTTTACAAGAAAAATAGAAGTAGATGGAATTAGAGAAGACCATGGTGACTTTCTGCCCTCAATGCAGGAAGAAACACCTGCTAAAGGAATCATTCTATTGAATATTGTGGAAACTTGTGAAATATGTGAACAAAGTCATTCCACCAGCTCGTGTTTTTCTCTTCCTGGGTTAAAGACAGTCTTTCAGGGAGAAAATTAATAGGTATGTTAGCTTTAACTTATGGGTTCCAGGAAACCATGGTAGCCATGGCCACCAAACATGAATCAAGGTATGCCTCATTACCTTTCTCAATACTTCAATAATTTAAATATTGGCCCTCAGTGAGTACCTTTTTCACCTTCATGGCCTCAGTACTATCAATATCCACCTTGGCAGCCTTGGTCCCCTCTATGTGGATCAACCCTTCATGGTACCAGAATTGGCGTGGGACTTATCCTGCTCCTGGTTAGTTTCCCCAACCTATGCCACAACAGTGGCTAGAAGTTCCTTATAATTTTTCCTCCAATAATCCTCCCCTTCGTCCTCAGCTTCCTATTCAACCTAATAAAAATCCTAACAATAAGGGAGTTTAGTAGGCTGATACTCTCAACCTTCCTGGGTATAGAATTTCTACCATAGAATGTAATGAGATAAATGTGTGATCTGGTCGGGTAGTGAAAGATCAGACTTCACCAATTATTGTTGAGCATGTTGATGACAAAGTTATAGAACCAGAACCTCGTATATTTTGGGGTGAATCGATTCAAACCTTTATAAATCAACCCCCTCGTCAACCAATTGTTACTCAGGGGTGCCAAGCTAATCTGCCTTATCTTGAGAGATTAGCCTTGAGTAGACAGAACCCTCGCTTAGAGCTTGAATTTTTAGGGGAATTGTAGAACTTGTTTTTCAAAATCCCCTTACTTCAAGCTATGAGGGATGTATCAATTTACTCTAATGAAGTCAAAGAATATTGTTCCAAGAAACCTGGAAGAAAATCAAAGGACCTGCTGACCATCCATGTTATGGGAAAGCTATCTGACATCATGCTGGGAAAGTCTATACCTGTTAAATATGGGGATATAGGAACCTAATCTTGACAGTACAAATTAACGAGGTTGACATCTCGAATGTGTTGCTAGATTTGGGAGCTACGATCAAGGTTATTACCTTTGAAACCATGGTTACCCTAGGTTTAAAAAATATTAAACCAACCCCTATCACCTTAGAATTGGAAGAAAGGTCCACTATAAGACCAATATGAAAGTTGGAAGATATAAATATTTTAGTAGACTCATGGCATTACCCTGTTGACCTCTTGGCATTACATATATAGTCCCCTGCTAGTGAGCACCCTTTGTTTTTAGGAAGACCTTAGCTTGAAACCTCATATGCCTATATTGGGTGTCAGTCATGAAATATGGTGATATCTCATGGGAAGGTCACAAATAATATCATCCTGTATGCCCCTACAGAACCAAGCCCATAAGGAAAATCAACATTCACCTTAACACAAAATTCCCTACCTTTAGAAGGGGCGAAACCTAAAAATGAAGAACTTAGACCAGTCCTCACTATTGGAAAATCCTTCTATTTTAAAGATTAAATGGAGGATGATGCTATCGATACTTTTATCATCAACCCCCATTCTTTTTATGATTCAACTCGACAATTCCTAGAATCTGTCATGGGCTGTAATATGCAAGAAACTATTGAACCAAAAATTTAAGTTTAACACATTCTTGTAGTTGCACCTCATGACAATGTCCATGTAGAAATTGAACCAGGGAAAACATTGAACACTAATCCAGACCTTTCATCATCCTAGACCGAATAGTTACTGAAATTCCTGCAAGATCAGAAGGAATATTTTTATTAGGAATATGCAAACATGAAGGGGATCCCTGTTGATTTATGCACCCATCATATAAAAATTAAAGAATATTCCTGGCCTATGAGACAACCCTAGAGAAGGATCAATCCCGCCCTGAAAAACATTGTCAAAGACGAGCTTCAGAAGTTACTAGATGTAGGATTTATTTACCATATCTCGGACATTCAATGGGCATATTTGCTAGTTATTGTTCCTAAAAGGAATGGTAAGTGGCATATTTGTGTTGAATATAGGGAACTGAATACTGAAACTTTAAAGGATCACTTTCCCTTAACCTTCGTTGACCAAGTCCTTGATACCTTGGCTGGAAACATTTTTTTCTCATTTTTGGATGGATTCAGTGGGTATAACCAAATCCAAATATCTCATGAGGATTAGGATAAGAAAACATTCACATGCCCTTAGGGAACCTTCGCATACCAAATCCTACCATTTGGTCTTTGTAATACGCATGCCACCTTCTATCACTCTGCCAGATTCCCAAGGTTGAGGAAGGAATCCCAATAGAGGTAACCACAAACCAAGCTTTTGACTTGGTATCTAGGCCTACCAAGTCAGAGAGGGATCTCTCCACAAAAATCACAGCCAAGAGGGCTGGATGAAAAATATTTTAGGCTAGCTAGAAATGCAGGGGTTTGTTTTGTTTTGATTGGGGTTAGGCTCACTAAAATGAGGATTAGGTCAAGGGGACTAGATTAGGGCCAATGAGATGAAATTTTAGTCCATTCGATGGGGAAAGGTAGGTATAAATTTTAACACTTAAAGGTGATTTTGTTGATATGAATAGACTGGTGAGGAGATAGGAAGAGCATATGAGATGAATTCTCCCTAAACTGAAGAAAATGGACAAATTATGCAAAATTTCCCAAAACAGAGCATGAAAAACATGAATTCTGCCTTTCAACTTGAAATTAAGAATATCATAGACATGAAAATGGTTTATGATATTACAATACATTCATACAAATTATCACAAAGAAGAAACTATGTCAACATTCATACCACATGAATCCCAAAGAAATAGTTGCAATTTGTCATTAATATCCAGGCCAAAATGTTTCTTGATCAATACAAAAACTTCCAAACTGATGCCAACCCCAACCCACCTCTGAAAATGAGTAAAAAATTACAATATATAGGCCTCAAACAACCTCTCCAAACCTAAGGGATCAAATCCGTGAGAGGAAGAGTTGATCCACTAAAATCTAAACTGAAACCTAGAGTGTAGGGTGGTCAAAGTGACTCATCCCTAACTTTTGTGAACTGATTCATTACACCTCATTTAGTTCATTTACCTAATGAATTTACCCTAAGTAATAGTAAAAACACCATAATTACATTTACATCATGATTTACATTGGTAAAAATATGATTCCCCAAGGTAAAATTCAAATTTGTAGAAGAAATCAGAAAAATCAGTCAATTGTTAAACGCGTAGCGCCATTTTACCCCCAACTTGCAGGTTGTTTTTTACTGCCTTAATGGTCTCCAAATTGGCTCCAAGATATCTTGTTGGAAATCCCTTCAAGTCTATTTTCTCTATCGGTCTTCATTTTTCAAAATGAAGGTCATTTTAATTGTCAAAATTCATTTCTCCCGAGACTGGACAAAAAGTGCAGAATGAGGGTTCAGAAATGCAGAGTGTTGTTTTAAGCAACTTTTTGAGGCCTTCCTCAACTCCAAATTGAGCTCAAGATATCTCATTGGAAACATATATCTATATAGTCTTCATTTGACTCATCAAGAAAGTCATTTGGACTCTCCAGCTCAGAGAAAACGTGAGTTTCCCAAGGTCACTCCAGAAGTGCAGAAAACCTCTTGTAGCACCTGTATTTTTTACATTTCTCCAAAACCATGATACCTGTGTAAAAAATGAATGAAATTTGTCTTCCTTGGCCTATTATGGAAATAAAAATCTCTCACTTTTTTCAAATTCATCTCTTTTTGGTGGAAAACATAGTTTGAAGCAAAACTAGACCTGTGTGTGGCAAATGATTTGTTCCTTAGAATGAATTATTGGAAAATGATTTAGGCCTAATTTTTATGAGTTGGAATGGCTTCATACTTGCTAAAATTACCTCACTTATGCCTCCTCTACTCAGATGTCTCTGATTCCATAGAAAATCCTATCTCAGTGGGAGAGAAAATTAGGGTTTGGTCCAGGCAAAACATAGGATTTAGGACTGCCTTCTAGAGGGAGGGGAATGAAGGGGTTAGTGGGTGTCTACATTCTTGGGGAATTTTTTGGGGATATGGATAGATGTTATATAGTAGTGGAAATTGGAATTTCAAGGATTGAGTGAGGGAAAGTGGTCCAAAAGTGCAAAACACAGGCCTAGTCTCAAAAAGTCTCAAATTGTAGCAATAGGCAAGAGCTTGTGGTAAAATGATGATTTTGAGGGATAGGAGTGATGGGAATTATTTATGAACATATATTAAGGATAGGGTAATGTGTAATAGCATCAAGATAATAAAAAAATTGATGATTTAACCATGGAAGTCAAGAAACCAATAAAAATGCCCTCAAAACCCTAGAAGAGGGAAATGAGCTTTCCAAGCACAACTGAGAGACAAATGTGGTAAAAAAAAAGCCACTTTAGTTTAGAACCTGAAATTTTTTATGACCTTTGACTATTACTACTCCTTCAAAAGATGAATTTGATGGTGAAATGACCAATTTTCATGATTTTTACCCTATGACCTAATGATGGCACAACATGGAAGAATGAGTTGAATGAGGACCATGATGACTATGGAAATTTGGGAAAAAAATTTAAAAAAAGAAGTGAGGTTAATGATAATGAAGGAGATGAGGTGAAATCAAAGTAAAATAAGGTGGGATGGGTGGGATGCAAATACCAGTGCTAAAATCGGCTCCAGCTGGGGAAGATAGCTCCGAAGGAGGTGTCTAGAACCACGGATCTCTGAATTTTTAGATCAATGACTTATCCATTGGGAATGGAGTCTAATCTGTAAACTAAAACTGAAAACATACTGCAATATTCAATCCACACTAACAGATCATCAAAGCCTTAGGGCCTTCACCTCAGCCTTCAAACCTTCATGAATTATGTCAAAACTAGCTGAAAATAAAATAAAATCAAACTTAAATGATACCAACCTACTCTAGTCTATTGCACAATTGTTTATTAGGTGAAATGATCCTTCTAGTGTAACCAATCCAGGAGATGGCTACTTACTAAAGTTTTTCTCTCACTTTTCTTGAGTATGCAGAATTATGTACATGTAGGCAACTAGCAATAAAAACCAAAACCAAGACTTATGCTGACAAAAAATACAACATTCATCTTCTCCAATGATTGCAAAAGACTATCGAAGGGATCTTAAAAATCTTGAAGCATTACCTTATCTTGAGATCCAGCAGCAAAAAAACAAATATTCCCTTCATTCTGATATGAAATAACACTTTTTTTTTTTATCGATAGGAATGCATAGGGAAGTATAACCTTCTGCTATCTAAGTATTGGTTGTAAATTCCTCATGCTTGAGAAATTCTGTCTCAATCTCTGGCATATTGTCTTTCTCAGGCTCATAGTCATCAAATTCATATTCTAAGTCATCCTTGAACTGAAAAAATTCTTCAAGATTAACAAACATGCCAGCCCTATCATCTTCATGAAAGACAACAATATATGCTAGTTGATCTCCTTGCAGGGAATCATCATCATAAATTGGTTTACTCACAACAATATCCTATATAATTTCATCAAACTCCTCATCAAAATTATCTTCATATTTATCGTACTTAGGAAAATCAGGTTCAGGAGAAACTTCATAAAAAATGATCATTGAAAAAGGAGATTTTCTTTCTTCATGATGATCTATAAATCTAGTTTCAGGATTGTCCTCATTTAAACTTAGATTTTCACTTTAAAAAATGGAGGAAGTTTTACGAAAACTTTATTGACTATATGAAAACGGAAAAACTGCTTTAGCTTGGACTGTAATATTACTTTTCGGGAGTTTATCTATCTCATCTTCAGACAGAGGAGAAAGTATCTTTTGTTTTATTTTGATAACACAATAATTGTCTTCTTTCTCTCCTAAAGATTCACGAGGATGCTGAATATATTCTTTAACGTTTGGCTGATAAAATTGTTGTACTGCTGCAAGAATTTTTTCCTATGGGAAGTCTTTATGAACATCAAGACAATATACATCATTATTTTCTTCCATGAGAGAAAAAACTTTCCCTTTTTGGTGATGAAAAGGATTGTCATGCAAAGGCTCAAGGATCTCTTCATCCAAGGAGGAAACTACTATTTCTTGTTGGGAGGAAAAATCATTAAGGGATTCTATGAGCTCATCATCTGGACACTTTTCATTCCCATACAAATTTTCAAGAAACTCAATGAAATTATTAGAGATCTCACAACAACTATCAATCATTGACATGGAAGAATTAGAGCTTTGGTAATTTTGAAACAAAACTGAATGAAATTCCTTTAGAGAGTATAAACTAGTAGATGTTAGGTCCTCATACCATGATCTCTCTTTTTCCTTCAAGGCAGCCATAAACATATTCATCAGACAATCTTCAGGAAACTCAATCTTTAGTCTATGAATATGCAAATGAAATTTGACCAAATCTAAACTAGCATCTTCATCGTCTTGACCCTTAAACTTTGACAGTCTTGATTGCCAATATATGCGAGGAATACGGTTCGGAAAACCAGGAATATGAGCTTGATTCATAGGATCATACCTTCGAGCAATCAAATCCATTTTGACAACAGTGAATCACCAGGAATATCTTTAGACTACTGGTTCTTGAAAAGTGGAGTCGCCATGAAATGTTGATTTTCTGGATCTTTCAATCAATGGAGTTGCCAAGTGAATGATGCACAACCTTCTTGTGCTTGATCATTGTTCACCATCAACAATGAGATATGATATTTGTCGTACACCTAGGGAAAATTTTGTCTCTTCATTCTTCGTCAATGGCGCCAATATGCTATCACTCTACCAGATTCTCAAGGCCGAGGAAGGAATCCCAATAGAAGTAACCACAAACTAAGATTTTGACTTGGTATCTAGCCCTACCAAGTCGGAGAGGGCTCTCTCCACAAAAATCATAGCCAAGAGGGCTGGATGAAAAATATTTTAGGCTAGCTAGAAATGTATGGGTTTGTTTTGTTTTCATTGGGGTTGGACTCACTGAAACGAGGATTAGGTCAAGGGGACTAGATTAGGGCCAATGAGATGAAATTGCAGTCCACTTGATGGGGAAAGGTAGGTAGAAATTTTAACACTTAAAGGTGATTTTGGTGAGATGAATAGACTGGTGAGGAGCTAGTAAGAGAATATGAGATGAATTCTCCCTAAACTGAAGAAAATGGACAATTATGAAAATTTTCCCAAAACAGAACATGAAAAACATGAATTTTGCCTTTCAACTTGAAATTAAGCATATCATAGAATGAAAATGGTTTATGAGCTTACTATACATTCATACAAATTATCACAAATAAGAAACTATGTCAAACATTCATACCACATTAATCCCAAAGAAATAGTTGCAATTAATATCCAGGCCAAAATGTTTCTTGATCAATACACAAACTTTCAAACTGATGCCAACCCCATCCCACCTCCAAAAATGAGTCAAAAAGTGCAATATATATTCCTCAAACAACCTCTCCCAACCTCAGGGGTCGAATCCATGAGAGGAGGAGCTGATCCACTAAAATCTAAACTGAAACCTAGAGTGTAGGGTGGTCAAAGTGACTCATCCCTAACTTTTGTGAACTGATTCATTACACCTCATTTAGTTCATGTACCTAATTTATTTACCCTAGGTAATAGTAAAAACACCATAATTACATTTAAATCATGATTTTCATTAGTAAAAATATGGTTCCCCAAGGTAAAATTCAAATTTGTAGAAAAACTCAAAAAAAAGCAGTCAATTGTTAAACGCGCAGCGCCATTTTACCCAAATTCCAGGTTGTTTTTTACTGCCTTCCCAATGTCACAATTGGCTCCTAGATAGCCTATTAGAAATCCCTTCAATTTTAGTTTCCATATCTATCTTCATTTTTCGAAATGAAGGTCATTTTCATTGTAAAAATGCATTTCTCCCAAGACTGGTCAAAACTGTAGAATGAGGGTGCAGAAATACATAGTGTTATTTTAGGAAAATTTTGGAGGCCTTCCTCAACTCCAAATTGAGCTTACAATATCTCATTATAAATATATATTTGTCTAGTCTTCATTTGATGCATCAAAAAAGTCATTTGGACACTCCAGCCAGGAGAAAACGTGATTTTCCCAAGGTCACTCCAGAGGTGCAGAAGACCTCTTGTATCACCTGTGTTTTTGACATTTCTCCAAAACCATCATATTTGTATAAATACTGAAGGATTTTGTCTTCCTTGGCCTATTATTGACAGAAACCTCTCTCACTTTTGTCAAATTTTCTCTGTTTGGTGGAAAACATAGTTTGAATCGAAACTAGCCATGTGTGTGGCAAATGATTTGTCCCTTAGAAAGAATTCTTGGAAAATGATGGAGGCATGATGTTTATGAGTTGGTATGGCTTAATAATTTCTGAAATTACCTCCCTTATTCCTCCTCTACTCATATTTTTCTGATTCCATAGCAAACCCTAGCTCAGTGGGAGAGAAAATTAGGGTTTGGTGTAGGCAAAACATGGGATTTAGGACTGCCTTGTAAAGGGAGGGGAATGAAGGGGTTAGGGGGTTTCTAAATTCTTGGGAAAATTTTTGGGGATAGGGATAGATGTTGTAGATTAGGGGAAAGTGTAATTTCAAGGATTGAGTGAGGGGAAGGGGTCCAAAAGGGAAAAACACAGGCCTAGTCTCGAAAAGTGTCAAATTGTAGCAATAGGCCAAGGCTTGTGGAAAAATGATGATTTTGAGGGATCGGACTGATGAGAAGTGTTATGAAAGTATATTAAGGATAGGGGAAGGTTTAAGAGCATCAAGATACAATTTTTTTTTATTATTTAACCATGGAAGTCACGAAACCAAGAAAAATTCCCTCAAAACCCTAGGAGAGTGAAATGAGCTTTCCAAGCACAACTGAGAGACAAATATGGTAAACAAAAAGCCACTTAATTGGAAATGATAGTTTAGAACCTGATATTTTTGAAGACATTTGACTATTACTACTCCTTCAAAATATGAATTTGATGGTGAAATGACCAATTTTCATGATTTTGACCCTGTGACCTAATGATGGCACAACATGGAAGAATGACCTGAATGATGACCATGATGACTATGGGACTCTTGGGAAAAATGTTTAAAAAGTGAAGAGAGGTCAATGATAATGACGTAGATGAGGTGAAAGTAGATTAAAATAAGGTGAGATGGGTGGGATGCAAATACCAGTGCTAACATTGACTCCAGCTGGGGAAGATAGCTCCAAAGGAAGTGTCTATAACCGTAGATCTCTAAATTTGTAGATCAGTGCCTTATCCATTGGGTATGGATTCCAATTTGTAAACTAAAACTAAAACTAAAACTGAAAACATACTGCAAATTTCAATCCACACTAACATATCATCAAAGCCTTAGGGCTTTCACCTTGTGCTTCAAACCTTGATGAATTATTTCAACACTTGCTAAAAATAAAATAAAATCAAACTGAAATGATACCAATGTACTATACTCTGCTGCAAAATTTCTGATTAGGTGAAATGATCCTTCCATTGTAACCAATCCAAGACATGGCTACTTACTGAAGTTTTTCTCTCACTTTCCTTGAGCAGGCAGAATGATGTACATGTAGGCAACTCACAATAAAAACTGAAACCAAGACTTATGCTGACAAACAAGACAACATAAATCTTCTCTAATGATTGAAAAATACTATCGAAGGGATCTTAAAAATCCTAAAGCATTACCTTGTCTTGAGATCCAGCGGAAAAAATACAAGTACTCCCTTCATTCTGATCTGAAAGAACACTTTTTTGTTGATCGATAGGAATGCATAGGTAAGTATAACCTTCTGCTATCTGAGTATTGTTTGTAAATTCTGACTCAATCTCTGGCATACTGTCTCTCTTAGGCTCATAGTCATCAAATTCATAGTCTAAGTCATCCTTAAACTGAAAACATTATTCAAGATTAACAAACATGATAGCCCTATCATCTTCATGAAATACAACGGTATCTGCTAGCTAATCTCCTTGTAGGGAATCATCATCATAAATTGGTTTACTCACAAAAATATCTTGTATAATTTCATCAAACTCGTCATTGAAATTATCTTCATATTTATCGTACTTAGCCAAATCAAGTTTAGGAGAAACTTCATCAAATATGAACATTGAAAAGGAGATTGTATTTCTTCATGATGATCTATAAATCTAGTTTCAAGATTGTCCTCATTTAAACTTAGATTTTCATTTTCAAAATTGGAAGAAGTTTTACCAACACTTTCTTGACTATGTGAACACAGAAAACCTGCTTTATCTTGGATTGTAATATGAATTTTTGGGAGTTTATCTATCTCATCTTCATACAAAGGAGAAATTACTTTTTGTTTTCTTTTGATAACAAAATAATTGTCTTCTTTCTCTCCTAAAGATTCACAAGGATGCTGAATATATTCTTTAACCTTTGGCCGATCAACTTGTTGTACTGTTGCAAGAATTTTATCCAATGGGAAGTCTTTATGAACATCAATACAATATACATCATTCTTTTCTTCCATGAGAGAAAACAATTTCTCTTTTTGGTGATGAAAATGATTGTCATGCAAAGGCTCAAGGATCTCTTCATCCAAGGAGGAAACTGCTATTTTTTTTGGGGAGGAAAAATCATTAAGGGATTCTATGAGCTCATCATCTAGACACTCTTCATTCCTGTACAAATTTTCAATAAACTCAATGAAATTATCAAAGATCTCACAACAACTATCAATCATTGACATGGAAGAATTAGAGCTTTGATAATTTTGAAAGAAAACTGAATGAAAGTTCTTTAGAGAGTATAAAATAGCAGATGGTAGATCCTCATACCCTGATCTCGCTTTTTCCTCCAAGGTAGCCATAAACATATTCATCAAAAAATCTTTAGGAAACTCAATCTTTAGTCTATGAATATGCAAATAAAATTTGACCAAATGTAAACTAGCATCTTCACCAGCTCAACCCTTAAACTTTGACAATCCTGATTACCAATATATACGAGGAATACGGTTCAGAAAAACAGGAATATGAGTTCGATTCATAGGAGCATGATTTTGAGCAATCAAATCCATTTTGACAATAGTGAGTGACCAAGGATATCTTTAGACTACTGGTTCTTGAAAAGTGGAGTCGCCATGAAATGTTGTTTCTTAGGATCTTTTAGTCTATGGAGTTGCTAGGTGAATGATGCACAACCTTCTTATGCCTGATCATCGTTCACCATCAACAATCATATCTAATATTTGTCGACACCAAGGGAAAAGTTTGTCTCTTCGTTCCCCGGCAACGGTGCCAATATGTTATCACTCTACCAGATTCCCAAGGCTGAGGAAGGAATCCCAATAGAGGTAACCACAAACCAAGATTTTGACTTGGTATCTAGCCCTACCAAGTCGGAGAGGTTTCTCTCCACAAAAATCACAACTGAGAGGGTTGGATGAAAAATATTTTAGGCTAGCTAGAAATCCAGGGGTTTGTTTTTTTTTTATTGGGGTTGGGCTCACTGAAACAAGGATTAGGTCAAGGGGACTAGATTAGGGCCAATGATATGAAATTGCAGTCCATTCGATGGGGCAAGGTAGGTAGAAATTTTAACACTTAAAGGTGATTTTGGTGAGATGAATAGACTGGTGAGGAGCTAGGAAGAGCATATGAGATGAATTCTCCCTAAACTGAAGAAAATGGACAAATTATGCAAAATTTCCCAAAACAGAGCATGAAAAACATGAATTATGTCTTTAAAATTGAAATTATGCATATCATAGACATGAAAATGGTTTATGAGCTTACAATACATTGATACAAATGATCACAAATAATAAACTATGTCAAACATTCATTCCACATTAATTCCAAAGAAATAGCTGCAATTTGTCATTAATATTTAGGCCAAAATGTTTCTTGATCAATACACAAACTTTCAAACTGATGCCAACCCCAACCCAACTCTGAAAAAGATTCAAAAAGTACAATATATAGGCCTCAAAAAACCTCTCCCAACCTCAGTGGTCGAATCCATTAGAGGAGGAGTTGATCCACAAAAATCTAAACTGAAACCTAGAGTGTAGGGTGGTCAAAGTGACTCATCCCTAACTTTTGTGAACTGATTCATTACACCTCATTTAGTTCATTTAACTAATTTATTTACCCTAGGTAATATTAAAAATACCATAATTACATTTACATTGGTAAAAATATGATTCCCCAAGGTAAAATTCAAATTTGTAGAAAAACTCAGAAAAAATCAGTCAATTGTTAAACGCGCAGCGCCATTTTACCCCCAAATTGCAGGTTGTTTTTTATTGCCTTCCCGGTGTCACAATTGGATCCTAGATGGATTTTTTCAAAGCTCGTCAAGTCTCGTTTCCATATCTATCTTCATTTTTCAAAATGAAGGTCATTTTCATTGTCAAAATTCATTTGTCCCAAGACTGGTCAAAAAGTGCAGAATGAGGGTGTAGAAATACAGAGTGCTATTTCAGGAAAATTTTGGAGGCCTTCCTCAACTCCAAATTGAGCTTAAGATATCTCATTGGAAATATATATCTGTATATTCTTCTTTTGACTCATCAAGAAAGTCATTTGGACACTCTAGCTAGGAGAAAACGTGATTTTCCCAAGGTCACTCCAGAAGTGCAGAAAACCTCTTGTAGCACCTGTATTTTTGAAATTTATCCAAAAAAATGATACCTGTATAAAAATTGAAGGATATTTATCTTCCTTGGCCTATTATGGAAAGAAACCTCTCTCACTTTTGTCAAATACATCTCTGTTTGGTGGAAAACATAGTTTGAATCGAAACTACCCCTATATGTGGCAAATGATTTGTCCCTTAGAATGACTTCTTGGAAAATGATGGAGGCATGATTTTTATGAGTTGGTATGGATTTATAATTTCTGAAATGACCTCCCTCATTCCTTCTCTATTCATATTTCTCTGATTCCATAGTAGACCCTAGATCAGTGGGAGAGAAAATTAGGGTTTGTTGTAGGCAAAACATGGGATTTAGGACTGCCTTGTAGGGGGAGGGGAATGAAGGGGTTAGGGGGTGTATAAATTCTTGGGGAAATTTTTAGGGATAGGGATATATGTTATAGAGTAGGGGAAAGTGGAATATCAATGATTGAGTGAGGGGAAAGGGTCTAAAAGTGAAAAACACAGGCTTAGTCTCGAAAAGTGTCAAATTGTAGCAATAGGCCAGGGCTTGTGGAAAAATGATGATTTTGAGGGATAGATGTGATGGGAAGTGTCTAAAAAGGTATATTAATGATAGGGAAAGGTGAAAGAGCATCAAGATACAAGTTTTTTTAATTATTTAACCATGGAAGTCATGAAACCAAGAAAAATTCCCTCAAAACCCTAGGAGAGGGAAATGAGCTTTCCAAGCACAACTGAGAGACAAATATGGTTAAAAAAAAGCCACTTAATTGGAAATGATAGTTTAGAACCTAAAATTTTTTAAGATCTTTGACTATTACTACTCCTTCAAAAGATGAATTTGATGGTGAAATGACCAATTTTCATGATTTTGACCCTATGACCTAATGACGGCACAACATGGAAGAATGAGCTTAATGATGACCATGATGACCATGGAAATCTTAGGAAAAAAGTTTTAAAAATAATCGAGGTCAATGATAATGACGAAGATGAGGTGAAATTAGAGTAAAATAAGGTGGGATTGGTGGGATGCAAATACTAATGCTAACACCACCTTTCAAAGGGAAATATTAGGAATTTTTTCTGATATAATCGACGATAGCATTGAGATTTATATGGATGAATTGATACCATATGGGGATTATTTTGAAGAAGGGTTGAAAAACTTAGAGAAGGTACTCAAAAGTTGTAACATGTTTCTCTAAGTACAATAAAATGCCACATGATGATGGAAGAGGGAGTAGTTATAGGGCACTTGCTTTCCATTGTTGGAATTTGAGTTGATGCTACCAAGGTAGAGGTAATATTACATTTTCCTATACCCAAGACACAAACACAAGTATGTATTTTTATTGTTTGTGTTGGCTATTATAGACGTTTTATAGAAAAAAATTCTAAAATAGCATTTCCACTTTTTCAGCTATTCACCAAAGATGTAGAGTTTCTATGGACAGATGAATGTGAAGCAACCTTTATAAAGATCAAGGAACTAGTCTGTGGAGTTACGTGGTCCTGAATAGAAGCTTCTATTTCATATCCATACTGATGCTTCTCATACAAAAGTTGGGGCAGTTTTGGGACAAGAGGAGGAAAAAAAGTCATATGTAGTTTATTATGTCAGCAAGAATTTGACTCCTTTTGAATTAAACTATATGGTAACTAAAAAATAGTTTCTAGCTATTATTTATGCTGTTAATAAATTCTGACATTACATTATAGGGTATCCCACTTTTGTGCACATTGATCATATATAAATCAGGTACTTGATGAATAAACCTGTAACCCCTGGTCATATTACAAGATGGTTATTGTTAATTCAAGAATTTGATATTACCATCATAGATGAACTAGGGAAATATAATCTAGTCATTGATTTCCTATCTAGACTGGACACTAATGATGAAGGCACACCTATAGAAGATAGTCTTCCAAATGAACATATTTTGTAATTTCTACTCATACTCTGTGGTATGCAGATATTGCTAATTATCTTGCTACAAGGATGTACCTTGACATTTTCCTTACACGAAACAATGAAATATTAGATAGCGGAATATATTTTTCATATAAGAATAAAACAACAAATCTGGTGTTGTGTAGGAGAAGATGGCATCTATGATGTCCTAAAAGCTTCTCATGGTGGTCCCTATGGAGGAAATTTTGCAAATAAATGTACAGGTCATAAGGTGTTGTAGATGGGATACTACTGGCCTTCCATCTTTCAAGATGTAAGGAATTATGTTCGAAGGTGCGATAGCTTCCAGCGAATGGGTCAGCCTGGTCAATCAGATGAAATTTCGTTCCAGCCTCAAGTAGTCCTTGAATGCTTTGAAAATTGGGCTATTGATTTTGTTTGCCCATTTAATCCATCTTCACATCAAAAAGTCCACATTTTGGTTTGCACAGACTATGTAACAAAGTGGGTAGAGGCCAAGGCTATTGTGAAAGAAACAAAATAGGTTGTCTCGGACTTCTTATTTGAAGAAATTTTTCTCGATATGGTGCTCCTAAGTAGATAGTTTCAGATGGGGGAGCACAATTTACATCACATATGATAGTAAGGCTTATGAAAAATTATGGAATTAAGCAGAGGGTGACAACTCCATATCGTCCTCAGGATAATGTTCAAGTGGAAAGCACAAACAAGGTATTATAAGACATTTTCACAAATACTAGGGCAAAACATCGCCGAGATTGGGCTGAAAAACTTCCTGAAGCTCTTTTGGCATAAATAATAACAAGGCAGAATACAATCGGGTTTCCACCATATGAGCTTTTCTATGGGAAATCCCCATTGTTCCCAGTGGAATTCGATATTAACACACTCAGAACAACTCTTGAAGTAGGACTGGACCTTCCAGAATCCTAGAAACAAAGACTGGAACAACTAAATGAGCTAGATGAAATTCACTTAATGGTTTTCTAGAAAACTACAGCAATTAAGCAGCAGCAAAAAAAATGGCATGATAAATCTATTAAGAATAAGGTGTTTCACAAAGGGTATTGGGCACTACTCCATGATTCTCGTTTTAAGGACTTTAAGTGAAAGCTTTGCTCTTGTTGGATGGGACCTTATGAATTTGATGCAGTGTTTGATAATGGAACTGTCAGACTTGTCACAATTGATGAGACACATACTTCCTTCATTATCAATAGACATCGTCTCATATTGTATTGCCACTCAACTTCTAAAGATGCCTTCTTCAAACATCTCTGTGATAAATCTGGTTTGAAGGTTGTCAGTGCAGATAATTCCTCCTTTGCATCACTATCTTTAAATATATATATATATATATATATATATATATATATATATATATATATATATATATATATATATATATATATATATATATATATATATATATATATATATATATATATATATATATATATATATGTACTCTATTGTTTTGTTGCAGGTATTACCACTAGTGTTCATATTCTATGGAGGCCGATTTCATCTAAGTACTCAGTGTTGTTACTACTTCGGTGTTGT
Organism: Pinus albicaulis; assembly: GCA_034641835.2. Lineage (NCBI taxonomy): Eukaryota > Viridiplantae > Streptophyta > Pinopsida > Pinales > Pinaceae > Pinus > Pinus albicaulis. Next base: position 945,924,827 of record CM076570.1, read on the forward strand.
TACTCCTCCGATGGTGTTACTGCTCCGGTGTTGTTACTCCTCCAATGTGGTTATTCCTCTGAGGTTTTTACCCTGCCAAAGTAAGTCGCCAGGTTCGTCCACAGTAAAAATTTGTGAATTTGATTAATAATTCATTTAACATGGTTTGACATGACCTGGAAGGTCATCCCTTAGTTGGGGGGAGGTATTTTCATAAATAAAACAATGGCATAATCAAATCAAAATTATGATTCATTGGTGTCATGATTAAAACTTACACTCCACAACCCTCACCTTATTTCACACAATAATTTATATACATTAGGACTTGAAATAAGTACACTTATATTAATTAAAAATTACTTTCCAATTATGTAGAATAATTACCGCAATAATTATACATTATTACCATAATTTGTCATGGATTTTTCCCCATTTCCCAAAATTATTGTTTGTATTTCACTCTTATCACACTTCATTTTTTCTACAACCTTGTCACCGAAAATTTACCTGCCAATATGTACCCTCCACGACCCTCACCTTATTTCACACAATCATTTATATACATTGGGACTTGAAATAAGTACACTTATATTAATTAAAAATTCCTTTCAAACTCCGTGGAATAATTACTGTAATAATTATCCATTATTACCATAATTTGTCATGGATTTTTCCCCATTTCCAAAGATTACTATTTGTATGTCACTGTTACCACACTTTATTTTTTCTACAACCTTGTCATTGAAAATTTACCTGTTGATACTCTTACCTAATGGTCCACTGCTACTCTGAAGTGTTTCTACTGAGATATCATAGAATGAGTGGACTGGTCATGAGACATGAACCAGAAAACACAATTTTGGCTCACAACGATGAATATGTGTGGAAAATATTTAAAGATGTATGATGGGATATGTATTTTGAGAGGTTTCAGGGATCCAATGATGCTATTACAACCGAATTTGCATTGAAATTGGAAGGAAATCATTCTAGAGTTCAGGGTTTGGATATCTCTGTCATGGAGGAAGTCATCTCGACTGTTAGTGGATTTCCACAGGGAGGACAAAAGGGGTTTTCTTGGAAATCCCCTTTGCCAGAGTTCCCAGAATTGTTTTTGTAGGTCAGTGAAATAGCAGTCCTAAAGGGAAGGGGGTATGATCGTAATTCTCTACCATACCCATGGGGCAAGGTGGCATATTTTTTCCCGAGGTATATCACCTGCGAAGGGTGATTTTATACTCTATTTAAATATCACTTAAATCTCCTTGCATGCCTTCGGTTTCAGCATGTGCAAATACATTCATTGGACATGCCCTTCTTCCTATGGAAGAGTGATAAACTAATGGCGTAACACGCCCGTCGCTCTAAAAAATTATTAGCATTTATCATGAATCATGGGTTGGTATAATTATTGGTAATGCATGCTCTGGCTCGAATTCCTATGCCTTGGTCACAATTCGTTGAATTGGCAAAAGAAGAACTTGAGGATATGATGCATGTTAGGGAGGATGACGAAGTAGAGGCAATGGAAATAGAAGAAGCCATAGTCAATGTTGTTCCAAAACAACCAACGTCGCCTATTTGCTCATAAATAATAGAATAAATGGAGACATAAAATGCAGTAGACAATGTTCCACAAGAACCAGCGTTGACTGATAATTCACAAAGAGAATTGTCACCAACAAAAGAGTCTATGAGTGATGTTGTTACACAAGAACCAGCACCACCCATTCAAATGGATCAGGAGTCCGCAAAGGAATGTACAAGTGGTGTTTTTACACAAGAACCAACACCACCTATTCAAATGAATCAAGAGTCTGCAAAGGAATGTACAAGTGATGTTGTTACACAAGAACCAACACCACATGTTAAAGTAAATTTGGAACTTGAGTTAGAAATTGTAGGTGGTGTTGTCACACAAGACCCAACACCACCTTCTCAGAAGAATCATGAATCTGTAGAGGAAACAGGCTCTACAATCGACACTGCTCCACAAGAACTAGTGTCGACTACTAGACAGGGAGGCAACCTAGAAGAAAGCATCGACCAGCCAATAAACAAGGAGGACAAGACAGGAGAACCTGAGTCAGTAGGCATATTCAGTATGGAGACTGAAGAATATGTTCTCTGTTCTTTGCTTCATACAACTTTACAAAAGGGGGCGAATAAATTTCATTCCCCTTGACACTTGATGGAATAAAAATCCATTCCCTTGATTTTAAAATTTGTCAGAGCAGTCTTGGACACAATAGTTGATATGGCCACTCAAGTTCTAGTATCTACTGGCACATAGATATAACAAATTAAAGGTGTAGAGGTCAACACTATCACACAAGAACCAATGTCTACCAAAGAAAATACTAAAGAATTAATGTTCGATGCCATCCCTACAGGGCCACTAGAGGAAAAAAATTTTGCCGAGACTAACCCTCAAGGGTTAGAAACAATTCTTGAATAGATGGGAGATGACCTCGCGGCAGGGCAAGAATAGGAAAAGGGTGTCTAAGATGCTACTCCATAGGAGGCCACAATGATACCACAGCCACTGAAGGAAAATGAATAGGTCATGGGACCTGAGGAAGGAAATGAAGAGGTTGCAAGACCTGAGAAAGAAAATGATGGGGTCGCTCCCCAAGCTAAGGGAAAAGTGCAAGAATTCCAGGTAAAAGAGGAGCTGGTTGAAGAATTTGATGATGTCAACCAACAAAACCCCACACCAGCTACAGGACTAGTAGAGGAAGTCATTGTCAAACAAGATTTCATTGAGCAATGTGCAAAAAGGAGGAATCCTCCTAAAGAAAGGTACCAGTCCCTATTTAATGAAGTTATGTTGTTAAAAATAAAAAATATGAAGTTAAGAAAAAGGGTATTGTGCTTACAAAATAAAACGAGTTATAAGAGAAAGGCTTCAAAATCCAAGGTTGAAGTTGTTCCAGCGACAGTACAAATAGAGGAAAAACCTACAGCTTCTGTCGCTGCACAAATTGAGCCACTTGCACATTTATTTCAAGCTTGAGAGTTATTTTTGGCTGTAGAAATTTAGAAGTGGCAGGTTGTTGTGTCTTGCCTTCAACAGGGGATGATTTCTTTGAAAACCCACCAGGAAGAGGTGAAAATAATTCGTGAATAGGTCGCACAGACCATCACATATTACATAGACCAGATAGACAAAGAGAAGAAAACGAAAGAGAAACAACGAAAAATTATTGAGGAATTGGAAGAACAGGTGTAGATACTAAAAGTTGACAAAGAAGAAATGTTCACTTTAGCAAAATAGGTAACAAATTTCCGAACCCCTTCTCATATCTATGCCATGTTTCTTCACAAACAGTATTTACTTTTTTATTTTGAAAGTGTTCGTCATGAGATCAGTCATGAGATAGAACACCTAATTTTATTTTTTGTATCTTAAGAGGTCATGATGTCCTAAACCAACACCTATTCTGTGAATTGTATATGCATGATTACTTCCTCAACAATGACCAATCATTCAACCCAGTTTTATATGTGGGTGATATTCAATTAATATTGTTTACTTCCTATACAATTAATTAGGTTAGGCGGTAGAAATCCTTCGACACGTTCAAAGAGAGCCAAGAAATTAAAACACTTGTCCTTCAAAGATAGAATTGACAGTTTTCAAATATCTACAACAAAAATTACACCTTTTTTCACCTTGAAGGATGAAAATCACAGATGTTGGCAACACATATATGGTGCACTAATGTGTGCACAAAACAGGTTGTTACTTGCTAGGACGAGGCCTGGGACAACTATCATAAAAGGTGGATGTTATCATCACCAGCCATGAGGATACGTGAACCTTTTGGGGCTCCTAAATTTTCATGAGCTTTAGAAAGGTTACCTCGTTATATTTCCTACATACATAATCATGGAGTCCAATGGATGGGTTTGAGGTTCCAGTTTCCCATTATCTGGCTGCTAGCTAATTAGTACAGTCTAGCTTACAAAGTCAAAAATAATTGGTGGAAGTAAGTCCTCATGATAGAAGGGTATAAGCCTCTAGCAACATAAATGGATGGGAAATATGATCTCTCTCAACTTCATGCTGATCACAGCAACTCCAACCCAGATTTGTGCAAACGACGAGTTGCATGAGGACATGCAGAAAGACTAGTTGGGGGAGATGTTGGGAGCTAAACTTGTAGATATTTACCTGCCTTTTTACCTTGTTCACTTTCCTCATTTTACATCATTATCATTCAATTTTTGTCTTAAACCGCAGAGGTATACCTCTTGTCATGTCTTTATGGATTGTTAATTAATGAAGCATAGTCGTAGGGGATTATTACCTAAGTGGATTGATAATTTAATTATTCTTGCATATTTCGAGGTTGAGTAACAAGGATCGTGATTCAAAGGTGAATACCATCGAGATAGAAGCGTTATCTTTGGATATCAGCTGCAACGGTGGAAAAAATTTTAATTTATTTCTCTTCTATATTTTTCATTATGTTTCGTTTTTTGAAACCACTATGTAATTGTAGGAAACAATTGTCATAATTCCAGGAGTTTTCAATCTGATAATTTGTATAAGTAATGTTATGAGGCTATGAAATAGGAGGTTAGCATACAAGATATTTGAGAGTCTGTAACAATAACTTTATTACTCAATTCTAGTTTAATGCAATTTCTAGCATTCTTATATTTTTCTGAGTTCGTGATTTTATCACAACCCTAATCAGGGAATTGGGCCTGCTCTCCTAACCAGGTGTTGTTAAATTAATGTGTGTTTATTTCTTTTATTGTATTTCATATTTTATTTATCATTATACTAGTTTAATTATGGTTGATTTGAATCCATTTGTGAGTACATTTAATTACTGTTGTTACTCTTATTGTCATTATAGTTGATTGTTGTTATATATAGCTTATTGAATTCTTTATCAATACAAAATTGTGTAATTTTTTCATGCATATATTTCGCATATTAGCCTTGCAATAACCATATGAATCTCAGATTGAAATTTAATGTGGGAAAAGGGTGAATAATAACATTCATATCTGAACACCAACAAGTACCACTCTCACCATGCTTGCTCAGTTATTTGTCAATATGATAACCTATAACAAAGGAGATAAGGTAATTAATATTATATCCCAGTATATGCAATTCATTCAATTATTAACGTAACATTAATTTTTAGCATTTGAAAAATATTATTAATAATAAAAATGTTAAATGTGAGTAGAAAATAAAATATTGCAACTTTATATATATATATATATATATATATATATATATATATATATTATAAAGAAATTAAAATATAAAAAACAATTCTCATGGTTAAAACATTATAAAACCTCTGAAGTAGTCATACTATTTTATATTTTAGTCATTTTTCAACTATATTTAAATGTTATTTTATTCTGAAATATAGAAAATATTGGTTAAAACTGAAAATTTAAGTTGTGAAATCTACATAATCCAAGTGTCCAAGGAGATTTTGTTAGGTGTTTGTTATATTCTTGCCACGAATAGTCCCACGTGTTGTATGTTGTGTCGGGCGAATCGGTGGTCTTATCACTCTCCCCAACTTAGCAAGGCTGAAAATGGGATTTAAGAAAGGTAACCACAGACCAGGCTTTAGGTATGGTAGCTAGCCCTACCAAGACCACAGAGGGATCTCTCGTTGTCACTTTTTCAATCAAAGGAATGACTGAGTATCTAATGATCTTAGGCTAGGTATGTAAGTTCAGTAAATATGATTTGTTTGATGTTTAAGTGTTGGATAGAAAGGTCAGTGAGAAGACTGTATGTAGGTTTTTTAGGTCTGAATTCCAAGGTCAATTTGCAAAGAATACGTGAGGATAGATACGTAGTTTGAAAGCATGTTTACTAGGTCATTGAGCATAGTATGAAGTGAAAGAGAGTTTGAATGAGCACTGAGTTGAATTCATTCATTTAGACGCAAATAAACATAACATGTAAACCTTGTCTAAAAGAGAGCATGAACAAGCATGATTTATGCTCATAAACTTACAAGATAAACATATATGAAAGAATAAGATATATAATTTAGCATGAATAGATAAATATACATAAGAATAAAAAATTCTCCAATGAATACTACAAGTATCTCAACACAAGTTTTTCAAATATGTCTAATATTTCATTCCAAATTGTTGATTACAAAAGCTCCACTAGAAAATAAGACTATCCGACCCCACAAAAGACTAAAGAGAGTCTACTTATAGAAAATATGGACTATGAAACCTCATTAGGTCGAAATACAATCCAAAATGGATCATAAATACACAAGATGATTCATTTCCTAGATTCTAGGGAGGTTAGAAACCATACCCTAAATTTTAGCTATAAACTAGGAGTGTTTGTCCCTTACATTAAATTAGATATTCCCTCATGATAAGAGGCAAAAACTAACTCAATAATCCTAATTCCAACTCATGGGATGGAAAAAACTTGAATTTTTGACATTTTCTAAGCTTGACAAGTGTCCCGAGGAATCCAGTGTTGATTCTGGCATAACCATAGCATTTTTACAAATAAAAGGTAGTGAAACTGTCATAAAGGTAGTGTGGTCTTCTGCAGCCAATTTGATGATTCTCCCATGCTCAATTTTGACTCTGCAAGTTGTTGTAGAAAAGTGAGTGTATCTTCTAGCCATCTGGAGTGTTTTACCAACAAAAAACATCCTCCAAGATCTTCAACGATCAAATCTCCCAAAACTAGTGCTATAAAGGCAACGTGGCTCTGAAATTTAGGCAGAGTTGATTTTTTTGCTAGTTCATTTATCCTCCTCAGCATAATAACAACTGATCTAGAAAACCAAGTGTATATCAATGATATATTCATTACTTGCAATCCAAAAATTTATTTCTTTCATCAATTGGATGTTCTAAGAATAAAGGTAGCGTGAACATGATGTGTTTATGTTGTCTGCAGAAATTATTAAACTTTGCAAAACTAGGGCTTAAATATGGATCAATATCTCTCTAATAATAACTTTGTTTTCAAAATAGAGAGAGGTTTTTTTTCTTTGGCATGTTATGAAAAACACCCTTATCCTATTTTCCAAAATACTTCCCCATTTTCTCAGAATCCAAGTTTGAAATTGCTTAAAATTTGTAGAAGCGTAGCGCACTCTGAGCAGAAGCGTAACGCCTAATTTGAGAGGGAGTTTGGAAGCCTTCCCAGAGGATTTTGGGGATGAACATGGTATGGTCAGAAATCTTAGGATGTATGATACATAATGGAGTCATCAAGAACCACAAACCCCTGCTCCAAACCCATGAAAAATTGATTTGAAGAGAACCTATCCAAAAGTGCAGAAAATGACCTCGAGTAACTGTATTTTACAAATTTCTCTCAAACCATAACACCTGTGCGTAAAATTAAGGATTTTTTTTTTATTTTTCTTATTCTTAATGAAAAACTCTTTCAATTTTGTAAAATTCATCTCCATTACTTCATAAACTTATTTTGAAGCCAAACTGTCACTGTGTGCAATGTAAACCCTGGCTTGATCACGAAGCTCTAAAAATGTTGTCGTGGGTTTGAGTTGGCTCAAACCTACTAACTTTCCCTCCCTTATTATAGGTCTTATTTTATGTATCATTTATTATAGTATCCATTTTGGAAATCATTCCTTGGCTGCACTGGAAAACAAGGGATTTAACAGTTTTTCTTTTTATAATGAGAGGAGATGAGGGGGATAGGGCCACTCTAAATTCTTGAGAAAATTTAGAGGTATAGGGAAGAGTGTTAGGAAGAAAATGGAATTTTAAATGAAGGAAATGGGCGAGGGTAAAGGTCTAAAAAAATAGAAACACGTGCCCACATTGTAAAATCGTAGCGTAAGCCTAGGGTTTAGTGAGGAAATGATTAATAAGGGTAGAAATGTATTGGGAAAGGGTTAGGGAAGTTAATTTTAGTATAATTTAGAGAAAATAATCCAAAAATTCAAGGATATTTGTGTGATGACATCCAAAATTTGACCAAGATGATAACCGGAGTGAGAAAACCCCAGATATGAGCCATTTTGGAATTGCTCATATGAAAGGGTGAGGAATTGATATTTATTGATGCTAACCCATCAAATGAGTGTAAGAGATCACAATTTTCTAACTTGTACCACTCTAATTGGTCACTCAACCTTCAAACTCAAGATTCTTTATGCATTCGCATAAAGGTAGTGAATCTGCTGATAAAGTTAGCATGGGGGAAACTTTGGTACCTTCGGGGGAGAATGAGAAAATTTGAAAGCTATGGCAGGGTTTAATGAGCTGATGTGCAACTCCACACCTCAAAAAATTGTAGGGAAGAGTCTTTCCAATGGTGTATTTATGATAAAGGTAGCGAAAGGAAAAAATGCTAGGTTTTTGCATAAAGGTAGCAAAATTGCAGTGATGGGAGAATTTTGACTTCTGATGGAAAACTATGGTTGGTTTGAGGTCAAAATTGAATTTTCTTGTTAAAGAGGTAAAAATGAACATGAGAGAGAATGAGAGGCTTTTTTTGGTCTTTATATCCTTGGAAGTTGATTTTGTCTTTGGTGAGCTAGTGGGTCCTAATACATATTTCATCAATTTCTTTGATGATTGCAGCATTGAAAATTATGAAATATTTGATCATGAAAACAACTTTCAAAACCTTTATTTCAAGATTTTCATCATTATTTCTTCTTTGGGGAAAATTTATTTTGTTGGTGAAATGATTGATTTTTTTATTTGAGCCTAAAACCTAATTATGACACTGAGCTGAATGAGGACCTTGGTGATATTACTAAAATGAATAGGGATACCTTGCAATGATGACTCATCCAACTGAGATATGGTAATGGCCAATAGGTGAAAAAAAAAATATTTCGAAGGAGCATTAATAGTCCTAGACACACTAGCCAGTGGAAATTTTTTTATTTGAAGACTTGATGAAACCATAAAAATTTGACTCGACACCCTAACAACAACTTTGAAAGAGACCATTTGATCCTGACATATTGACACTAACATTGGATCCAACTGGGGATGATGGCTCCTTCAGGAGGTTTCAAGAACATTGTAGACCAAGTAGCCTCATCCATTGGGCAATGGAGTCACTACAGCCACAATCCTCAAACTGACTCAAATAAAACTGAAAGTTTAACTGTACATCATCAACTGCAAACTCTATTGAAAATAGCATTGAAAATGATGCTCAGAGTGTTGAGCTTATTCATCACACATTACCTACTCTAACTGATCCATAAATCACTTGATCAAGTGAAATTGAAGATCCAATGTAACCAATCAAGTAAATGAATACCTGATTGATGCTTGTATTCAACTCCACTAGGCATAAATAAATATTGAGTAAATGACAAGTTAAAATGAAATATGAACCCAAAACTTGTGTTGGTGAACAAAACTAACTCCACCTTTTTCTGATTCTTGCAAAAGACTGCCCAAGGGGTCCTGAAAATCATGAAACATTACCTCTTTTTGATCAGCACAGAGAAGGGAAATGCTTTCACATATAATGGTTGATTGTTCTTCTTCATTTGGTGGATCCTTTTTAAATAAAAATGTAGCAATTCTATATTCCATATCATTGAGATCAGAGACAGGACTTGTATGTTCTCGTGGATCTTCAATTGAGGTAGCCAAGTCAACATCAACACAAATATCTACAAGTGGCTTTTCATGTATATCAGAAAGAGAATTGTCTTGCCTCTGAAAAAAGTCTACATCTTGAACCTTTAAAGGTTGTTGAATTCATCAAAATCAAGACAAAAAACCTATTCTACATTTTTTTTGACCTCTATGGATAAATCATGACCCTTTAAATTTTCTTTACAAGCAAATTCAAAATTATGATATGCACATATTACTTCCTGAATTAAAAAATCATAAGAGGAAATGGATGAAGGGTAGCTGGATAGAACATCTTCTTATATATATTTATCGCTTGAATATTGGCAATACTGCTGCAAATTATCATCAACTTCGAAATATGGAAGATCAATGTCATCCTTTGAAGAATTCTGCTCAACTTTGTTGTCATCCATGGAATAATCCACGATCTTCTCATGGCGATGAAAAGGGTTTTCATTCAAGTCATCCAAAAGTTCATCATCGATAAACTCTTCATCACCATAATTCATTTCTAGATATTGAATAAAATTCTCAAAGTGATTACAACAATCCTCAATCAAAAGCAAAGAAGGATAGGTTTCCCTATACTTCTAAAAAAATATTGAGTGAAAATCCTTGAGAGAATAAATACAAGAAAGAGGAAATATTTCATACCAAAACCATTATTTTTCTTCTAATGTGATCATGAACATCTTCATTAAACAATCTTCATGAAAATTAATCTTTATCTTACGCACATGCATATGAAATATTATTAAATGAAGTGTATCATCATCACCTTTTCCATCTCTGAATTTTTGCAAGTATGTTTGCTAATCTACCTAAGACATAGGATTTGGAAAGCTTGGAACATGATATCAATGCATAGGATCATACCTAGCATTCCTTATTGCAGTTGAATCCATCTTGAAAACAGTGAAGTCACCAATAGTTCTTGAAGTTGCCATTTTTTTAATAGTGGAGTCGTCATGAAAACTATGAACTTTTAGATTCTTTGCCACTGGAGTCGCCAGGTGAAAGATGCACAACCTTTCTTGTCCCCGACCATTGTTAACCATTAGCAATCGGAGCTAATATTTGTCGCTCTTTCCCGGGAAAAATTGAACCTTCACTCCCTGACAACGGCGTCAAAAATTTTATCACTCTCTCCAACTTCCCAAGGCTGAAAATGGGATTGAAGAAAGGTAACCACAAACCAAGCATTAGGTCAGGTAGCTAGCCCTACCAAGACCAGAGAGGGCTCTCTCATTGTCACTTTTGTAGTCAAAGGAATGATTGAGTATCTAATAATCTTAGGCTAGGTATGTAAGTTTAGTTAATAGGATTTGTTTGTTGTTTTAAGTGCTGGATAGAAAGATTAGTGAGAAAATTGTGTTCAGGGTTTTCAGGTCTGAATTCCAAGGTCAAATTGCAGAGAATATATGAGGCTAGATAGGTAGTTCGAAAGCATATTTAATAGGTCATTGATCATAGGATGAAGCGAAAGAGAGTTATAATTATCACTGAGGTCAATTCATTCATTTAGAAGCAAATAAACGTAACAGATTAACCTTGTCTGAAAGAGAGCATGAACAAGCATGATTTCTACTCATAAACTTACAAGATAAACATATATGAAATAAGAAGATATATCATTTAGCATGAATTCATAAACATACATAAGAATAAAAAATTATCCAATCCATACCAAACGTATCTCAACACAAGTTCTGCAAATATGTCTCTGATTTCATTCCAAATTATTGATTACAAAAGCTCCACTGGAAAATAAGACTATCTAACCCCACAAAAAACTAAAGAGAGTCTAATTGTAGAAAATATGGACTATGAAACCTCATCAAATCGAAATCCCATCCAAAATGGATCATACATACACAATATGAGTCATTTCCTAGATTCTAGGGAGGTTAGAAACCATTCCTTCAATTTTAGCTATAAAACTAGTGTTGGGAAAAATGCGAGAGGGGGGTGAATCGGTATTTACTGCATACTCAAAACTTTTAACTTTTTCATGCTCTAAAACCCATACGCTACTTTGTTGAAGCCAACTAGCGTATACACGCGGATATCCTTCATAAAACTAGCGTATACACTGCAGACATAATTATGCCATTAAGCCTCACTTATATCATTCCATCATTCATTCATTAGATGTTCTATAAACAAGAAACATGTGCAAAGAAGAATAGAATAAACCATCACACAAAGCATCACACATGAACACCAGGATTTTTAGGTGGAAACCTGCAAGTCGCCATAGTGCCCGCAAATGTCGCCTCAATATTTTATTATAGAGAAAACATCTTACAACATATGTGTCGGGGGCGCAGACTTGACCAAAGACGTTGTGCACCCACCGCGCTCGTTTACCGGCCCCTCTCCCGGAAGGGGAGCCCAACCCCGACTGCCAATGTGCCTCTCTCCGGAAGGGAGCTACGACCCCCTGATCTCGTTTACCAGCCTCTCCTGGAAGGGAGTTACAACCCCCTGACTGAAGGCTACAACCCTCAGCACCACCTTGGACCACGTTTCATCAATTTTCACACCGGATCCAACAACTTCAATAGAACACAACTTGCAGGCCACAATTCATCATATTTCCAGACTGAACCCTTTTCATACTTTTAAGCACAAACATACATCATCAACAGATACATACCAATTCAGACAACCCAGATCAGATAGCAGTAATACAGCAGAACAGATCAGATGTTTCATACCCTTTCGTTTCACAAACCCTAGCTCGCATACGCGCTTTCCTTTCACTCGATGTCGCGTATATACGCGCTTCCGTCCACACAAAACCGCCGTATACCTCTCGTATGTATTTCATCGCGCATACGCGTTTCTTTCTGCCGCGCATATACGCTTCCTGCGCGCGAATAGCAGATAGATCTTCAAGCATCATAGAGCAGCATACTTCTTCAGATCAGACATTCAGTTCAGATTTAACCCTTTACTTCAGACAGATGTTCGCCTCATCACATATCTAATCACTCCATAAACAGATCTAGCAAATACAGATACATTTCAGATCTAGATATCCCACTTCATCATTTCTTCATAGGTACATCAAAGATTCAGATCTATCATCAAACCTTTACCCTTTCCATACATATATACTTCACAGAGAAGTATTCATTCAAGTTTAGACATCTTGCTCCCACACTCATGATTTGCACAATGAATTTCTTCTCCTTATATAGGTTTATCCTTTTTCAACAATTAATGCCCCTTTTTCAATACCATGAGCCAAAACAATACCATGAGGCCTTCAATACCATGAGCCAAAACGATACCATGAGCCCTTCAATACCATGAGCCCAACAATACCATGAGCCAAAACAATACATTATGAGCGCTTTTGCCCATACGCGACTTGGAACGTTCTTGTCCGCGTGCATACGCGACTTCCCTTAGACAGATCTGCGTATGCATAGAGACATACTCTTTTCATCATACTTTGAGCACATTCTGAATTCCTTTCTTCATTGCCTTCTGTGCACACTGTAGATACATCATATTTTCTTCATCAAGAACATATTCTAGCAAGCACAACTTCATCAAGTAAGTTGCCATCATCTTTATCAAGTGGGTTGCCTTTCAGGGACAACACTCAACATCATAATATCAACAAGCATCATATCACATCAGATTTACGTCATTTACCAAGTCCATCAAGTCAAGAATAACTTCATCAGGTGGATTGCCATCAAGGGCAACACATGTCAACAGTCGCATGTCTTCATCTTCATTAAGTGGGTTTCTATCAAGGACAACACTCTGCATCATATTTCCAACAATCTCCCCCTTTGGATTTGATGGCAACTACGATGGTGTTTGGTTACCACAACAGATAAGTACATTGACACCATGTCACTTTCCCAATTCTTTGACACCATTATCTCCATTCAAACACCATGTCACTCTCCCCCTTTGACATCAAGGGCAAAGGGCGGATCAAAACTAACACACTCTCCCCCTTTTCTCTGCATGTGGAAGAAGCGTTCTGCAGATCTAATATGTACTGAAGTGACCAAGCTCCCCCTGAGTTCATTCTGAATATTCAAACATATTTTCAAAGAAGTACAAGACTCTATGACTTTCCTATCACCAATGACTCATGCTTACACCAAATATCCAAACAAGTGGATTTACATATAAACTCAAGTACCCAACCAAGTGGGTTTACATATTTCAACTCAGCTACCCAACCAAGTGGATTTACAAAATTTGACTTGTCCTTACATGACTGAATATTACAAATTTACATCATGGGTCTCAACAAGACCTTTTCAACAAATTACAAAAATCACCATTTAAGACCAACACCAGAAAGTCCTCAAGAAAGATCATATATCAGAACCACCATAATGCCAACAATGCATTATACTCAGCAAAGCCAATGCTCCCCCTGAATCTGTGCATCCAAGCATCCTTTCCAAATGACTAAGGCTCCCCCTTAGTTTGTGCATCCTGAAAACTTCCACCAACAAATCATCAAGGCATCTTCATCAAAACATTAGAAACAGAATTATGAGAACTGGAACACCACCAGAGATACCAAACAGTATCAGAGATACCAAACAACACTGCAGCTGTGCTGAAAAGAGCCGAATCCAAGCAAAAATTGTCAGCAATCATACATACGCGATTTTCTGTGCAGGAACTCGCGTACATACGCGACTGTGTTTTAGGAAACCCGCGTATCCCAAGCCATCTTCTAAAATTCAACCAGATCTGATTCTCTGTGAGGAAAAGCCAGTGTTCAGCTTCTTTCTGAGATATTTGACTGCTTCCCTGGACTACAGATAGAACAGAGTAGTTGTGTCTTCAAGCGTCATCCAATGGTGGTAGCATAAGCGCATTAGTAACCAAGTCTTCATATTCCGTGCAGCATCAATACATTCTTTCCAAGAGAAATTATCATACCAGAACAACATCTTCAGATATGTGTCAAGAAATCATCCATGTGGTCCAAAATCACCATGATCTTCAAGATTAAACATGAAGTAACATATGTAGGCAAAATATCTCAACCATAGTAACAAACTCTGCATGATCTATTCTTATTTCTGAATCAAACGACATCCAACTCATCCATGTGTGAGCACAAAAGATACTTATCAGCAACCAGGGCTCAAAATCTCATCATAATAGTCCATGTACCAAGTTATCATCATTTGAGCATGAGTATCATAAAGACCAAAGAATAAGCAATCATATTGCCAACAATGCAATCATCATCCTGCTACTCCCCCTAAACCAGTGCTATTGCTTAACTTGTGCAATCCTGAATACCTTTATCAGCTACCATCTCTGCATGGTCTGTCCTCATTTCTGAATTATAAGACTTTCATCTCAGCAATGAATGCTCTTCATCATAAAGCAACCAGGCTTCATCCATAATCTTCAACACAAGAACCCTTGTATCATTTCATTATCATGAGTATAACCAGAATAATGCTAACAGTGCAATCATCAGCAGTCAGACTGATGCTCCCCCTGAACCTCTGCTCCAGATCTTCAGCTATCAAATAAATTTTCTCATCATCAATGCATACGCGTCCGTGTCAGCTGGAACTCGCGTGTATACGCGAATTTGTTTCATAGAACCCGCGTATGGAAAGTGAAGCATAGAAAATTTTCATCTTCCTTCTTGTACCTCATGTTCCTGTCTTTTCTTCACACCAGATGCATTATCAGAAATACATATAACTAGAATAATAAAATCAACCATGAGAGACATCATACATTGCTCCCCTTGTGATGATACATTACTAGATCTCATAATGTATCTCACATCATTTCTGCAGTCAATCAGAGAAGTAAGCTTCAGAAGCGGATGACTGCAGTAAGGTCAGAATTCCCTACGTTTCTGATCGGTCCTTGAATTGAGTGTTTTCTTCAAGAAAATCATTGTCTTCTAGAGCATCCACAAAAGTATCATTTTCTTCTCTAGATTGATTCTTATTCCATCCCTCCATCTTTTTCTAGATTTGTTTAAACTTTCTATTTGTGTACTGGAAGTTATCCAATTTCTCATATCTGTTCCACCTGCATTCCTTTTCTACATGTCCATACTTGTTACAAGAATAACATCTCATGTGTCCAGAGTAATAAGAATTATAATGAGTATTTCTGATCTTCCTTCTTTTACAATCAGCTGCTTTATGTCCATACTTGTTACATGAAAAAAAATATCCCTTGAAGAAACCAGAGTACCTTTCTATGTAGGAACTGTTTGATTGAGGCTGAAATGATCTGCTCCTGCAATTTGCTGCAACATGCCCATAATTATGACATTTAAAACATTCAACGTTTTTGAATGAATTCCTTTGAGAATTCATGATTGTTGGTTGATCTTTTGTTTCCTTCAACACTTCAGGTTTTGCATTGACATCCTCTGAGTTTTTAGCACTTCCTTGTGAGCTAGATTCTCCTTTAACAGTTTCATGGAAACCAAGACCAAGTTTGATAGCAGGAGACCTTTGATTACTCAGAATATTGTCCAAGATATTAGTACTATCTTGAAATCTCAAAAGTTTAACCTTTTCTTCTAATTTACCTTTGAGAATGTTTACCTCAACCTCCAAGGCTTGACATTGCTTTGTCATGCTTTCTTCTTTCATTCTTCCATCTTCTACTTGATCCTTCAGATTTAGAATCTCTTCTTTCAACCAATTTTCGTTTTCTTCACATGTTTGTTGCAGCTCTTCATTCTTCTTATTTGATTTTTCCAGATCTTCTTTGAGAGAGATGATTTCTGCTTCAAGGCCTTCCTTTTCAAATGACAGAGGTTCTTCATTCTTCTTATTTGATGCTTCAAGATCTGTTTGTAGAAAGATGATTGCAGCTTCAAGTCCTTCATTCTTCTTGCTTGATTTTTCGAGATCTGCATTTAGATTGTTGATTTCTGCTTCTAGTTCTTTAATTCGATTGGATGCATAAGTATGAAACCTTTGATACTTGTCCACCTGTCCATTCAGCATCTCTATTTGATCTTTCATTTGAGAGATCATCTCTTTGTAGATAGAATCTTTCTTATTAATTTCCTTTTGTTGTTCTTCAACTTTGATCTTGATAGCTTGTTCTAGATCCACAACTTTACTTTTACTTTCTACACCATTGCTTGCACAAAGAAGATTACAATGGCCCAAATCACTATCAAATTCATCTTCTTCAAATTTCTGAGATATCTGTATTGATGTATTCTTTGCCATGAGCACTTGTAGAGCTTCGTCAGAAACTTCTGGATCCATACTGTCACTTCCACTATCATAATCTTTGCATATACAGTTAAGTAAAATACAAGAACAACGATCAATACCTGTTTCATCTCCTTCAATTTCTGCTATACATGATTTCGGAGGCATCTTCTTTCTTTGAGTAACCTTCTTCTTTTGCTTCTTTCCCATTGTGACGGATCTCCTTCAAGTGATCAAGCTTCTGTAGAAGGACCACGCTCCGATACCAATTGTTGGGAAAAATACTGAGAGGGGGGGGTGAATCAGTATTTACTGCATATTCAAAACTTTTTACTTTTTCACTCTCTAAAACCCATACGCTACTTTGCTGAATCCAACTAGCGTATACACGTGGATATCCTTCATAAAAATCGCGTATACACAGAGATCTAATTATGCCATTAGTTCTTCACTTATATCATTCCATCATTCATTCATTAGATGTTCTATAAGCTGTAAACATGTGCAGTAAGAACAGAATAAACCATCACACATAAGCATCACACATGAACACTAGGATTTTAGGTGGAAACCCAAGTCGGGAGAAAACCACTGCTGCAGTTGCTCAGCCTTCAATATTTTATTATAGAGAAAACATCTTACAACATATGTCTTCCCGGCGCGGACTTGACCGGCATGCGGGCACCCACTGCACGCTCGTTTACAGGCTACCTCTCTGCAGGCTCTGACCCCACGACTCGTTTACCAACCTCTCCTGGAAGGGAGCTACGACCCCCTGCTCTCGTTTACCAGCCTCACCTGGAAGGGAGCTACAACCCCCTGACTGAAGGCTACAACCCTCAGCACCACCATGGACCACGTTTCATCAATTTCCACACTGGATCCAACAACTTAAATAGAGAACAACTTGTGACCACATTTCATCATATTTCAATTTGGACCCTTTCCATACTTTCGCTCTTATACATCACCAGCAGTCTATACCAATTGAAAACCCGGATCGGATAGCAATAATACAGCGAGAACGGATCAGATGTTTCATACCTTTGCTTCCAACAAACCCTAGTTCCATACGCGCTCCTTCCGCGATGCTCCCGTATATACGAATTCGAATCCACCTGAACCCGGCACACCTGCGTATGTATTTCATTAGCGCATACGCTTTCTCTTCGAGAACACGTATATCTGGCCTTCTATGCGTAGTAGCGTATAGATCTTCAATCATTTTACAGCAGAACGGCATACTTCAAATGGGGCAATTCAATTCGGGTCGACCCTTTACTTCAGACAGATGTTTGCCTTATCTTAGATCTAATCATTCCATAAATAGATCTAGCAAATACAGATACATTTCAGATCTAGATATTCCGCTTCATCATTTCTTCATAGGTGCATCATAGATTCAGATCTATCATCAAACCTTTAACCCTTTCCATTCAGATATACTTCAGAGAGAAGTATTCATTCAAGCTCAGACATCTTGCACCCACACTCATGATTTGCACAATGAATTTCTTCTCCTTATATAGGCTTTCCCTTTTTCAATACCATGAGCCAAAACAATACCATGAGCCTTCAATACCACGAGCCTTCAATACCACGAGCCCTTCAATACCATGAGCCCAACAATACCATGAGCCAAAACAATACATTATGAGCGCTTTTTCCCATATGCTACTTGGAACGTTGTTTCCCGCGTGCATACGCGACTTCCCTTAGACCAATCCGCGTATACCAAGAGACATACTCTTTTTCATCATAGAATTAGCACATGCTGAATTCCTTTCTTCATTGCCTTCTGTACACAGTGTAGATACATCGGATTTAGTTCATCAAACCATATTCCATCAAGCACAACTTCATCAAGTAAGTTGCCTTCATCTTTATCAAGTGGGTTGCCTTTCAGGGACAACACTCAACATCATAATATCAACAAGCATCATATCACATCAGATTTACATCATTTACCAAGTTCATCAAGACAAGCATAACTTCATCGGGTGGATTGCCATCAAGGACAACACATGTCAATAGTCGCATGTCTTCATCTTCATTTAGTGGGTTGCCATCAAGGCCAACACTCTACATCATATTTCCAACAACTAGGAGTGTTTGTCCCTTACATTAAATTACATATTCCCTCATGATAGGAGGAAAAAACCAACTCAATAAATATAATTCCATCTCATAGTACAGCAAAACCTTGAATTTGTGACATTTTATGAGTTTGACAAGTGTCCTGAGGAATCCAATGTTGATTACGGCATAAGCGCTAGCGTTATTTACAATTAGATTGTAGCTGTTATAAAGGTAGTGTGGTCTTCTCAGTAATTTGATGATGCTCCCATGTTCAATTTTGACACTGCAGGATTCTATAGATAGGTGAGTGTATGTAGGAATAAAGAGTGTTCCGGCGAAAGCATCTCAAAGGTCTTCAAATATCAATCCTCCCAAGCGGGTCTTATAAAGGGGCCAGTGGCTCACATTGTGGTTGGTGATTTTTGCTAGTTTTTGTATCTCCCCAGGCATAATAACAAATGATGTAAGTAAAGTGTATATCAATTATTTATTTATAACTCTCAATCAAAAAATTCTGCCATCGATTGATCATTGGGAATAAAGATGCAGTGGACACGTTATGTTTATGTTGCGAAATTATTAAACTTTGTAAAAATAGGGATTAAATATGGATCCATATCTCTCTAACCATAACCTTTTTTGCAAAACTGAGAGAGGTTTTTGTTCTTTGGCATGTTATGAACAATACCCTCCTCCAGTTTTCCAAAATACTTTTCCATTAGCTCAGAATCCAAGTTTGAAGTTAATCACTCAAAATTTGTAGAAGCGTAGTGCACTTCGAGCAGAAGTGTAACACCTATTTTGAGAGGGAGTTTGGAGGCCTTCCCAGAGGAGTTTGGGGCTGCAAGTGGTATGATTGGAAAGCTTAGAATGGCTGCTACAAAATGAAGTCATCAAGCACTGCAAGCCCCTGCTCCAAACCCCTAGAGATTTGATTTGAAGACAACTTGTCCAAAATTTCAGAAAATGACCTGGAGAAACTGTACTTTGGGAATTTCTCTAAAACCATAACACCTTTGCATAAAATGAAGGAAGTTTTTATTCCTTGGCCTATGATTGACAAAATCCACTTTCACGTTTGTAAAATTCATCCCCATTACTTCAAAAACTTATTTTGAAGCCAAATTGTCCCTGTGTTCAATGTAAACCCTAGCTTGATCACGAAGCTATAAAAATTATTCCATGGGTCTGAGTTGGCTCAAACCTATATAATTTTCCTCCCTTATTATATGTCTTCTTTTCTGTATCACTACTTATAGTATCCATTTTGGAAATCCATTCTTGGCTGCACTGGAAAACAAGGGATTTAACAAAAAAAAATATTAAATGAGAGGAGATTAGGGGGATAGGGCCACTCTAAATTCTTGAGAAAATTTAGAGTTATAGGGAAGAGTTTAGGAAGCAAATAAAATTTGAAATGGAGGAAATGGGTGAGGTGAAAGTGTTCAAAAAATGGAAACATAGGCCCACATTGTAAAACCATAGTTTAAGCTTAAGGTTTAGTGACGGAATGGTGAATTAGGGTAGAAATTTATTGGGAAAGGGTTAGGAAAGGTAATTTCAGTGTAATTTAGAGAAAAGCATCCAAAAATTAAAGGAGATTCATGTGATTACATCCAAAATTTGACCAAGATGATAACCGGAGCGAGAAAACCCCAGATATGAGCCATTTTGGAATTTTTCATATGAAAGGGAAAGGATTTGATATTTATTGATGCTAATGTGTCAAATGAGTGCAAGAGATACCAATTTTCTAACTTGGTCCACTGCAATTGGTCGCTCAATCCTCGAACTCAAGATTTGTTGTGCATTCGCATAAAGGTAGTGAATCTATTGGTAAAGGTAGCATGGGGGAAACTTGTGTACCTTCTGGGGAGAATGAGCGAATTTGAAAGCTATGGAAGGGTTTGATGAGTTGGTGTGCACCTTCACACCTACAAAAATCACAGGGAAGAGGCTTTCCAATGGTGGATTTATCGTAAAGGTAGTGAAAGGAAAAATTGCTAGGTTTTGGCATAAAGGTCGCGAAATTGCAGCAATGGGATGATTTTGATTTTTGATGGCTCACTGGTCTGAGGTCGAAATTAATTTTTATTGTTACAGAGGTGAAATATGAACTTGAAATGAGAGAATGGGAGGCTTTTTTTGGTCTTTATATCCTTGGAAGTCGATTTTGTCTTTGGTGAGCTAGTGGGTCCCAACACATCTTTCATCAATTTCTTTGATGATTGCAAATTTGGAACTTATGAAAAAAACTTTTGAAACCTTTAGTTAAAGATTTTCATCATTACCGCTTCTTTGGGGAAAATTGATTTGGTGGTGAAATGATTGATTTTGTGATTTGACCCTAAAACCTAATGATGACACTGAGTTGAATGAGGCCATGGTGGTATGATTGAAATGAATATGGAGACATTGCAATGATAACTCATCCAACTGAGAGAAGGTAATGGCCAACAGGTGAAAAAAAAAATGGGAGCAATAATAGTCCTAGACATACTAGCCAATGACCAAATTTTTATTTGAAGACCTAATGAAACCATAAAAATTTGACTCGACACCCTAACAAAAACTTTGAAAGAGCTAATTTGATCACTAACATATTGACACTAACAGGTGGGGTCACAGGGGGAGGGAGGTATCCCCCCCTTGTCAAGGGGTTTACAAGGGGGCGGTAGCCCCTTTGCACGAGGTCTGGGACTATGCCCCAAAGCTTTTTCTTATGTGGACTCAATAATAATTGGGCGGACCCAAGGATGGGGGGCAAAGCCAAATATGGTAAGCAAAACTATCCATATTCTTGTGCATGGGTTTTGCACATGACGGTTTTCTTCCCATAGTATTTTGTAGATCTGGTCAAGGAAACTACAGTGATGTTCTAATCCAGGGTTATGGATTGGGGTTTATGAATGCTTCAACATTTATATATATATATATATATATATATATATATATATGTATTGTAAAATTGAAAGGAATATAATGAAAAATCAATCTGGTAGTCCCAGTTTGGGGATCCAGAGGAAAATATTTGGGTATATTTGTTTTATGTTCTTGCCATTGTTTATTTTCTCGTTTTAAGAATTCATTTGCAGGTAATTTTTTATAGTGTTAGACCTACATATTTTCAAGGTATTGTATCTATTTATGCATTCAAAATATATATATATATATATCTTATCCAGACATGCAAACAAAATTTAACTTTTCCATGCTAAAAGAGGTTTGGGTATCAAAATATGGATCTATATTGGTTCATTAATAAAGTGAAAATATTGGTAACTTAAATCTCCTCATAAATTATGATCTTATTCTCTATAACATATGGCTAAATAGCAACGAATACATTAACAACAAGTGTTGTAGGGAACCTTAGTCCCTATCATTGGCATTGATCATTATTATTTGTATAATTCTTGGAAAAATTTAATGAGAATAACACATTAGGACATTCATTTCTATACATTTTTAAATCGTGTTGGTTTAATTATTATAAGTTTTTATATTTTTGGGATATTTTTATATTAAATTTGTTTGAAATTTGGTGAAAAGTCATTGGAATGGCAAACTTAAGTTTTTTAATTTATATAATTAATTTTTAATTTTAAAAAAGAAAAAAATTAAATTCATTTAAGTACACAAAGTTTCATAATTTTTTATTGACTCATTTCAAACCAAAAAAAATATAAACATTTCTTTCCTATAAAAATTGGAAACAATAAATCAAATAAATGTATATCTTTGGGGATATTTTTAAGAAAATATATACAAATATTAGAAATCCTTTTTAGTCTCACCTCAAAGTTCATTGTTTTTTCATCACATAAAATTATTCCACTTTATACAAGAATTAGAAATGCTTATTCAATCTTAACGTCCACTTATTTAGTATTTTGCATGAAAATGGTTCCATTATTGTAGTATCCATTAAATTATTATAAAGTTAAAAATTATAACTTTCCATATCCAATGCAAAACTAATAATGGTCAAAAGTAAAATGAGTTGTTAGAGCTATGCCTTGGCATGGACTAATAAAAACAAAAAATTCCCTACTTTATAACCAATTGAAAACCAAAAGAATTACTACGTAGTAAACTAATGCAAAAACTAATTGTATTTTGTGGGATGAATTATGTCATGTGTAAAAATTATGTAGAAAGACTTATGTCATGTATCAAACAACTAAAAACAAAGATAATTTCTACTTATTAACTGAATTGTAACACCCTCCTCCCATATCTACCCAAGTAACCAGAAAAATGGGGTAAACATGTGACGAGAGGATACTCATTAGGGGAATTTGAGGTCTAAAGTGAGCCTCCTAAGGAAATTATAAAATAATAGTAGAATTAATAAAATAAGATTTGATTACATCATCAAATTTTAGAGGGAAAAAATAAAAACTATTTTTTCAACTCGTATTTTGAACTTATTTCCTTAAGGTTTTAGTCAAATTTCGAGCAGGAATACTCGTTGGATGAAAAATTAATTTCTCATCCAAGGAGTACCCATGTTGCATACTTTTGATGGACTCTGCTACACAAAAAATCAGAAATACATGAAAAACGTGATTGGAATCACGTTTTTCATGCATTTCTCATTTTTCGTGTAGCAGGGTCCATCAAAAGTATGAAACATGGGTACTCCTTGGATGAGGAATTAGTTTTTTCATCCAACGAGTACTCTCACTCGAAATTTGAGTAAACCCTTAAGGATATAAGCTGAAAATACGAATTGAAAAAGTAGTTTTATTATTTTATTAATTTTTAATCCTTTTAATTTTTACTCCAAAAATGGTGAATCATCCCCCATGGTTGACATCGTCATCTTGAATCCTATTGTATCTCATAAATTTTATTTTGGTTGTAAATTTTTCTTAGGAGGCCCATATTAGACCTCAAATTCCCCTAATGATGATATAATTCAACTCCCCATGTCCAGTTAAGAAAGTGGAACTAACAAAACACAACCAATATGACCTTTTACACATTGTACAGAACCTCTAGGGTCTAACCCACCCTTCTAGGTGACCAACCCCTGAGGGAACTCAAAATTTCAATTAATTAAACCCCCATTCGCTCCCTTTATGAAGCCTCCATGTGAATGAGATCCCCAGCCACTCCCATGAACCTGCCTGAGTGTGACTATAGCCATTTTATGCCAATTCTATGTCATGACTGTGATATTTAAGGCTAATTTCTAGGACTAGAACCCAGTCACTACTAGAACTCCATGAAACATCTAGAAACGAAAAGTAACATAGAAGCAGTGATATAAATGCAACACTTGAACAGAGACTTGAATGGAACCCTACTATCCATGACAAACATTTCATAAAACATGTCACAAATATGCATTCTATAGGTCATAGCAACATATCTGAGCAGAGGGGTCTCATACTTATCTGAGAATCACTAAGAAGCATTGATGCCTTATCACTTTAGTTGCATAATCATATATAAGGTCATATATTCATTGTTCATTCATTTATAAATCAAAGCATGATGATATCCATACATCATTACTGTCATAAAACATACTCATAACCATCATATAAACAATAGAAATAATAAGGATACAACAACCATAAATATCACATATGAGCTATTACATTTGCACATAAAATACCAAGGAAATGAACTCTTATTAATGAATGAAAAATCCAACAAGGATTGGGACTTCCACGTTCCACCTGGCCATAGAATGGTGGAATAGAATATATCTTCAACCAATCACCCCCATGCCATATTCCAATCATGAATATGGGACTCAAAACCAAAAAAACAACCAGGGATTCCCGAGGCTAAACCACCGCACCCTCATCAATAGAACCAAGTTGTACCACAATCCTCACCAGATCACTAGGCCATAAACAAGCATGGATGCCACTAGATTTCTCCACCTACATCGTGAGGAATTTTCTTGTCTCCTAGTCTCTAGGATTTATCGCAATACACTGTCTGATCCAAGGATTAGCATGCCATAATAGAGAGTACACCACCCTCTAGGCTTTACTTTATATCTCGCTATTCAATAGACAAGGATTCCTAGGCCTGATCAAGGGCAACCACCTCTAGGTTTTATCATTCGAGGATTCTTAGGCCTACCATGGCACAAAATATCCGGGTTTACCAAAACCCAGAGTCTGGTTGAGGGGTTACTAATCCAATGGCTTTACCACAATCCACAACCCTATTCAAGGATCACCATGCCATGATTTATTTCATTAAGAGAACTACCTCATTCAATTTTTAATCCATCCGATAATCTAGCTCAACTAAAACATGAGAACTCCATCACACCATGGCTATCCGGAAATGGCAAGGAAAGGCTGACGAACACTATCACACCTAGAAAAACACATGCCAATGACAACAAGAGAACCAACAAAACACATGCATAACCATGCATGCCATATCTAGCAAGGAAATCACACATGAAAATCGATACCTCCAAGTAAACCAGTTTTAGTTACTTGATTCTACTCTTCCTTGATTGATATTTGCTTCCTCTTTGCCTTCTTTTATTTTCTTGATGCAAAGCTAAAGTGCTCCTGAGTGTCCAAGAGTGGGAAAGAGAGAGATATAATAGAGAGAGCTCCAAAACTGAACTAAAAAAAGGTTACACTGACAAAAGGTACCAACTGATCCTCAAAATCCTATTTATTAATGAGGCCTTTATTTCCTTCATTTTCCATTATTTTCCTTCATTTTCCTCCTCACATGCAACCTATGACCTTTCACTTTCCTTTTCTCCTAATTTCCATTATTTTCATAAATAAATTGTCAAAAATGTCATTTTTCCTTTCCAAATACTTTCCCATTGCCTTTGCCAATTTCCTTAGCCATAATAACTAAAATGAACACCCACACTAGGATGTTTTTTCCCAACATTAAACTTGGAATAAGTTTCCCATAATTGTGGTTATTGTTTTTCCTTTATTGACTTTTATTACATGGAATTTTCCCCAGGGTTGTTATAGAACCCTTCCCCTTGGGGGAACACCATCCTCGATGTTCAACAACACCTACAACCAACAAGACTGCTGAAATAAAAGCATACTACACATGGAACTTTATAACTTAGCTCATTGCAGTATTGTTGGCGAAGTCGGGTCTCGCGAATGAGACCCGGAGTTCAAGTCCTAGCCCTGACAAAGGGGTCCGGTGTAGTCTAGGAACACGCTGGAATTTTCACCCTGCTCTGGAGAGCAGTGCATCTCATTCGAGGCGTGCCGCAACCACATGCAAAAGGGGATGAGATCAATGGCAAGGAACAAACCCGCAACTAAAGAAAGATGGTGCATCCATTCATATACAAAGTTATATGCGCAAGATCACTTAATAAGCATTCAGACATTCATAAATAAAATTTTAAACCAGCATAAACGCATTACATGCACATGAACATCTTATTGAGACAGCAACTTTCCATTATATTAATCTCTTGGCCCAATACATGATTACATGGCAATCTTCCTGTTAGCTCACAAAGCTGATACAGATGAATCTCAGAACAGAAAGGTAGAATAGAGAAGATAAGAAACCATATGAAGCACATGCATGAATCCTCCGCAGCTGCTCTGCGCGTCCTTCCTTGTCTCTGGCCTCGCGACCTCTTTAGTATGCATTCAACTCTCAGCATTCCAACCTCCTTTTCAGCCGGGTGACTGTTATTTATTCACCCGCTCTCGCGACTATCGGCTCCTCTGCGTCTTCACTTCGGCTTCTCTCAGCTTCTCTTCTGATGTCTGCGTGTTCCACTTTCTGTTTTCTGCTGTGTTTCCTTCATCTGCACTTATCTCCATTCTATCTCCAGCTATCGAGTGCTTCCGCGCCACCTTGATAGCTCCGCAACTCCTGGTAGTTGCGGCGCGGTCGCAGTTGCCATGTGTATTTATTCCGCAACTCAAAAAGGGTCAAAACTCAAAATGTCTTGGCCAAGATTTCAAAACTAAACAAAAACAAGGGCCCCAACAGGCCCCGACCACAATTCCTTGACTCGTCCGCGAGTCAATCACAAATAACAGTTTCTATTTCCATTGCCCCGCTGGCACCCGTACTCTGCTCTGCTGTGCCTTCACCCTGCGCCCTTTCCTGCTGTGCTCCGCCACTTGGTTGTTCAAACAAGGGCCCCAAATCCGGGACCCGGCGGAGCGCTGTGTCTCTAAGCTCTGTGAAGGCCGCCACTGCTTGCTACCATTCCTGCATAAGCAGGTCGGCTTCTTGAGAGATTCGGTTAGCGGCGGCTTCGTCTATGGGCGTCGGGGCAGCCCCGAACAGTGTGGTGAGCTGGGCTTCGGCCTTGGCATCCAACTGGTGCATAGCGTCAGCATGGGTGCGAAGGGGGGAACGAATCTCCTGGATGACATGTTTGGCCGCTGCCGATTCGGCCTCAGTCTGTTGCATGTGAAGTTCCAGCTCGTCCGACTGGGCGTAGAGCTGGTCTAACCTTGCTAGGTCCGTAGTTGCCTGAATGTCCCGGGCAATCTGTTGCAGCTGGGCAGCGATAGGCTGCGTCTTGACCGTTAGCGCTAGTGAGAACTCCTGCAGACTTCGCAGAAGGGCAGAAGCCGCGGCTGCAGTGGAATGGAGAGTTGCTTGTAGACTGACTGCCTGCGACTGTTTGGCAGTCACCTGTCCTGAATGGTTACTGGGTGGATCTGGAAGGGTAGGCCATGCGGCTAACGCCGCTTGGAGTTCCTGGTTCTCCCTGCAAACAATAGTGAAAACTTCCCTGAAGTGGTGAGCCTGTAGTGCTATACTGTCCTCCTCTATATGAGTAGGGAGTGGGGCATAGTGAGCCCTTGCAGCGGGCCATATGCTGGAGAGCGCCTGAATAACAATGTTGTCCTACTCCTGGAGGTTGGTCTTCTCCCGCAGCAAATGGCCCAGTTACTTATTTGTTCGATGACGTAGTGATACGGATCGCACTCGGTGCACATATGGCTGTGTGAATCTGCTGGACCTTGAGGAGTGTCAGCCCGAATGGCTTGAGGTCTGACTATCTTGGACTCCCATTGTTACGTATTGGTTGTCTTGGGTGTGCACTGCTCTGGCACCCTCTCTACGAAGGTTAGTTCTTTGGCCATTTGGTCGGCTGGAAGTTTCTGGAGGATGGACCGGCGTCTGCTGCTGCACTGAAGTGGCCATCTCGGACTTCGACCGGTCTTGCTGCGTGGTCTGCTTTGGGGGAGGGGCAGCCGAATCAGCCCCACCATTCGTGAACCTGGTAGATATAGTAGCCTGAGGGTCCTGGGCCGTGGCCATGGGGTCAACCAGTGGTACCACGGCTGCAGTACTAGAGGTGACTTCCATCCCATGGTCACCTCCGAAAAGGTCCTGGATCAACGAATCTGACAGAGTGGCTGATGAGTTGGATGGATTGGGGGAGGTGGCAGGTGGTCGGCCGGTGGGAGCGGTGGACGGAGTGAAAGAAGTGGGAGGGAGGCGGAGGTTGAGGAACTCTGCCGGATCGATCAGAGGTTCCTCCGGAATCAAAGTTGCTGTGGGCGGAGTGGCTGGTGGATCATCCTCTGTAAGATCCACCACTGGATCTGTGACCGTAGTGCGGGCCCTCTTGGATGGAGGTGGGTCTGTTGAATCGGGTTCGGGGGCCAGTTCACCCATTGGTGTGATGAGGGGGGTGGCAGAAGTGAACAGGTTAGTGGGAATGGGGGAAATGAGGGGGGCGGTGTTGGAGGGACCACGAGACCGATTAATATGAAATTCAGCAAAAGAGGGAAATATAGGGGCACCACTCGAAGCAACTTGGGTGGCCATGTTAAGTCGTCGTACCTAGTCGTTGAGGTGCTCGACGATCGGGACTAGCACTTCAGGCAGTGTCGGTGCGGTCTCAGCTGCTTCTTGTGAAGGGTCCGCCGCAACCTGTGAGGACCCCGTTGCGCCGGTCGTGGTAGGCTGCTATGCCGGCAGCATCCCCCCAAAGTTATAGCGGGTGATCCCGTCGCGGACGTGCTTGACGACCCCCGGCCACGCAGAAATCTCTCGGTGAAAGGTGTCGTCATTCAGCTGGAACCGGAGGGGCGCCATGTGAAATGTGGCGGCCGGCACGCAAGTTGGCCGGATGAAGGTGTGCCTGGGGCTGACCCCAAACCACACCTGCTCACTGTACTCATCCAGCAAGTGTCTGGGCACTCGTTGCTGGTTGGCCACAACATCGGTCATCATCCCGTACCACGCCCGGAACGCTGCCGCGTTCACCTGTTTGGTGCTGGGATCCATGGACACCTGCCAGGGGGTGTATTTCATCGCAAGCGGCTGGCTTATGGTCGTCTCTGCCGGCTCCCGGATGGGAGGAAGGTGACATTTCCACATGGCAAAGGCTAAGATCAAGTAGCCGTAAATGAAAGTGGTGGTACGCCGATAATTTTCTTCGCAGGCCGCGAAGAGTTCCTTCAACACGAAAGAGCACCAGTTCAACTTGGCGCCCCGGGTGCAGTGCTCTGCAATGGAAATTGTGTCCAGGGTGCATTCTCCCTTCGTATAGTGGCGCATCGTCTTGCTAGCGATCAGGTAGCAAGCGAACCGGATTTCTGGTACGTTTATCAAATCCATTTTGGCACCTTTGCCACCCCGGCAAGTGCCATACTTGGTGTAGAGGTCCGAGTCACCCGACTTTCGGGCGCGCTTGGAGGATGTCTGGCCCGCAGTGGAGACATCTGCACCTATTTGAGATAGCCCTGTAAGCCGATGAATGTCTTTGGCATGAATTGGGATTTCTTCGTTGAGCCACAGGGACCCGTTCTGTACCCGACTGAGGAGGAACCGGGTGCATTGCAGAGCCGGTCCGGTAGTGCCGAAAACGGGAAGAGACCTCAAATGCATCAAGGTCGACTGCTGCAGGCCCCTAAATTCTTCTCGCATCCGACTGTTGGAGCTGCTGCCTGGCGTGTAATGGTGCTCCATGTAAGTCTGCCAATGGAGGTGAGGAAACTCAGCCGGGTCGGACAAGTTGGCGTCCATACATGCTGCATTGTCATACTTGCCGACCAGCGACTCTACGCGGTGAATTATGCTGTCTAACGCTGGTTCAGGGACAGATACGATAGCCCTCGGCATCTTGGCGCGACGCTGGTAAACTTGGAGTGTTCTTCTGGAGTTCTCTGCTGGATACGGTGCGCTTCGATGCTGCAAATGCTCTGGAGACGCTGCAACTTCCAAATTGAACTGGTACGTCATTCTCGTGCTATTGATCTTCATGCAAATTATGGCATCCTCTGGCACGCGCGGAGTTGATGAGACTCCATAACGACAATTAATTCTTGCTATCCTTCGGGGCTGCGATAATCGTGCGATCAATCGCGTGCCTGTATGTAATCTGACAGTTGCTGACGGCGTCATGGGAAGAAGGGCGGACTCGACGGCTGAGGGAACTGCGGGTGATGGCAAATGATTACGGTACGATTACTGTCTATTATGGGAATTTATGAAAAAATCTGAGCGATCCTACGGACTGACAAAAGGACTGACGGAAATGACCTGGACTGACACTGGCACGAGGATGGATCCTACGTGAACGACACGCTGGACTGGCGCGGTGACATGCTGGACTGGCGCTGCGACACGCTGGACTGGCCAGCCCCGACCACAGTCGGTTGCGGTAAGGTTCCCACAACTGACTGTTTATTTGATTGAGTACAAATGAACGGAAAAGACTACCTATGCTCATCCCGGTTGCGGGAGAGTTATTCACCTATGCTACCCTACGGGTTCTCTCGGTTGCGAGAGTTATTGATGAAAAGTGAAAAGGTACCTACTCCTGGTAGGGTTTCAGGCGTGCGCCATTCACCCACCCAGGAAGAACTGTACCGTCCAGCTGTGCCAACCGAACGGCGCCTGAGTCGCGGATCTCGATGACAAGGTAGGGTCCCAACCAGTGCATCTGGAGCTTGCCTGGAAACTTCTGGAACCGGCTGTGATACAAAAGAACCTTGCCGCCAACTTGGAAAGCTTTAGTTTTGATGTGGCGGTCGTGCCACGCTTTCTGCCGGGCCTTCTCAACCTTCTGGTGGAATTCTGCGAGGAATCAAGCCTCATCCAGCTCCTGTAGCTCCTGGAGGCGTTCCCGAAGTGACGCCTCTTCTGAGAATTGAAGGGACGTTGCGATCAAAAGACTGGGTACCGTGAACTCGGCGGGAATCACAGCTTCCCGGCCGTATACCAACTGGAATGGCGTCTGGTTGGTCAAACGTTTTACCGTGGTCCGGTAAGCCCATAATGCCGCTGGTAGCCACTCATCCCAGTCGTCCCGCTGAGCATTGCAAATTTTAGTCAAGCCCTTTTCAAGAATCTTATTGAAGGCTTCCACCGTACCATTGGCCTGCGGGTGGTATGGGCTGCTTTTATGATGCTGAATCATAAACGTGTCCAGTAATGACTTGACCGTGGCATTAATGAAATGCGTACCCTGGTCGCTGGTTAAGCTCCGTGGGCAGCCAAAGCGGCTGATGATGTGTTCAAAGATGAACCGGGCAGCGGTCTCTGCCGAGCAGTCGCGTACCGCTGCTGCCTCAGCCCACCGTGTGAGGTAATCCGTTGCGGTAATGATGTACCGGGCTTTGGAATGTCGAGCGATTGGTGCGATGGGGCCTACGAAATCAACAACCCACTTTTCAAACGGCCGCAACACATGCACTGGGTGTAGCGGAAGCTCGTCCCGGTGCGAAGGCCTTCCCGTCCTCTGGCAAACATCGCAATGCTTCACATAGGCCTTACAGTCTGCATGTACCGTCGGCCACCATAGGCCAGCCTGGAGCACCTTTCTGGCGGTGGGTTTCGCACCCACATGCCCTCCCGCAACACCACTGTGACATTCCCACATCACTGCTTCCCGTTCATGGTCAAGAACACACCTGCACAACACCTCATCAAGCCCCAATTTGTACAGCTGCCCCGCGATCAATTGGTAGTCGGCCGCCCGGACAACAAGGTGGCGTTTCTGAAGCGGGGTGTAATCCTCAGGGCACTGTCCCGTGGTCAGATACGTGGCAATGTCAGCCAGGTAATCTGGTACTGCTTCAACTCGGAAGAGGTCAGCATCCGGAAGCTGATCGTCCAACGGACCTTCATTCTCTCCCGTCTCCAACCTGGATAAGTGATCGGGACCCACATTCAACCTGCCAGGCTTGACAATCACCTCAAACGTGAACTCCTGAAAAAGTAGAAGCCATCGACAAATTCTTCCTTCCAACATAGGCTTATTGACCAGATATTTCAATGCAGAATGGTCAGTGAAAAATGTAAATTTTCCACCCAGAAGATAGTGGCGGAACTTCTGGAGAGAGTACACCATCGCCAACGCCTCCCGCTCGGTCATGGTGTAATTCTTCTCCGCATTCGATAACCGTCGGCTGGCGAAGTATACGGGGTGGTCAACTGTCGTTTCCCCGGGTTGCGCCAATACAGCTCCAAGTGCAATTCCGGACGCATCAATGTGCACATGGAACTGCTTATCCCAGTCGGGATGAAAAAGTATGGGTGCCGTCGCCAACTTCTCTTTCAATGTGTCAAGCGCCTTCCTACACTCCGCCGTCCTGTCAAACGCTTCTGACTTCCGCAACAGTTTCTCCAGAGGGGCCGTAATTTTGGCGTAGTTGTGGATAAAACGCCGGTAGTATCCTGTGTGCCCGAGAAGTGCCCGCAACTGCTTCACGGTCTCGGGGGCCTCCATGTGGACGATGACCGCGACCTTGGTAGGATCAACGCAGACCCCTTGCTTGCACACCACGTGGCCCAAGAGTGTGCCGAATGGTACTGCAAAAATACATTTCTTCAAGTTCAAGGAAATCTGCAGCTGGCGACACCGGTCGAACATAACACGCAACAGGGAGGCGTGTTTCTTCAGCAGGCTGTAAACAGTCCAGTCGTCCATATAGACTTCCAGGAACTTGTGAATGTACTCCCGGAAAGCAGCAATGACAATCCGGGAAAACACAGCCGGTGCGTTCTTCAAACCAAACGGCATAACGTGGTATGCGAATGATCCCCACTCAGTGGTGAATGTCATCTTTGCTTTGTCTTCCTCGGCGATGCGCACCTGATGGTAGCCCGAAAACCCATCAGTGAAGGAATAAGCTTCGTTTCCCGCGACATGATCTAGAACTTCATCGCTGAAGGGAGTGGGAAACGGGTCGTGGATACAAGCATTATTCAAGCTCCGGTAGTCTACACAGACCCGGATCTCCGCTTTTTCCTTCTTGTTCTGGATGACAATCGGACTCACCCATTCCGCTTCTTCTACTGGAAAGATGAGACCTGCAGCCAGCATCTTGTCAATCTCCATCTTGACCTTCTCTTTGATACGTGGATTCAACCGGTAGGGTCGGTGCTTCACCGGCCTGGCCCCCGGTTTCAGTGTGATGCGCATCTCGCCCAAATCCCCCTTGATCCCCTTCAGGTCCGCAACCGATGATGGGAACAAATCTTCATATTCTCGGAGGAGGCTGAAAATTTCTTTAGTTGTCTCCTCGTCCCAGTAATCCCCCACCGTTGCGAGCTTGGGTTTCTCGTCCGTTCCAATGTTCAGCTCTTTGTCTTTAGGGGCTGCAAATGGACTCCTTCTGTCGTCGGCTCATCACGGATGCTCTGCTCGCCCTCCTTTTCGTCAAAGTAGAGATGCCTAAGGTCCTCCAAACTATCATCCTCCGGATCACCGTCAATCCGTTGGCAAACCAATTCGCGCCTGACCGCAGGGCGTGACGCCACCGGGCCCTCATCGGGCTCAGGACGGCGGAAAAACAGAACCTCCTTGACGGCTTGTAGGGCCTGAGATTCCTGTGCCATCTCCCCTTCGAATGAGAAGCTCCGGATGAACTTTTCCGCGACTGCCTGCCAGGAGCGGGTTCCCCGTTTCTGCTTTTCCTCCAGGTACCAGGCCTGGGGAATTGTACCCAGGGAGTGGACAAACCTGTGGACCCACAACTCCTCAGGGTACCGGGTGCTACGCCACTGTTCCTCGCACACCCGCAAATGCTGTCGCGGGTCGGAAGCTCCATGATGTTTAAGCGTAATGCAGGGCCCTTCATCCTCTTTGAAGCGTGCCCGCAGAGCATCCGCCACACGCTCCCATCGCAACAGAGTGTTGCGGTGATTGTTCCACCATCGTCCCGACGTTGACTGCAAGGCCACATCCAAAAGTGGTATCCGGCTTTCATCTGGGACCTGGTCTTCCACCTTGGCAATAAAAGTATTCACTGCTTGCATGTTTGATAATGTGGGGTATCCGCGGATCTCAGTCCCTACCCACCGGACTTGAGCAATGGAGGCACATCTCCGCGTGGTGGTCTCATACCCCCCTTGCTGCCAGTCTTCCCACGCGAGCTCGGATCCGAGCTCCGAGCTCTGCACACTCCGCCAACTGATAGAGCCAGTTGCGGTCGGGTTAATATAATCGTCCCGCTTCCCTGCAGTCATCTGATAGAGATGGTCCATCATCTGAGCATCCTCCCGACTGTCCACCGGTTCTGTATATTGCGGACCCTGATACGGGTCGAGAGGCTGAGTGACCCTTACCTCCCCATCCTCAAAAATCATCAGCTCCTTCTTGAGGTCGATGATCGCGTAATTCTCAAAAGCCCAATCAATGCCAAGTAAAGCAGGGTAGGGGTCCTTATCGCCCATAATATCAATAACCTCAAAGTCAGTGTATGTCTTCACCCCCGCGACGTCGACCTCGACACCCTCGAGTCGGCCGATTGGAAAAATACAGTACTGGTTCGCCATCCTGAGTTGGATTGGGGAATAGGCGAGCCGTGGCTTTCCAAGAGCCTCCCATGTCTTTCGGGGCAGTATGTTAACGTCGGACCCCAAGTCCAACATGGTGTCGCTGATTTGGAACCCTGCGACCTGCGTGTTAAGCCGGAATTCTTTGCCTGTTCGTTGCTTGTTCCGCTTGACACGTTGCACGTATTGAGGGCTAGCGTCCGCCGGATTTCTAGGTTCTGCGCGCCCCTACAGCGCTCCGTCCAAAGCATGCTTGAGCTGCTGTCGTAGCACAGCGTTATCAACAATCCTGAGGAATAGCCGGAGCCAATCCTCGACCACAGTATCTGCGACGTTCTGCGCACCGGATTCCGGCCGCCTGGGCTCCTCCAACCCTCCCTCGTTCCGCAACTGGGCGAATGCCTCAACCGCCTCCTGGAAATACTTCTTCTGGACTTCGGGCCTGATCAACTTCTTTGGGGATGCCGGCCGAACCACTCGTGCTGGCTCCTTCTCGTGGGCATCCTCGCCCGTCTTCTTTCCGCCCCTTGTTACTATCGCAACGTTCTGCATGTCGGGGGTTGCGGCGCTGCGCGGTTCTGAGTTTATCAGATTCGCTCCCCTCTGCCTCACCCGTTCTTCCCACTTCTTGATGAGCTCCGGACAGTCTTCTGTAGCATGGGCGTTGACCCGGCACTGGGAACACCAGGGTCATCGCGGAAGGGGACATTCTCGAGCCACATGACCTTCCTGGTCACAGTTGTAGCATTTTACCGGACCGCGTCCTCCTGTTCGGCCTCCCCGCATGCCGCCACCTCTTCCCCTTGGAGCCTCGTTCACCCTGTACGAGGGACGATCCAATCGATCCGCAAGAGCGTCAAGCGCCCTGCACTGCTCAGTGTTGTGGGTCGTAGACACACAGAATTCGCAGTATACATTGTTCGGGACCGTGGAGTACTTTTGTAATATCGGGCACATCCGAGGAGGGTGCCCCATCGTCCGGAAAATCTCACAGTACTCTGTGGTGGAGGACCCCGGTTGCGGTTGGAACGCCGCAAAGGTCTGTTGCGGCTGGTAGACTCCCTGCGGGTTCATCCCCGCACCACCCCCTGGTGGTGGACCTCCCTGGATAGCTGCGACCGAGGGTCCTGCTCCTGCGCCGCGCAACCGAGGACATTCGGTTGCGACGTGGCCCTCGACCAGACAATGTGTACACCAAACATTCGGTCGCGCTGGCCTCACCGGTTGAAGTTCCTTGAGCTTTTCGGTCAAGCTGGCGATCTGGTGTTGCAACCCTACCAAAGAAGGGTCTTGCGGGGCCACCACCCCCCGATATTCCTGGATGTAGCCCGCCATGGCTTCAATCTTCATGGCTTGCTCCAAAGCATCCTGCAGATTATCAATCTTCTGCTGAGTAAGAGGGGTTCGTGTCAAGGGGAGCAGAGCCTTGATGAACCAGTCCCTCTGGTGGTTTGGATCGATCGGGTAGCTGAGTTTCCCGATCGCATCCTTGAATCGCCGCATCAACTCCCACGCGGTCTCACCTTCCTTCTGCTTAATTTCCTACAGCTCTGACAGGCCCTGCTGGTCTGTCTGGGGAAGCTTGAATTCACGGACAAAATCCCGCTTTACGTCCGCAATTACGGGGTTAGGGTGCGCCTCGGACCACTTGATGAACCAACGCAGAGCTCTCTCTCTGAGCGTGGTTTGGAATTCTATTAACTTCCCTGCATCCGGCGTCTGTCGAGCCCTCCAGATGGCTTCGCACAGATACCAGTGTTGTTCTACATCGTCATTGCCCCGGCCAGAGAACTCTGGATACCGGGTGAAAGATCCGGCCATGTGTACTTGCGGAGAATTAACCAGGATAAAACCTCCCGGCCCTGGTTGCGTAACGGTCCCTCTGGGGAAAATACTACTACTAGCAACACTGCTGTTACTGGGCATTACTGACGCTGCTGAACTACTGTATGACTGACTTAATGCTTGTAACTGAATAAAAATATTTCTTAAAGGTTGATAAAGTACCAGGGGAAGGTCGGGATCCTGGCCATGCGGAAGGTGGGACGTAGGGCTGCCTGGAGGGGTGGGTGCCATCTGATCCTGGAACATCTGCTGCATCACGCCGTGCCATTCATCATCAGAACTTTCTTCGGGCTACATCTTTCCATTATCTTCACTAGTCGTTACTTCTCTTTCTCATGTCGTTGGGCTCCCATGCACCCACTGCACTTCTACTGCTATCCCGTCTTCTTTCCGGGTATCCAAACCCATAACTCCCATCCTCTGAGGTGCCTCCTTCTGATTCTTCCTCTCGATCTCTCTTCTCTTCAAATCTCTCATTACCCTTCTTCGCCACCTATCGGCGATCTGTGCCCGCCGATGCGCACGTAGCTCACGCAACTTGCATGCGGCCTCAACGTCCATCCCCCGCTCCCCACTCTCACAGTCTACACAGCATCGGTCCCCTCAATCCTTCCCCCAGTACGGGTGGTTTATGCTTCCATACTCGTTTTGTGGAATTCAATCAACCCTTCGTCCACCATCAGGGCTTTGATCCACGGCGGAATCTCCTTCAACAGCTTCCCCCTCAGCCCTGAGTGAAAAACAGCCTCGGCCTTCGAGAAGGATTGGTAGCACTCGGCAGCAAACTCCACAGCGTACCCTTCCAACGTGGTCCTTACCCAGAAGTCCACTGCGCGGGTTAGTTCAGTATCTACCCGATGCAGTGCCACGAGGTCGTCGTGCGTCCACCTGCGGTTTATCTTCCGCAAGCCTTCTTGGGGCAGCGTCGCTCGTAACCTCCGCAACCAATTGTAAAGGTCCGTAGGGAACCTTCCCCAGAAAATTTTGTACGTATCACTGGCTGAATCAGAGAAAAGAACAAGCTCCTTGATCGCCGCCTCCTTTTTCTTGGTCAGCTTTACTTGCTGAGCAATGAACTGGTCCAGATGATCATCCCACCATTGCCGTATTGCTCCTTCAAAAATCCTCGATACCATGATCTAGATCCCCTCAGAACATGCAGGTCCCGGCAATGGAACCATTTGTTGGCGAGAAGTCAGGTCTCGCGGACAAGACCCAGGTTCAAGAGTTGTGGCCAACAAAGGGGTCCGGTGTAGTCTAGGAACACGCCGGCATTTTCACCCTGCTCTGGAGAGCAGTGTGTCTCACCCGAGGCGTGCCGCAACCACATGCAAAAGGGGATGAGATCAATGGCAAGGAATGAATCTGCAACTAAAGAAAGACGGTGCATCCATTCATATACAAAGTTATATGCGCAAGATCACTTAATAAGCATTCAGACATTCATAAATAAAATTTTAAACCAGCATAAACGCATTACATGCACATGAACATCTTATTGAGATAGCAACCTTCCATTATATTAATCTCTTGGCCCAATACATGATTACATGGCAATCTTCCTGTTAGCTCACAAAGTTGATACAGATGCATCTCAGAACAGAAAGGTAGAATAGAGAAGATAAGAAACCATATGAAGCACATGCATGAATCCTCCGCAGCTGCTCTGCGCGTCCTTCCTTGTCTCTGGCCTCGCGACCTCTTCGGTATGCATTCAACTCTCAACATTCAACCACCTTTTCAGCCGGGTGACTGTTATTTATTCACCCGCTCTCGCGACTATCGGCTCCTCTGCGTCTTCACTTCGGCTTCTCTCAACTTCTCTTCTGATGTCTGGGTGTTCCACTTTCTGTTTTCTGCTGTGTTTCCTTCATCTGCACTTATCTCCGTTCTATCTCCAGCTATCGAGTGCTTCCGCGCCACCTTGATAGCTCCGCAACTCCTGGTAGTTGCGGCGCGGTCGCGGTTGCCATGTGTATTTATTCCGCAACTCAAAAAGGGTCAAAACTCAAAATGTCTTGGCCATGATGTCAAAATTAAACAAAAACAAGGGCCCCAACGGAAATTAAAACAATGATTAACTTGCTGGGCAGAAAACCATCATAACAACATAAAGACATGAAAACCATAATGACATGACACCCATCCTACTTATTTGGTGCTTTATAACACAGCTAATGGCGATATTTACATCCATATACATAGGTACATATACCAAAACATCATACCAAATCATATACCAAGGGCATTTTCTCAACCAGTGAATAGAGAAGGATACATAGCCCACATCTGATCCACCATCTCCCATGTAGCTTCATCGGGCCCAAAGTGCTTCCAGTGCACTTTAACCTTCTCGATTTCTTGGTTCCAGAACATGAGCACCTTTCTCTGAAATATACACAAAGGTTTCGGTTAGAATTATCCATCTGGCTCCACCTGCAATACAGACCAATCAATCACATGATCAACCTATTTAACATACTTATTAAGCAATGACAAATGGAAAACATCATGGAATTTCATTGTTGGAGGAAGTGAAAGTCGGTATTCTACTCGTCCAATCCTTTCAAGAATATTGAAAGGTCCACAAAACTAAGGTGACATGTTGGTACACGAACCAATCCTTGAGAAGCTCTTCCTAGGCTTGATGTGCAAGTACACTTGTTCCCCAACCTGAAACTCCCTAAACAACTTGTTTTGATATGCATAATTTTTCTTCATGTCCTTTTTCTCTCTTAGATTCTTCTTGATTAACTTCATTTCCTGTTCCTTTTATGCTAACATGTCTTTTCCAATCAATACCCTGTTCACCAGATCACTCCAACTGATGGGAGCATTACAACTCCACCCATACAATGCCTCAAACAGACTCATCCTCAGTGACTCTTGGTAACCATTTTTGTAATCAAACTCAACCAATGAAAGGTACTCCTCCCATCTCCTCCGTTGATGCATCACATACATCCTCAACATGTCCTCCAATATCATGTTGACCCTCTCTTTCAATCCATCTATTTGCGGATGATAACTTGCATTAAAGGCCAACTTTGCACCTAAAAATGCAAACAACTTCTTACAAAACTTGGAAGTGAAATTTGCATCCATGTCTGACATAATATTCTTCGAAACACCATGTAATATGGCCACATATATGATTAACACCTATGCCACATCACTAGCTAAATATGTAGTCTTCATTGGAATGAAGTGTGCTACCTTAGTTAACCTGTCCACCACAACCATGATGGAATTATTTTGTCTAGATGTCCTGGGAAAATCTGTAATGAAATCCATGGAAATAACCTCCCATTTCCACTCTAGAATCAGAATCGTTTGTATTAGTCCACCTGGATGCTTACATTCTGCCTTTACCTATTGAAAATCCAAACATCTAGCCACAAAATCTTTTGCATACTTCTTCATATTCAACCAATAATAAAATGTCTTCACGACTGTTAATGTCTTTTGGTATCCTGGGTGACTTGAATATGGTTTCACATGAAACACTCTCAATACAATATTCTCGAGCTCACTACTTTCTCGCACATATATCCTATCCCTAAATATGATTAAGCCATCTGCCATGAGACAATAGTCCACATCCTATGCACATGTACTTGTACTTGCACCTGTGCATGTACTTGTACTTTGTTGTAACCTATACCTAAGCTCCATGTACCCATTATCCCATTGACTTGCCTCTAAGATATGATCTTGTAATTCTCTCATAAGAACTCATAGTTCCGATGTGGTTCACTTGTATCCTCCTGTTAAGAGAATTTACAACCCTATTCTATTTACCTTTAATGTACTTGATCTCAAAGTCAAACTCATTAGTCATGGACAATCATCTAGCTTGCATGGAATTCAAATTCGGTTGGTCAAACAAATATCTCAACCCACTGTGATCACTCATCATTACAAAAATCCTTCCAAGAAGATATTTCCTCCACATCTTCAATGCATGAATGATCACTACCAAATCCATATCATGTGTCAAATAGTTCTTCTTATGCTCATTCATTTTTAGTGACTCATAGCATACTACCTATCCCTCTTGCATAAAAAATCCACCAATCCCTATCTTGCAAGAATTTATACACACTATAAACTCTTTGTCTAGATCTGCAATCTTTAACACTGGATCACTTGTCAACAACTACTTCAATTGTTCAAAACTTGTTGCACATTCCTATGTCCATTCAAATTTATAATTACCATTCCTCTACAATGATGTAATAAGATATGCAATCCAGGAGAAGTTTCTTACCCCATAAATGATCTTACCTCATTCTTGTTTATAGGAGCTTCCCACTCCATGATAGCCCTTATCTTCTTTGGGTCCACGGTTATGCCCTCCTTGGAGACCACATGCCCCAAGTAATGTACCTCTATCTGAAAGTAACTGCATTTACTGAGCTTAGAATACAACTAATGCTCTCTCAACAATATCAACATTGTTGCTAAATGCACAGCATGCTCTTCCTCATAATTATAATATATCAAGATGCCATCAATGAATACAATAACAAACTTGTCCAGATATAGACACGACACATTATTCATCAAGCACGTAAATTTAGTTGGAGCATTAGCTAAACTAAATGGAACTACAACAAACTCATAATTCCAATACCTAGTCTGGAAAGTTGTCTTGCATATGTCCTCTTCTTTAATGCATACATGATGATATATGGATCTGTTAGAAAATTATATCTTATGGAGCAATGCAACACATAAAATATGCAGAAAATACAAGCACAAAAAACACATAAAACTAGAGAGACACAGATATACGTGGTTCACCCAATTTGGGCTACGTCCATCCCGAACAGCCAGTCCTTCCTTTCTATTATCCAGTAAAATGAAGAGACAAAACCTACAGCAGATCCGCTGTAATATCCTCCGTTCTCTCTCACAGTCTCCCTCTCTGTTTCTCGCTTCGAGAATACACACACAATACACAGCCGCAATACAATACCCTCATAAAAGCGAGGGGTTGCCTTCTAAAGCAAAAAACCCTAATCTAAACATAACTTCTACCGTCAGATCATCTGCCTATGAACGGCCCAGATTGACTAGAAATTACTATACTTTTACAAGGCAATTTTACATATGTTTTTATCTTCGGGGGCGCGGCCCTTGAAACCCCCCGCTAGGGGGGGGCTCCGAAAAGTGCTGTCGCCCCCTCCTGTACCCCCCACAGTAGCGATTAATTACGGGCGGCATTGCCGCCGCTTTTAAGGTACAAGGGTCCAATGCTGTGATACAAAGTAAACAAGATAATCAAGCTCCACACCCAACAATCTCCCACTTGGAGACTGATTGTAGCAACTCCACCGCTGCTTCATTTGTTGGAAAATTACTCCTCTTTGGACCTGACTGTTTCTCATCTTCATCGTCATCCTTGAAGACCAATTGAAACTGAGAAAATTCTCAATTTCTCCCTGGTTACAACTTTTGTTAGCATATCTGCAGGATTCTGGCTAGTGTGTATCTTTTCCAGCTTCAACTCTCCATCTTCCAATACTGACCATATGAAATGGTACTCGAGATGTATGTGTTTATTCCTGGAATGAAATGTTGAGTTCTTTGCAAGATGAATGGCACTTTGGCTATCACTGTATAGCGTGCCCATATCATGCTTCTTACCCAATTCATCCATAAACCTTTGTAACCAAATCATTTCTTTACTAGTCTCTGTAGCGACAACATACTCTACTTATGTTGTTGAAAGTGCAACAACACTTTGGATTTTGAAGCAAGGCGACAATTGTTCCACCTACGGTAAATACATATCTGCTTAGTGCTCCTCTATTATCTCTGTCCTATATACTCTTTGCATCAACATATCCCTGTGAAAATGTTTGAACCACCAAGCATAATGCTGGAGAGTTGTGGTACCTCTCAAATATACGAGAATCCATTTTACTGCCATCCAATGTTCTTTTCCTGGATTGTTCATGTACCTGCTTACAACTCCCACTGCATGTGTAATATCAAGCCTTGTGTAGACCATTGCATACATTAAGCTTCCAACTGCTAATGCATATGGAACTTTAGACATATATTCCATTTCTTTGTGGGTCTTGGGGCAAATCTCCTTACTAAGTTTGAAATGGCTAGAAAAAGGTGTACTAACTGGTTTTGCATTCTGCATATTAAATCTTTTCAACACCTTTTATATGTATTCATTCTAAGACAGTGTTAATTTGCGATTTTTTCTGTCTCTAGTTATCCTCATACCAAGGATTTTATTTGCAGCTCCCAAATCCTTCATTGAAAATGAATTTGCCAATGTTCTTTTGAGCACATTTATTTCCTGCATGTTAGATCCTACAACAAGCATGTCATCTACATACAATAAGAATATAATATAGCTTCCATCATTTTTCCTTTTTAGATAAACACAATGATCAGAGTGACATCTAGTATAACCTGGTTCAGACATAAAATTGTCAAATTTTAGATGTCACTGCCTTGGAGCCTGTTTTAAGCCATACAAGCTCTTCTTTAACGTGCACACCAAGTTTTCTTTCCCTTTTACCTCATATCCTTCTGGTTGCTACATGTATAGCTCTTCGTCCAAATCTCCATGGAGAAATGTTGTGTTTACATCTAACTGTTCAAGATGTAAATCTTCTGCTGCTACAAGACTTAAAATAGTTATGATTGAAGTCATCTTAACAAGAGGAGAAAATATTTCGTCAAAATCAATAGCTTTCTTTTGTGCAAACCCCTTCAGCAGAAATCTATCTTTGTACCTTTGTTTTCCTCCATCTTCTTCCTTTAGCCTGTAAACCCATTTATTAAGCAATGTAGTTTTACATGCAGGAAACCTAACTAAGTCCCAAGTCTAGTTATGCATTAAGGAGTCCATCTCTCCTTTCATGGCTAGCTCCCAATTATTCATGGTTTCAACCTGCATTGCTTCCTCATAACAT
Organism: Pinus albicaulis; assembly: GCA_034641835.2. Lineage (NCBI taxonomy): Eukaryota > Viridiplantae > Streptophyta > Pinopsida > Pinales > Pinaceae > Pinus > Pinus albicaulis. The sequence continues at coordinate 945,968,247 of CM076570.1, forward strand.
TCGGGTTCACCAGAATCAGTCAACAATAAATAATATAATGAAGGAGAGTATCGTTCAGGGGGTCTACTTATCCTGGTAGATCTTCTGACACCACTTTTAGGTGTTTGAGGTGCATGTTGCTATTGTGGTGGTTGTTGTTGTTGTGGTTGTTGATTATTATTATTTTAAGGCACCTTTACTTTTTCTGTGATTTCATCAAGAACTGTGTATTCTTTGTTTTCTTTTTCCTGTTTCTTTTCCTGCAATTGATTCTTATACAAGACTTTTTCATTGTAAATCTCTACTCCTAATGATTTTTTGATTTTCATAATCATATAAGAGATAAAAAAAATCATTAACACCATATCCAATAAAGGTATATTTCTTTGATTTTTCCTCAAGCTTTGTTATATTTTCTTTATTAATATGGACAAAGGCCTCACAGACAAAAGGCTTTAAAAAAGAGTAGTTTACATTTTTAGCTGTCCATGCCTCCTCTGGAATACCACCATCCAAGGAAATTGAAGGCCCTTTGTGTATTAGATAAGCAGCAGTATCTACAACATCTACCCAAAATTGTAAAGGCAATCTTGCATGCAATCTCATGCACCTTGCACACTCCATGATTGGTCTATTCATCCTTTCTGGCACACCATTTTCTTGTGGTGTTCTTGGAACTGTCTTCTCTCTGTGAATTCCATGCTCTAAACTATACCTATCAAACTCTTTGTTGCAATATTCACCTCCATTGTCTAATCTAAGACACTTAAAATTATTTCCTGTCTCAATCTCAACCAAAGCTTTCCATTTCTTGAAAGTATCAAATACATCAGATTTATTCTGAATACAATAAATCCAAGTTTTTCTAGTTGCATCATCAATAAAAGTAACATAATAATGGGAGCCACTAAGAGATGATACCTGAGTATGTCCCCATACATCTATATGCACAAGCTCCAATTTTTCGCTCTTCACCTTTTCTTTCCAACTCCGATAAATTTGAATCTCCTTTGTTTTCCATAAATGAAATTTTCACGAAGAAATCCAAATCCACATTCTTCAAACCCGACAAAAAATTTCTTGAGTGAATAATCTTCATCCCCTTCTCACTCATGTGTCCGAGCCTATGATGCCATAATGTTGCATCTACTCCTTCGGAAGTTAAAGAATTAATAAATTTAGAAATACCATTGCATAAATACAATGTACTAGCCTTTTTTCCTTTTGCTAATACTAGGGCTCCTTTGGTGACCTTCCAAGTTTTATATGTGAAAGTTGTCACACAACCTTCACTACCTAACTGCCCTGTTGAAATCATTTTTTTCTTCAGATCTGGAACATGCCTTACCTCCTTTAATAGATATTTCTTTCCATTCTATTGTTTTACAATAACTTTACCCATTCCAACAATTTTATAGGGTTTATCATCACCCAAACGAATTTATCCAAAATATCTTGAACATAGTCATGAAAATATTTCTTATTAGGTGTGGCATGGAATGAAGCCCCTAAATCTACCACCCAAGAATCAGTAACATTTTCTAAAGAAAGAATCAAAGAATCTTGTAACACATCACTTGTCACATTTTCTTCATGATTGTTTTCTTGTTGTGCATCTCCTTATTTTTTCTTTTGAGATCTACAGTCTTTCTTTAGGTGCACTTTCTTTCCACATTTCCGGCCACACACTATCCCCGTCTGGACACGGATCTGCAGCACCCGCTGATTTACTGCGATATCCTAAGCTATTTCCTCTTTCCATTCTCCTTCCCCTAGACTCTACACTCAAAGAATTACCCGATGTCTCACCGGAGATTTTCCGTCGGATTTCCTCGCTAAGGATAGCACCGACAACATCATCAAACTTTAAAGTACTAGATCTAGAGACAGAGTTACTAATGGCCATTACTAAACCATTCCAACTCTCTAGCAATGAGCACAAGAATAACAGAGCTCTAACTTCATCTTCAAAGTTTACCCCTACAGAATTTAACTAACTGGTAACTATATTAAAATCATTTAAATGGTCTGCAACAGATCCACCTTCCGACATCTTCATATTAAATAGTCATTTCATAATAAATACCTTGTTTTAGGTCGAGGGTTTTTCATATAGTTTCGCCAACGTCTACATCAAACCATCTGTTGTTGTTTCCTTCGAAATATTGAAGGTGACTAATGCCGCAAGGCACAACTGTACTATTCCGAGTGCCTTTTTATCGAGAATGTTCCATTCCGTGTCTGTCATGGCCGCCAGCTTCTTTGTTTTTCTGCTCAATGGTAGGTACAGATCTTTCTGATATAGATAATCCTCCATCTGCATCTTCCACAGCGGGAAGTTTTGCCCGTTAAATTTCTCAACCCTAAACTTACCATCTTCCGCCATTGCTCCCACTCGAACCAGGAAACCCTTCTTTCTTGCGAGTTTATCAGCGAAATATACCTTCGGCTCTGATACTAGTTGTTAGAAAATTATATATTATGGAGCAATGCAACACATAAAATATGCAAAAAATACAAGCACACAAAACACATAAAACCAGAGAGACACAGATATACGTGGTTCACCTAGTTTGGGCTACGTCCACCCCGAACAGCTAATCCTTCCTTTCTATTATCCAGCAAAATGAAGAGACAACTCCTACATCAGATCCACTATAATATCCTCTGTTCTCTCTCATAGTATCCCTTTCTGTTTCTCGCTCCGATAATACACACGCAATACACAGCTGCAATACAATACCCTCATAAAAGTGAGGGGTTGCCTTCTAGGGAAAAAAACCCTAATCTAAACACAACTTCTACCGTCAGATCATCCGCCTATGAACAACCCAGATTGAATAGAAATTACTATACTTTTACAAGGCAATTTTACATCTGTTTTTAGCTTCGGGGGCACTGCCCCTGAAACCCCCTGCCAGGGGGGGCTCCGAAAAGTGCTGCTACCCCCCCTGGACCCCCCATGGAAGCAATTAATTACGGGCGGCGTTGCCGCCCCTTTTAAGGTACAGGGTTCCAATGCTGTGATACAAAGTAAACAAGATAATCAGGCTCCGCACCCAACAGGATCTCAAAATAATATTTAAGAACACATCTACTCACTTTAGCTAATCAAATAGGTCATCAATCCTCAGAAACATATAATTCTCCTTGATGGTAACCTTATTCAACTGCGTGTAATCAATGCATAACCTGAAAGTACCATTCTTCTTCTTCACAAAAAATATTGGTGCCCCCCATGGTGATACACTTAACCTAATGTATCCCTTTTCAAGCATTTTCTTCAACTGAAACTTCATCTCTATTAACTCTGGAGTGCTCTTTTTGCATAGTTCCTTTTTTTTTGGTGCTTCCCCTAGTACCAACTCAGTAGAAAATTCCACTGTTATGCAAGGCGAAAACTCTGAAATATCTACTGGGAACACATCTTGAAACTACTGTGAAATCGGGTACCTGATTAATATCTCTGCATCCTCTTTATCGCTAGAAATGTGCACTGCAAATAGCACACACCCTTTTCTGTAATTGTGCTTTTCCTACATAGTTGTCACCATCCTAACTGTTGTTTCTTTCTTCTTACCCTGTACAATTCTCTGTTCTCCATTGTCATCGAAGCACTCATTGGATTTGTCATAAAAATCCACTTTGGCCCTATGAAGATACAACTATTCCATACCCAAAAGCATACTATATGATCCCAATGGTAATAAATTCAAATGCGATGAAGTAGGCATACCATTCAACTCAAAATCACAAGCTCTTACCCAATGATGAACTCACTTCTTTGTACCTTTAGCCAACTACACTAACTAATATTCTACACGAAATTCTTTATTCGAACCACAATTATCCACCAAGTCAGTGTTAGCATAACTATAATTAGATCCAAGGTAAATTAAAATAGAAGCAAATTGATCACAAAACTTACCGTCCATCTCAATGATAGATTCCTAATGAACTTCCTACCTATTATCCAATGTTTCGTAGATATGAGGAATACTCTACCCAACATACCCAACAGTATGTGCCTCCTATACACTATAGATATGAGGCATACCACCCTGATTTTGTGGACAACCCATTTTAAAATTCTCCTTACCACATGTCCAACACTCCAACCATCTTGTACCATCACCTCTATTATGTTTTTGTGACCCATGTCCCCTTCTAGTTGCATTGAATTTCTTATGCATTGCAACATTCTCTTCCTATTCTGCATTCTGAGGCCTTGTTCTTTTTTAGTACCATTTATCTTTACCCTTATCTTTCCCTTTCCATCCTTTCTGAAATTCATTCTTACACTTTGACTGCTCATAACAGTTCTTTAGTTTCCCAAAAACTTCCTCAAGTGACTAAGGCTCATCATACCCAATCCAATCTCTAAATTCTAATGTCAATCCACTAAAAAATATTAGAAATTTAGACTTTTCATCTTTAATATATGGTACATACCTCAAAATCTCTAAGAACTAGTTGGTTGTAAATTCCTTATCTGTCGTCGATCCCATTTTAAGCTCATAGAATTCCTTGGCTTTCTTGTCGTAGTACCTCTCCGACAAGCACTTCTTTTTGAAGAAGCTCTTGAATTCATGCCAAATAAATGCCTCTGTCCTCATGTCTCTGACCCGTTTTACATCTTCCCACTAGATATTTGTTCTCCCTTTTATGCTTAAGATACATATTATGGCCTTCATATTCTCAATGTACTCATGTAATTCAAAGAACTTATTCATTCCAAGTAACCAAGCCTCTACATCCTCCAACATATTCAAATCTCCATCAAAATTAGGTGGATTTTCTTTTTTAAACTCATCTCAAAATTATCCCCTATCACTTCTCATGTAAGGGTGATAACGATGACGATCATAGTGCCTATTAGAACTAGAACTCGAATAGTACATGTGTCCATCACATATCCTATCCGGAGTATCCAAGAATCTACCATATCTAATCGTGTTATCTCTATCTGACATGTGACCACCATGAGACCTACGACCATATTCCCCATTAGTCCCATCCTCCTATCCATAGTTGATCTAGAATGGCCCATGTCTCTGCAATATGACAAACTCTGAATAATTACTGCAATGACCTCTACTTTTTTCTCTTGTGCATGTATGATTTTTTCATTATCATCTTTGCAACTCCTTGTTTCTTCCTTCAGACTCCTCAATGTGTCTACTAAGTCAGAAGAGTGCCCAACACCACAACGCTCATCTGATTCATAGGGATAATCTTTGTAGTCTACCATCTTGCTATTCATCTTAATCTTTTCCTGAAAGGCATACTATGTAAGCTAAACCAAATCATAAACAAACCAATGTACCTTAGTATAATTAGAGTAGTATATCTCATTTGCAAGACCGACTATATTAGCACAATACATATATATAAGCATAATCAAGTCAACATATAATCCTCATTTCAACCATTTTCCATTTACCATGCATGATGCCACAACCATAACACCAACTAGACACAATGCATGCATAACAACGTATGTATGACACACATGCATACACAATACACAAAAACATTGACATGCATAACCAATGCATAACCGACATGCATTCACAACAATCACATTCAGGAATGACACCATAAATTTTGACACGGCAATACCACTAAAACCATAACCAACACCATGCATACATAGCCATTACATAGACCACAAGCATAAGAACACATATGTAACTGACATGAATGAATGACCAACACATCGCCCATCTATTCCAAGGGGTGAACCATGCTCTAATACAACTTTGCAACACCCTCATCCCACATCTACTTAAGTAACCATCCAACCGAGGTAAACATGTGATGAGAGGCTACTATGATATGATTCAACTCTCCATGTACAGTTAAGGGAGTGGAACCAACACAACACAACCAATCTGACCTTCTACACATCCTACAAAACCTCCATGAGCTAACCCGCCCTTCTAGGTGACCAACCCGTGAGGGAAATCAGCGTCTTAATGAATTAAACCCCCAGTTTCTCTATTTCCAATGCCTCCATGCAACTTAGAGCCCCAGTTTCTCCCATGATCTTTCTTGAGTGTGACTGTAGCCTTTTTTTGCCAGTGCTATGCCCACAACGACGATATTTAATGTTAATTTCTAGGGCTAGGACCCAGTCACTGCCCAAAAATCCATGAAACTTCTAGAAATGAAAACTAACATAGAAAGAATGATACAAATGCAAACACTTGAACAAAGACTTGATTGAACCCCTACTAGCCATGACAGACATTTCTTCAAACATGTCACAAATATGCATTCTATAGGTCATAATACTATATCTAAGCATAGGGATCTCATACTTATCTGAGAATAACTAAGAAGCATCGATGCCTTATCACATTGGTTTCATAATAATATATTAGGTCATATATTCATTATTCATTCATTTATAAATCAAAACATGATGAGATCCATACATCATTATTGTCATAAAACATACCTATAACCAGCATATAAAAAACAAAAATAATAAGGATATAACAACCATAAATTCCACATATGAGCCAATACATTTACACATAAAATACCAAGGAAAGAAGTTCTTATTAATGAATTCAAAACCCAACCAGGTTTGGGACTTCTGCATTCCACCCGATAATAGATTGGACAAAACAAATCTCTCTTCAACAAATCACCCCTATGTCATATTCCAAGCATGAATGTGGGACTCAAAACCAAACAAATAAACCAAGGCTTCCCAAGGCTAAACCACCTCACCCTCATCAATAGAAATAATATTTCCCACAATCCTCCCCAGATCACTAGGCTATAAACAAGCATGGATGCCACCATATTTCTCCACCTAAACTATGATTAATTTTCATGTCTCCTAGACTCTAGGATTTTCTGCAATCCATAGTCTGATCCATGGATCACTGGGTCATAATCAAGACACCACCCTCCAGTATTTACCATATATCCTATCACTCATCGTCCAAGGATTCCTATGCCTTATCAAGGGAAACCACTTCTAGGATTTACCGTATATCCCACTATACAATGGTCAAGGATTCATCGGCTCACCGAGGCACACAATACATGTATTTACCACAATCCATAGTCTAGTTCAAGGGTTACTAGGCCAATGGATTTACCTCAGTCCACATTCTGGTTCAGGGATCACTAGGCCATGTGTTCTTTCATTCATAGATCCACCTCACTCAGTTTCGAATCCATATGGCAATCCAACTCAACAACAACATCAGAACCCCATCACACCATGGCTATTCGAAAATGGAAAGGCAAGGTTGAATTACATTGTCACACATAGAAAAACCCATGAAAATGACAACAAGAGAACCAATAACACACAACCATGCATGCCAAATCTAGCGAAGAAATCACACATGCAAATCGATACCTGCAATTAGACCGACTATAGTCTTTTGATCCTACTCCTCCTTGTTTGATATTTTCTTCCTCTTTGCATTATTTACCTTTATTGATCCAAAATTGAAGTGCTCCAAGAAAAATCTAAGTTTCCAAGAGTGAGAGAGAGAGAGAGAGTGAATAGAGAGAGAGCTCCAAAACTAAACTAACAAAATGTTGCACTGACAAAAGGTACCAACTAATCCTCATAAGCCTTTTTATTAATGAGGCCTCTATTTTCTTCATTTTCCATTATTTTCCTTCATTTTCCTCCTCACATGCAACCTGTGACCTTTCATCTTCCTTTTCTCCTAATTTCCATTATTTTCATAAATAAATTTCCAAAAATGAAAATTTTCCCTTCTAAAGCCTTTTCCATTTCCTTAGCCATAATAACCGAAATGAACACCACACTAGGATGTTTTGCCAAAAATTCAACTTGGAATAAGTGTCTCATAATCGTGGTTATTATTTTTCTTTTATTAACTTTTATTACATGAGATTTTCGCCAAGGTCGTTACAATGAATTACAATAGATATGGAAATTTCTAATTCATTTTAGAATTATAATTTAAGATAAATATGAAAATTTCTAATTCATTTTAAAATTATAATTTAAAATAAATTATTGCATTTTCATATTCAATATTTTACATTTTTTTTTGTAATTTAGCATAGAGGATTTATATCACTCTAACCAAAACATAGTACAAAATAGAAGTTGGTCTACCAGATTGGAAACCAAATCAACTGTAGAAATAGATTGTCTTAATACCAGTTCTATCCAAGAAAACCATTAATTTATTTTGTTTCTTATTCCATTTAAAACACTCAAAATACTTACTACTAAGACTATAGTCGCTATAAGTTATTCCTAGTTGATATCTCACGTAACCTTCGTTTACAGACATATATTTTACAAAAAAACTACTAGTCTGCATAATTAAACTGATATATAAATAACTTATTGACATAGTAAAAAAAATGAACAGATCTTCCACATTATACAAGCTCATTCCACAAGAGCCTCACCAGATGTTGTGTTATGAATCTAATTCATAACTAAAGTAATAAATATAGTTATTAATGGAATAAAATAGAATAAATGTAATTACTAAATAATCGGTTAGGATTATGTTAAGTAGTGATTAGGTTAATGAAAAGGCATGTCTAAAAGACATGCCCATTCGTGAAAAAGGTACCTGCATGGGTATAAAAGCGGGACCTCATTGTAAACTTTCAATCATGTCATATCTTATCGATAAAATATTATTATTATAAATACCTCTTGTGTATTTTTATAATTAAAATTTATGCCTTTCTCCAAACCTACGAGCGTACGAGTCTTCTTGCTACGGTATTCGAAATTAGAATTCATTGTTACAAACATATATTTTACAAAAAAAACTGCTAGTATAATTCGTGATATATAAATAACCTATTGACATAGTAAAAAAAATGAACGAGATCTTCCACATTATACAAGCTCATTCCACAAAAGGCCTCACCGGAGTCATTTTGTTATGAATCTAATTCATAACTAAAGTAATAAATATAGTCTTTTAATATAATGTAATTCATGTTGTGTTATGAATCTAATAAATAACTAAAGTTATTCCTAGTTGATATCTCACGTAACCTTCGTTTACAGACATATATTTTACAAAAAAACTACTAGTCTGCATAATTAAACTGATATATAAATAACTTATTGACATAGTAAAAAAAATGAACAGATCTTCCACATTATACAAGCTCATTCCACAAGAGCCTCACCAGATGTTGCTTTCGCTGGAAACATAGACGAAGTCGTCACTGAAGAGTCACAAGAACCATCGACCTCCCAAGCCTTATACTTCTACAGGCATGCTAGTTATTCTTTATCTTCCCCAAAACTAATGTCTATATTATGAATATGCTTAAGATAAATGGTGGACATAGTGTTTAGCTTACTTATGTGGTTTTCCTACAACATCTCAATATTCATCAGCCCCTTGAGGATCAATTTAGTACTTCCCAGTCATTGTTTGATGGCCCTCAATTGGTTTAAGGTAACCATCTGACCTCAGGACCTATCCTCTAATGCTTTCTCTTGCAGCTTTCCCACCAAGGTATTTAAATGCCATGTTGTTTCCAAGGTTTATGGAAGAGGATCGTGTGGGTCTTGGCTTCAACTATGTCAATAATATAGTTAATTTCTTCCTTTATTTGAATGTTTGGAATAACCCTCCTTTGGTTGTGAAATTTGTCCTCCCAAACCTCCACCACTTATTTACCCTTATGTGGAACCATATCATTAAAATCATCTACTATTACCCTCGCCACCATTTCCATATGAGAATGCTTACTACAACCCTCCCCTTTTCCTCCACTATGGGTCTCCCTCTCTGCTTGCCCACCAAATACCTAACTTCTCCCATTCTCAACTCATAAACCTTCCTTGACTTCAGAAATTCCCTTATCAAGGCTCTGCTAATCCACCACTGATCAATTTCCAAGAATAGATCACAAAAGAGAGCTCCCATCCCATAATTTAAATCATGTTATGATGTACTACTATGTCTTGTCATATTTTCAGTACTTTCCCTCGCCATCTTCACATCCTCTGATCTGTCAACAATAAGATTGTCACTATGTTTGAGCCTATTCCATATCTCCCTGTCATTCACTAGGATCAACGGACTGTACAAAATCATAATCACCATTTTTCGCCTCTCGTATGTATAGTCTACTAGTATCGTACCTTCCCACCTCTTAGTCACCTATTTATCATTTATGAACCAGACTGCATGATGCGTTTAATGGAGGTGTTCATAGGCTCACCTCCTTTGGCTGCCACCTTGTCCATGCAACGATCCCACATTCCCATTCTCCCACCTCATTTTGACATTCCTCTCACTTCCATGATCTTGGATTAATCAATCATGTGAGCAGGTGGGGCTCTACTTGAGCTCTGGTCCACCTCTGCGTTGTCCTCATTACTGGTCGTCATGGAGCAATCTATTTCTGCCAACTTTTTGTATTCCTCCTTGAGTTTTCCCTAGAGATATGGCCATGCCACATTATTAAGTGTCTACACGTTGGCTACCCCTTCATTGGCAAACTTTCCTGCCACCACATTTTCTAACCTCCGAACTAGGCTGAATTCCATTGTTATCAAATTTATCAGGTGGTGTTGTATGCCCTGTATTAATTGCACCAGATGCTAGTTCCTCGAGACCTTACTTACCTATGAGCCACATTGTAGCCTCCTTACCACTTGGATAGCTATCTTTGAGAGTCCTTCTACAGTAGCATTATAAATTCTTTCTCGAGCCAAAATTTCCAACCCTTGTTCCAAGGCATGGAATTAAGTTGCGTTGCTGGAGGCATGTCCCAAATTTATGAAAAATACCCTACAAATTTTTTGTATCTAGTCTCGTATAACTCCAACTGCCCATACACTATCAGGGTTCCCTTTATATGTCCCATCAAAATTCAACTTAAATAAATCTTGGAGGGGGAGGCATCCAAATCATTGAGTCCAACTAGATTCGAGGATCTCTGGCCCGCGACACCTACATACTAGGGTAATCTAGCTCTAAGAGATTTAAGACTCTTACCTCATGTGGAGATGGTTGTTCCTCAAATATTTTGGGTCCTTTACTAAATATTGTTTCCTTTAGCTGGTGTTGAATTGATTCCACTAGGCTTTTTGCAGAGAGCTTCTTATTTTGGAAGACTCATCGGTTTTGTTCCTTACATACTAACCAAAGGATCAAACCAAGAACTGACACTAGGTGACATTCACCACTTCATTCTTTATGTAATTCCCTCGCCATATCTTAAGGGTTTCTTGTATATTGTTCTCGATTCTAACAGTTTTCCTGAAGATATAAGCCATCCAATACCATATGAAAAATTTATAACTACAAGTTTTTAAAACATGATTTAGGTTTTCCTCTCCACTTTCACAGAGACAGCACCATGAGGCTCCAATAAAGCCTTTCTTCACCACATTTTCCCATGTGATAAATTTCTTGTGCAGCAACAACCACAGGAAGGTTTTAATTTTCAGCTAGATCATTTGCCTCACCTTAGGCACCTTTCATATAAACTTTCTCCTCCTTGAGATTAAATTCTACCCCTTTTTTCCCCCATCTTAATTGATCTCGGTGATCATTACAGAGGATTGTTCTCCTACTTAATTCCTCTACTAACCAATGAACCACTCTTTCATTATGGATAGGCTCCCTAAACAGGCTAAGGTTCCATTTTTTCCATCCAACCCCTCTTCCTGATATTGGTGCACTTCCTTGCGGCCCTGGATCTCAACAAATAATTTGATTGGGTGCCACTCTTCCTTGCTTAAACTAGGTTGTTGTTGTAAAGCGTCTTTCCAAAACAAAGTTGACCTTCCATTTCTAATCTCCCAAAAGTATTGTTTTTGTATTATATTTCTATTTCCCCAGGCCATATTCGATATCGTTGAACCTTGAATTTACCCCCACATATAAACAAGGTCTTGTGGAGACTAGTTGGGGGAATATTTTTCTCTTGATTGTTGGGCCCATGACATTGACCCTCCTTTTAGCCAGTGCCACCAAATTTTAGCTCCACTCACTCTATTGATCATCTCTAGATACTGTAGTCCCAAACCCCCCAACATTTCGGCTTACATATAGTGTTCGAGGCTACGAATTCCCCATTTTCTCTTATCATTGGCTCCTCTCCATAAAACATTCATTTGAATTTCTCTATTTTTTCGCAAAACCCCTTTAGGAGCTGGGAGTATTGAGAAAATATGCCCCGTAATCACTTGCAGAACATCTTTGGTCAATACTAGCCTACTTGTAAGGTTAAATGCTTTAATTTTCCATCGTTTAACCCTATCCTCCAAGCTTGAGACAACCTTCTCCCAATTTTATTTCTTCTAGGATTGAACAGTTAGAGGGATACCCATATATTTGGAAGGAAGACATTTCCTTTGAAATTCTAGGATAGTAGTCAAATTTCTCTTAATAGAAATATGTGTGTTGAAGAAAAAAATCAAATATTTGGAGTGGTTTATCTCCATACCTAAAGCTATTGCAGAAGTGTCTAGGATAGACTTGAACAAATGAGCTTCCATCACTTTAGGGGTACCCTGTAACATGGTATTATCTACAAACTTTTGGTGCATGGCATCTGTAAATCCTTCATGAAATTGGAGCCCCCTAATGTCCCCATCCCTATAATCTACTGAATTTCTCTTCCCAGGCCTTCCACCATTATGAAAAATAGGAACGGTGACATAGAGTCACCTTGCCGTATTCCCAAGGAATGGAAAAATGGTTTTGAAGGAGTGCCATTAGCAAAATAAAAATGTTGGGAGAGGTGACCAAGGCCATTTTCTAGTTGATCCATCTATTAACATACCCAAAGGCCATTAACACTACCTCCATATATTCCCAACTTGTATTATCATACGCCTTTGAAAATTAAAGTTGTATTATCATCCCTGCCTTCTCTAGGCTCTTTAGAGAATGGAAAATCTCATGGGCATGAGTCACATTATCTAGAATTTGCATATCTTCCAAAAAGCCTGGCATTCTTCTGAGATCAAAATAGAAAGTACCATTTTGATCTGGTTGGCTACCATTTTTAATATAATTTTGTATAACACATTGCAAAGAGTTATTGATCAAATTTTCTCAGGTGTACTTTCCTTTTCCTCCTTCATAATAAGAGTGATAAATGTAAATTTTAGAGCCTTAATAATTGTAGCTAAGTCCGGGGTGTCAACCACCACCTCAAACACATCTATCTTGACTATTTCCCACGGGATTTGAAGAAATATATGGTAAATCCATCTGTACCTGGCTCCTTACCATTAGGTATCTCATTTACCACCTAGGCCACTTCTTCCATGGAGATGGGTTTATTTAGATTCTTATTATGCTCATATGTTATCAGTTTTGGAATATTCTTTACTACCTTCTGAATGGATTCTGATCTATCAAGTAGGAGCTCATTTGCAATATTTTGAAAGTGTTGAACCAATACCTACTCAATGTCTTGGTGCATCTCATAAGACTACCCCGTCTTTTCCTTAATCCTGAGAGTTCGATTAGCGCTTCGGTTTTCAATTGTCGACCTGTGAAAAAATTTAGTATTATTTTCACCTTTCCAAAGCCACAATACTCATGACTTCTATTTCCATAATATTTCTTCTTGGAGGAATATTTCCTCACATCGCTTCAGAATATCTATTTCCTCGTTCTTCCTTTCCTGAGTATACCCTTCTTCAATCAACGCTTTTTGTAGTGCCTCCATCTTCAGTTCCAAATATATTTTTTCCTTGAAGATGTTACCAAACTCTATCTTATTCCACTACCTTAGTTTGGTTTTAAGATATCTCAACTTGGATTTGAATTTAAACATCTTACAACCCCGGATTAGGAGTGGATCTTCCCACCATTTTTTTATATTCTTCATAAATGAGGGGTGATCTATCTAAAATCCTCAAATATGAATAGTCTATTTTTAGGTGTACCTAGCATCGCAATCATTAACGCCACCATCCAATGATCTGATCCCCCAAAAGCGATAATATTGGATTCCATATCCATCCCTCGTATCAGCAAATCCTCCAATATTAAGAATTTATCTAGCCTTAAGGAAAATTGATGCTCCCCTCTGCACTTGTTGCTCTAAGTAAATATTGCATTACATGTCTCCATATCGATCTAAGATATGCTCCCTTAATGAACCTTTTAAAGGTTCGAGAATCTCTGTCAATACGCCTTTGATTGCCCTTCTTTTCTTCTAGAGAATTGGTCATATTAAAGCATCCCCTATAATCTAGGGGAAATGGAATTTTCTGTCTCTGAGATCCTTAAGAGCCTAAATTAAACATAATTTTTCATCTACTCTGTGTACCATAAAAATTTGTGAACATCATCGAACCAGGGAATCCTATTATCTTCATCTCCATAGATAGGAAAAATATGGTGGCTTCTTCATTTGCTAGATTTAAAATCAATGGGTTCCACCAAGTTACCAAGCCCCCTGCAGTACTTTGAGCTTCCACCTCTAAGTATGTGAACCCCATTCCTAATTTCCTATTCACTTCCTTAATATTCTCAATTGAAAATTTTGTTTCTTGTAGGAACATAAGATCTGGTTGTTCCATTTTATATTTTTCTTCAACAATATTTTTTTATAGGCTATTGATGCCTTCTACGTTCCATGTTACAGCTTTAATTTTTAAATCCAGAGATTAGGTGGCAAGCTTAGATCTCTCATCTTATTTGAGTTTATTAGCATTGTTCCCAATTCCTATAGGGCTATGATGTTCAACTTTCTTCCTCTTTTCCTTTGTGGTTTCCTTAGTGTTGATAGGGTCTGAGATTCCAAAGCCTTAACACCCATCTCCCCAATGTCTCCATGTGGTTATTTTTGTCCTCAAAGCTTTTCCTCTTCTCACATTAGGTAGAGGTATTGGATTCGATCCATTTGCTCTGTTGGAATGGCCTCCAAACCCTTTTTTCTCCATTGATTTTCAATATTCTTTAAATCTATCCCTTCTCTTTCCACGATTTCTTGTAGATTTCAGTCCTCTTTTCCTACTTCACTTGGGGCTATTTCAGAATCACCTTTAAAGTATTTACCAAGATCTGGTATTTCCAAATTTTTAATAGGGAATTATGGGGATTCCATCATTCCTTCCTCTTTGTTCTCCTCTCGATTCTCATTTTTATCTTCTTTATTAATGTTATCCTTTATATTTTGGTATGAAATAATTCCAAAAATATTCTTCGATGATACTCTCCCTCCTTGATTTTGTTGTTGATGTCTTCTGTTGGTGCGTCCCCTTGTGTTTCGCTTTACAAAGTCGTTTGTGTCCTTCTACTCATGTTATTTACCGTGCTTCTCAGTTCTATTCAGGGGATAGCCTAGATCAAATGCCCATGTTGATGGAAACTTTTGCATCTGAAGAGAATTTGTTCATAATCGACAAGTCACAGCCATATTTCGTCCCAGAATTCCAGTTTGACCACTTTTGGTAGCGCACCTGATGCATCCATATCCACACAAATATTTTCATACAATGTGTATCTGCCTTGCAGCATCACATCTAATATTTTGACAAACTTCCCTAACGTATCTCCTATAAGCTTCAAGGTCGAGGGTAGCCAATAATCTAAGGGTAGGGAATACAACCTAACCCAAACCAAAAAATTTGTAAATGTCTCTTTCTCTAGAGTAAATTTCTCCTTCCATGGTCGCATGTACAACCATGTAGAGGCAAAGAAATAGGGACCTCCATCAAATACTCGATCCTTGTCCTCTAGATTCCAAAACACCACTAAAAAAAACCTTTAGACCCTAAATGCAGCTCTATCTCACCATGAGGCTTTCAATGGTGCTTGATCCAATCACATAACACTTTCTTTATGGGTCATAAAACCATTAACTTACATATAATCGCATGCATTCACATGTGTTCCCTAAAGGCTTGGGTCTAGGGATCTATGATTAATGTTGTTGGAATTACCATCGTTTAAGGCTTGCATGGGCCATTCCTCTTAGCCCCCTTTGACTTTTGTTACTGATCTTACTGATTGCTCGTGGTACCTCTATACTCTTCTCTTCTCTAACCATTCCCACCTTGATTAACCTCCCTTGTCGCTCCTTGACTAGTGTATGTTGACCCTTTAGCCTAAATTATAAAACCCACCTTGGAACCTTTTCATTTATCATCTACCACATTTCTGTATGAAGGAGCCTCACTACCCCCACACCCCCTCTTAACACCATATGAACCATAACCTACCTTCAAATTCTCAGAAAACCTTAGCTATCGCCCTAGTGTGTTATAAAACAAAATCAATATTTTACATTTTATTAATATAATTTTTTCATAAAAATTCCAAACCCTTCAAAATGATCAATAAAAATGCAAAAAATATTTTTTTTACATTATCAATTACTAAATTGAAACAAAATTAGATAAAGTTAGCTATGCATACAAAACCTTTTTCAAAGAAATATTTAAATAAAGTATAACACTTAACCCTAATCCAGAAATAAATCGTCTTAACTAGAAGAAATTTTTGAATTCAAAACCATCCTAAAAGAAACAAGCTAAAATAGAGCATAATAATTCACCCTAGTCAATACAAATAAACTCATAATACGTTTACCGTTTTCCACAAAGTAATACAACATACAATAAACCCAATTTTAAATTACAAGAAATCCTTGTCATCAACGTCGTATCCTTGCTTTCTTCTCTATTTCATTCCATAACTTCTTTGGCCACCATTTCTTGAGCTCCTCTCGAAAATTTTCATTTTTTTCATTGCAAGACACATAGACCGGCTTCAACTCTTCAATGTTGGCCAAGAAATCATTTTTATATGCTTTAAAATATTTGAAATACTAGTTCTCAGAAAACTTCAAGTTGGGCCCTTCATTATGCAGCAAAACATTTGTATGTTGTTCGATTTTGCATACACTCTCCGCCCATTTAGTCCCTGGATTCCCAAATTTTAAGTTCTCTCCATTCATCAAAGATTTTCAGAACGCTTGTTTTATCAAATTCCTCCACATTTGGAAGTAAAACAAAAATTTTGCTTCTCTCTATAGGAGTAGGATGTTTCATCCACTTTTGCTTCTTCATAACATTTGTGATGTCGTCGAAAACAGGTATGTCACCGAGAAAATTGATTGTTTCTACTATTTCGTGTTCCCTTACTTCATATTTATTGGTCCTAAATTCTTTTATTAGGTCGATCATAACATCCTACTCCCTATAGAAAAATGAATTGTAATATTAATTTAAGAACTCGAATTTGGAAATAATGTGAACAGGATAGTAACTACTATAGATTTATATTTTCTCCCTTATTTTTTGCTTTTTTTTTTAATTTTCTTGTAAATTGTCGCAATGTTGTTCGCAGTAACTACAATTGTTGGCATGGAGCTTAGAACACCACCGAAAAACCTAGGGCGCACGACAAGAGCTCCGAGCACAGGAGACCTCACAAGAACGACCCCGTCATCCTTTATCTTAGAGCATCGATTAAAGCCCTTGGCCTTATGATTGACATGAAAGAAATAGACTTTTAGTTACATTAAAGAAATAAGGATCTTTTGTACGTTTGTGCTCAAAACTACATAGGACTATAACTGTCAAGTTAATAATATACACTTATATAAGTTAATAATATACACTCATATATGTATTAATTTTTATTATTTTGTTTAATTAGATTATTTTGTGTTCAAAACTACATAAGACTATAAGTTAATAATATACACTCATATATGTATTAATTTTTATTATTTTATTTAATTAGATTAAAATATCTCGTAAAAATTGTTGATCTTCATGAAAATGGGAGAGTTCTGAGGGTGAAAAATTTTTATGGGCAATATGGTACACATATGGTACACATATCGAGAACCTTGAAATAAGACGTACAAATGTTTAAGCCAATGAAATGCTAACAAATTAATTTTTTTTTTGTGAATTAGGTAGGACCATATTATTTTCTATTTATAAGTGAAGGACAGGCTACACAATATAAAATTCAAAGATTGGCCTCAACCTACCCGTAGGAAAATAGGTCTCTTGGCCATCTGTAATCATGAAAAGCATACCAAAACTGAAATTGCTTCATTCGTCTGTAAGTCTCATGTGCTATCTGTCCTACTACTGCAGTTTGAACATTCATATAACATAAGAAAAGTTCGTATCTAGCTAAAAAGTGCATCAAAATTTTCCATAATTAAAACTTCTACCCATCTGATGAGGAAACAGGAGCGGGGTCTTTAGCATTGGACCCCAGCATTTCAGCTTGTTGGAGCTGCTGGAGCAGCTTCTCCTTGCGACCAACTCTATCATCCAATCTGCTTATCCGATCAGCTGCCTGATATTGTGTTATCTTGATGTGCTGCAGCTGGTCCTATATATTCTGGAGCAGGTCCTGAAGGCGGGGGTCTAGCTTTGTTGGGTCTGCCTTAGCTTGGGCAGGCTGAAGACTCTGAATAGCCTTTGCTATAAGACATTTGACTATCCAGTATGTGTGAATAGTCTGATTGAATAAAGTAAGGCGGCCATGGGTATTGCCTGGATCTGTTATGAAATCTAAAATCTCTGCTTCTGTCTCATTGTCTTCAGGGTCTGTTTGTATTTCCCTTTCCCACCCACGAATTTCTTGACGAACTATGGAGGAATTACCCATCACATAATTAGCTGCTAAAGTTTCCAGATGCTCCTAGTTGGTTTTGCGACCACGTTTCTTAGGGGCAGGCTCAAACTGAACTTTCTATTTTCCTTTGGCAGCCTCAGCCCTTGAACGTCTTTTTCCCATGACTGGAAGGATCCTATTTAAGAACACAGACAAGAAAAATGGAACAGTGATGACATGAGTAACATACAAACTCAGTAAATTCTACCACCAGAGCCAACTCTGCAGCCAATGCGGAGAGCCAGAACCTTGAACCGCTGACCTGTTAACTGTATACAAAACGCAATGCCAGAGCTTAATGGTCCAGATGACCGCAAGATTAATATGCCTTCTACTGGGACAGGCGACCCCACAATTTGGTATTGTGAGTCCAGTGCGCAAGATAGACAGAGGATGATAAGTTTAAGGGCTTATGGTGGAAATTATAGAGCTAAGGGGAGGGATTGTTTTGCTGGAGGAATGACAGAGGACTCCCATCCTCTTCCAGGAACCCCCCTGAAACAATCTGGGGTTAAGCACTTGGGTTTGATAAGGCTGTGTCCTGAGGATGCTAGCTCTATTCTCTGAGACCAAACGAAGAGTAAAAGGAAACTGACTCTGTATGCAACTCAGAAACTTGACCAAGTGAACAACCCGACACAGCATAGTCATAAGAGAACGATTTTGAAACTCAATATGACACAAATTACTACTTTGGAGCCTGGCCCTTAGCACTACCCAACAAAGCAAAAGCTTAAGTAAGCATTTTCTAAACTTTCTCCCAAGGTTCCAGTGGATGCGTAAGTCATCTAATAGAGTATTGAGTGTTATGTTACCTTGCACGCCAACAGGATAAATGGACTGGACAAACAAAGTGCAGGGGTCGCGAAAGCATGGCTGGACATGTTGCAAATTGGGGATAACATAGCGAAAATTCTCTCTCCAGCCCAAACCATCCTTAATGTACAGCATTCTAAACAAAACCACATCGATTTGCACCATGAAAGCAAAGAGAATGGCAGAAACATACCCTGACAGGATTGAAAGATCGGTAGATTGCGAAGCGCTGAGTCTCCTCCTCTGCCGCCTCTAGACGATTGCATGCAAAAAGCAGTGCATGAACGAATGAAGGGGTGGAGGGGGCACCTACCTTAACGGAAACTTGCCTTTGGAGCTCTGTTGAAACAGCCTAGCCACCCTTCGACATGATTCAAGTCTCCATGTTCTCACGCTTCACCGAACTGGGATGACAATCCCTCATAATTGTCCTTAAATGCATGGAGAGGGAGTGCGTGCCATGTTACCACTACGAGGATGCCTTTCTGACATTTGTACACCCCGATCGGGGGGTTGAAGATCCTTATTCACAATCAATTGGAGAGAATGAAGTTCAACATCCCAAATAGCATCAATGGGGCGGGCATCTATGGAGCGATCTGCATTTTGGCATCCCCAATTAGCCAAGTAATCCGCTGTTGCATTACCTTTTCTTCTAACATGGCGTGGGATCAAATACTGAATGTGTTTCACCAATTGACTCACTTCTTCTATAAGGGCTGTTGTTTGCCAGCTTTGGGAGATTTTCTCCCAGGGTGTGCCTTGTTGCAACTTTTGGAGCACACTTGTTACCATTGTTGAATCTCCCTCCACAATGATTCTCTGGTAGTTTTCCCTAATTGCAATAAGAATACCTTGTTTGACCGCCATAAGTTCTGCTTCATTATTGGTGGCATGGCCCAAGTCGAGTGCGTAGAATCTGCATACTACCCCCTGAGAGTTGTGGAAGATCCCGCCTGACCCAGCTTGCCCTGGATTACCTTTCGAAGCCCCATCATAATTAAGTTTAAGAAAACCTGGTTGAGGAGGTAGCCAGTGTTCCTCAATTGATTGACTTGGTGGTCTGAATTTCCAGAGACCTTTACATAGCATCTGCGGTTTGAGGTTCAGGTTTTCTAATATCTGAGATTCGATACCCATTGTTTGCCAATCTTCATCGAACCAAATTTCTGTTAAAATGGTTTCTTGGATGTTGTCTATGGAGCGCTGCCAAATATGTGTCATTGGTTGTATTGTTTCTTGGAAGACTCTCTGATTCCTCTCTTTCCATGTATTCCAAAGAAGGAAACCTAATGAGAGGGTCCATGCTCTATTGATCACCTGACAATGGAAACTCCCTTTTCTCCAATCGCTAATAGTTTCCGTTAAGTTGTCATTGTTTTTATCTATTTGCCGAAATAGATGTGCCAAGTTCTCAAATGCTAACAAATTATTATTTTTAATTAAAATAAAAATTATTTTAACTATTGATAAATTTAAACATTATAACTTGCCATGGTCAATGCAAAACTAATAGCGATCAATAGATACATAAATACACGTTAAAATTAATAAAATATATTAATTAAAAATATTTTACAAAATTATTTTATATCTTAATAAAAGAATAAGCATATATTAGTAATATATACTCACATAATAATATGAATACAATTTGATTACTTAATAGGTGTGTTTATTTTGGAATAGATTTTAATTTTATTATTAATAGTTATTAGGTGGATGGTAGTGATTTAAACTTTACAAAATATTCTTAGTAGCATTCACAAATCAAAGTTTGAGATTTATCTCCAATTCAATTATGTCATTATTCCACTTTTGATTAAATAAATTAATTATAAAAGTGACATGTGAGTAAGTGGCATAGCATATGAGTTATGACTTTTTGGGAATGTCCTATTGATGGTATTATAACAAAGCCTATTTATGGATTTAGAATATCCATGATAAAGTGAGAGTTAATTTTTGTAGTTAAGAATCTTGTTATATGTTGTTTTAAATGTATATAAGTTTAATTTATATATTAATTCATTTTATAATAATGATTAATATTAATAATTTAAAATAAAGTTATAATTAAGCCATGTTTATTTTGGAGTAAGGTTTTTAGAATTTTAATTTAATTATCAATCATTATTAGGTGGATGTTAGGGGTTTAGCATCTATGAGATATTCTATAATATTCATGTTAGTATGCACATCAATGATTGAGATTTATCTTCATAGCAGTAATGACCTTTTTATTCTTTCAATTAAATTGATTAATAAAAATATGTCATATGAACAAGTATCATATGAAGTGAGTTATGGTTTTTGGACATGTGGCATCGCTAAGCTATGGTACTGGCTTATAGTATTGTAAGAAAACTCATGTGGAGAATCCCCATGGTAACGTGCATGTAAATCTCTATGGTTAAGAATCCTATTCCATTTTTTTTATGTGTATATGGTTAACTTATATATTATTTTTTTTATAATTAATAATAATTTAATATAAAGTTATAATTTAGTTAATTTTATTAATTTTATTATCTTATATATTAATTATTTTTATAATTAATAATAATTTAATATAAAGTTTCCCGGATGCGGGTGATCGGTAAGGAGTTTATGTTGACAGGACAGGGGATGCGCAAGGTAGATCGACACCTGCCCACCCAGGACGAGCACATTTACACGCCATCGCATGCCAGATCTTGGCATTTATTCAGCGTTGAGCTCAAAGGCACGGCTTTTGGGGAGATGGGAGTTCACACCATGCATTCTGCTTGGAGTTTCTCCTTCGCATGCTTTGGCATGCTTCATTATGTTTCTTTCATCAATGAGGCTATTATTGGACAGGTCTGTCGTAGCAAGTTGGGCGAGGTTAAAGAGAGGGGAAGCGAGGAGTTTTATGCCGAGGTTCAATTGCAGTTGCAGTGCTCCCTTTGTCGTAAGGTCTCGCTCATTCAATCTGCTCCGTTGCACATTCACTCTGTTTATCTGGTGTTTGCTGTCAATCAACCAGTCTTTGTGTTGTTTGTTGTAAAATTTCAAGTCCATGCTGCCCGGCGCTTCCTAGTCGCTAAGTCTCGTCCAGGTTTGTATGTCATTGTGCCCACGCCAGCTTCCACCATGCCACGGTTACGCCATTGCATGAGGAGCCGAAGGGGTGGCACGAGAGGCCTCCCTCCCAGGGCGTCTACCAGCCACTCGTCTGAAATGCCATCAAGTTCAAGTGGCATGAGTGCTGGTCGTTATCCGAGGACCCGCAGTGGGAGAGGGAGGTCCCTTCCGACAGCTTCAGTTCCTCCGCCCAACACTGGTAGTGCGCGTTTCATCTTTGACAGCGCCCTGAACCGACCTAGAATTTTTGTGCTTTTCTCTGTCATTTTTCAGGAGGAGGCCATGCCGGGGGTGCCCATTGTTCCACCACCTGGCCTCGATCAGCACACTGATCCTGGTTCTCATCCTCCGATTGGAGTTGTCAATGCGCCATTTCATCCCCCGAATGTTCCTGCTTTCAGTGTGCCTGAAGAAGTGATGGAGACTGCGGAACAGAGGCCCTCGGTTTTTGAAGAGGCCCTGGCAAGGGATATGCAAGCGTTTGTTTGGTGTCGTGTAGAGGAAGTTCCGCCTGATGAATAGTTTGTGTAATGAAAAGCTCTTCTCTTATTTTTGGTTCATTCCTGGGTTTTTGTTTATGTTCAGATGGTTAAGGGCTAGTCCCTGGTTTTTTTATGTTCAGACGGTTTTGGTTATGCTCAGATGGCTTTGGGCTCGTCCCTGTTTCATAATGTACACACTCAGAATGTTTATGGTGCTGAACCCCTGCGTGGGTCTTGTTTCTTTCCACTAGGCCGGTCCCCATGACAATGGACGGTCTCTTTTTCTGGTTCTTCCTGTTAGATCTGCCATCCCAATGGCAGCTGTTTTTGACCTCAATCATATTGTAATATTACGCACTTGTTAATAGATCAATTTTATTTAGAAAAAATAAATAATTTAATATAAAGTTATAACTCAGTTAATTTTTATTATTTTTAGGAACTTGAGATGTATCATGGAGTAAGTGATTCGATTCCTATAATTGATTGATTACCCATCATTTAATTTATATGGTTATAATTTAATATAAAGTTATAATTTAGTTAACTTTATTTTTATTTTTATTTTTATTTTTAGGAACTTGACATGTATCATGGAGTAAGTGTTTCAATGACTATAATGCATTGATTTCCAGACAATTAATTTATATGGTTGTGCTAGTTTAGTTTATTTTTATGATTTGTTTAATTTTAATA
Source organism: Pinus albicaulis (assembly GCA_034641835.2). NCBI lineage: Eukaryota > Viridiplantae > Streptophyta > Pinopsida > Pinales > Pinaceae > Pinus > Pinus albicaulis. Next base: position 945,991,936 of record CM076570.1, read on the forward strand.
AGTTGGTATATATCATGAAGGGTGTAGTCTAACTTATAGACGAAATGGGTTTTTTCACGACATTTTTTTTGTTAATTTTTAATCAAAATTCGATAAATATTTTTTAACACTTGAGATTAAATTATTTAATTTGTATAATTCAGGTGACCTGGAGATTTTCCAGGATGTTGAATCCATTTATGCATTAAAAAATGTATTTTAAACAACAAAAAATCACATTTTTTCTTCAAATTGCATTTTGGTAAATTCACGTAAAAAAGACTATTTCGTCTATAAGTTAGACTCCGCCTCCTTTCATGAATTTTTTTGATGTTTAACCTAGATTGATGCTTATATGTATTTACCAACCATCTAACTTAAACGAGCCTAGATCCATCTTAACTTTGCATCTATCAAGCACTAAAAGGGATCAAATCTCTCGAGGTGTAAACCTCTTTTTTGAGTGTAAAACTTGAGAAAAGGTTTGGACCTCGAGAAATTTGACGAAGTTAAGATGGATCTAAGTTAGTTTCAGTCGTGTGCAACCAAGGAAAATCCATCAAACATATGATTAATTTTATCAATAATATGTAAATACATTTAATATTAATATAACCATTCAGATGTGAATACATCTAATATTAATATAACCATTTTAAATATGCTAAATATGTCTGAGATTTATCTGGTCATTTTAATTTTAAATTTTCTTAGTTGCCTCAGTTTGTTGAGATGATAAATAGTGTTAATAGCTTTAATGATGAAAATTTATGAAAAAAAAATTGAATACAAAGTGACAATGTAATAGTGTTGAATAACAGAAAATGTGAATCATAAGAATGTAGTCAATTACAAATAGTCTTCATTGTGATCAATCTCAAAATATTTTTTTCTACTATTCTTATTGTTACTCTTGTTAGTTTTTTCATATTTTCATGTTGATTATATGAAAAGGATAGTTGAAATTGTAAACCATTTAAATATTTAGCTCGAGTTGTTGTAGTAAATATAATACCTTGTCTCCCTTGTTCTCCAATATTAATAGATTGAATTATTATAACACAAAAATCAATGTAAATTGTCCATTTTTTTTGTTCTTACACTAAAATCAATGTACACTACTAATCCAATCACTTTAAAAAGAATGTATCATCATACATCCAATTACATCAAATAAAAAATCAACATATACATTGAAATTAATGCATCTAATGCAAGAAGTCAAATAACATTAGAAAACAAAATCTACACTAAAATTAATGCATCTAATGCAAGTAATCAAATAGGATTAGAAATCAACATTTATACTCAAATCAATGCATCTAGTGCAAGTAAGAAAATAGGATTAGAAAACAAGAATCTACATTGAAATCAATGCATCTAATGCAAGCAATCAAATAGGATTAGAAATCACCATCTACACTGAAATCAATGCATTTAGTGAAGCAATCAAATAGGATTAGAAATCAACTACATTGAAATCAATGACATCTAGTGAAAGCAATCAAATATAATTAGAAATCAACATCTACATTGAACTTAATGCATCTAGTGCAAGCAATCAAATAGGATTAGAAATCACCATCTACACTAAAATCAATGCATTTAGTGCAAGCAATCAAATAGGATTAGAAATTATCTAGGTTGAAATCAATGCATCTAGTGCAAGAAATATTCTTTCCATCTCTGCCCCCTCCATCTATATCTATATCTCCATTTATTTCTCCTACTTTATCTCTTTCTAACATATAAATAGCTAAATAAATATTAATATTTGTTAAACATTTAATTTCTATAACTAAACTAATAAAAATATTAACTCAAACATTTTTAAATATTCTCCTACCACCACTCTTCCAAACAAAGCCTTAAAAAAACAAAAACACGCGTGGATAAATAAATTATTAACCAACCCACTACTTAAAGCCCACTTGATGATAATTATAGTGCATTTCCTACATACTTCAAAAGGTTACAAGATAATAACAACGTAACGTGTTTATGTGGAAAACCACATGTAAGGAGTTTCCTTCACCAAGTGTCTTATTTCCATGCATTGCTTTGTTCATGCAATGATTACGTTCCGCATTGTCCTACTTCCCTGCATTACTTAATGTGCTCATGTGTTCATCGTTTTCCTCATTCTATTCTGCTCATCCTGTCTACATTCATCTCGGCATCGTTACATTACTTTGATCATGTGTTCATTCACATGATCAAAGTTGAAAACCTGTCTTATTTCCATGCACTACCACCGAAGTTGAAAACCGCTTACTATCAGAACCGGTGAGCCTTATCCTGGGGGTGGTTTTTGGTTTTATAATATTACTTTAGATTCATTTAACTCTGGACGTATCATGGGCTGAATTGTGCTGTTTGGAATTGTGACTTTTACAGTAAAGAAGATGGACCTGGCTTTCACTTTATGTATGTACTTTTCCGACTCACTGACACTTCACTGGATGAAGTACAGTTCGAAATATTCAAAGTATGACGTTTTACAGCATTCCATAAGTGACTTTGGAATCTAAGTCACAAACATACAGCGTACCGATATATTCTCATTAGTTCTCTTTCTCATTTGTCAACTCACAAGTATTGCGAATTCAATTTTGCACCCCAGAGAACTCAACTCAGCCTGTCGGAAAAGATGTAAAATTAAAATAAGACTTCAACTTTTTTCTTTGCATGCAAATTTCTGGTCATCGACGAGTTTTTCTCTCCTATGGAGTTTTATCATTCACACAGGGAGAGAACCGGGTGGCGTATGGTCTATCAAAACAGGGGCCTTGAGTGCGGGTGGCCTTATCCATTACACACTCCTGCACGCGGACATCATTACTGCACAAGTCACTATCATTTTGCGTGACTACACTCATACCCACTCCACTGCATTTTTGTGGCACTGTATGTTTTTTGGTTTATATCATGTTGCTGTGTTTTTTCTTGCTTTTTTACAATATAGGTAATACTACATACTCTTTTAATTAAATGCATTTACTGTTTTACATCGTTTATATGGACTTTGGAACTATATACCTGGCTTATGACTTGGTTGTATAGACTTAGCTTTTTGGGAGCTCACATGTATTTAGAATATTCTTTCCAAACATGGTACATGGGAGACTCATTTGGGATGATGGTAGGGACAGATGATAATTGCTACTTTTCTGAACTTGTTAGAATGTCCAAACATGGTACATGGGAAACTCATTTGGGATGATGGTAGGGACAGATGATGATTGCTACTTTTTCTTTTCTGAACTTGTTAGAATGTCCAAACATGGTACATGGGAGACTCATTTGGGATGATGGTAAGGACAAATGATGATTGCTATTTTTCTAAACTTATTGGAATATGTACTCGTATATAATATAAATCAGATTTAAACATAGTTGTTAATTAATTTCACTGCTCTCAATTTTGTATGTAACAAATAACTAATTACACTTTTCACAATCCACATCCACACAATGATATCCAATATTTAAAAAGAAATTATGTCCATTCTTCCATAACTCCAAGGGGTTGGGCAGATATATATATATATATATATATATATCATATTTTAATTTATATATAGATTATAAAAAAACAGAAAAATACTATTGTATTTTATTATATCTTATACTGCCAATGGAATTTGCAGTATTAAGATTGTTTTTTTAGTATTAGATATATTTGGTTGAGGAGTTTTATTTCTCTTCTTTGGGAGTGGTGGTTTGGTCTCTTCACATGTGCTTGCCTTGTTGATCACCTCTTGGTTGCACATTTGATTGTTATGAAGCATGCTATCACATCACCATGTAGTTTCAATATACCAATTTATCTTGGTGAGGTTACACATTGTTCATAGTTGATACTCATAGCACCGCAGTTCCCCTCGCTCTCATCCCCCAAGTGGTAGATAATGTATTTACGAGGCAGATGTTTCATGATATTGTTGACGATTCCTAGTCACTTGTTGCATGGTGATGTTGTATTATTGATATCACAAGGAAGGAGTATTTTACATTAATCTGGATTGAATCATTATATAAATTTTCATCCATCCCGATGCATTTAGAGTAGAAAAAGTGAATGAATCAACTTAAAGGTGTAATTTTATCGATGAGAATGATTTTGGAGAATTGGTGTCTAAAACCTTCAAATGATATGTTGAGGCCCCAAATAACATTTTTGGGGGAATATTTTTTTTGTTGAAAAGTGGACCCCATGACACTTTTCTACACTTGAAAACCTTTCCAACAATGCAAAAATCGTGTTAATTAGAGTTAAGATGCAAGAGTTATGTCTCCCAAATTTTAATCTATTATGATTGACCACCATATTTTGAGAGGTATGTCATGTCAACCCCCATTACTTGTGGAAAAGGGGCTAGCCACATGGCCATTATGAAAAGAACTACATAGGGGTTAATTTGTCACTTATGTTTAAGATTGAATGGGTCAAATCTAATGCTTAGTTGGCCATTGCGTTGTGTTATTATTGGATACTAGGAAGAAAAGGGGTTTCATTCTATTTACATTCATTGTGTTCCATAGCAGAGCATAGTAGCCAAGTGTTGATAGAGAAAGAGAGTAACAAAGAGGGTTTATGTGTGGTTTGTGTTTAGTAGCATCCCATGGGCCATAGGTCTCAGTGGTTCCTTCTCCTTTATATTTGCATCATTTACATTCCATACAAAATGGGGCAGAGAAGCTTTGTCTTTTACTTGCATTTTTTTTCTTAAAAGGTTTCTTGAGGCATATCTTGGCGTTCAACATGCTTCAAAGCATAAGGAACACCAAGAAACTTCCAAGGAGGGGAAGAAGAAGTGGAAAGTGAGTAAGTATAAGAAGGCAACAACCACAACACACTAATGCAAACATTGTAGAAACCACTACAACATTGATGGTCACATAGAGGAGAAGTGTTGGAAATTGCATCTATAGCTCAACCTGAAAATTTGTAAAAAGGATGCGAAGAAAAAAATCCCATAGCCAATTACTCAAGTGATCGGGTGAAAAGAAGCTCAGACATGGATTAGAAGATTATCTACACGTCAATGCAAAATGGATGAATCTAAGTAGCCTTTAGCAATAGGAAGAAAAGGATATTAGTTGAAATTTTCCATATAAAGATACAAGCTATGAAGATATAGACACAAATTGATGCTTTGTTCTACTTAGGATCACTAGCAAATGAGTATGTTGGATTTTTACATGCATTTACTTATAGTGTCATTTGTTATGTTTTTTATTATAAAATAGAAGATAAAAGAGAAGATAATGACACAATATGATATGTCACAGAAGGTTTTGACTGGAGTATCATATTTAGACAAGGTTATCAAGGAAAAAGAATCTCACCTACAATAATGAATGAATGAAGTGTGTATCAATCCATATTTTATTTATGCATTTATCCAATATAAATATATATATAGTTATTGACCTTATCCTTTATATGCATATCAATATGATTTTTTTATTTACTTTATATATATGAAAAAAAAATTATTATCAAAACTATCTTTGATATTTATTTCATCATTCTCAATATTTATCTTAATTTTTTCATATATATAATATTGAATACTTAATAATAAAGATAAAGATATTATAACAATATATTTAATGAGTTTAACCTATTATTGGTTTAAAATAAATTGAAGTAGAAAATAATTGATAATCATTCATATCAATCACCAAATAAACTTAATTAACAATTTATTAATATTTAATTTTAATAATATTGATATTTTCCAATATAATCAATATTCTTATTTAAAATCCTAAAACACTTTAATAAAGCTAATTATTTTTTATTAATAAATTTATAAACAAAGCACATATCAATCTTTATTTTCAATGATGTTTTTATTTTCAAATTTTATAGATATTTGTGTTTATAATTTAAAATTTTAATAAAATTATTAATAAATTTAATAGCTTTTTATTATTAATAATATAAAAGTATATATTGTTTTATATATATATATATATAACAATTTTTTTTATTTATTGATTCTTATTGTATTGGTAGTAGATATGGTACTATATATTTATTTTGTCTTTAAGTGAATATTAGTTTGTTTTTGACCATTGGAAATTTAATTTTTGATATTTTTATTATTATTTAAATTTATTTATTTGTAAGGTAATTGCTTGAAGTTTCATTATGGATTGTTTATTAACTTCTATTTCTATTAGTTACTAGTTTTTGGGTTTTTAGTTTTTTTTATTTTTATTGAACTTTATTATTTTTTACTTTTTATATTTCTTAATTTTTAGTGATGAAATTTAACAGTACAATATTTTATTAGTTTTTTATTTTTATTTTTGTGTTTATTGTTTTTTTAATTTAATTCAGCTACATTCAAGTTAAGTTGCAGGTACTAGCAACTATGTAGCCCTTGTTTTAAATACTACATGAGAGATAAGGTTATATATTTAGTTAAGCATTCATGATTTTACAATTTAACCATTGGTATTTTTTTAAAGGTAATTTTTTTCTCTTAATTTATTTTTAGTTGCTCAAGTTTGTGTCATTTTTTATAAGTAAAGAAATTTTTATATATTAGTTTAATGTTTAATTTGATATTGATTTTGAAATTAAGTTGTATCCACCCATGTTGCTTCTTCCTAGACTGCTAGTGGCTTTGAACTATGTTTGGTTATGGCATCCTTCATCATTGTCTTCCATGAATTATAGATTCACCTATAGGTGTGGTTGTATTCACCTATCCCTACGAAATATCTTAGGTTTGTTGCCATTGCTAGGCCCACAACCTCCTTTTAACACTCTTAGGCTTGTAGCCCCTGCTAGGCCCACAACCTCCTATGAGCACTCTTAAGATTGTAGCCTCTGTTAGGCCCACGATCTCCTCTAGCTCTTCTTTATGCATTCAACCAGTTAATGAACTTATCAATGGTCCTTCAGGTAGCATGTTCTTCAAAAATGCGGTTATTCAACAACCTTCAACTCAATCCTCCTTTCTTGGATAGTGAAATATTAGATCCCTATTATCAAGCAAGGATTTTTCATCCATCGACATCCAAAATGTTTTTCAGTCACTAATTTTGACACTACTGAAGATAAAGATTTGATCCTGAACTTTGTTTCATGTCTTTGGGGAAATGTAGGCTTGTGCTTGAAACCTTGATCTCCCTCTTTCAATCCTTTGTCATAGGTCTTGACTACAACTCTTTTTTTGGTGTGGCTCTCAAATCTACTGCTTCATTTTTAGGATTTATTGTCTCGTCAAGCCTTTAGATCTACTCTTAAAAAATTTCAATTTCTTCTTGTCAAACTCAAAAGCGAAGTGTTGCAACATATGCCAAAATCTATGTGGAAATGGATTTTAGCTTATAATTCATAGATAAATTTATTTTTTCTAGAAAAGACTTTTTTTTTAACTAAAAAAATAGACTATGAGCGAGTCTCCCCATGGTGTATGGCTTGTTTTGAAATAGGCCATATAGCCGATAAGTGTCCAAATGAATTTAAGAAAAATAGGAAGAAATAGTGAAAAATAACTTGGTCGATTAGTTTTTTAGAGAATCAATAGCTAGTCTTGCAAGATAAATCTCTACCAGTTTCTCCTCCACCTCAAGAAATGACAATTTCTTAAGAAAAAAAATAAGAATAAGTTTCCCAAATCCCAAATATAAAGGATTTTTCCCACATGAATCGGGACAATAATTACATGGTAAGTCAAGCCATCAGCTAGTGGCAAGTTGGGCAAATGAGGTTGATGAATAAAATTATTTAACTCGAGAAGAATCACTAGTTCAAGATCCCCAAAACCTAAAATAACTTGCAAGTAATCCACCCACATCAAAACAAGTTTGGAAAAAGGTAGTAGAGAATTAAAAAAAAAATCATAACATCCCTTGTTCCGGGCCCTGTTTTATAATATTAAATTGTGACTATAATGCTAGTGTGAGATTCACAACTAGATAGAACTGAACATGCAAACACATCAAAATTAAATGTGTAATGTGATTGGTGGTTGAAAGAAAGAGTAGGTAACATAGATCCACTATCTGAAGGGAGGAAAATTAAATTCCTCAAAGAACTACGAACCAACTTGAGTTAATGTTGGATGTCAGTTGTCAGCCAATCTACCTACTCTCCCTTACCACATTCATGAGAAGAGATGGGGTATTATGGGCAAAAGACATGGCCCATCCCCAATCCTCTCACGGATGAAGGTCAAATGAATGGAGAAAACCATGGAAGAGATAGTAGGATAGAGTCGTTGTGGAGAAGCATAGGACATCTAGTTAAATGCAAGGGCTACTGGAGTGAAAGCAAAGGAGAAGTGCTAGTTGAGCTTAATGCTCAGTAATATGAGGTGATATTCCATGTATTGATATGTCTTTATGCCATTGTATTATTTGTCTAAGCCTGTGTGGTGAGTGGGAAGCTCAATGCTTGACAAAAACATACTCTTGAACAAACTTACAACAGTTTGTTTCACTCAAAAAAACTACCTAAACGCTCTCGCATAAGGAATTTAAATAATTCTCCATTTGAGAATTGAATCAAAAAACCAAACAGACCAGACCCACAAAAAGAGGATCTACAATTATTTTAGGGAGACTACAAAATCCACCAAATTTGGATTTACAACAACTCAATGGAAAAACTTAGTGGGAATCTCAAACCACCCATAAGACTCTCAACTAAGCTCATGATGAGACTCCTAACCTCTCATTGAGAATGGAAAAATAGTTGTGAGGTGGATTCTCACTCAAAACTATTTTCCCTTTTTACAAATTAAAGGAAAAATACATGAGTACTTAAACCCACCTAAGGTATTAATCATTTACAATTTAATCATGTGCACATTTTTTCAAAGTTTCCGTGAGCTTCTATTTGGTGTGCAAGGATAGTTTGTGATTCTTTATGTGCCAACAATAAACACCTTTCAAATTTATCGAAGGTGGAGATCCTCCTGAATCATACCTCCCCGCAAATAAATTTATGGTCTTCCAAAAGTGTAGAGTTAATGTAAATTTCTTTAGCTTTAAGAGAATACACAAACTTTGGAATTAACTCTTCCATAAAGAACCAATAACCCTTGTAAACTCCCAAGCACATCTACACCATGGAGAATGTAGAAATCTACAATAAACATGTCATTTTCAAAGTGTGAAGAAAAAGTACGTTCAATCCCTCACTCTCTTCAAGCATGAAATGATTGTATATAAGAATGGCATTCTGCCCACCAACTAGTGCACTAAACAAAAGGCCCACCTAATGAGCCTCTATTTCCATCACAAAATATGGTTCATCGCACCAAGACAGTCACCACATCGCACGAACCATAATGGGAGGTTTAAAAAAACCATGGTCTCCTTGAAATATTACACTATTGTGAAAGATGTGGCCATAAGTTCCCTCAACATAATACATTCATCATCATATGCACGAAATTCTTCTTGAATAACATCTAGTAATGCTACTTTTAGAGAATTCATTAGTGTTCTTAAACCCATAAGTCCTTGATATGCTTTAAGATTGCACTCAAAATTACATGAAAATTCAAGAAAATCACAACATCTACAAATTAGAATGCAAAACCCCAAAACCACCAAATGTGCAAAAAGTGTCTGAATGCCATCAACAATGTTACAACTTCCATGATTTCATCCACAGTTTCTAATAATATTTTATTTCTATTCCCATGTGGCACTGTTGCAAATTTATGAGAGGACACTGATCCTTGAATATGCATTGTGTCATATGCAGTATGTTGATGTCATTTGTCAATGAGCTGCAAATCATGCACCATAAATACCTAAAGTGTTTCAAAGGCGATACTAAGAGGCTCAATCATGTGGCTAGTGGGATCTATCGGAACATCATCCATGAATATGTAACAATTTCTCGTCCAATTCCGCAATTTAAAAATACAGGACCATATTTTCTCGTATTGATGCATAACAACCTGCCCACGCATTTATATGGAAACAAAACTTCAATGTATTCATTCTTATCATGGTGATTCTAACTCCATAGTGCCTGGAGCTCATCCATGATCATATTTCTATGTCCAACCACCAGATCGTTGGTGAGATAAATTGTTGGAACGATTATATGGCTCCCTTTCGCATAGTTATTGCCAATATTTTGTTCATAGTGGAAAGTGATTTTCATTCCAGCATAGTTAATATCTTTGGCATGCCATTGTCGTTGTACTTGTCCATATTTTTTCCAATGATTCCTTCACCGGGATATCTATGCTTGTATTTCGATTTACTTTCATCATCTAAAGCTAATTCCAATTTTGACCCAATGACCTTAGCAAGGTCCTCCCTTTTTAAAATTTCTTGGCTTCTACCCATTAGCTCTTGGCTCCTTCCAAGGTCTTCATTGAACATATCGTGATAAAAATGCATTTCATCGCTCTTGAGCCTTGCAATTCCAAAGTCTGTAATACTGAAATTTCCATCCAATAACACATTGTTGGGCTTTACATCTCCTTGGATGATGGGAAATCACACTCAAGGTGCAAAAATTCCAAAGCCTCAACAATATTAAGGATAATATCGAATATCTTCTCCCAATCCAACTAACTAGGTAAAGTCAAATCACCCTTCTCAAATAAATTATCTCGCAAGATCTTGTTCTACATATATTCATAAATGAGGATTCTACTCTTACCATCTACATAGTAACCCAAAAGGGTAACCATGAAAGGATAGCAAAACCCACCTATGATGGCCATCTCGTTTTAAATCTCTCGTTCACCTTACAGGGAAGAGGCATCGAATTTATTGACAACCACCTCCTTCGGATAAAAAATACAAGCTCCACAACTATAACTATAGGATTCAAGAATTAATGGTATCTTGTTGGCACTTCATAAATAGGAATGAACAATTCCCTTGTAATGAATACGATATGATAGTCACCCTTCGTCTTCTTCTCACTGAACCTCTGCAATCATCATTTTCCAAGTCCCATTGATTTTTTAGTTGATTACTTTTACAAAATATACAAATAGTACATTCCTCCAAATTTTCTCAAGCATATTAGGTCACTTTTATTCATGGTGTACACTAATGAAAAAAAACTTAAAATGATTTTGAAGTTGTTACATATGCATGACACATGAACTCAACAATGGAGATATGCCAACCATTTCTAACCAAAGCATTCAAATGGATTCTCCTTTCTGAACATGGTTTCTTCTTGTGTTGATTCTTCATTTATAGGCATTGAAATAATCTTTCATATGTTTACTCTTTCCTTGCATGTGCTTGAAAAACTCCCTTTCCATACTTTGGGAGGATAAGGGGATGAAATTTCTAGCATTTTCCAATCCAGTGACCACTCAACTCACAACGAGTGCAATAATTCAGTGACGATGGCTTCTTCTTTCCATTTTCTTTCTTGTGATCTGGAATTTTTCCTTTTTGTCATGTCTCCTTCCTCATAGACATGACCTTCCTGTACATAGTCATTCTCTTCGAACACTTGGAAACTTTATGATTGTTTATCCCACAAAATGAACACACAATTTTATGCCATAAATCGTGAATTACATTACCATGTTTCTTATAATCCAAAGGCACTTTAGTGTAGTTATGCCTATACCTTTGATGATTTTCTTTTTCATAGATATATCCAGGTGAATCTGATAGTGTAAGAATTCCTTTCAAAGTATCACTTGCTATAGCAGTTTTGGAACACTCTCCAACCTCCTTTTTACCATATCCTAATCCAGCATATCAAGGTCAACCTTCTAACTCAATTGGTTTTGTTATGCCTTGTCCATGGATTCCCAATCCCTTTCCTTCATAACCCATTTTCAATAATAGTTTCGCTCCAATTCCTTGAGTGTGCTTCTCGAAGGAATCAAAACTAGTATCTTCTTGTGATGAAATTGAGCATGAAAAATTATTGCATACCTCATTTACCTTAGCACTTTGATACTTCACCAAGGCCTCTTCTACATATTGTAATTGCAACTCCATCCCTTGAAGGCTACCTTGAAGCTCTTGCTTCTCATCTTCCAATGTTTTCAAATACTTCCACAACTTAACAGTCTCCCTTTTCTCATTCTACATCTCTTCCACCATTTTCATCATCGTTAAGAAACCTTTAAGAAAAACTGATTCTTTACAAATGTTTACAAAAAGAGGATCAAAAGGATTCTCATTTACTGGAATTGACATTTTCAGATCTTTTTCCTTGCTCAAGTTTTAAAATTTGTCACACTAAGAAAAAAACTTTTCCTACTCTAATACCAACAATGACCCTAGAATTAGACTATTGTAAAATTATTTATTGTCTTTAATCAAAGATACTTTATATAGTCCACAAATTCAGAGTCTTAATCATGCAATTCAATAACATATTTCTACTATAAATGTACAAAGTTAACAAGAAACAATCACATAGAGACAATTTGTAAACTCATCTTGATAACCGAGTTCACCAAACCCCCTAGATACGTCTTCGGATTCACATAATGCAGGAATCACTTTATTATCTCTCCTCTGAAAGAGGTTCTCTCCTTTTTACATCAAGGGTTGAAATCTTCTCACACTATGTGTCTAATGTTCCCAAAAGGGACTACCTTCTCCTCTACAAAAAAAAAACTTAAGGCTCTCACATAAGTGGTAATTCTCCATCACCATAAGGGTTCTGCTTATTCAAATAGTTTATAACATACTCTTAAACAAACTTACAATAATTCATTTCACTCAAAAATCTCCCTAAAATATCTCAGATAAGAAATTTAAATAATTCTTCATTTGAGAATTGACTCAACAAACCAAAGAGACCAAATCCACAAAAAGAGGATCTACAAGATTTTTAAAAAGACTACAAGATCCACCAAATTTGGATCTACAAAAAATTTATGGATAAACTAAGAGAGAATCTAAAACCACACAGAAGACTCTCAACTAAGCTCATGAGACTCTTTAACCTCTCATTGAAATTAGAAAAAATATTTGCAAGGTGGATTCTCACACAAATTTATTTTCCCTTTTTACAAATTAAATTACAAATACACGAGCATTTAAACCCACCTAAACCCACCTACAGTATTAATCATTTACAATTTAATAATTTCCACATTTTTTCAGAGTTTATGTGACCTTCTGTTTGGTTTTTAAGGATATTTTGGAACTCTTCATGTGACAACAATGAACACCTTTAAAAAAATTGAAGGTTGATATCCTCCTATATCATTTAATGAATGTCTAAATGGTGGAGATTATTGTTATGCTCATAATTTTCATGATATATTATATTTTATGATTTTAATGAATGGAAATATGCCTTGAAGGCCTATATTTGTATTGAATTAATTAGATTGTGTTGTGCAGTACTATAATATACCAAAGTATGTGTGTGCTTGTAACCACCTCCTCCCAAATTTACCCAATTTCACTGGCCTACTGGGAGGGTAAACATGAGACAAAGAGTAACTATGACATGACCCAACCTTGAAGCTTCAGTTATGAAAGTGGGGTTGACAACTGAAAACACACACACATTCCTCAAGGCTTATAGGGCACTCAAGGGCCAAATAACCACCCCAAGTAACTAAACCTTGACTTTGGGTTTTTTTTCTCTGAATTAACATCCCAACCACACACAATCCTGCAAGAGTGTAGTTATAGGGCTTCAACTGCACGGATGACACTGCTTCCATATATTTATAGCCCAAATTTTCCATTTCAGAGGATGCGGTCCTGAGATCTGAGCCACAATGCTAGGCCAGCCTCGAGACCACTACCCAAAACTATTTGAGACATTCTAGAATCATTATTGACACAATGACAAGGATAAACATTCAAACTTGGATCAAGAACTTGACCTCTACTACCTAGGACACACAAGACATTTTTTCAAACACATGGAAAACATGTAAGCTATAGCTCATGAATGCATATTTGATCACAATAGTCTGAGATTCATTTGAGAACCACAAAGAAGGCTCTATTCCCTCTCCACATAGCTGCAACAACACTTATTAGTCCATACGTTCATCAATCAATCCATAACTAAATGATTCATGACAATATCCATAGATGGTATACATCATTTAACCAGTATATAACCATAAAATAACCAGCATAGAGATCATGGAAACTCAACCATAATATCACCAATATCATACTACAAATGTTGTAGATCACAATAAGGAAATGTCTCATATTAACATAGGAAAACACCAACCAAGTCAAGGACTTCTGTAGAAATTATACAAAAAATATGTATAACAATGGATTCAATATGATCATGCAATATTTTAGAGCAAGATGGTGAATCCTTCTATCATTAATTTTCATAAATTAAACACGATTGCACAATCACACCAAGTAAGAGAAATAATCAAATCCACAACACATGAAATTTTTTGGGAAATAAATCTACTCAAAACCCCTCTATCTGTATTGTATAAAACCAAGGAATCATGAAACAATTACAACGCACTCTTCTCACAGGACTCTGTTTCACTCTACCAACTGTCTCACACCAATCCAGCCTCTGTGGTATTTGAATTTTCTCTTGGCGAGTGCCTTCGTCAGAATATATGCATCCTGATCCTCCATGGGAATGTACTGAAGTAAATAATGCATCTCTAAACACAAACTCTAAGATGTTGGTACCAGATGTCAATATGCTTATAATTTTCATGGAATGCTGGATTAACCGAGAGTTTTATGCAACTCTGGTTATCACAATGTATCACCGTCGGATCCATCTGATGATCAAACAAACAACAAGTATCTTCTTCATCCAGATGGCCTCACATGTTGCCTGAATGGCTGCCATCTACTCTACCTTAGCTGAACTAAGTGAAATTGATCTCTGCTTCTTGATGTACCAAGAAATTATTGTTGGTCCTATGCTAAAGATCCCTCCCAATGTGCTCTTCCTGTTTGATGGATTGCTTGCCCAATCTGCATTAGTGAAGATCAATCCCTCTGTTCATCTGTACCATAATCCATACCCTGTAGTGCCCCTGAAATATCTCAAGACATGCTTTCCCACCTTCCAAAAGAGCTTGGTCGGCTTAACCATATCTTGACTAAGCTGGTTAACTACGTAGCATATGTCTGGTCATGTGTTCACCAAGTACATGAGTGAACCCACAAGCTGCCTGTAAATAGTAGCATCCACTACATCACCTGCAGTAGCATCCTCCTTCCTCCAGTTTCATATAAAAAGAGTCTCCATGGGTTTACATCTCTCCATGTGGAACTTCCTCAGAATATCTTTGGCATATTTTCCTTGAGAAACAAATAGCTCCCCACCTCGTTGCCATATCTCCAAACCAAGGAAATAGTGGAGTCCCATGTCCTTAATCTCAAACTGTCTTGAAAGATCTTCTTTGCAAGAAGTTATGAGTTCCTCATCACCTGTCATAATAATATCATCAACATAAAGTACGATAATAAAAAGCATACCATCAACCACAATCTGGTACAAGTTTACACCCGCTTCATGCTTTGTGAAGCCCAACTCAGTGAAATAGTTGTCAATCCTGGTGTACCAAGCACAAGGTGCTTTCTTTACAGTGCTCTCTTGATTCTGCACACATGTGACTCCTTGTCAAAGGTCTCAAAACCTTCTGGTTGCTCAATGTACACTTCTTCCTCAATAAATCCATTGAGAAATGCAGTCTTCACATCCATCTGATGTATCTACCAACTCAACTGCGTTGAGAGTGCAAGGATAGATATAATCGATGAGTACCGTGAAACTAGTGCAAAATTATCCTCATAGTCGATCCCCTCAACCCGTGAGAATCCCCAAGCTACCAATATAGCCTTGTAATTCTCCACACTCCCATCTTCTACCTGCTTCACCTTATAGATCCATCTAGATCCAACCACTAACTTCCTGACTGGTCTTGGGACAACATCCCATACACTGTTCCTGACGATGGATTCCTACTCCTCAACCATGGCATCAACCCAAGTGGTTGTTGCACTGCTTCCTCAAAAGAGTATGGTTCTTTCACAATACACTTTCTCATAAGAGCCATGTAGCCAGTATACATGTCTAGTGAATGTCTCTTTCTGTGTTGTGATTTAGGTGCTCCTACATGTTCTGTCGCATCAAGTCTCAATCTATAGCCTCTGTGGTGCGCATCCTACCATGTCTGGTGGATGGCTATGCATGAGTGGTTTCTTCCACTCCATGATCCTCATCATGTGGATGCTCCACATATTGAGGTTCATCCTTTGGAACCAAGAGTTCCTCATCTACATGAAAATCAATCTCCCTCTCAAGGGACAATCGTATGGCTTTCTCCTCATCAAATTGTACATCCCGTCTGACAACTGTCATCCCATTGTTCGAAAAATACACCCGATAGTTGTGGGGAGTATCAGTGTACCCCACAAATATCCCAATATTTTTTGTTGGTTCTAGCTTCTTTCTAGAATCTTTGGTCACATGGCAATAGATATATGAGCCAAAAATCTTAAAGTATGAAACATAAGCTTTCTTACCAGAAAAATCCTCCTTTGGTGTACTCATGCTAAGTATCCAATGAGGACTACGGTTCTACACAAATACCATTATGTTGCATGCCTCTGCCCACAAATGCAATGGTAGGCCCTGATCATGTAACATAGCTCATGTTGCACCCACAATTATTTTGTTCTTTCTTTCTGAAACCCCATTTTGTTGTGGGTTATGAGGTGCAATCAACTCTCTCTGAATTCCCTCTTTGGCACAGAAGTTCTGGAATTCAATGGAGATGTACTCACCACCATTTTCCCTCCTTAGAGCCTTCACCTACTTCCCTATATCTTTCTCAACCAGTGCTTTGAACTCACAAAATTTTGAGAATGTATGATCTTTATTCTGCATGAAGTAGATCCAACACTTTCTAGAAAATATCTACAAAAATAAAATAATACATGTGCTTTGTTGTAGAAGCTATAGAGAATGATCCACACATATCTGATTGAACTCTCTCAAGGATTTTCGTTGCTCGGTTATTCTTCTCATGAAAAGTGGCCTTTGTATACATCCCCATAGTACATCCCTTGCATGTGTCTATCTGTGCAAGGGTACCCTTAGGAAGCCCCGTAGAAATATGTTGCATGACCTTCAAAGCACTATGTTGTAGATGGCCCAATCTCCTATGCCATAACTCACCCTCATCCTATCTCACCACTCTCTCTTCTTTACTCATCAATGATGTGCAACCATCTACATCAATTTTGTAGAGGTTCTTCACACGAACCCCAATCTTCTTAACATTTATTTTGGCTTTGTTTTGGGGCCCTTGTTTTGAATTTTGCATGAAGACAGATTTTGGATTGCGGATCGGCACGTGGCAGGTGCAACAATGGTAGGAAGCGGAGCTGCTGAGGTTGCGGAGGAGCAGGAGATAGGTGACGATGTTGGCACAAAAAAGTGCAGAAGAAGGGAAGATGTGGCAAAAGACAGATAGCAAAACTCATGTGCAACAGGAAGAAGCAGAAAGTAGCTAAGTAAGAACACAAGAGAAACTAACAGTTGTGTTGGCGGGTGAATAAATAGGCTGTCACCCAGCAGAAAAAGGGGAGACATGCACAGATATAGAGGGATCGGAGAGGTTAGAGCATAACGAGGCTGAAGAGCAGACACCCCAAGAGATCTCTGTTCTGGGCTCGACATTACTATATTTCCTGTGTCTCCATCGATCTGTTATTGCTGTAGTATCTCTCTCTCTATCCTGCGAGACCTCTGTAATGGAATTTGGAAGCTCATTCTGTCGAGAAATGTAACTCTTGATCCTGCTGACTGGTTATTAATATATCTGAAGGTTGTTGTCTTACCGTATGACTTGAATGTGTTGCATGATGCCTGTAGTAATTTAAAATTTTATTTTCTTAGTATCTACATGATGTTTGGATAAGATATTCTACGTACGATGTTATGTATGCGTATGATTCTGTGTTAGCTTCGAGTTGCGGATCCCTTTTTCGATATCAATCTTTTCCCCTCCTTCATGTGGTCACGGCATGCCTTGGGTGAGACTCTCTGCTCTTCAAAGTAGGGTGAAAATGCCAGCGTGGTGCTAGACTATAGCGAACTCCCTTTTTGGCCCAATCCCCGAACCTAGGTCTTGCCCGTGAGACCTGTTTCCTCGCCAAAAAATGGTTCCATTGTCAGGACCTAAACTTCATTTGGGGAACTAGATCATGGTATCAAGGATCTTCGAAGGAGAAATACGGAGATGGTGGGATAACCACCTGGACCGGTTTATAACTCAGCAAGCTGAGCTGAGAAGCCAAAAAGAGAAGGCAATCAGAGATCTAGTTCTCTTCTCAGATTCTGTCAGTGATACCTACGAGATCCTCTAGGGAAAGTTCCCCAACGAACTCTATAGCTGGTTGCAGAGGCCGCAGACCAAAGTGACTAAGGACAAATCACGGAAGATCAACCGCAAGTGGGTGCACAGAGATCTGGTGGCCCTTCATCGACTGGATACCGAATTGACCTAAGCTGTATATTTCTGGGTAGAATCTACCTTGGATGGATATATTGTGGAGTTTGCAGCGGAGTGCTACTAGTCGTTCTCCAGAGCCGAAGCTATATTCTGATCTGGACTAAGAGGGAAGTTGCTGAAGGAAATTTCGTTGTGGATAAAGTCCCTGATGGTGGACGAAGGGCTGATGGAATTCCAGAAATCAGGAATGGAAGCGTAAACCTCCAGTGCTGGGGGAAGGGCCTGAGGGACAAATTCTACACGAAATGTGAGGCGGGGGAGTAGGGAAATGGATGATGAAACTGCAAGGAGGTTGAGGGAGCGACGTGCACATCGGAGGGCACAGATCGCCGAAAGGTGGCGAGAAAGGGTGATGAGGGAGTTGAAAAGACAGAGGAGTAGTCAGAAGGATAAAAAGGAGGTGCCTCAGGAGATAGTGGACATGGAAGGCCAGGTGGGTCCTTAGGAGATGATAGGGATTGTTAAAGGAGTGTAGCGGGTACATGGGAGCCCAGCCAGGAGGAAGAGAGAGACGATGTCTGACGAAGGGGATGCAGACGCGTGCCCAGAAGAAGATTCCGATGTCAAGTGGTATTTTTCAATGCAGTAGTTACTCCAAGAAAGGATGGCATTCATATCTCCAGGTATTTCTACTCCCCAAAGTTCAAATAGCATGGATCCCTACCTTCCCCTGGTACTCTATAAACCCTTAAGTGATATTTTTGTTAAGTTAAAAGAGTTGATTCGATTGAATAGCAGTTAGTTGTCAGCAGCAATGCATGTAATAGTAGCATTACCAGTGGTATACTTACGCAACCAGGACCCAGAGGGTTCATTCTAGTTACACCCCCGTAAGGGAATATGGCATGATCATTCACTCGGTACCCAAATTTTTTTGGGCGGGGTAACGATGATGTGGAACAGCACTGGTACCTTTGTGAAGCCATATGGAGGGCAAGGCAGTCACCAGATGCAGGAAAACTGATCGAATTCCAAACCATGCTGAGAGAAAGGCATTGCGCTGGTTCATAAAGTGGTCAGAGGCCCACCAGAATCCAGCGATTGCAGACGTCAAGCGGGACTTTGTCAGAGAGTTTAAGCTACCCCAAACGGACCAGCAAGGTCTGTCCAAACTATGGGAGATCAAGAAAAGAGAAGGAGAGACTACGTGGGATCTGATGCGCAGGTTCAAAGATGTGATCTGAAAACTCAGCTACCCGATCGACCCGAATCATCAGAGGGACTGGTTCATCAAGGCTCTACTTCCCTTGACGCGAACCCCCCTCACTCAGCAAAAGATCGACAACTTGCAGGATGCATTGGAATAGGCTATAAATATAGAGGCGATGGCGGGCTACCCTCAGGAATATAGGGGAGGGGCGACCCCGCAAGACCCATCGCTACTGGGACTGCAACATCAGATTTCCAATCTGACCGAAAAACTTAAGGAGATGCAGCCCAAAAGACCAGCCAGACCGAATTTTTGGCGCACACATTGCCTAGTAGAAGGACAGGTGGTGACCGAGTGTCCTCGGTTGCGAAGCTAGGGAGTGGGGACCTCAACAGCGGCAGTGCAGGGGGTTCCACCTATCAGAGGACTTGCATAGATAAAATCGCAATGGGTCTATCCACCGCAACAACCGTATACCAGGTTCCCAAATCAACCGACCCAAGCCGCAACAGAGTATTGCAAAATTTTCCTAATAGTGGGTCATAAACCTCGAATGTGTCTGATTTTGCAGAAGTACTCCAATGTTCTGAACAACGTGCACTGTGAATTCTGCGCTTCTACAAATCACAGCATCGAACAGTGCAGAGCTCTAGATGCACTGGAATATCGATTAGATCGGCCCTCCTACAGAGTAAATGAGGCTCCCAGAGGCAGAGGCGATGGTATGAGGGGAGGCCATACTGGCGGATGGGGTCCGCTGAGATGCTACAACTGTGATCAAGAGGGACATGTGGCTCGAGAATTTCCCCTACCCAGAAGACCATGGTGTTCCCAGTGCTGCGTGAACACACACACAACAGAGGACTGCCCTGAACTTATCAAGAAGTGGGAGGAACGAGCAAGGTAGAGAGGCACGAATCTGGTGAACGCAGAACCTCGAGGGATAGTGATTCCGGCCATGCAGAACATAGCCATAGTTACGTGAGGAGGAAATAAAATGGGGGAGGATGCACGTGAGAGGGATCCAAGGCAGGTGATCAGGCCAGCATCCCTGAAACAACTGATCAGGATGGAAACGCAGAAGAAATATTTCCAGGAGGCTGCAGAAAATTTCGCCTAGCTAGGGGGAGACAAAGGTATTGAGTTACCTGTGAATAAAGATACGAGAGAATAGAATGCTACAGGGGCTCTAATCGAGGAATGGCTCCACCTGTTTCTAAAAATTGTTGACAACGCTTCAATGCGAGAACAGCTCAAGCATACCCTAGAGGAAGTGTTTCAGGGGAACGCAGGAGCGAGGGAATCCCCAGAAACAGCACCACAGTATGCACAACGAGTAAAGTGGAACAAACGAAGAATGGGAAAAGAGTTCCGGTTAGACACGTAGGTTGTTGGATTTCAGATCAGGGACACCATGCTCGATTTGGGATCCAACGTCAATATCCTACCTCGGAAGACTTGGGAAGCTCTAGGGCGACCACAACTGACTTATTCGCCAATCTAGCTCAGGATGGCAAACCAGTACTGCATTGTGTCGATCGGAAGACTCAAAGACGTCGAGGTAGACATCGCAGGGGTAAAGACCTACACAGACTTTGAGGTAATAGATATTATGGGAGACAGATCCATACCCTGCATTGCTAGGAATCGACTGGGCTTTTGAAAACTATGCCATCATTGATCTCAAGAAGGAGATGATGATTTTTGAAGATGAGAAAGTTAGAGTCACTCAGCCTCTCGACCTGTATCAAGGTCCGAGATATACAGAAACAGTAGATAATAGGGAAGATGCTCAGCTATTGCACAACTTCTATCAGATGACAGCAGGGAAGTGTTACACTAAAAAATGTCACCCTAACATTCTGCTGACTGTATGAGCTCATTGACACTCATACTTACCTCCTCTGCAAGCCTTACAACCTTTGTTCCTCATTCCAAGCCCTAAAAATAGAGGAAAAACCCTTAAAACTCAAAAAAGCCTTGGGTACGCAGTTAATATGAGACTTACCTGCGTTCTTAGCTAGGGTACGCAGGTAATGTGAAGAGGAACTGTGTTCTAGAACGCAATTTTCTAGTGTTATGCCTGCGAACTTCCTGTAAAGTCAAAAAAGCACGAAATCAAAGTGAAAAAGTTGATTTTTGGTCAATTCTGGAAGGTTCTAGATGAGATTTTTTGGGGATGAGTACGCTTTAGTAAGGTGCATGTATCCCACACCTTAAGGAACTAATCCCTTGATGTGAGAAGCCTATCCCTTTGAAGGAGGATTCTATCCCTTTAAAGGTGGAATCCTAACCTCCTCATCTGCTCTATAAAAGGAGGCATTGGGTAGCCTTTTGGGTTAAGTGAAGAGAAGTTTTGAGAAGTTAAACTAATGGAGGATTGAAGAATATTTTGATGGGTAAAATATTTGAGTTGAAGTGCTGTTGAGATTTAGATTTCCTTCTGCTGAGCTTTTGAGAGGAAAGATCACATACCTCTTTATGCTTCTGGAGGAAGAGTGCAAGACTTATCAAAGTAAAGGAGATTCCTGCTTCGGACCCCGGGAAGGCCTTTCGAACATCAAGGCTAAGGTTGTAAGGTTCTTCTGTATATTTTAAGATTAATACAATCAAGTTCTGTTTTTCTCAATAAATTGTCGTTCGATTGTTTATTTCAATAAGCTGTCGTTTGATCATTTATTTCATAGATTCCTTGATCACTATGATAGATATGTTTTATGATTATTTGTTATACAGGTGCTATCGATATTTTCTTGTTTGTGATTGCAGATCGATGAAAGATGATACTTTCTTGCGACAAAAGAGCTCTTGCTGCGACGAAGGATTATTGATGCGACGGAAGCACTATGACCACAAATAAGCATTTGGATCTAAGGTAGGATCGACACCTTCATAGCATTTATTTGTAAAACGAATATATTTAGAGAAAGACAAAATTATTTGTTCGTTTGTTGCTATATTGTCTTCTGACACTAGGGAGATCGGTCTTGTCCGCAAGAACGATTTATCCGTCCAACAAATTGGTGACTCCACTGGGGAAAGAACTTGTTGTTTTTGGTTCTCTTTTATTTTTGATTTAAGGAAAAGTTTTTCCCTGGTTTTTGATTGATGGATATCTGCCTGGGTAGCTTATTTTTTATCTATTTTTGAAAATTTTGAAATCTTTTAAGTTTTTCTTGAAGTTTTCAGGGGACCCCACTTTGTCTTCACACACAGTGCGGGCATCTCCGCACTTTCCTTAAGTAACCTGTGCGGGACCGCACCTGTTACTTCTGGGACCTGCGGACCTTGTTAAAAGTCTTGAAAAACTTAGATTTCTTCTTTCAGTTTAGTTTAGATTTAATTTAGGATTCTTAGCATCTACCCAGATCTGTATTTTTCTGTCAAAAATCTCTTGTTTCTAAGTTTCTTTCAGCAAATTCTTCATCTCATCAATCTCTATTAAGTTAATTGGGTGTTTTGAGTCTCTTTTTCGAGAAATTCTTAATTTTATTTCCTTTGGTCATTACTTGGAGGTTTGTCTCAGTCTTTTCACAATTTTGTCTCAGTGTTAATCGCCTTTGAGTGTTTTTTGATCTTTGGAACTCTCACCCGATTTTCTTGACTTCCACTTGATTGGTTTTTAGATTACATTAGAATCATCTTGTGTTTGAGAATTCTCTTGCATAGATCACATTTGCATAATTAGAATTCTCATTTTCAGAATATGAATGAAAAATGTGCATAGATTACATTTGCATACTTTTCATGTGAATTGTGCATAGATTACAACTGCATAGTTTACATTCTGAAAAATCAATCGTAGATTTAGATTAGTTTTCTTTGATTTGAATTTAGATGTTTTTATGTTTGTTTTAAAAAACACAAAAAAAAAAAAAAAATTGGGATTGATTTGCATTAGTTTTTCTTGATGAAATTAGTGCATTAGAGAATTTGTTATATTTTCTCTTAGTGATCAATTTTTTTTGCATTGTTGGAAGTGGATGGAAAATATCTCCTTACTTTAGTTAGGATTCATCGAATTGAAAAGATTACATTATCATATTCGATTGCATTCAGTTTTAGGTCGGGTCATAACACCATTGGTTTCATATCCATTTACCCTTTTGAGTAATAATAGCCTAAATAACACAACGCTTAATTAAAATTCACCTAGTAATTTTTATATTTTTAGGGCTCTTTCCACCAATATAGCTTAGGCTAGTGTCTTGGAATAGGTTTTAGTTAACTCTCCAAGACAGTAAAACAAACAAGTAGTCGATCTTGCGGTAGGAAAAATTCCAATTGTTGCATGTATGCTCTGGGAAGCTCCTCCTAAAGGAGTCAAGTACGAGATCATATCTGAACCAGTGAGGTAATCAATCCTTCCTCATTGGGAACGATAGTAGATATACATGTATTAAAAATGGTAAACCTCGGATAGACCATTGTCGAGGAGCCTAGGGTCACTTGTCGGTAAACCTTGGATTATGTCAAGGAGCCTTCAAGGGGATTGAGCTTTGTTACTCTACCCTTGCGTGTGTATCGGATCATAGACTGTTCCCCCAGGTATATTTGTTTCTATTGGTAACCTTAGTGGCCATAATCTATAGGATTATTTCCTAAGGTGACGGCGGAGGGAAGATCCCACTATACCTGGAGCAGACGTCGACTAGACTCACTTGGACTCTCCGGAGGGTTATCTTCACTCGAGATGGCATAGTGGAGAAACTTGCACCAGCCTGTTTCATTAAGCAGGTTGTCGGGGTAACTGTTCCAACCGCCCTTTCTGTATTAAATTCTACAATGTTGGATTTCATCACCAACTAGTGTTTTTAGTACGGGAAGTTACTGTTTGTGTGTGGTTTGACTCCTAGATTTGATAGCACGTGTTAATTTGTTTGTTTTTACTTTTAGAGACCATAGGTGTGAATTGTGAATTTTAATTGTTAGGTGTGAATTGTGAAGTGTTAATTTTAGTTTTAAATTGTTAATAAAATTCACTGAAGTTGAATATAATGGCAACTGTTCCGGAATTTACCAACCAAGGAATCCCTCTTAGTGAGAATCCTAGTAATTTTCCTTGCTTTGGAAATGTTGGTCCTCCTTATATGGCTACTTTTTCATTACCTGGATTTACAATAGGTTTACCGATATGGTTATTTTCAACTTCGTTGGCCCCGAATATTCCAATTGTTCCACCTCAACCGGATGCTTCACCTCAACAGAGTTCACCATCTCAACATCACCAACCTTCTGTTGACCCTTTACCTTCTTCGCCTAATATTTCTTCCTCCATTTCTTCCTCTTCGCTTGGTAAAAACCTTGACGCTAGTAACCAGGTGGCTAAGAAGAAGAAGAAAGGGAAGAAGAAGAAGAAGAAGAAGCAAGATAAGGAAGAAGTTAACCAACCAACCATGGCTGTAAGTGTTAGTTGTGTTGAGAAAACCTCCAACATGCATCATAAACCCAAATACCCTTGTAGGCTTTGTAAGGGTGACCACTTTCTTATCAATTTTCCTGGTATTCCAAAGATCTTGGAAGTATGGTCAGAAAAATCTCATCAACTTTCCGTTGAGCCATCAACCAGTGATAGTCAGGTTCCTGGGAAAAAGGGTAAAGTTAGGTTTCCTTGTAAGTTATGCAAAGGGAGTCATCAAACTCACATTTTCCCTCACATGGATGAAGCCTCAAAATTGTTGGAAAACCTTACTGTTCCACAGCAAGAACTTCCAATTGGTTACCGTCAACTTTCTCCCAACCTATCGTCAACTGATGGAGTGATTGATCTAATTTCAAGTACAGTCGATCCCACTCTTCCATTGGAGAGTGAAACTCATATCACTCAAGTTGATGATCCATTAGTTGATCAAGTGGTCGATTCGATTTCACATTCGGTCGATCCCATTCTCCCTGTAGAGAATGAACTTCATACCGCTCAGGTTCTTCTTGTTACATCAGATTCTTCTACGCCGGGGGGCATTTCACCTGTTTCTACAGAACCCCCTCCAAGTACTAAGGTCTTTTCCTTTGATTGGAATAGACTGACAGAACCTTCTCTGCCTTCCTCCATCCCTTTCCAAATCATTTTGAAGTTTGGTGGTAGGGACATACACCGCACACAGGTAGATGAAGGTGCTTCTGTTAGTATTTTATCCTCAACTGCTTGGAAAGATTTGGGTTCCCCTCAGCTTGTGCCTATTACGCAGAATCTGAAAGATTTTAACAAAACCATTAGTGAACCTTTAGGGATACTTCCTAAGTTTTCTATTACTTTGGAAGGTAAAATTGTTTGTATTGATCTTATGGTAGTTCAAGGCCCCTTGGATTTCAATTTACTCCTTGGGCGAGACTATGTTTATGCAATGAAAGTTGTCGTATCGACACTCTTTCGCGTGATGTCTTTCCCTCACAATGGAAAAATTGTGACTGTAGACCAGCTTTCATTCCCTGGTCTTGTTTCTACTACCAATAATCTGACACCCCTAAATGCTCCTGATTCTAAAGTGGTATCTACCCCGCCACGGGTTAATTATGTGGCAACTAGTCCCATGTTTTCAGTTACTGATGTAAGCAAGCCTCTCACTGTTTGCTCGTCTTCCTTTGACTTAGATCCAGTAATTGACATGGAAAACTCTATGGGATTATTTGAACGCGATGTTCTTATCCCTTTTGAGTCCCTTGACATGTGTTCCTTCCAGAGAATTTTTTTTCCATCTGATGAAGACCTCTTGGAAGCCATGATCAAGGTGTGTCCATTGACATGTGTTTCTTCCAGTTGGAAGCCATGATCAGTGGCTGCCGAGGACAGTTCCTTTTACTGTGTCAACCTCGTTAAAAAATGAATCAGTGGATGCCAAGGAAAGTTCCTTTTATTGTGTCAACCTCGTTAAAAAATGAATCAGCGAGTGTGAGGAGAGTTCCTTTTACTGTGTCAACCTTGTTAAAAAATGAATCAGTGGCTGGTGAGGAGAGTTCCTTTTACTGTGTCAACCTCGTTAAAAAATGAATCAGTTAGTCCAAGGATAGTTCCTTTTACTGTGTCAACCTCGTTAAAAAATGAATCAGTGTGTCCGAGGAGAGTTCCTTTTACTGTGTCAACCTCGTTAAAAAATGAATCAGTTGGTGTGAGGAGAGTTCCTTTTACTGAGTCAACCTTGTTAAAAAAATGAATCAGTAGTGTATGAGGAAAGTTCCTGTTACTGAGTCAACCTCGTTAAAAAATGAATCAGTTGGTCAGAGGATAGTTCCTTCTACTGAGTCAACCTCATTAAAAAATGCATTAGGTATGAGGACAGTTATTTTCCTGTGTCAACCTCATTAAAAAAATGAATCAGTAGGTTATGTAGGTAGATTAGAAATAAGTAGTTTTTGAGGAAAGTTCCTTTTACTGTGTCAACCTCGTTAAAAAATAAAACATGTTGCCATGAGCATAGTTCTTTTCCTGTGTCAAGCTCGTTAAAAAATGAAACAAATCCTCCCCTAATTGAGTCGAGTCTTTGACTAGACCTCGTAAATGTTAAGTAATATATTTAGGTTAGTTTTTAGGTCAGGTCTTTCATATGATCTCGTAAATGAACCTTCATTCCATCCAGCTATTAATTACCAGTAGTGTACTTAGTTGAATGAAATGAAGCTGGGGGGGCATGCGCTCTAGCAGTTACGCTTAGGGGGCATCAAGCATAGATTTCTCTCTGTTTCAAGCTTGTGTAAAAATGAAACCACTTTGAAGCATAGTTTTTCTCTGTTTCAAGCTTTTATAAAAATGAAACCTATCTTGAGTCAATTTCGGTTATTATTTTCAAGACTCGTTAAACTCATGAAAATCCCGAGATTATTTTGCTATCTTTCATTCTCGTAAAACACATGAAAATGCCGATTTCTTTCTGTCTTTTCATGCTCGTAAATTAAATTTAAAGTCGGCCACAGGAGTATATTTTTATCCCTTTTTTGAACTCGTTAAAACTTATGAAAAAGTGAAAACCATGAGTACATTTTTATCCCTTTTTCGAACTCGTTAAAACTTACGAAAAAGTGAAAACCATGAGTACATTTTTATCCCTTTTTTGAACTCGTTAAAAATTTACAGAAAAAGCGAAACTACTGAGTATACTTTTATCACTTTTTCGGACTCTTGAAAATTACGAAAAAGCGAAACCCTGGAGTCCTCTTTTAAGCCCTTTTCAGACTCCCTAAATATGAAAAGATCGCCGAGTACTTGATTATTCGAACTCGTTAAAGTAAATGAATGATCATCCTTTCAGTATAAGTTTACCCCTTTTACGGACTGAAATGGACTATTTACGAAAAAGGTATACGTTGACTAATTACGGTCAATAGAGTTCTCTCCCGCATTATTTTATCCTTTTTCAGGCTCGAGAGACTAAATTTATGAAAAAGTACACCCATGGAGTTTTCTTAAGTTTTTTCTTCTGACTCCCTAAAATTGAAAAACACCGAGTTTCTCCTATATTGGACTCGTTAAAATTTAACAGTAAAGGACCTGTTCAATTTTTAAACAGGAACGAACCACTCCTTCTTAGGGTTCGAATCTTAAACTAAGTTGGACTCATCCGAAGGATGAGCTTATAAACAAGCAAATGTTATCCTCCTCAAGCTTGTCAAAAATAAAGAGGTCCTAAAATTCTCATGTGATTTCCCGAAAGATTTATAATCTAATAAAGAGGTACTTGCCAGAAATGGTGGGGGAAAAGAGAGAAAAACGAACCGGTTTGTTACATTTTGATTATTCAGAAAACCGTTAACCACTCTTGAACACGACACTTTTGTCCACCTGGGTTGGGAAATCCTTTGCCTAACAGTTAATCAAACCATATTGAAAGTCTTGGTGGTTTAAGGTATTAGCTCAAGGTCAATTGTCACCAAGCCATCTGCGGTGTCGTTATGTGTTCAAGAGGACGATTCAAATAAACCATTCATACGCAAAATATCTGTCATCCATTTTGACCATCACGGGCTCGATCCTTGCCGATATATTTTCAAAGAGCAGTCTGTTTGTCTAAAAATTGTGGGCTTGCCTACAATGGATCACTTTCTATCAACGATTGCTCATTATCTAGGAATTTGATCTAGAAATCGTCGGTACCTTGAAATATGCATGCCTCAATGGAAGGTTTCTTGCCTTCGACGACAGGTTGCATCATTGACCTTCGATCAAGTGATTTCGTGACATGTTCGACTTCAACTCATTCATTCACATTTCATGGATTGTACTGGGTACTTTGAGAGCCATTGAAATTACTGGTGGTTACTCTCACACTTGTTAACAGTTTACATCAATGACTGGTAATCAAGTGGTTTCTACCATGTTCGACTTCAACACATTTATTCACATGGATAGAATCGTACTAGTTCAAGATGCAAAAATCAAGACCCTGGATCTAGTTTCTACCATCCAGGCTACGAGGAATTTTGTTATCATTTATATAGTGGACTATTCATAAACATATGGTTGCGTCCATACTGTGTCTACGTATGTCTATACTGATGATGTATTCAAAATCATTCCTGTATCAGAACAATTTAAATCAGTTTTCTAGTTAGTTTTGATCTGAGTATGGGAATGCCTACCTCAGCGATGATATGATTACATATATATATATATATATATATATATATATATATTGCATTGAATTTTTTTACAGGTTCTGACTGGGGTGTCCACAGGATGATCCTTGAAATGATAAAGTACTTCACTCTTCATATATGACAGACTTCATCTTCATCTATTCCAGACTTCGCACTTTAGGGGGCAATCTGTTACACTAAAAAATGTCACCCTGAAATTCTGCTGACTGTATGAGCTCATTGACACTCATACTTACCTCCTCTGCAAGTCTTACAACCTTTGTTCCTCATTCCAAGCCCTAAAAATAGAGGAAAAACCCTTAAAACTCAAAAAAGCCTTGGGTACGCAGTTAATATGAGACTTACCTGCGTTCTTAGCTAGGGTACGCAGGTAATGTGAAGAGGAACTGCGTTCTAGAACGCAATTTTCCAGTGTTATGCCTGCGGACTTCCTGTAAAGTCAAAAAAGCGCGAAATCAAAGTGAAAAAGTTGATTTTTGGTCAATTCTGGAAGGTTCTAGATGAGATTTTTGGGGATGAGTACGCTTTAGTAAGGTGCATGTATCCCACACCTTAAGGAACTAATCCCTTGATGTGAGGAGCCTATCCCTTTGAAGGAGGATTCTATCCCTTTAAAGGTGGAATCCTAACCTCCTCATCTGCTCTATAAAAGGAGGCATTGGGTATCCTCAAAGGGTTAAGTTTTAAGAAGTAAGAAAACTAATGGAGGATTGAAGAGGTCAAACTTAAGAAGATTTGAGTTGAAGTGTTGTTGAGATTTAGACTTCTTTCTGCTAGGCTTTTGAGAGGAAAGATCACATACCTCTTTTTGCTCCTGAAGGAAGAGTGCAAGACTTATCAAAGTAGAGGAGACTCCTGCTTCGGACCCCGGGAAGGCCTTTCGAACATCAAGGCTAAGGTTGTAAGGTTCTTCTGTATATTTTAAGATTAATACAATCAAGTTCTATTTTTCTCAATAAATTGTCGTTCGATTGTTTATTTCAATAAGTTGTCGTTTGATCATTTATTTCATAGATTCCTTGATCACTATGATAGATATGTTTTATGATTATTTTTTATAGAGGCGCTATTGATATTTTCTTGTTTGTGATTGCAGATCGACGAAAGATGATACTTTCTTGCGACAAAAGAGCTCTTGTTGCGACGAAGGATTATTGAAGTGACGGAAGCACTATGACCACAAATAAGCATTTGGATCTAAGGTAGGATCGACACCTTCATAGCATTTATTTGTAAAACGAATATATTTAGAGAAAGACAAACTTAGTTGTTCGTTTGTTGCTAGATTTTCTTCTGACACTAGGGAGATCGGTCTTGTCCGCAAGAATGATTTATCTGGCCAACAGGAAGAGGGAGGATTACATTAACCTGATAGCAACCGGCTCCGTAAGCTGGCGAAGTGTCCAGAGCTTGGAGCTGGGCTCAGAACTAGCTTGGGAGGAATGGCAGCAAGGCGGGTATGAGACCAGCACAAGGAGATGCGCCAGTATTGCAAGAATCCATTGGATTGGGGCTAAGATAAGGGAATACCCCACCTTGTCCAATATGCAAGTAGTAAATACCTTCATTGCAAAGGTAGAAGACAAGATATCGGAGGAGAAAAGAATACCACTCTTGGACATGGCATTACAATCCACCTCAGCCAGGTGGTGGAAAAATCACCGCAACTCCCTGTCACGGTGGAGTTGTGTTGCGACGACTTTGAGGGCGTGGTTTAAGGAAGACGAAGGACCTCGAAGCAAGCGAAGATACCAAGGAAATTTCGATCCGAAAGACCATCTGAAAGTCTGTCAGGAGAAGTGGTGAAGTGTGGGATACTCGGAGGGGCTGTGGGTACATCATTTTGTCCACTCCTTGGATACCATTCCGCGTGCCTAGTACTTAGAAGAAGAGAGGAAAAGGGGGACTAGTTCTTGGTAGGAGGTTGCAGACAAATTTGTTCAGTGCTTCTCATTTAAGGGGAAGATAGACCTGATATCCCAAGCATTATAGGCCATAAAAGGAATAATTTTTTTTCCCCGATCAGAGCGCAGACGGGAGGCCATTGGTGCTAAACCCCAATGGCAGACACAAGTCAACTTGCCAAAGGATTGATAGCAAGCCAAAAGATGACAATCTGGAGGACCTAAGGCACCTATACTTTGAAGAGACAGAAGGAGAGCGGAACATCAAAGAAAATCCTACCACCGAAGAAATACATCTACTTCCGCTAAGGACTAAAAAACTAAATATCGGCACGGAGGAAAAACCCAAGCTGGCTACAGTTGGGGACTACTGGGACGAGGAGACGACGAAGGAAATTTTTAGTCTCCTCCAGGAATACAAAGACCTATTCCCTTCATCGGTTGCATATTTAAAAGGGATCAAAAGGGATCTTGGAGAGATGAGGATTATATTGAAGCCGGACGCCAGGCCAGTGAATCATCGACCTTACTAGCTGAACCCGTGGATAAAGGAGAAATTCAAACTAGAGATCGACAAAATGTTGAAGGCAGGCCTAATTTTCGCTGCGGAAGAAGCAGAGTGGGTGAGTCCCATCGTCATTCAAAATAAGAAGGACAAGACAGAAATCCACATCTGTGTGGACGACCAAAGTTTGAACAACGCTTGCATCCATGACCCATTCCCAACCCCATTCAGCGACGAAGTACTAGACAATGTTGTAATGAATGAGGCATACTCCTTCACCAATGGGTTCTCAGGATATCATCAGGTGCACATCGCGGAAGAGGACAAGAAGAAAACGACATTCACCACAGAGTGGGGGTCCTTTGCATATCACGTGATGTCGTTTGGGTTGAAGAACGCACCTGCCATGTTTTCTAGGATTTTCATAGCCGCTTTCCGGGAATATATTCATAAGTTACTGGAAGTCTAAATGGATGACTGGACAGTCTACAACTTGCTGAAGGATCACACCACAATGCTACGCATAATGTTCGACTGGTGTCGGCAATTGCAAATTTCGTTGAACCTAAAGAAATGCATCTTCACAGTTCCGTTCGGAATGCTCCTAGGACATGCGGTGTGCAGGCAAGGGGTCTGTGTCGACCCCGCCAAGGTGGAAGTGATCGTCCACATGGAAGCACCGGAAACTGTGAAGTAGTTGATATCACTGCTAGGGCACACAGGCTATTATAGGCGGTTCATCAGAAACTACACGAAGATAACTTCTCCTTTGGAAAAGTTATTACGGAAGTCAGAGCTGTTCCAGTGGATGGATGACTGCAGATTATCCCTCGACGCTTTAAAGGAGAAGCTGGCAACTGCGCCCATTCTATTTCACCCAGATTGGGATAAGCAGTTCCATGTGCATATTGATGCTTCCAGTATTGCACTTAGGACTGTCTTAGCGCAACCGGGGGAGACGACAGTCGACCACCCAGTGTACTTTTCCAGTCACAAGTTTTCTAATGCAGATCGGAATTACACCACCACGAAGAGGGAGGCACTAGCCATTGTGTACTCGCTCCAGAAGTTCCGCCACTATCTCCTAAGAGGTAAGTTCAAATTCTTCACTGACCACTCTGCATTGAAATACCTAGTCAATAAGCCAGTTTTGGAAGGACGAATATGCTGATGGCTCCTACTCTTTCAAGAGTTCACCTTCGAAGTGATTGTCAAGCCCGGGAGGCTGAATGTCGGGCCCGATCACTTATCCCGGTTGGAGACTGGTGAAAATGAGGGCTCTCTAGATGATCATTTGCCTGATGCTGATCTTTTCCGGGTAGAAGCCATACCAGATTATTTGGCCTACATCGCAACATACCTCACCACAGGGCAGTGTCCTCAGCACTATACCCCGATCCAAAAACGACACCTGGTCTTCCGCGCCGCTGACTATCAACTGATTGCGGGGAAATTGTATAAGTTGGGGCTTGACGAGATTCTGCAGAGGTGTGTCCTTGACCATGAACTTGAAGCCGTTCTATGGGAATGCCATAGCGGCATCACGGGAGGACATGTGGGGGCGAAACCCACATCCAGGAAAGTGCTACAAGCTGGACTATGGTGGCCGATGGTCAATGCCGACAGTAAATATTTTGTCAAGAAATGTGATGTTTTTCAGATAACAGGGAGGCCCTCTCATAGAGACGAGCTCCCACTACACCCGGTGCATGTATTGCAACTGTTCGAGAAGTGGGCTGTCGACTTCGTCGGCCCCATAGCACCTGTAGCTAGGCATTCAAAGGCCCGGTACATCATCATTGCCATGGACTACCTAACCCGATGGGCCGAAGCCGTGGTAGTAAGGGATTTTACGGCAGAGTCGGTAGCCCGGTTTATCTTCGAAAACATCATCAGCAGATTTGGCTGCCCAAGGAGCTTAACCAGTGATCAAGGTACACACTTCCTTAATGAAACAATCAAATCGTTGCTGGACACTTTCATGATACAACATCACAAAAGCAACCCATACCACCCACAAGCCAATGGCACTGTCGAAGCATTTAACAAAATCCTTGAAAGAGGCTTGACAAAGATCTGCAATGCAAAACGGGATGAGTGGGATGAACGTCTGCCAGCCGCACTATGGGCCTACTGAACAATAGTGAAGCTCTTGACGAATCAAACACCTTTCAAACTAGTGTATGGCCGTGAAGCTGTGATTCCAGCCTAGTTCACCATACCGAGCCCTCTAATCGCCACATCCCTAAAGTTCTTGGAGGAGGAATCACTACATGAACACCTGAACGAATTACAGGAACTTGACGAGGTAAGGTTCCTTGCCGAGTTTCATCAAAATTTTTAGAAAGATAGGCAGAAGGCGTGGCATGATCGACACATTAAGAGCAGAACGTTCCAGATTTGTAGCAAGGTTTTGCTATATGATAGCAGGTTCCAAATATTTCCAGGGAAACTACAGATGCACTGGTTGGGACCATACTTCGTCGTCGAAATTAAGGATTACGGAGCAGTTCGGTTGGCTCAACTGGACGGTACTGTTTTACCTGGATGGGTGAATGGTGCATGCCTGAAGCCCTACCATGAATAAGTTTCTTTAGCTTTCTTTCAATAACTCTCGCACCCGAGAGAAGTTAGTAGAGTAGCATAGTTGAATAACTCTCTCGCACCCGAGATGAGCGTAGGTAGAGTCACTTTTCCATGCATAGGTCGTCAATAACAGCTGGGTTGCGAGGACCGCAATGCAACCGATTGTGGTCGGGGAGGGGCGCATCCAGCATGCCATCCCCGTAGGATAAGAAAATGTGTCAAGTGTCAGTCCCCATCATTTCATTCAGTACTTATGTCAGTCCGTAGGATCGCCAGGATTTGCAAAATAAATTTCCATAATTAGAAGTAAACTTGCAGTAATCATTTTTCCATAATTAGAAGTAACCTCAGCCGTCGCGTCTACCCATTTCCCCACACCACCGTCATCATATGTCAGAACACACCTCAGCCAGCAACTAATCACAATATTATCACCGTGGAGGACGCCAGCAAGAATTAATTAGTTATGTGGTCTCATCAACCTCACTTGTGCCAGTTAATTACATAGCCTGCATGAAGAAAAGCGTGAGAATTCTGGAGAGATCCGAGTTAGAGTTAGAAATTTATGAAGGAGAAAAGGAAATTGGAGAAAAACCAGAGTAGTGGAGGTGCCCCGAAGAAGAGAGCCAAGAGAAGGGGCCGAGAACTATTCTGCAGGTGTATCAACGATGAGCAAAGATGAAAAAAGTAAATCCAACAGTAGTATAACAGTAGCTATACAATAGGATTCAAAAAATGGAGTCCCTCGTTGGGAAGTATGATAGTGCAACTCTAATTGACGCAGACCTCATGGAATCGTTTGAGTTCCCAGCGCTCAAAAGACAAGTGTACATTGAGAGCCATACAACAGAAGCAGGATGAGCGGCAGCAAAAATCTTGCCTGAGTTTCGAGGTATCCAGCAGTCCTCAATATTGAATTTGAGGAACCTGCCAGTGTTTGGGACAATAGGCGCTGCCATGCAATGTACCAAATTTTTGCTGAGTAGAATTCAGAACGATTCCCTGTGGCTGTGAAAAGAGATTCCAATCCATGCCGAGGACTTTCGCAGGCTGACAGGGCTCTCACAGGAAGGCAGGGACGTCTCTTCAGCATTCCAAACCATCTCTAAAAGAGCGAAGAAGTTGGGGGATATAGATTATTATGCAAAATATGGCACCCGAAGGGGAGGAAAAGGGGCGAAAATTGAGCTCATCAACAAGCCATAAATCAGGTTCGCATGCTACCTCATTTCCAGTAAGACATTGAGGCATTACACCAAGGGGGAGTGTACCTTGGACACCATTTCAATTGCGGAGCACTGCGTCCAGGGGACCAGGCTGAACTAGTGCTCCTTCCTGCTGAAGGAGCTGTTCGAGGCATGTGAAGATCATTACAAGAGGGCAACAGGATTTATCTACGGATACCTGATAGTAGCGTTGGCCATGTGGAAGTGGCATTCCCCGCTCATCAGGGTGCCGGTAGAGATAGCAGAGGATCAACCGCTGGAAATGAAGTTCGTTCCATGGAAGGTGTCGGGAGACCCCAGCACCAAGGAGGTAAACGCAGAGGCCTTCCAAATTTGGTATGGCTTAATGGTTGATGTGGTGATGAGCCAATAGAGGATCCCCAGGAATCTGCTGGACAGATACAACGAGCAAGTCTGGTTTGGGGTCACACACAAGCACACGTTGCTCAGACCCACTTGTGTGCCAGAGGCGACATTCTAGATGAGGCTGTTGAAATTCCAAATCAACGAAGAAGCCTTCCACACCGAATTTTTTTCATGTCTGGGGGTTGCGATGGAAGTCAAAAACTGGGTATACACATACAATTTCAACGGGATGCTACCACATCCATTTCCAGGCGAAACGGCGGCAGAGGCAGAAAACAGGGTATCCAACCTACAGCTCCTCCCAATCATTCAGAAACTAAATACCAAGGTACGAAGCTCCAACGAAGTGCTCCAAGTAATATCAAGTAGTGCCACTCCATTCCGAGTTTTTTCTGAATTTCAAGTTCCTCAGTCAACCCCGCTTCCAAACACGACCTCCATCCCCACACCCATTCCAAATGTATTGTTTAGTTCACCAGGTCTAGTAACCACCCCGCTGGGGGAAAAGAGTAAGTCCGCGAAACCCATAGCGGCACCCAAGGCCAAGAAGGCCAAAATTATAGAATCCAATCCGGTGGTCGACCTCACAGAGGAGGATCCACCCCGACAACTGAGCACAGGGGTACTCATCCAGGAAGAACGAATCGCCGAGACAGGGGAAGCAAGCAGGTTCCCACCTCACCATTCCATTAACCCCTTCAATTTCCTAAACATCCGTATTTCACCACCTCGTACCGACCCACTCCCACCTACCACTTCATCCACACCATCCAACTCATCCGCCACCGTATCAGATCCTATAATTTGGAACCTACTCAATGGGGACCATGGGATAGAGGTTGAGTCGGGTACCGAAGTGGTACCACCATCCAACCCTGCTATGGACCCCCAGACCACTTTTACCGACCTAATCACACAGATGGAACAAATAGTTGCAGACATAGCCGGACCAATCCCTGAGTCTACTCCGCTCCAACATCCCATCCAAGCAGATCAAGGGGAGCGACTAGACTTGAACATGGCGGACTTTGAACCCCATCAAACTCTGCCACAGTCGCCTCAAGGTCAATCAACAAGATCGGTTTCTAGTGGGCAACCACTTCAGGAGCGACGGCCAAATCAAGGCACTTCAAGGGCTGAAAGCATGGAGACATGGGGAACGGCTCAACTGTACCAATTCATCCAGAGGGTAGCCCAGCAGGCAGAAAGGCTCCACTCTGAGCTACAACAGAAATGTGAGCAACAGCAGCAGTAGATAATTGCGCTTACTGAACAACGTGAGCAACTCACAATGGAAAACGGGCAGCTACAGAATCAGATTGACGAAGTGGCCAGGGCTTTCAAGGAAGTGTGGCCTGCAGTGACGACCCACTACAATCAGATGCCAGTAGATGTGAAAGAAACGGCAGTAGTAGAATGATCAATCCACCTCAAGGTGGCATAATCCAACCTCCACCAGGAGAATACAGAGCTCAAGGTGGCATTGGCAGCACGATCGGCGCTGCCTGACCCAGTGACAGTTTACACAGCACAAATCTCAGAGAAACAGGGCCAAGTAACCAAGATGCAGGATGTTCTCTGTACTGCAGCCAAAGATGCCTACAACCTCCTGAAAGGTATACAGGAATGCTCAACAGCCCTCACCGTGAAGACACAGCCAATTTCGGCCCAATTGCAACAACTCTCCAAAGAAATACAAGACGCCACGAACCCCTCGAAGTTGGACAAAATCTATGCCCAGGCGGATGCGCTAGAGGTCTAGATTCAGCAAGTAGAAGTGACGTCGACATCTGCCAAGTAGGAAATTCGGGAGCTTCGCCAGCCCATACAGATCAGTGTCTGAATGATGCAGCAGTTGGCCGCTGAGGCCGGGACCCAAGTCAACACAGTATTCAGCACTGTACCGGCGAACGTAAGGGAGGAAGCTATTACCAGGATCACGGCGGAGACAAACGCATTATTGCAAGGGTGGTAGCAGGTTGTGGTAACTTTCCACGAGCTTAAGGCTTTAGATTTGACCAAGGTCCCGGATTTGGGGCCCTTGTTTGGACAGCAAGGAGAAGGTGCGTAGCAAGAACAGGGCACAGGGTCAGGCGGACCCATGGAGGTGGAGATGGTTCAGGATAATTGACTCAGGACGAGTCAAAAGGATGTGGTCGAGGCCTGTTGGGGCCCTTGTTTTGAATTTTGCATGAAGATAGATTTTGGGTTGCAGATCGGCACGTGGCAGGCACAACAACGGTAGGCAGTGGAGCTGCCAAGGTTGCAGAGGAGCAGGAGATAGGTGACGAGGTTGGCACAGACAAGTGCAGAAGAAGGGAAGACGCGGAAAAGGACAGATAGTGGAACTCATGTGCAACAGGAAGAAGCCGAAAGCAGTTGAGTAAGAACACAAGAGAAACTAACAGTTGCGCTGGCGGGTGAATAAATAGGCTGTCACCCAGTAGAAAAAAGGGGAGACATGCACAGATACAGAGGGATTGGAGAGGTTAGAGCAGAACGAGGCTGAAGAGAAGACGCCACAGGAGAGATCTGTTATGGGCTCAACATTACTGTATTTCTTGTGTCTCCATCGATCTGTTATTGTTGTAGTATCTCTCTCTCTCTCCTACGGGACCTCTATAATGGAATTTGGAAGCTCATTCTGTCGAGCAATGTAACTCTTGATCCTACTGACTGGTTATTAATATATCTGAAGGTTGTTGTCTTACTGTATGACTTGAATGTGTTGCATGATGCTTGTAGTACTTTAAAATTTTATTTTCTTAGTATTTGCATGATGTTCGGATAAGATCTTCTACATACGATGTTATGTATGCGTATGATTCTGTGTTAGCTTTGAGTTGCGGATCCCTTTGCTGATACCGATCTGTTCCCATCCTTCATGTGGTCGCGGCACACCTTGAGTGAGACTCTATGCTCTTCGGAGTAGGGTGAAAATGCCAGCATGGTGCTAGACTACAGCGGACTCCCTTGTTGGCCCAATCCCCGAACCTGGGTCTTGCCCACGAGACCTGTTTCCTCGCCAATGCTTTGTGATGAAGGAATGCTTTCCCTTCACTAAAAACCACATCATATCCTCTATCCTCCAACGTAGCAACTGAAACTAAATTCTTTTTCAAGCTTGGTACATGCATGAAATATTTTAATAAGAAAGGCTTACCAGACTATCTCTGGAAAGTAACTGTACCAATCCCGGTAGCTCTATATCTCCATCATCACCCATATCGATGTGCATATGAGGATCCTTCTTCTCCAAGCTACTAAAGAGTTCTTTGTCTCCCGTCATGTGGAAAGATGCACCACTATCCAAGTACCACACTGATCCCATCGCACTAGACATCATGCATGTGATGAGTGAGAAGTCAAACTCGAATTGTGAAGCAAAAGCATCACCCACTACAGATCCTAAAGCCTTCTTGTTGTTCTTCTTCTTCTGTGGACAATTAGTGGCATAATTTCCATGCTCGTGAAAATGAAAACATTTCACTCTGGACATGTCACGCTTCTTGCCTTCTTTGTCAGTCTAAAATTTGGAATAGGATTTATTTCCCTTCCCCTTCTTTCCCTTACCAGCAAAGGTGCAATTTTCCTCATCATATGTCTTGGATGAGGATCCATCCCTATTATTTCGTTTGAACTCTTCTTGTACCAAATTCGACCAAATTCGCTCCCAATCTGGTAGCTTCTCCCTCCCATTGACAGAATCCTGATAACAATGCCAGCCCTTGGGAAGGCCTAGAAGTGTTAGGCTCACCAAGCCGTCATCAGCTATAGTAATCCCAACACTTCCAAGCTCCTCTTGACATTGGATGAACTTGGTCAATTATTTCGAATAGTGTCGCCTTTCTCCATTTTGATTTTCATAAGCTTGTCCTTCAGTGCCAATTTTTTGTGGTCACTACTATTCTAAAACAAATCTATCAAGGCCTTCCACATTGCATATGGACTCGCCTTTCCATGGAGACTTTATAAAATGTGATCTCGAATTCCCTCTAATAAGATCCTCCTCGCCTTTGCAACCTTCTTTTGCCAAGCACCAAGAAGAGTGGCGTCTGTTGCTGCGGGCCTTGGAATATCAGTGTCAATAAATTATTTCAACCCGTTGTCCTTCAGAACTGC
Organism: Pinus albicaulis; assembly: GCA_034641835.2. Lineage (NCBI taxonomy): Eukaryota > Viridiplantae > Streptophyta > Pinopsida > Pinales > Pinaceae > Pinus > Pinus albicaulis. The sequence continues at coordinate 946,031,832 of CM076570.1, forward strand.
CTCCATTTTGTCTTTCCATGTAATATAATTAGAACTTCCATCGAATTAATATTCCAATCGTAATCCAATGAAATCCATCTTGATCTGCCTCTCACACCAAAGAATATTTTTGTAAATTCGAATGATTTTCATCACAAACTCAATTTTGTCTCCCCTATAGTGATTTATGGCACTCTAATACCATGTGAAATTATACAAACAATATGTATACCAATGGATTAAATAAAATCATGCAATATTCTAGAGCAAGATATTAAATCATTCTATCATTAATTTGCAGAAATTAAACACGATCGCACAATCGCACCAAGTAAGAGAGAGAATCAAATCTACTACACATGAAATTTTCGGGGGAAATCAATCTACTCAAAACCCCTCTATCTGTATTGTATAAAACCAAGGAATCATGAAACAATTAAAATGCACTCTTCTCACAAGAGTTTGTTTCACTCTACCAACTGTCTCACACTGATCCCAACAAAATCGACCAACACTTAGCCAATTTCCTGCCTCTACTTAGAGTTCCTTGCTTGCGCAATTCTAAGAACAATTGATCCCTATTAATTAGGAAATTCCACTTTCCAAAATTGAAAAATACATCATGGGAAATCTTATGGTTTTCTAATTATGCGTCGACAATTTACTAATATTACAACTGATAGATAACATCCCTTTAACCTCTGTCTCAATTGGGTCTTCATCAAAATTGACATGCATGAAACTATTCATAGTAAATCGTTAGTCACTTGACAGATCACTACATGTGAATTAATTCTAATTTAATTCACTTGACCTCTCACTAGTACAACAATTAGTTACAACTAGTTAGACTAATTTTAACTCACTTAATTGAGTTAACTGATTTCTCATCTATTAAAATAATACACTAACTACAACTTGGACTCTAAAACAAATAGAATCACTCTACATGCCTCACCAACCACCCTCAACTTGAATTTAATGAGCTAACTAAGTCTATCACACTTAGTTAACTATTAAAAGTGATTATGAGATCAGATTACAATTTTTTGTCCAATTTAATTAGGAGAAAATTAAATTAGACACACATTTCATATTGAATTTTCAACAACTTCCATGTACCACCCGACCATAGATTGGGCTGAACCAAATCTCTCTTTTATCCAATCACCCTCACACCATATTCCAAGCATGAATGTGGGATATCATGGAATAAACCAAATTAAACCAAACCAGGGCTTCCAGAGTCCAAACCACATCAACCCTCAACAATATTGATTCCACCTCCATAGTTGAACATCACTAACACCAACCAGACTGGTCTCTTCCCAAGATTTCTAGGGCTCCTGGAACTAGTAACTCAATCCACAACCTTTCAGGGCTCCAAAGCATTTGTCCAACCTAGTTCCAGGGACTAGTAACTCAACCCACCAAGGGATCTAGAGTATTTGTCCCAACCTAGGCTACAGGACTAGTAACTCAACCCAATTTATTCCAAGGCTTCCAGAGTGTTTGTTCTAACCCATATCCATAAGGAATTATGAGCACCAATCAGAAATAATCGAGTGGAAAAAACCCGCAACACCATGGCTATCAAGGAAATGAAAATGCAAGGAAAAAACCACTGTCAATCTCGCCAATCCTCCATGTCAATGACAACACATAACTAGATAATCACATGAATAAGCCATGCATCCAAAAATAGGCAAGGAAATCACACATGCAACCTGCTACTTGAAAAGCAATACAACTGTAACCACTGATCCAACCATTCCCTTACTCTGTCTTACTTTCCTTTTGCTTCTCTCTCCATATCCATTGTATGCCAAAGTTCTCCAAGAATTCTCCAATATTTATCTAAGTGTGTAAGAGTGTGAGAGAATATAATAATAGAACAGAGATCCAAAAATTGAACTCGCAAAATTTGTGAAATAATCCTCTTAAGATTGTTTATCCTTGAGGCCTCTAGTTTCTTCATTTTCCCTTAAATTTCCTTCAATTTCCCTCTGATGCAAATTTGTGTCCATTTCACTTCCTTTTCTCCTATTTTCCTTTATTTTATAAATAAAATTCGAATTTTTTCACTTTACCTTTGTCAATATATTTTCCAATTTCCATAGCCATTTATTAATCACTAGTTATACCCATCACTATGTTGTGCCCAACATTGAGCTTTGAATACGTGTCCCATGACCTAAGTCTTATTTCTATTTACATGGAAAATTAACCAGTGGTTGTTACTAACCCCTCCCCCTTAGGAAAACACCATCCTTGGTGTTCAATGACACCTATAAACCAAAATAACACATGTTTCCCATGGAGATTTATAACACAACTCGATGCAGCATTTACATCATATCATATGAACATCATAACACAAAAACCATACCACTTATTGGAGATTTATAACACAGCTCGATGCAGTATTTACAACATACATATGCATATACATATAACCAACACAAGCATCAAACACATATACCATAGTACATTTTCTCAACCAGTGAATAGAGAAGGATACAAACCCTGCATTTGATCATCCATCTCCCATGTATCTTCATTGGGCCCAAAGGGCTTCCACTGCACTTTAACCTACTCAATTTCTCTATTTTGTAGCATGATTTGTTTCCGTTGCAATATGCATTGTGGTTTTGGATGGAATTCTCCCTCTTGTTCCACATGTAATACAGACCAATCAAGCCAATGATTAGCATCATGTACATACTTCTTAAGCAATTAAACATGGAAAACACCATGGACTTTCACTGTCGGAGGTAGTGCAATTATTTAGGCCACTACTCCAATCCTCTTAAGGATCTCAAAAGGCCCACAATATTGAGATGTCAGCTTATCACATGCCCCAATACTCAAGGAAATCCTCTTGGGCTCGATGCAAAATTACACATGTTACCCAACCTAAAACTCTTTATCTCTTGAATACCCTATGCTTATCTGCATAACTCTTTTTCTTGTTTTGTGATGCCTTCAAATTCATCTTAATAACTTGAATTTCCTACTCCATCTCAGCCAACATTTCTGGTCTAATCAATACCTCGTTCACTGGATCATTCTAGTTGAAGGGAGTATTACAAATATACCCATAAAGTGCCTCACAAAAACTCATCTTCAAGAATTTATGATACCCATTATTATACATAAACTCAACCAGTGGAAGATACCCTTCCCACTTTTTTTGTTGATGCATGGCATACATCCTCAACATGTCCTCAAGAATCCTATTGACCCTCTTTGTCTATCCATCTATCTGCAGATGATAAGTTGTACTATACGATAACTTTGTCCCAAAACCTACAAACAACTCCTTCCAAAACTTGGAAGTGAACTTGGCATCTTTGTCAGATACAATATTCTTGAGAACACCATGTAATCTCACCATCTCCCTAATGAAAATTTGAGCTACCTCACTAGTTGAATTTGTAGACTTAACTATAATGAAGTGAGCTACCTTACTTAACTTTTCAACTACAACCATGATGGAAGCGTGCTTCTTTGATGTTCTCGACAAACCTGTAATGAATTCCATGGAAATGAACTCCCATTTCCACTCTGGAATTAGAATCAACTGCAATAAACCACTTGAATGCTTGCACTCTTCTTTTACCTGTTGAAAGTCCAAACACCTCACAACAAGCTCAATCACCTCTTTCTTCAAGCTTGACCAATGATAGGATTACTTAAATATTGTCAATTTATTTTGATATCCCAGGTGACCTGAATATGGCTTGACATCAAACTCAATACTCAATTTTTTGGTACATGTCATCTTCTTGTGTTTCCTACAAGATCCACTCTTGTAAATCTGTCCCATAACAACTCATTGTTGCAATGTGATTCACATGTACTCTTCTACTAAGAGCATTTGCAACCCTGCTCTCCTTTCCTTTAATGGACATGAACTCAAAGTCATACTCACTGAGAGTAGCCAGCCATCTAGATCTCTTGGCATTCATATTAGGTTGGTCAAACAAGTACCTCATCACACTATGATCACTCATCAAAATAAACCTCATGCCAAGAAGATAATGCATCCACATATTCAAGGCATGAATAATAGATCCCAACTTAATATCATGAGTCACATAGTTATTATCATGCTCATTCAACTTCCTTGACTCACAAAATACTACATGTGCTTCCTACATCAGAACTACACCAAGTCCTCTATTGCAAGAATTTGTGCATACCACAAACTCTTTATCTGGATCTGCAACCTTCAAGACTAGAGCATTTTTAAGAAACTACTTCAACTGCTCAAAAATAGATATACATTCCTTTGTCGATTCAAATATCTTTCATTTTCTCTATAATGATGTAATAGGATGGGAAATCTGTGACAAGTTCCTGATGAACCTCTTGTAATAACCTGCTACTCCCATGAATGATCTAACCTCATCCACTTTCCTAGGAGATACCCATTCCATGATAACTCTGATATTTTTTGGATCCACTGCTATACCTCCCTTCAAAACAACATGCCCAAAGTAATGAACTTTTTTCTAAAATAAACTACACTTGTTAAGCTCTGCATACTTTAGAAATTATACAAACATGTGTATATCAAAGGATTCAATCCGATCTAACAATGTACTAAAGCTATATTTGAATCCTTCTACAAATCAATTGCGGAAATTAAACACAAGTACAGAAAGAAACAAATCAAACCACAACACAGATATTTTCTTGGGGAAAGCTTACTGCTCAAAACCCCTCTATCATATATTGTATATTCCACAAGGAATCATGAAACAATTACAATGCACTCTTCTCACAAGAGTCTCCTGCAATCTGCCTATCATCTCACATTGATCCAGACAAAATTGGGCTAACACTTAGCCAATTTTCAGCCTTCCTTTCTCATGCAAATCCTGATTAATGCAATCCCTATTCTTTAGGAATTTCAGCCTTCCTCAACTATGCTAAGTATCATGGGCATATTGTGGTGTTTTAACTACTTCTAGGCAGTCTGCTAATATCACAACCGATAGTTAACTTCCCTTTAACCTTTGTCTCAACTGGGTCTCCACTGGAACTGACATGCATGCAAATATTAATAGTAAATCATTAGTTGCATGGCAGATCATTGATTATGAATTAAATAATATTTAATTCACTTGATCTCTCACTAGTGCAACAAATAGTTACAACTAGTCCAATTGACTTTAACTCACTTAACTGAGTTAAATGATTACTCATGCATTAAACGCATGCACTTAACTACAACTTGAACTCTAAAACACATAGAATCACTATGCATCCCTCAAAAACTATCCTCAACTCGAAATTCATGAGCTAACTGAGTTTATCACACTCAGTTAACTATTACAAGTGATTATGAGATAAGATTACATTTTATTGTCCAATTTAATTAAGGGATAATTAATTTTGACACACATCCAATTTATTAAATAAATTTAATTTCACACTGATGTATATCTAGGACCCATTACTACATGACCTGTGGTGCCACACTAGTGTAGGTGTTTTCATGTTGCTTCTCGATGCCAATTTCACTGTTTCTTGTTGCAAACTTCAACACATATAACTGATGCTCTCTCAGTAATCTTAACATTGTTGCTATATGTTATGCATGTTCTTCCTCATCTTTATAATATATGAGTATGTCATCAATGAATACTATCACAAACTTGTCCAGATAAGGATGAAATGCACTATTCATCAAACACATGAAATTAGTTGGAGCATTAGTAAGACCAAAAGGAACCACAACAAACTCATAATACCCATACCTAGTCTTAAATGTAGTTTTGTATATGTACTATTCTTTGATGGATACTTGATGATATGTTGATCTCAAATCAATATTCGACAACATTTTTTCTCCCTTCAACTGGTCCAAAAAGTCATCAATCTACGACAAAGGACAACTTTTCTTGATCATCACCTTGTTCAACTGCTTGTAATAAATGCAAAAACTGAGAGTATTATCATTCTTATTCACAAACAACACTAGTGCACCCCAAGTTGACATACTTGGGCTAATGTATCCCTTATCGATAATTCATTGAAGATGAAACTTAAATTACACCAACTCTGGAGTGTCCATCCTATACAATGCCTTAGATGTTGGTGTTTCTCCTAGCATCAAATGAATAGAAAATTCCACATCCCTATGAGGTGGTAACTCTAAAATCTTGGGTGTACATCTTGAAACTTCTGCAAAATCGGATACCTTTTCAGGACTTAAACGTCCTCAACATCCTTCCATTTTTCACTGGAAATATGAACTACAAACAATACACATCCTTTCCTGCTATTTCTCTTTTCTTACATATCTATAACCATTCTCAATGATCTAGGTTTATTCTTACCATGCAAGATTCTCCTCTCACCATTATCATCCAATCACCCAATAACCTTATCATAGAAATCCACTTTAGTCATGTGAATGTACAACCAATCCATACCCCAAATAATATTATATGATCCCAAAAGAAGCACATTTAGATGTGTTTATGTAGAAATACAATTCAGCTCAAATGCACAAGATATTGCCCAATGATGAACCCTTTTCTTGGTACTTGTAGCCAATTTCACCAACCAAGACTCTGCATGCATTTCTTTATTGAAGTAACACTTATCCACCAAGTTAGGACTGATATAACTATAGTTAGATCTAGGGTCAATAAAAATAGAAACAACTTGATCACAAAGCTCACCTTCCACCTCGATAATAAATGCCTAATGATCAACCTACCTATTATCCAATGATGCATAAATCCGAGGAATAATATTTCCAACATCCCCAACTTTTTGTGGCTCTTGAGCATTGTAAATTTGTGGCATGCCACCTTGATGTTTTGGACAATCTCTCTTGCGATGCGCTTCACCACAAGTCCAACAATGCAAAGGCTTCCTGCCATCACCCTTGTTCTGATCCTCAGACTGTAATCTTTGTCCTCTGTCAATTTCATTTAATTTATCATATGGCATTGCATTCTCATTATTACATGCACCCTATGGTCTTTTTCATTTCTTATCCCATTTTCCCTTGTCCTTGTCATTACCTTTCCAACCTTGATTAGGATCATACTTACACTTAGACTACTCATAACAAATCTTCAACTTCCCAATTACTTCCTCCAATGTCTAAATCTCATCATACTCAATATTATCCTTAAATGCTAAAGGAAATCCACTAAAAAATCTTTGAACGCTCAGCCTCTCATCCTTTAGATATGGTACATACCTCAATAACTCCAAGAACTTAGTCATATACTCTTCATCTATCATAGATCCCATCTTGAATTCATAGACCTACTTAGCCTTATCATCATAATACCTCTCTCACAAGTACTTATTTTTGAAGTGTTTTTTGAACTCATGCCAACTCAATTACTCTAACTTGATTCCTTTGACATAATTTAGGTCTTCCCATGAGATATCCAATTTTCCCTTGAGACTGAATATAGCTATCATGGCTTCATATTCTTTGTGTAACCATGTATCTCGAATAAATTCTTCATCCCAAGTAGCCATGATTTTTCATCCTTCGGTTTCTTGACCTCTCCATCAAAGGTAGGACGTTTGGATTTTTTGAGCTCATATGGCAAGTACTTATTCTCATTACTCCTGTAATAATGATAACGATGATGGACATGTTGTCTCTATGAACTAGAACTAGAATAGAACTTGAAACCAATACCTCTCATATCAGTTGTATCCATCCATCTACCTCCTCTAACTGTGTCATCCTTGTCCGACCTATTACCTCCATGAGACCTGCTATCGTATGCCCCATTAGTCCTTTCCTAATGTCCATAAATGATCTATGGTTGTCCTTATCTTTGAAAATATGGTAAAATTTGAAGAATCATTTCATTGACCCTTTAATTTTTTTCCTGTGCCCTGGAAATTATTTCCTTTGATTGAATTATCTTGTCATTATCATCCTTAAAAATTCTAATCTCTTCCTTTAAACTTCTCAAAGTATTTTCTATGTTAGGAGAGTACTCATATTTGTGTTGCTCATATGATCTATAAAGAGAGTCCTGTGAACTGTAATCCACCATTTTTATTTTCATCTTTGATCTTCTACTTCCTAGAAACATACCATGTCAGATAAACCAAATATAAATATAATAAACATACCTTAGTGAATGTAACAGTGTCCTCTCACATTTACCTAAGTTACCATCCTCCTAGGGTAAACATGTGACAAAGAGTTACTATGATATGATTCAAAACCCCAAATATAATTAAGGAAGTGTAATATGAAAACCATAACCAAGCTGGCCTTCCTCAGAAGCTACAAGACTCCCTGGGGAATAACCAACCAGTTCAGGTTAACAACCCCTAAGTTAACCTACCTTTTAACTAAGCTAGACACCTAGACACACCAATGAAAAACCCTCCATGTGACTGAAACCTTCCATTTACATGCACAACAAGGGCATCCATGCTACTGCGGAATTTTTAGGTAGTTTTGTGTCAGCGACCCTGAATTCTAAGCCACTTTTTCAGGGCTAGGACTCAGGCCTTTGCCCAGAACTTGATGAAACTATCAGAAATGATAAATAACTAGATGACAAGGCCTCCAATGAAAAATTGAACACAGACATGACCTAAAAAGGGCTAGCCATGAAATACATTTCATTAAACACATCATGAACATGAAATGTATAGGTAATAAATACACATCTGAACATAGAGATGTCATACTTATTTTAGAATCATCAAGAAGATTTGATGCCCTCTCACAATAGCTGCAATATCTTATATTAGGTGTTACATTCATTATTCATTCATTTACTAATCAAAACATAATGAGATCCACAGCTAAGATCTGTCATAAAACCATTCTTATAACCAACATAATAACAATGATATAATAACCATTAAGAGCATATAATAATAAGAGAATTTATACATAGTACATAATAGGAAAATAGGTCTTATTAACATATGAAAAATGAAACTAGGTCAGGTACTTCCACGTACAACCTGAACATAGATTGGGTTGAACTAAATCTTTCAGTCATCCAATCACCCCTAGCCATATTCCAAGCATGCATGTATTATGTGGGACTCACAACAAAACCAACCAGGGATTCCTCAGGCTTTACTATGTATCCCACCATTACCGGTCAAGGGATTCCTAGGCCTAAAACCCTCATCTTTACATTCAGGATTTACCATGTATCTTGGCAAGGGATTCCTAGGCCCAAAAAATAAAAAATCATGGATGCCTCTGGATTTTTCCACCTAAACCATGAGTAATTTGTTTGTCTCTGCCCTCTAGGATATACCGTGTATCCCTCCATTACTAGTCAAGGGATTCCTAGGCCCAACGAGGGTATACACAACCAGGATTTACTATTTATCTTACCATTACTGATAAAGGGATTCCCAGGAATTGTGATTTTGCCTGAGACCACCCCACTCAGTATCGAAACCTCTTTAGAAATCCAGCTCAACTAAGTAAAAGAACCCCATCACACCATGGATATCCGAAAATGGCAAGGCAAGGTTGAAAACCACAGTCACACCTGGAAAAACCCAAGCCAATAATAGCAATAGAACCAAATACACACATTAATATACCATGCATTCCCAAACTAACAAGGAAATCATACATGCAACTCGATACCTGCAAGTAATATTGTTGTATCTGCTTGATCCAACCCTTCCTTGCTTGATATTTTCTTCCCTTATCTTTCTTTTCTCCAATGCTAGAGTTCTCCAATAATTTTCTAAGTGTTCAATAGAGAGAGAGAGAGAGAGAGAGAGAGAGAGAGAGAGAGAGAGAGCTCATACTCAGAAGCATTTTTATCAATGAGGCCTCTAATTTCTTCATTTTTCATTATTTTCCTTCATTTTCCTCCTCACATGCAACCGATGACCTTTCACCTTCATTTTCTCATAATTTCTATTATTTTCATAAATAAAATGCCAATAATGCCTCATGCATTTCAAAATCCTTTTCCATTGTCTTTTCCAAATCACTTAGCCATAATAAACCAAACAAACACCCACTAGGATGTTTTTCCCAACATTCAAAATATGTGTCTCATGAGCTTGGTCTTATTTTTTCCTTTATTAACTTTATTACATGAATTTTTAACCCAGGGATGTTACATATTTATCCCCCTTAGGGGAACACCGTCATCTATTTTCAATGACACCTACAACCAACAAACCGTTGAAAACCAAAACATACTTCCCATGCAGCTTTATAACTTAGCTCGATGCAGTATTTATAATGAACAAGCTATTGAAAAGCATAACCAACATGAAAAACATGGAAACATAACAACCAGGCCACTTATTGGAGCTTTATAACACAGGCTGTGGTGGTATTTACATACAGATATATATATATATATATACACACACCAAAACTGCTTTTCCTCAACCAGCAAATTTGGAAGGATACATAGTCTGCATTTGATCAACCATCTCCCATGCAGCTTCATCAGGCCAAAAGTTCTTCCACTGCACTTTAACCTGCTCAATTGCTTGGTTCTAGAGCATGAGCATATTTCTATGCAGAATACATTTAGGTTCCGAATGGAATTCCCATTTTGGCTCCACCTGCAATACATACCAATCCATCACATGATCAACAAATTTCACATATATTTTAATAAATGAAACAAGGAAAACATCATGGACTTTCACTATCGGAGATAGTGCAAATTTGTAGGCCACTATTCCAATCCTCTCAAGGATCTCAAAAGGCCCACAATACCAAGGTGCCAACTTCACACATGACCCAATCATCAATGATATCTTCTTGGGCTTAATGCACAAGTACACATGCTCCCCAACCCAAAACTCCTTAAATTCCCTATTTTGATATGCATAACTCTTTTTTTCTATCTTGTGTTTCCTTTAAATTCTTCTTAATGATGTAATATTCCTAAATTATCTTGCAGCTAATAGGAATATTAATTTTTCTTTTGAAATCTAGATGCATGAATAATTGAGCAAGGAGGCTCATAATTTGCTCAAGTATGAATAAAAATCCATCCTAGTGCGAAAAAGTATCATGAAATAACTGGATCAAGCATCCACATGTGTGAACCATGTCTAAACTATGTGGACAAGGTCAAGTTTGACCAAGTCAACAGCATTTATTCTCAAAGAGTGGATCCTAAATAAAGACAGCTCAATGTGAATAGAAATCAAGCTAACCAGTTAAAATGAAGATACCTTGAGTGTGGAAGAGGTTGACCACTTGACCAAGTCAACCATGACCATATCTACAACGCAGTCTAGATGCATTGAACCTCTTGGAGGGACAGCGTAGTTCTAGAAGGAGGTTTTACATGTGAAAGAGGCTAAACTAATGAAGTGGTTTAGGGTTTTGACAAGACTCCAATCTTATAAAAGGAGGAGAGCAACATGAAGGGGTTGTTGAAGATTATTATTTCTGAAGGTATTGTCTTCTCAAACATCCCTTGTTGGATCTTCCTGTTCACGAATCCCACCTCCTTCCTTGAGCATCTCTTGGAGGAGACTTGTGCTATTTTTTCCACATCAGGTTTTTAGGCCAAGCTTCACCTTACACCTACAGTGCTAATCCTTTTGAGGGTTGGGTTATCCTTGTGAGTTGCAGCAATGGAAGACACTAGATCTACTCAGATCTAGCCTATACTAGTGGCTCTTCTCAATGAGTGTGTCTTTTAACCTCCTGGGAGAGTGCATTAGCTAATTGTGCTTTATATCTAGACCTTGGCATCACGCCAAAGCATTCTCAGAGCCTACAGCGCAGTTCCTCTCCCTGGACTGCGTTATTTGCAAGGAGAATTTGCAGGGTGTTTTTTCTACATTTTGGAGGAGAGATCTCCAGTGATAGGAATCTTCCTCTCACTGTGGTGATCCACAGATTGGCCATCCAATTCATGTTTGTTTCAGATATGATCTGATGTACCATTGTATTATTCAGAAAGTTTTGAATCATTCTGCAGATCTGCAACCTTAGATCTCATATCTACTCTCTGTGCTTCATGTTTTGCACAAAACCCCAAGGGGAATGTATAGATCAGCATTTATTGTACACATATCTGTATTAGATCTAAATTTTTATGCACATATCCGCTCTGGATCTTAAGATTAATAAAATTCTACTTCAGCCCCTAAAAATAATGGTGTCATGGTTATGCAGTCTTTTCTTATGGTTGTAGCACCTCATTTCTGAGGATTTTTCCTGTATAATATAATTCTTTCTCTTGTACAATGTATGAGCTGTAATGTAAATATGATTTGCTATTATAATACTGATTTTTTAACCTCCATATTATCCTACTGCTTTGCTTCAGTGGATCTGCGTTATTTCTGAAGTAGTCCTTTGCATATAGCTACAGCCCCTCTCTTTATGTGATTTTCAGCTAGACTAGTTTGTGGGAGATATATTTAACCCACTTAGTCTGATTTTTTTTTGCTCTCCTTTTTGATTTAGATCCTAGATGAGCTGATCTAAGGGATATAGGAGTTTCAAACTCATTTCTATGCACAGAATTCTTAGAAGTGCGTTATTTCAGCAGGCTTGCTGAGCTGTTCCAGATTTGGAATATTACAAATGACCTGCATTTCCTATTCCATTTCTACCAACATTTTTGGTCCTATCAATACCCTATTCAATGGATCACTCAATTTTATTGGAGTATTACAATTCCACCCATAAAGTGCCTCAAATATACTCATCCTCAATGACTCCTAATACACATTGTTGTAAGAAAACTCAACCAGTGGAAGATACTCTTCCCATTTCCATTATTGAAGCATAACATACATCTTCACCATGTCCTCCAAAATCTTGTTGACCCTCTTTGTTTTTTCATCTATTTTCGGATGATAAGTTGTGTTGAAGGCCAACTCTTTACCCAAAACTGCAAATAACTCTTTCTAAAACCTAGAAGTGCAATTAGAATCCATGTCTGACACAATATCATTTGGTACACCATGAAACCTAGCTATATCTTTGATTAATACCTGTGCTACATCACTAGTTGAATATGTGGATTGCACCGTCATGAAGTGCACTACCTTTCTAAACATTTCACCACAACCATGATGGAATCATGTTGTTTAGATTTCCTCGGAAAACCTGTGATGAAATCCATGGAAATGGCCTCCCATTTCCACTCTAGAATTAGAATCGGTTTTAGTGGACCACCTTGATGTTTGCACTTTGCCTTTACCTATTGAAAATGAAAAAATATACCCAAAATCCCTACCACTTTATTTTTATGAAAATAGCTCCAAAAATAGAATAAAAGAGAGATCAACACCTCAGAATTAATAACTTTGAGGGGGCAACCTCCTTTACATTACGTAAATGAACAATTATTGGATGATACAAATGAAAAAACCTCCTTCTAAATATAGGAGTCCATGGGGTCACAATATAATCCTAGCTAACCTAACAATAATAATGTAAGGACACAATAATAACAATATGGGGGTTACAGGGGTACAACAATAACAATAAGGGGGTTACACTAACAAACATAACGGACTACACTAGTAATCTAGGGACCTAGCATGCCCCTCTCCTTCAAAAAATTGTTTTCCTCAACGCTTAAGTAGCTCTCAATGCTTCTGTATAAAATTCTCATCCTCCCATGTATAATCTTCAGTGGGTAAGTTATTCCACTTGATGAGATACTCTAAAATTGATCGATTTCATAGCTTTCAAGTTCTTGTTTCCGTGACTGCTTAAGGTTCCAATATGATTTTTCCATCCTCATCAAGTTTTGGAAATATTGTTTGAACTGGAAGTTTGTCACCTATAACCTTCTTTAAGCATGAAACATGGAAAATTGGATGCACTCGCGAAGAGGCAGGAAGCTCCAATTTGTATTCCATAGTACCAATCTTTTGCAACACCTTGTAAGGACCATAGTACTTTGGTGATAATTTATTATCCTTCTTAGATTACTTGAGGGACATTTGTTTGTATGGTTGTAGCTGTAAAATACCGAGTCTCTTACATCAAAACTTCTCTTGCTGCGATGTCGATATGCCTGTTGTTTCATTCGATTTTGTGCCAAATTTAGGTTATCCTTTAAGATTTGGAGAACTTGTTGTTGATGCTTGATGTGATCTTCCACTGCTTGAACCTGATAATTTTCTCTTAAATATGATGTGATGGACAATGGATGATATCCATAAAGTGCCATAAATGGGGTCATTTTTGTTGCAGTATGGAAGGAATTGTTATACCACAATTCAGCTAGATGCAACCACTTGACCCATTATGTTTGTTTATCAGATAAAAACAACGAAGATATCCTTCCAAAAATTTGTTCACTGTCTCAGTTTGACCATCATATTGAGGATGATAAGATGAGCTATGAGTTAGTTGAGTACCCAAACAAGAAAATAATTCCGTCCAAAAATTTCCAGTAAAAATGGGATCTCTGTCGCTTACAATAATCTTTGGGTTTCCATGTAGATTTTGAATTGTTTCCATAAATACAGTAGAAAATGTACTTGCTTTAAACGGATGAGATAATGCACAAAAGTGTGCATACTTGGTAAGTATATCAACTACCACCATGGTGACACTCTTTCCTTCGGACTTAGGTAAACCTGTGATAAAATGCATTGAAATCTCCTCCCAGCATTGACTTGGAATGGATAAAGGTTGTAGAAGACTCGGGTTCTTAATTGTCTCAAATTTATTTTGCTGGAAAACCAAACATTCTGACACAAACTTTTGAATATCATATTTAAGGCCATCCCAAAAAAAATCTTTCTTCACCGTGTGGTAAGTTTTTAAAATTCCTAAGTGTCCTCCTTGTTGATTAGCGGTTGTCATTAATGTGAACCCAAGCAGCACCAGGGGCTAACCTAATATTGCATGGGAATTTTGGTCTACTAAATTACTATATTCTGGGTCAATAATCCTTTTGATGGTTTCTACTTGTCGAGATGTTTCCATTGATATATGGCATGCCACATAATTCTTCACGGTTTGAGAGATATTCATGTTTGAAGTTTGTAACCCTAGTTAGTGGGATAAAACCCCATGGGTTTGTGGCATGGGTCATTGAAAAGTCAACAGTTAATCATTTTTAAGCTTTTAAAATCCCTCCCATGTTCACTTGTTGAAGCCCCTCTCAACCTAAGCATTTATATAAATTGGGATCCTCATATACTCCTTATGTAAGGATTTCTCTACCTGAAACAGGTCATCGTGGAATTTTTGCTCTAACGTTTGTTCTACAAAGGTTCAGAAGCTAAAAATTTTATGAGGTGAAGAAAAATCCTGAGGAAGCTCCTATAAAAATTTCAGATCAGGGTGCGCAACATTTTTGTAGATATGATCCTTGGAAGTCAGTGTTTTTGTAGGCTCTTGAACTTCATCTCAAAGAAGTGACATTGGGAAAATCGTCATAACTCTCTCTCTGAGTATCAGATTGGACTTTTGTAAAATGTGGTAGATAGTGCACAGATCTTAGTTTTCACTGTATCGATTTTAGATCCAAATGAATCAATCTTGACACGTGGCATGTCATAAAAATTAGATCTACTGAAATAGTCCATAATTAGGTCATTGTGAGAGATTGGGCATAACTCTCTCTTGAAGAATCCAAATTGGATCAGACCTATGGCATTGGAAAGAAGACTCAAATTACTAATACAGAACCAAAAATCACATATTAGGGAGCTGAAATAATAGAGATACACTAGATTCAATATCAAGATCCTAGAAGGAAAGAAAAAGCTAGATCATGTGTTGCCAAGGGCTACAAAGGACTAGACTGTCTAGGGAAAAAAAGCAAAGAAAGGTGCAGCAGAGGGTAGCATGACAAGAGAAGCAACCAAGGTCCATAACAGTAGCAAGAAGTTCAACACATGAAGTCTTCAAGTGGGAAGCACCACATACATTCATTGTAAAGGTATCATTGTACTAAGTCATTGTAAATGTATCATTGTAAAAAATTATACAAGTGTCTATCTGCCAAGAGTTGAAAATGTGGTTTCGAGAGGTCTATGATCATCATTAAGTGGTTGTGTCATAGTTGGGGTTATGGTCTATTATGTCTTCTTATTCTACATAATTCTATATCATTGTAAAGTGAACCATTTTCCCTGGTACGGGAGTCTATTCTTGTTTTATTCTTCTATAGGGTGGTAGGGTGGTGCTAGGCTGGTGCATGAAGTCACCAACAAGTTCAAGCCTGTCAAAAATTTAGGGTGTTAGGGTGGTGCTAGGGTGAGTTGTAGCTCATTGGGTGTTGGGGAATCCGTTCAGTTGACTACTGAAGAATATCGAGCGTTGGAGCGTCTATCCAGTGGGAGCTGGAGAAGAATGTTTTTCTAGATTCTAGGAAGTTGGAGCTTTATTTTCAATTGGAGTTGAATATTAAACAATTATTAGAAAATCATTCAGGTGGTTTTTTTTCCTAGAGAGGGTTTCTACCTTAAAAACTGTGTGCATTTGTGTTCCTTTTTTTTACTGCTATCATTGTACAAACACTAATAATAATTGAAGATTAACTAATTCTCTAATTGAAATGAATATTGATTCACCCCCACACCCCCTTCTCAATATTTCCAACAATTGGTATCGAAGCTTGGTTACTTCAATAACAGTTTAACAGCTAGAAGGAGGTCATGGAGCATACCAAGAATGGTGTATCTCTGTTCAATGAAAATAATTATGCACTCTGGAAAAGAAAAATGGAGGTCTATCTCTTGGCGCAAGGTTATGAAGTATGGGACACTGTTCAAAATGGATTTACATCAACTGCAGATGAACAAGGTAAGAAGAATTTTGTAAATGATGCAAAAGCAAAGAATATTATTATCATTGGACTTATTGAATCTACTTATCATAAGGTGTTGGGTTTTAAAACCACCAAAAATTTATGGGACAAGCTTGGGAATATATATGTAGGTGAATCAAATGTCAAAGAAGCAAAGCTTCAAATCTATAGAGCAAAATTTGAGCAACTCAGAATGAAAGAAGATGGCAACATTGTTGCATACTTCCAATACATTGATGAAATAACCAATAATTTGGAAGGATTGGGAGAGCCAGTTGACGAGAAGACTATTATACGAAATATTCTTAGAACATTACCAGGGATATTCAACCCAAAGGTATCGGTCTTAGAATACAATGCAAATCTGGACAAATGCAACAAAGAGGAATTACATGGAGTTATCATAGCATATGAAATGAGACTTGATGAAGAAGAGGGTACTTCACATCTATAAATTGTGTTCATTGCATCTAAGAAAACCAATAAGGACAAACAACCTTGAATTTAAAAAACATGCATCTGCAAGCGTGAAGAAAAGGGAAATGATGAAGAAGGTATTTCAAATGAATAATATGCTTTCTTTACAAGAAAACTAAAAGTTGGTAAGGGAAAATTCAAAGGTAAACTTCCATTGATATGTTTCAGCTGTGGTGAGGTTTGGCATTTCGTAGAAAAATGTCTAAACAGAATTGATGGCAACTCAAAAGGAAAGAAAGGCTTTAAGAAATTCAACAAGCAAGAAAAAAAGAAAGGATCCAAAAGGAAATTTCTCTCTAAAGAAGATAGCTCATCATCCGATGAAGACAGTGATAGCGAAGAAGAAACCAATGAGATAGTATTGTTTATGGCTAAGCACAATAAACAAGAGGTATCAAGAAACGAAGAAGAAGGGTTGACCATAGAACAATTTTCTAAGGAGGCAATCAAGCTTATAAAAGAGCTCAAGGCTGAGAAGATCTGTTCCAATACTCTTGAAGAACAAGTTCAAGGTCTCAAAATTGAAGTTGAACACAAATGTATTGAAGAGTCACTTCAAAAGAAGTTGGAAGAAAGAAACCAAGAAAGGGAAGCATTAGAAGCCGAAGTAGTCTCACTACGTAAGGAAGTGAAGAAGGGAAAAATTGTCCAAAACTATGCCAACAGCTCAAGGGCATTGGAAGAACTCATCAACAATCAACAATCTTCTGGCAAGAGCGTATAAATTTAGAAGAAGAAGTAGGACCTTGTACAACAAAATACAATGAACATGAGATCTGACGAATATGGCTTCGTGGACAAGATTCTGAAACATCGGCAGAACAATTCCTAAGCGAATATTTCCATCCAATTGCTGTGATACTTTCATGACTATTGTTATTCGTAACGAAGAATTGGTGCGTAAATCTGTAGAATATACATGCGTAATGCAGACCAATACAATTCGAGAGATCCTTCAATATGAACCTCGAGAGCTCAACGAAACATCAATAGATTTGAAAATTTGAAAATATTACTTTAAGATATACGAATGTCGACTTTGGACACAAAGCTAGAGACTACAGACTTGAAAATCCTCCAGAATAATCTTCGAAGCCACAGAATGAACGAACATGGAAGAAGAAGAAGAATGATAATTTTTCTTTCGCTCTCAAGGCTCAAAACAACAAAGATGTGTTGTATGTTGATAGAGGTTTCTCAACGCATATGACAGGAGATAGAAGGAAATTTGTATCTCTGAAAGAGAAGAAGGATGGAATCGTATCCTTTGAAAATGATGGATCTTCAAATGTTATAGGATCAAGTACCATCACTCTCGGAATCAAATATGTTATAGCCAAGAATGTTTTATTGGTTGAAAACATGAATCACAATCTACTCAGTGTTGGACAAATGTGTGATCAAGGACACACAATGTTATTCAACTCCACAAAATGTGAAATCAGGAAAGGCAGGGATGGAAAAATTGTGGCTACAGCAAGTTGAGCTCCAAACGACATATATGTTCCGGATGAAGCAACTAAAGCATGTCTACTAGCTAAAGAAGATGAAAGCTGGTTATGCCACAAATGAATGGGTCACATAAACTTTGACAATATTGTCAGGATAAGTAAAAAGGAAGCAGTACGAGAAATGCCGAAAATCTCAAAACCTTCCAACACACTATGTGAGGCCTGTCGGCACGACAAGCAGACAAAAGTCTAATTTAAAACAAAATAACACTTTGCATCACATCCATTGGAATTGATACATACTGATCTATGTTGTCCTGTGAGAACAAAAGGCTTAGGTGGAGAATTATATTTCATGTTCATGATATATGACTATACCAGGATGACAGTCGTCAGTTTCCTAAAGAAAAAATCTGAAGTATTTGAGTGCTTTAAGATCTACAAGGAGTTGGTCGAAAATGAAATTGATTTGAAAATAAAGTGTCTAAGATCAGATAATGGTGGATAATTCACTTCCAAATTATTTCAGCAATACTGTGATGAAAATGGAATAAAAAGACAATTTTCAACAACACGAACACCTCAGCAAATGGAGTTGCTAAAAGAAAGAACAAAACCGTACAGGAAATGGGTAGAACAATGTTGAAGGACTCAAAATTGGATGAAAAATTATGGGTTCAAGCAATTGATATGACAGTCTTCATTATCAACCGAAGTCTTCTCAGAAATAATTACAACAAGACCCCATATGAATTATGGAAAGGAAAACCAGCTGATGTAAAATATTTCAGAATCTTCGGAAGAAAATGTTATATCAAAAGAGAAGATCAAAATTTGGGTAAGTTTGAATCACGTGTTGATGAAGGTATCTTTGTTGGTTACTCACTCAAAATAAATGCCTATAAATGTGTTGTACTGTACAACAACCCTCCCTTTTTCTTAATTTTAGAATAAAATTCATTTAGAAATAGGGTCCCTTTTTCTTTCTATAGAAATGATAGACTTAGAAATAAAGATTCATTGTTTTGAAAAAGCTCGTCTTTGTTTGTTTACAAACAAAATACAACATTCAAAACTTCCGATCCGATCAAATATAAAAGACCAATGAATAATAATCGCAATCGGAGATCGAAAGTTTCCTTAGAGGAAAATTTAACATAAAAGCTCAAATTCTCCGATGCGATTAGTTCAATCGAAAAACTTCAATCGCAAAGGGTTTAAGTTATTCATTTACATACCTCCGATGCGATGCGACCAATCGCAATCGCATGATCGGAACACTTTTTAATAAATTCTTTGCGGTCAATTTCAAATTCTCCGATGCGACGCGCGTTATTATAAAAGAAAACACTTTTCAAAAGGAAAACAAATGTTCGTTCGTTTAAATGAGAAAAACCTTTATATGGTAGACCCCACCATCGGAAATCGGAGAAAGCCATTAACAATTCTTTTCGATTGAAACTCCCCGATTACGATCTATAACCATTGAATCGGAAATCGGAAAAGTTTGCAATCGCAATCGGCAAATCGAGAAATCTGTATTATGATATTTATGTACCATTTGAAAACTTTCGATGCGATTGATACATGACATTTATTATATTCGAAGAATTCAAGATAGGTAAATATTATAATATTTCACAAGCGTCAAATCTCCAATTGTACGTTGGTATTCAATAGCAAATCAAATGAATATTGGTTGATGATTCGGTTTTAAATACATGAGTGTGACCCAAAAAGAACATTTACGTGTTATACGAGACCAATAAATAATGAATCATGAGTTCATAATCGTTCCTTTCAAGTTGCTTGTTTGTCACGACTGAAATTTTATTGTCTTGCAGAATCAAGGAACACCAAACCCTTTCATTCACAGACAAAGGGAAGTAATATCAAACACAGAAATGTCGAAGAGAGCAAGGAGAACCAAGACTGTTGTTCCCGTTAAGTTTGTTGAGACTCCTACAGTCTCAAAAGAAAAGCCAGCAAAATTGAGACTAGTTACAGATACATCATGCCAAGGGCTCAGAAGAATGACGTGGGAAGGAGTTTATAATCTATTGGAGAAAGAAAACCCTAAAGTCACAGTAGAAAAGGCATCAGTTCCAGATGAAGATAGCTCAGATTCCGACTCTGAGATTACTGAAAAATCACTTGCAAATTCATTTCTACATCGAATTGCAGCCAGAGCAAGCATCATGCCTTATTATGATGTGATTCGATGGGTCATCGATAGTGTGAAAATAAAGGACAAAACGTTTGTTTCAGCTTCTGGAGTGTCTTTTGGGTCGTTTAAAGCAGAAGACATTAAGGCAATGTATCATCTTCCTGATCCGCAGAAGGTGTATAACAAAGAATTTATCAAAGAGTTTGCTGATAATAATAAAGTTCAATCCGATCCTATCAAAGATTGGAGGAAAAATCCTGAGAAGCACAGAAATGAAGCATCCGGTATGTATTCTATAGATTCCCTCTTACCTCCGTATTGCTATGCCGCTGCCATGATGTGTAGATTATTTGGTAATGATAATTCCGCTAGGTTTTCTATACAAATGGTCCCATTAATCTTAGCTGTTGTCAATTCCGACATTATGGACTGGGCTGTTATTCTCTCTGATAGAATGGCTAATAGAATACTCGAGTACAGACAAGATAAAACCGCTGGAAATTCCACTCCTTTTTTTCTTTTGTGCTTACATTCTAGACGCTCTTTGTTTTAATTCTGAGTTTCCCTTGTTAGG
Source organism: Pinus albicaulis (assembly GCA_034641835.2). NCBI lineage: Eukaryota > Viridiplantae > Streptophyta > Pinopsida > Pinales > Pinaceae > Pinus > Pinus albicaulis. The sequence goes on from CM076570.1 coordinate 946,053,240, forward strand.
ATGGAAATGGACTCCCAAAGATCCCACTCTGATTCATATATATCATAAACTTCTTTGGAAAGTTCATTTCCAAGATAATGTGTATAGAATATGTCATGGTTTCCTTATCCCTGTCTTTCAAACCATTTTCAATCGCTTCCCTCCTAGATTCTCCGACAAAGCTAAAGCTGACTTATCCTCAATAGGAGATTGGTTTGGAGAAGAAAAGTTCACATACATCAGGATTTTTGGGAGTATTGTGGAACCCCATGTTCTCCCTCTTTTTGTTCCAGACAAACTTCTCGCCCAGGAAATCTCCTATCAATTAACAGTTCAAGGAATATCCAGAGCTCTAAACAATAGTAAGAAAAGAATGTGGCCTCCATTCCCATTCACTTGTGGTTATTTTACTTTGAATGACTTCAAACATGCAGAAAAGGAAGTCGCCAAAATAAAGGGTTTTAAATTTGCAACCATTCCGGGGAGACAGTATGATCCACAACAGATAGCTTTTAATGTTACTGCTTCAGTTTCGATTGCTCGATTTGAGCATGAACCAGATGAGTTTGATGATTTTTTTGTTTCATTGAATGACTTTCCTCAAGTTTATGATTTGGCCAAGTCCAAATTCCAGAAGGAAGAAATGAATAAATTTATGTTATTTAGAAGTCAAAGATTGTTGAAATTTCCTCTAGACCAACTGAGAATTCCTATACAAGGGTCAGAAACAGAGGGTACATCTGGAAAAACACCAGGAGAAACATCTGCCGGTAAAGTCATTACACAATCGCCTATTAACCAGCCCACTGTACATATTGAAAAGGTGAGCACTGATGGAAAACCTGATGTTCAGAAAGGGAATACTGATGGCAAATCCAGTGTAAATACTGATCAATAGTCCACAACTCAAACAAAAGAAAAATGCACAAGTACTGATACTAATGTGCATAATCAAAAATGAGGATCAGATAGCAAAGCCATTGAGCAGGGAAAAAATACAGAAAAAACATATACACAATTGGAAGGAAAAGAAAATACTGAGAAAGTTATAGATTCTGCTGATCTTAATGTTTCTTCTCAATTGTTGAAACAATATGATCAATTCGCTCAGCAATTAGGACTGCAGGATAAAGATAAAGAGCAAGAAGATCAGGACGTCGAAATCATTCCTGAACATCCTACAGGGCAGATTGTATTGAAAATTGAGGAGATCCCTCCTTTGGATGTATTTTATAGTCCTAAACATAAGGCTGTTGTTAGAAAATAGAGAAAAAGAAGGAAGATAGACCAGGACATGCTTTCCACTCCACAGGAGGAGTTCATGAATATTGTCTACAAGAATACTGAAGTGAATCCATCTGAGGATCTCACTAATTTATCCCAATATGCAGGAGCATATAGTGTTGCAACAATAGATAAAGCTGCATAAGTTTCTCAGTTAATGACTCAAAAAGATCTCCATATAGATTTACTTGAAGAACAAGCTAATGTAAATCAACAAAAAATTGCTCAATTAGAACAACAATTACAAGATCAAGAGCTCAGGTCTAAAGAGTTAGAAGAACATCTTGCCACAGAAAAGAAGAAAGTTGATGAGCAGGTTTTAGGCAAACAACAACAATTAAATCAAGAAATTTCCAAGTTACGAGAATTGTTGCAAAATGAGAAGAATGCGAAGATCGTACAGGAAAAAGAATTTCAAGCAGCTTTAGATAGGTTCAAATATTTCCCTAAATTAAGTGAATTCAAATCATAAGCTCTTGAAGTTAATAAACTGTTGTCTCAGCAATTAAATGAATTTTGTGCAAAATTATCACAGGCAGAACCATTTTGTGATATTACATCATCCTTGATCCAGAACATTATTACTCTCAGGCAAGAAATTGATGATGCTGATGAAAAGATTTCTAAATTTCTTACTTGGCAAGATATAGAAAAAGGAAGAGAAGCTAATCTTCCTAGGATAGAAGAAAGACATAAAGAAATCTTGTTTACAGAATGGGAACATCAGTTAATGAAAGCCGAGAGAGCAATATCAAGAGCTAGGAGCATGATGAGTAATACAACGCAATTTATCAATGACAACTTGTATTCAATTAATCTCATTTCAGATTGTGTTCCTGGCAGTTTGCCTAAAGTTAAAGAAACCGATTGCAGATGGAAAGAAGAGATGATGAATAAAAGTCAACAGATCAACAAACTTCAAGCAATATCTTGGGACAATATGTGGACTTATTTAATTAAGCCATACAATCAACAAATGGCTATTAAATTCCTTTCAAATGTTGTTGATTGTTTAATTCCAGAATTTTCCGATGCCACATAAGCTGGACAGTTACATTCCGAGATGAGTCATCCACCGAGGCTCCAAGATATGCTGAAAATTTGCAACTTGGCTACATCAAGCGAGAAAGAAAAGCAATGAATCAGTTTCATTTAAGATAGCATTTCTGTTTTTAATTTGATAGATTGTAGCAGCAGTAGTAGGATTCTATTTTTATGTAATTTCTTATTTAAATCCCTCTCATGCATTTAGAGAGGGGATCCGGAGTTGTAATATTTTTGACTTGGAGCTTACATTTCTGTACTCCATTGCCTCTTATATTTTATAAAGGATCACATCTGGTGATTTTGTGCTGAAATTATCTTTGAAGTGTTGCATTTCTGTACCTTTGGATTTGATTTTACATCAGAATTATTGGATTAGAGTATCAAATTTCATTTGAAAGCTTTCAAGATGAATGAGGTATTTCTATCTGTTCACTGTTGATTTCTTTTGTCTTATGATATTCGCTTTAAAATTTGCTATCATTTATATATATTTGATTTTCACAACGTTTCTTTTTATATATCATTTCTGAGTATAATTGAAACGTTATCTTTCGTTAAGTATATATATATAGATGGTATACAATGATGAATGCAATATGCTAATACAACTCTGTTTAATTTCTTAAACAGAGTTATCTTTATTTGTTTCTGCACATTTCAATTCAAATAATAATACATTTTCATGGTTATTGTTAAATTGGAACAATCTTAAGTTGTATTCACATATAATTACCCGGGTTAGTGTTAGAATTTCTTTATCAGTATTTAGTTTAAATTAAATAGTTTTATTTTAGTCAATTTAGTCCCATTTTCACCCATCCAAATCAACCCATCACCAACCCATTTAGTTATAAGGAAACTGGTCCTTTAAATCCAGTCGGAGCCACCATACCAAACGGAAAAGGAGCTGTCCTAAGGTCCCGACCGGGTGGTTTTCCCCAATGTTTGAAGCAGATATTTTCTAGGCTTCAACATTTTTGGCGCTAGAAGGAGGGCCTGAGCTATGAATGTCAAGTAAATCTTTATCCGCAGGCCATTCTGAGAGAAAAACACCCTCATCAACTTCTTCAATTTCTTCTGAAATTCAAAATCCTAGAGAAGAAATTGCGAAGAATATTTAGACACCCACTACCAAAATCTCAAAACATTCAGACAAGCAATCTCCTGAGTCTCCTGAAGTACAAGATTTAATCCATAAATTGAAAGGATTCTCATTATCTCTTGAAGAGTCTGAAATATCTGAAGGTAGTGTAAGTTCAAAATTTGTTCCTTCAAAACCTCTTACTAGGTTGCAAAGTGAAAAACTTGGTATTCCTCCGAAATAATTTCCTTTACCTAGTAAGGGCAAGACAAAAAGAATTCAATCGGAATCAGAAAGTGATACAAGTTCATCATCTCATATTCAATCACCTGTTTCCAAAACCACAACTCAACAAAGTGCAGTTGTTTCCACATCATCTCCTCAATCATCATCTCCTCAGTCATCATCAATATCAACATCATCTATTCCAACAACTTCTATTCAAACACCACCAGTTTCTACTACTCCTCCAATATTCGTTCCGATAATGGCTAGACCATGGGCTACTCCAGGGGCAGTCAACATGGCTGCACCTTTACATGATTTACCAGACAATCCTGGAAAATGGCTTCCAAAGTTCAGTCCAGATCTTAACATTCAAGCTGAAGAACATATCAATAACTTTATGCTGGCTATAAATTTCAATGGAGTCACACATGAAGATGTTGTAGTCAGACTATTCCCTTATACTCTTCAAGGAGCAGCAGGATCATGGTACTTTTCATTACCTTCAGGATCCGTAACAAGTTGGGCCATTTTTGCAGATCATTTTTTAACCAAATTTGGAGATGACAGATCAATAGCTACTTTAATCAATGATCTCTAAAATTTGAAAGCAGAACCCAAGGAACCCATTAAAGAATTCAACGCTAGATTCAACAAACTTTTGAACAAAATTCACACAGATTCAAGGCCTAGTGAACAAGTCAGAAGTGAATGGTACATAACTGCCTTACCCTCAAACATAGCAATTTTTGTAGATAGAGCTGCAAAACCTACATTAGCCGAGAATATGAAAGAGGCTATTGCAGTAGAAAAATGAATTATTTCTCTAGAAAAGAAAAATGCTATAGAGGAAAGGAAATCAAAGAAAGTCAGCTTCAAAGATGATTCAAAGAAGAAGGCCAAAGATCCATATGACATGGAAGGTTTATAGAAAGTTCTTAAAACCATGTCAAATGAAATGGTTGAAATTAAAAAAAAAGTAGCTGAAACTTCTACTAAAAAACCATTCCGAAATTTCAGAAGAAATCAAGTTGAATCTAAACCTCCTAATGCAATCTCTAATGCAGAATCAGAGGAAGAAGAAGAAGAAGAAAATACATCTTTAGTATCAGATGAGGAAGATGAGAATGAAGAAATAGCTGAATTACATGGAATGTGGGATTTTATTCTCCCTAATTCTGATAGTGAGGTAGAACAAGAAGCTATGCCTGTAAGTACTAGGAGTAAATCTACAGCAGAGCCTATACAAACAGCTCCTAAAAAGAAAATCACAACTCCATGTACCAAAGAAAAATCCCCTGCAAAGAAAGCTTCTCCATTACCTACCCAAAATCAGCCATCTTCTTCTAATCCTCCCACATCGACAACTAAGACTTTAGTGGTGTCATATCCTATGGAGTATAACATTGTTGAAGACATGAAAAAGATTAAAGCCAACATTTCCTTACATGAACTCAGCAAACTAAAACACCAGCAGAAGTTGCTATTGAAAGAATTAAACGCTACACCAATTTCTCCTTTACCAAGTGGTGTAGTTGCAAAAGCAACTAGGGGAGCTGGGAAGCCACCAGATAAGGTAGATGCTACTGATACCGTGCTCATTGGAGAAAAGTCAAATTCTCAAACTCCTCCTTTTCTTTTGACTTATGAAATGCACAATAAGAATCTGCATAATTGTTTGATTGATTCTGGAGCTTCCTCTAATATAATGCCTACTTCTGTTTGTGCCAAATTGAATATCGAACCACAGAAATCAGTAGTTCATATTGTTCAATTGGATCGCTCTAAAGTTCAAGTTGTAGGAGAAGTCAATTCAGTTACTGTCAGATTAGCTTCCGATCCTAGAATTGTCCATCTCCAATCTCATTTTCTTCATTTCTCCTTGAAAGCTCTGCATAGATTTTGGAAGAAGCTTTTTAAGCTTGTCTTCCTTTTTCCTTTCACATACTAAAGCTTTCTGGCTTCTTTCCATCTCTCCTTCCTCTGATAGTTGGATCTCACAGGCTGAGCCAGAGATCATGCTTTGATACCACTGTAATATTCCAAATTAGGAACATCTCATTAATCATGCATGAAAAATGAATTTCCAGCAACATATGCAATAAAACAGTGAAATGATCACTTGGATCCCATAGATACATCCATCTAGCATCTAAATACAAGAGGAGATCACAAAGAAATGAAACTAGGTGGGTTAAACAGACTCATCATCACCAAGAGTATTGCAAGATCCAGGTGGAGAAGAGCAAGCAGCAGGATGCAGAAAGATTTCTTCTATCTACTTTTGAAGGCTCACCTACATGTTCAGCAGGAGCTTGGGTGAAGGATCTAGACTCCTATTTACGACAACACCACATTTCTAAATATGAAGCCATCATAATTGCAGCGCTGCATTTTAGAGGTGAGGCCCATACATGGTGGATTTTTTAATCTTGTTCTTTGAAAAATGCAAACACTTCCTCTTATGCAAGATTCATTGAAACATTGATGGGAAACTTCCTAAGACACATGAGCAAGAAAAACTTGAGAGAAAAAAAACCTTGCATGTGATGGAGGAGACTCCACTTCAGAAAACCATGGGAGAATTTGACATCTTGCATTACACATTGTTAGAGACAAGACCTTTATTTCATATTCCTAAACAAGAGGGTATGGGGATCTCTTTTTCACAAAAGGATCCAATTTTTGGGATGTTTCCCATACACATAAAATAGAGCTAATTCAAGGAAGAGGCAGGCTCATTTGCGTTTTAAGGGAAAGGGCAAGGTTTCCCAACCATATGTGCAGCCTACACTTGACATTGATGTCTCACTACATGGAGGCATTCCACCTAGGAGGCCAGCTAATCTAGAGTTGATGAAATACATCTTGTCTTGGGATTCACCACTCTTGGATTTTGGAGAGGTGAATAGTTTTGAGGAGAAATTTGGCATGGGGGATGTCAAAGTGGGAGGCAGCAGCATGAGGGGAGCTTCACATGCCAGATCACCAGTGTTGTCTCTTGGGAGGATTGATCCATATTGGAGGTCTCAACTCTTGGTAGAGTATTCCAAGGATCTTGGTGCTTGCATGATTCTTGATGATCCTGATGGAGATGATAGATACATGGTGGAGGATATGGTCATCTATTCTCATGGCAGAGTCTTCTTGACTGGCACTTCTAAGCTCAAGGAGGAGCTACTTCATGCAGCACATGAGGGCTTCCTTTCCATGCATTATGATGCATATCTTTCTTTGGCATAGGAGTTCACTTGGGAGGGCATCCAACATGACATATTTCAACATATGGAGAGATGCATAGCCTGGATGGTGATAGAGAGGAGGTCATAGCCACTTCCCTACTCTTTGAAGGTGAGGGAAAATTTCCAGTTGAGCCATTTCAGCTCAAGGTCTCAAGTACATGGTGGAGGAGGTATAATTTCACATTATCTTTTGTACTTATTTAATTTGTATGAGCAACATGTTATACCAAGGAGGATCATCCCTTATTTCATTTTGTATGATGATGTACTTGTAGCTACTTGCAGCATTGATATTGGCTACCTTATTGGTGGTTTGTGGGGGAAGCCACATGATTTTTGGTGTGCACCATTGACACCTCATTATACTTTCATATTTCTATCTTATAGAATGATTGTGGTAGAAAAAAAATGGCTGAGAAATAACTTGTTATCACTTCTTTTGATGCAGGCAAAGGATGCACTACGCTGGTTCCCTGTGTGGAACTATGATTCACTCTCCAGTTGTCATTTGGAAACTTGTTTTTATTGGATTTTTCTTCCATATATTGCTGATATGTTTGTGTTCATGGGAAGCTTTATTTGGAGAGTGGGATATGAATTGAATATGCCCATTGGGAGTAGGATTCTCCCTAATTTACATGTTGCATACTCTGGGAGGAACAATGGGCAGCCCATGCTTGCCATATTACATATTTTTTCTTCATGTGGGAGGAGCCATTTGAATAACTTGAGTTCTTGGAGGAGGCACTTCATGGCTGATTTTGGGCCATTCTTGGAGGCTATTTAATTTCAGCCCATTGCCCCATACTTACCATAAATGGAGAGAGAAAAAACTTGGAAAGAAAAAAACAATCTCTCCATGCAGCCCCACTACATTGCACAAACTGGGAGTTGAAAATTTCTTTGATGAGCTACCTAGAATGGCTCATTTCATGTGGATGATAGTATAGGTGAGGGAGTCACTCATTGGGAATGATACTTCCCATGTTTTTCATCACTCCTACCTTGAGGAGGCCATTGGACAACAAGAAGGTTTCCACTTACACCTTCCACCTTTTCATGATGTGAGCCATTTGGTTATGCATCTTCGGGAGGAGACATTGGAGGGCATATGTTTTGCATATTATCTTGAGAAGTGGTGGGTACTATTTATGAGGAGGCCAAAAGAGGATAAGGGGAGGAATTTTTATCTCCCTATACATTTTCTTGAGGGCAAGCAACATTTTTCTATTATTCCCAATGTACAACAATATTGGATTTATTTCTAAAAAACGCATTTCCAACAACATTTTCAATAAAATACTGAAATGGACCCTTGGATCCCATAAATTAATCCATGTACAATCCAAATCCAAGAATAGAGCTGAAACAAATCAAACTAGGTGGGTTAAATAGATCTCCCACACCTAGGATTGCCAAAAAGTGTTAAATTCCCAAGACTGCAGAATACCGGAGTTGCTGCTCAAGGGACTGTGCAGTCTAAGAGAGGGTTTACACTCAGAAATTAAGGAAACAATTATATATACTCATATTTTTATTATAAATGCTGAAGAACAAAGAACTAGTCTCCTTATACAAAATTCAAGATAATCCGGCAAGGGTTTCTTATCAAACACTCTGCATACAAAATGGGATATTCAGTAATTTACTAAATCACCACTGCAACACTGAAGTACATGAGTGTATAAGGCTGAAATATGTCTGATCTGATGTATATCCCTCAAGGGCCTCCTCCCATGAAAGGATGAACCTCTCAATCACAAGGAACCATTGCAACGGAGCCACCAAACCATGCACCGAACACTGCCTCCAGAATAACGCATTCCCTAGCTGGAACAATGCTAGGAATGTATGGGAAATGGTGGTCTGATACCACAAATCTGAAATAAGCTCGGTAGATCTCCAAACAGATCCCTCAAGTGAAGGAAACCTTCCTCCAATGAGAAACTAGCTCAAAAGCCAAGATTTCAATCCCTTCCACTGCTGCACCCAGCAACACTGCACAATCACCAGCAAAAACTACGCTAATGAAGTTGGCTGAATCTTGGCCTAAAAACCTGATGTGGAATGATGAATGCAAACTCTCCCAAGAGGATCCTCAAGGAAAGAGGTGGGATTCCCTCTCGGGAACACCCTGTGCTAAATAGCACTGCTACTCTACTAAACAGCAAGAGAGAGAAAAGTCTGAGCAGACATGAATAATAATGTTGTCATCCTCTTCCTTATATAAAACATGATTTTTCTTGCCCTTGGCCCCACTCAATTAGGTCATCTCTATCCAAAGATACATCTCCCTCCAAAACTGTGTTATTCTTCCTTGGATTCCTCCTCCTCTAAAACTGTGTTGTTGACTTAGTCAAAGCAACTTGATTCTATCCCTGTTCACACATGGAGGTGTTTTATTAAGCTAGAAATAGTGTCTCCTTTCACACTTGGAGTTTTTTTATCCTCCTTAGGAGACTTATGGGCTTTTCTACCCATTTATTCACCGACTAGTGCTGCTGCTAACTCTAATGTTCCATTTAGATTTGAGGCTAAAATTTTGGAACATTACAATAATGCAGTCCCTCAAGGGAGACTGTGCTATAGCTTGATTAACTAAGTTGGCCTGATGCCAAGATGCAAAACTGAAGCTAAAAAATGGATGCACTCTTCTAGGAGGTTAAAATACACACTCACTGAGAAGAGGCTCCAATACAGGCTAGATCTGAACAGATCTAGTTCTCCACTCACTACAGCTTACAAAAGAAATCAAACCCTCACTAGATCTGTGTTGCAGTTGGAAGTAGAAGCTTGCTCTTCAACTAGATAGTGGACAAGAAATACAAGCTCTCCCAAGAGCTCCTCAATGGGAAGAGATGGATCTCCTAAACAAGAGATTCCAATGCAATCTAGGCTAAGCAACCAAGAAAGTTGTTTGTCTAAACATACAAAAATTCAGAAATCAAATCATGAACAACCTCAACATGTTGCCTTCCCCTTCCTTTTATAAGGTGAGAGCTTGCCAAAACCCTAAACCACCTTTATCAACTTATCCCTTTCACACAAGAGACCTCCTTCTAGAATTGTGTTGTGCCTCATTGATGAGCACTCCTCCAATACTGTGTTGTTGATATGGTCAAGATTGAACCAGTCAAGTGGATTTGTTCTTTTCACACTCAAGTGTGTTTGTTAAAGTGGCCCAGATCTACCCTTTTTCACATTGGGCATGTATTTATTATTTTATTAGGAGTTTTTGACCCTCCTTTACATAATTATTCTTTGAACAAAGAAAACAAAATGAAATTGAATATTCCTATTAAAATAGGAATATTACAGTCCTCCCCTCCAAAATGTTGCTTGTCCTCAAGCAACTCACAAGGACTTTGAAAAATCTCCAATGGAGCTGTCTCCTCCCAAGAATGCAAGTTTTCCTTTGGTGGATGAACCAAATAGCTGTCATCATGAAGTAATGGGAGATACATAAAAGAATCATATGTTGTTCATTGGTCTCTTCAAGGTATGAGAGATGGTAAATATTGGGCACTTCAACCCCCATGAGAAACTCCAATCTCCCTGCTATCATACAAACAAGGTGAGCCATCCTAGATAGCTCAAATAAATAGTCACTATTCCCCACCATATGCAATGTGTAGGGGCTCCATGGCTAGAAATGAGAGATAGGAATACTCAACTCATGTTGTCTCTCCCTCCATTTATGATACATATGGAGTTGATGATCCTAGGCTGCAACAATATAGTCCTCATGAAGCCAAAAGAGACTTGGAACTTCATGATTCCCTTCATGGATCACAGTGAGCCTTCTTGCCCAATCTTCCATGCATATAGTGCATAGAGTATCTTCACCATATGTGCTCCAAAATAAATATGGACTAAGTGTCATATGATATATTGGATGGTGACAATAGTCCCTCCTTTGAGACCAGCGTTTTCCTTCATCTTGTTGCCTCAAATCATAGTACAATAAGTGGCCAACCCACCACCTTCTTGCTTCAAAAAGCTTCTTCAAAGCTTGGAAATATTAGAGAGTAATAGGTGTTGGCTGAACATGATGCAAACAACACATGTCTTGCTGCAAATTCTCCCAAGTGAGAGACTTTTTCCAATGACATAAGCCCAACATATGGCTTCTAGCATAAGGAAACAAATGATATAATGTAGCAGCCACATAATGTCCTACTCTCTTCTTGAAGCATGAATGAATGTGGGAGATTTCATTCCCAAAGGACACACTCAACCAATGTGTCATTCCTCCTCTCATGTTCATAACAAATATTGGAGCATTATTGTCATCATGATACAAACAAGCTCCCTTATGCCACCTCATGAGAAGGTTACAATTTCTCCCAACCCAAAGTACATATATGATTATGATATTCATTCTAAACATAAATACATGTACATACATCATAGACATAAGTAAATGTATGGACATGGAATTCATCATGGGGTGTCCATACTTTCTTCTTATCAACCAGAGCAACCATGCCTCCTCCTTATGCATTCTTTCCTTGAGATACAAGGCATGAGACAAGAAAATAAAAACCTTGGGTGGTACCCACGCTAGGGATAATTTTAAGAACCCCCCTAAATTTATATATATAATAAATAGGTGAATCCCCATGATACATAGGAAAAATGGAAGGCGATTTTATTAATAATATAATATGTATATATAATTTTTTGGCTAATCTCTCACGAGATTATATTATCTTGTAAAATCATGGCGAATCACTAGTACAAATAGCGAATCACTACTACAAAATGGTGAATCGTTGTCTAGTGGAGTTCGGGGTGTTGGTTCCAATGAAGATATGGTAGTTGAACCAGGAGTAGAAGGAAGAGAAACACTGAGACCAAGCATGGCACATGGTGACTTGTGAGGGTAGTAGTTCTCGTGTAGTTTGGAAAACGCGTTCTTCTAGTTCTGCTAAGCGTAGTGTTGTTGCTCATGCTACTACTAGCACTAATATTGAGGTTGGAGAGGAGTTTGAGGAAGCATGGAAGGTAGCAGAGGTGGAGAATTACAAAGAGTACCCCATGATGGGCTCCATTTTGCCCTTTGGTATCTGTGCCTGCAAGATCTTCTGTCCATTGAACCAACAATTAACCGTTCAACCAACAATCAACTTGACTGATTTGATTAGGTACGAGTCAACTTAGACTAATATTCAAAACTATTCTTTGCACTATCCCATATTTATCACACTAATGCTACACAACATTGTGCATTTGCACCCAAATCTCAATAATTCTTTTCCAAGAAAAATCTATAATAAGAAAATTATTTTACTATATTGTTAAGAGGATATTTTCTAAGTTGTTGATATGTTATTTCTATTGTTTTGTGAGTTGGTTGCATAACATATTCCCATGAGCCTATGCCCAGGGTTTCATGGTCAGAAATATGTAAGTTTATACTCATGTGAACCGAATTTTTGCCAAGAATTTGATAGCGTAGACAGTTATTTAATTTGAGCAATGAATATTCCATAGGCAAAACGTTGAGCAATGGAACCTTGAGGCAAAAATCCGCAAAGAATCCTCCAGATTCCCTAGAGGCCCATATTTAACAATTTCAAAACATAGTCAAATTTATATTCAAATTTCATGATTTTTCGCAAGGAACGCGTAGCCATTTTTCAAGCTATTGCAATTCGCCATATTTAGAGGCATATTGATGCTTTTGGCCACTTTGATTATTTTTGTTTTGACAAAAGGATGGATGTATGTTCCAAGTGTTCGTGATATTTGTATGTTGCAATAGGACAATGAGATTTGAACCTTTGTAGGAAATTCTTGTATGTTGCAATAGGACATTGAGATTTGAACCTTTGCAGGAAATTCATCATTTTAGTCGTTGCACAAAAGTCGAGATGATGCAGTGATGAAAGTGGGCCATGTTGACACTTTGAAAAAAAGTGATTGTGTTTACAACCATTAGTATCAAAATTTTGAGACGATCGTGATGATGATGATGAATATGACTTGAATCTGAATTTCGAGACGATCGTGATGATGATGTGTATGACTTGAATCTCATCAGCAGATTCAAGAACACCATTTATGCCACTTATGTGTGAAAATCCATTTATGCCACTTTTGTGAGAGATCATTCATTTTTCAAGTTGAAAGAGAACATTTTGTGAATGAGAGTTTTTTTTATTGGAGAACGTCTCTTGAGCAAAAGAGAGCAAGAGACATGTCACTCTAGATAAGGGTTTAGAGAGAGACATCATATCACTCTTTAGAGAGACATGTCATTCAAACTATTGATATTACTTTCAACCAGTTGATTGGTATCATGCCATATGCACTCGGAAGTCACACTAGACTAGTTAAACTCAATCTCTCTCATAATACATTTCAAGGTCCAATTTCATAGTCGTTGGGTGAATTCAGTCTTGCACAAAAGTCGAGATGATGCAGTGATGAAAATGGGCCATGTTGACACTTTGATAGAAAGTGGTTGTGTTTACAGCCATTAGTATCATAATTTCATAGAAAGTGGTTTTGTTTACAACCATTAGTATCAGAATTTCATATAAAGTGGTTGTGTTTACAGCCATTAGCATCAGAATTTCGAGACAATGGTTGTGTTCACAGCCATTAGTATCAGAATTTCATAGAAAGTGGTTGTGTTTACATCCATTAAAATCAGGATTTCGATACGATCTCACTGATGATGAGTATGACTTGAATCTGATCAGCGTATTCAAGAAGACCAATTATGCCACATATGTGTGAAAATCCATTTATGCCATTCTTGTGAGAGATCATTCATTTTTCATGTTGAAAGATCACATTTTGTGAATGAGAGTTTTTTAATGGAGAACGTCTCTTGAGCAAGAGACATGTCACTCTAGATAAGAGACATGTCATTCAAACTATTGATAGTACTTACTTTCAACCAGTTGATTGGTATCATGCCATATGCACTCGGAAGCCACACGGGACTAGTTAAACTCAATCTCTCTCATAATACATTTCAAGGTCCAATTTTCATATTCGTTGGGTGAATTCAAAAAATTGTAGGATAGATCTCAAAAACTTAGACATGCTTCACCCTATGAGCCTTTCTTTCAAAAATTTAAGGATCCCCAGAGAAGGGATTTTTGTGATTTTAAATGCTTCACTCTCTGAGCCTTTCTTTCAAGAATTTTAGGGGAAAATGCCCAATCTAAGGATTTTTGTGAATGTTACTTTCAATTCATTTATGGGGAATCCTGGCCTTTGTGGACAACAAATATGCTTTGCCTTTGTGTCCCCCTACTACTACTTTGAAAGAAATAAATCAATCAGTTCTAAAATGTGATTGTACCAATTGAAGGTGGCAGCACCTTTTTATATGTTGTTTACTCTCTGGATTCTTCTGGAGTCTGGTTACCTGACTAAATTTTAAGTTTCCCAAGAGCTTTCTCACTACAATTTGGACCACCAATGATTTTATATGAAGATCTTGTAAAAGAAACTCAAGGATTCAACGAGGCAAACTTGATAAAGAGTTGGGAGTTTTGGATCAGTCTATAAAGGAATTTACACAATGGCACAGATGTCGCAGTCAAGGTTCTCAAGTTGCAAAATGAAGAAACTTACAAGAGTTTCAAAACAAAATGCAATGTGGTTAGGAGAATTAGGCACCAAAATCTTATTAGAGTTACAAGTTGCTCAACCCCTCACTTCAAAGCTTTGGTCCTCCAACTAATGTCAAATGGAAGCTTGGAAAATCAATTGTATCCCGCTGGAGAGTAGAGTGCTAAGATAGATGTGTATGCATTGAACTTAAGCCAGAGTACAGATATGCATAGACAGCACATATCAAAAAATATCTTCATAACTATTGTTTTATTCAAGTGGTGCATTATGATATAAAGCCCAGCAATATCGAAAAAGTTTTGTTCAAGTGGTGCATTCTGATATAAAGCCCAGCAATATCATTTTCGATAGCAATATGACAACACATTTATCTGATTTTCGCATTGCACAATTAACTTGTCTGTCAAGACTCGATGGACTCAATCACTTCCACACTTTGTCTAAAAGGATCCATTGGCTATGTTTCCCCAGGTTTGGAACTTCACAAAATTAAGCAAAACAGATTATATAAGTATTGCTAAGTTGCCTCAATCAAAATTTGATGACTAGTTGGCTTGAATACAGAATATGGATTTGGCAAAATTGTTTCAACAAAGGGTGATGTTTGTAGAGGGGACGGAACCTACCTAAGAGGGTGACCATGGCTTTTTCCCGATAAAAATGGGGGAAGTGACGGATAACAACCTGTTGAGGGATGAAAATATTGACGCACTAGAGCAATATGAGATACTCAAAACTGTGTGAATAAACTCGTGGCATTGGGATTGGGATGCACAAGAGAATCACCTGAAGAACGACAAACTATGGTAGAGGTTGCATTTGTATTAGAAATGATCAAAAAGCTCTTTGTTGGAGTCACTGGGGTCTACAAATCGCCATCAGATTTATCATTTTACTAGACGTAATACCTTAAAAAATGATGTGACAGATTTTATGTTAACGATAGTCAACAAGGTAAAGACATACAGATCCTTTTAACTATTTCATGTTGTACCAAGTTTATAGCAAGAGACATCACAACATATGCAGAATGAATATAGTTAGTTGAGCTATTCCTTACATCCATTCCAAACAATACCACCGTTAAGCTTTTCCTATCAACATAGGAATTCATGTTGTAGCTACATATTTATATTTTGGGACATGCCAAAGAGATGTTTCCTATATTTCGGTTTAAACTTGGAAGTAAAAAACTATGTTAAACTAAATAATCATTTATTGAATCAAGTTTTATTGTCTAAACTATTTAAACCTAATCGTGTTCTATGGTAAAGTGCAACCCTTTTGGCCTACTAAACTAAAAACTGGGTCCTAAATTTGCACCAACATTCTCAGACCTACTAGTGAAATGAGTGAAGTACAAATGTTTGTGTTGTAAGGTATGCTCAACGACCGGATGTAGTATAAAGGAACAACCATACATTAGTAACATTACACATTAATTGCACCAATCAATAGATTTCACAATGTAGAAAACACCAGAGCACCCAAATTTACCAAAAACTAAGAAAAACTCGATGAGTATATTTATAGAGAGCAAGGTTTCCTTTGAAAGAATGGCAGATTCACAGCCCTGGATCCTTAAATCCCCTGCAATGTATCGACACGCAAACAACTAAACAACAAATTTAGTTGTTTCTTGGCGTAGACAGAGCTTTATCTGTAACTGACTAATACCAGACTAGCACAAACTTAAGCTCACCACCATTGAGGGGGGGTTATCATGCGCTCAGAATCAGGCATTAATGGTACAACTATCTCTAAGTCATGGAGGCCTGTAAAACATAATGAATTATCATGCTTTGAATCGAGGGGCATTAATGGCACAATGAGACCTGATATGCCCCCCGATGGAGGCACTTGCATGCTCAGAACAAGCGGCATGATGGAGGGCATTAATGGCAATGAGAACTGGTATCCCAGCTAATGGAGGAACTTGCCTGTCTCTGGATTTAATGGCACTGCTAACTGAACATGCAGCATGGAGGGAATTAAAGGCAATGAGAGTTGGTATCCCACTTGATGGAGACACCCACCCAGTCTCTAAATTTAATGAACATGTGCCGTGGTGTAGGCACCCTACAGTCTGTAGGTTTTTGCGAGGGATCAGTACAACATCACACAATATTTCTATCATCTAACACCAATCAATGGTGAAAAACAGCACACAGTGGAACAAGAGGGGAGATCTCACAAAGAATTCCTTACTAAGTAAAGATTTCAATAAATTAAAAACAAAGAAAAAAAAAAATTTAAAAAAAATTAAAAAAAAAAAAAAAAATCTCCAATACAACTAATAGACAAGGAGTGACACAACTAAAGCTGGCAGGAGATTAATATTAACCAAGCCACCAAAACTGGTGGTTTTCAAAGCATTTTCTACTTAATACCTCCATATAGTTTAATCATTTTTATAATGTCTGACAACCCAAAAAATATGTTTTTAATGATGTCTGACAACAACAGAAAGACTAGTGCCCATCTTAAGAGCATGTCTTCATTTGAATGCTCCTCTCAATAATTCTATAATAACCATCTTATAAAGATATCCTCATATGACTAAACTTCACTTCAAGTAATTTATTATCTATGTTCACTTTTCTTAATTGTTGAAGAACGTGGGATATTTCAAACATGGAATGTACTTTCAAACTATGATCAGCACAAAACTGGCCTACAAGTTCACATGCTTCATAGAACACAAGTATTTTGACATCAAAATTGCTCAAGCTAAACACAAATGCAGATCATATCCCTACTAGGTAAAAAACTATAGGCCTTAAGGAAACCCATCTCGGTACAACCAACTGAGATTATATGCAGATATAAAAAGATTTCAAAGCAAGGAAACCCATCTTGGTACAGCCAACTGAGATTATATGCAGATATAAAAAGATTTCAAAGCATAACCAAATAAGTTATAGGAAAAGAGTAAGACAACTGAGCTAGCTAATAAAAACACAAAAAACACTAGAGCATTAAAAGTATTTCCACCTTAACACCTCCAAGTAGTTGAATCAAGTTTTTTCACAAACATATAACTCTCAGACCAACTTTCAGTTTAGATTAAAATTTTCTCATGTAAATGTCAAAAAAAATACAAAGAAAAGCAGTCCAAAACTTTTATAATATAACCCAGTCACTGCCCCCCTCCCAATGTCCATCAGGGCTCATTTCAGGAAGAGAGAGGGGAAGGCATCACTTGATCTAAGATTGCATTTTGCATTCCTGAGACAAGGAGCTCGTTTCTTTAATTGATCACATAAACTCCTTCACGCAGCTGCATCTGCTGCTTTCTGTTTCTTGGGCATTCTGTAGCCACCTACAACACAAGCATGATCTCTTTCAAAAGGTTCTAATGTCACCTGCTCAAATGGCTTAAATTTCTCCTTTTGCAACTTCTTAACTTCCTGAGCAAACACTGCCTCCGCTGGCACAGTAGAGTCAACGCAATTTGCCTGCATTAAAGAGTGAAAATCAAAAAATGAGGAACAGAAACATGATTTCCAGATTTTCTTCAGAAGTATGAGAAAGGTCTAACATATGTACCTTGATAGATAATACAAAATGGCCACCATTTTTCAAAAAATAATGGCCATTTAATGCCACAATGCGTGCCTGTATCCCACCAAACAAGAGTAGAGTAAAAAAAAAACATCAAACAAGCAAAATATAAGGGTCTAGCATCTGTTGCTAAGCATTCAGTAATAGAACCCAGCAATACATCCTTTAAAGCCTAAAGAGATCAAATTAGTCTAAAAAAATTGCAATTTGATGAAAAATAGGGCACCTTCATATGAAAGGTCGTACATGCAACTATTAATAGCATAAACATGCATCTCAGGTACAACCTACTCTAGAGATCACCATTTGATTAAAACATAACCACAAAGATCATAAAGGAGGAGAATTAAAGTACAGCACTGCACCATGCAAAATTAATTTAGTCCTCATCAGTAAAGTCAACCCAGCAAAACTAAAAAAAGTACAGAATAAAATTGAATTATACAAGAGAAAGGCATACTTAAAACATCATGCCACACAAAAGTAAGGCTGAACAACCATCTTAACAGTTTCCCAACATACATTACATTTTACAATGTAAGCAGTAGACAGAATAGATTCAACCTACAAATAATCAGCTAAAACCTCATGCGTCTGAACCTCGAATGGCATCATCCATAATGTCCTGAAGGGGAATCCAAGTATATCTCATCCTTCGCATGAATACTATTGCTATTAAAAACCAACCAAATAACTACATGACAAGTTTATCTAATCCACTGATAACCATTTTTCTATACACATGCTAGTCTGGTGCAATGTTGAACCATTTTTCTATACACAAGCTAGTCTGGTGCAATGTTGAAGACTACAATCCATATCATAATTACTAAAAATAATCAGCTAATACCTCAAGCGTCAGAAACTCGAATGGCATCATTCATAATTTCCTGAAGGGGAATCCGAGCATACCTCATCCTTCGCTTGAATACTATTGCTGTTAAAAATCAACCAAATAAACACATAACAAATCTAATCCACTGATAAGCATTTTTCCATACACAAGATAGTAATGTTGCAATGTTGAAGACAAGATCCATATCAGAATTATTAATCCACATCTGAATATCAACAAGGACAACTAAAAGCTACTACTGCACAACAATACAAAATAATGCAAATCTCTTGTTAAAAGAAAGAACAAAATAACCATGCACAACAAACTCAATCACAGTCCTAAATATCATAATTTGTTAAAGCACCTGTTGATCATAATGCAATGCATAACATTGTATAATATATATATATATATATATATATATATATATATATATATATATATAAACCAAAAACTTGGAGAGAACTTAAGTATAGCACTGCACCATAGAAAAGTAACACGGTTCTATTAATAAAGGCAGTCTAGCACTTTTTAAGAGAGTAGCACAGAAAAGCAAGTCTTACCCAAAACATAATACTATAGAATATAACAGTATAACTAAAACAACACCCCACATAACATAAGAGCTAAAACCCTCAAGCATCAAAAGCTCGAATGGCATCATCCATTAAGTCTTGAAGGGGAATCTGTCGACCTTCTAGCTAGTGGATGGTGGGCATAAAACAAGAAGACTGCCACCATATACATACACTCTCTGCAGTCAATCACATATCAAGTTTTTCGGATCTCTCTAAGTAAGAAGTGCGGATAACCTGAAGAAGAGTAATTGAAATGCGTGACAAAGAGTGGACTATTCTGCGGATAAATGAATATGAGGTGTTATGTTCATATAAGTGAGAACAGTCAAGTCTGGAATATAAGATGGAGTAGACTGAAAGAAAATTTTCTGGGTTTAAATGCGGATTACAGGAACCAATGTGAGTAGAATGAATCTATGATTGAATGCAGAATCCAAACTACTTGACAGGGATTAGTGTGGGCTGAAGACAGAGAAAAATGCAGGTAGAATGAATCTGCATTTGAATGCTGAATCCGAATTACTTGACAGGAATCAATGCGGGCTCAAGATAGAGAAATGTGCGAAGCATTACATCATGATTTCATATGAATTAAATAGTTAATTTACAGAGGATAATTGTCAGATAGATTTTAGATTAATGCTCATTAAAATAAGGAATCAGCCCAATCTATGGAACCTTTACTAAGTATATTTAAAGTAGCAGACATCCAAAAACCTCTTTATGCCTAGGTTTTTTAATCCCTGAATAGATAGATCCAAGACCTACTTGAAACTTCCAGATTCTCACTTAAGTAAAACAAAAATACGAACTGAGAAAACCCAAGCAGGACAATTCTCCACAGAGGAGAATCTGTAGCATTGAATGCTTAGTCTCAATTATTTTTATTTTTACTTAAGTTTAAAAGACCAACATTTGGCTGGCATCTGAGGTGGGCATATCCATCCATCTCCTGGATCTCAATAGGGCATATCATACAGAAGCTACTGCTATTAGCATTATAAGATCTAGTATAATTAAACTTTGTGCCCAACTGTTGTGAGAACTTCACACTTGATCAGACATTCACAACTGAGCAAGCAATATTAAAATGCAGTAGAAAGAACACACAGCATCGATGAAGATAGTTTTATTTGTTGAAGAGATACCAAATGTGAGTGGGCAAGGAATGTACCAGCTCTTGCAAAGCACTCAATGTACATATGAAAATTTGGGAACAATATGCCCCCCTTACTCATGCATCTCTTGCAAAGAATAAAGGGTTGACCTGCACTTCTATGCCCATCTCCAAAAATCTCCCAACCAAATTTTCACCTGCGGCCTCTTAACAAAAGCAAATAGCTTGTAGGAGCTACTAAATATGAGCATTTCTATAACATCATCCTCATCGCTTGGCATGCTAGCTATGGCACTAGTAAACAGACAGAGCTAGCATTTGAAGTACTTAGCCTAGTATTACAGCCACAACTAGAGACAAGAGGAATAATATAAATTATGAAGGCAGATCCTGGAAGAATGATGGTGCGCTGCCATATGGTGGCGTGGTATTGTATGTAGATGAACTTGATCCCAGGCCTCCAGTAATGCCCCCCACTGTGGGAGTAGTAATACCACCAGTAGGATTAGTAATACCCCCGGTTGGAGAGCTGACATTGTACACTGGAGTGGTAGTAGTTGGAGTGGTTGGAGTGGTGCTAAATGAAGGAGGAGGTGGATCAGTACCAATACCAACCATGGCAGGAGGAGGTGGTGCAGTACTAATTTTCGCAGGAGGAGGAGTACTGATAGTGCTGCAAATCATTCACACCCAAGGTATCAGTAAAGATAAAAACTTTAAACCGAGGGTTGTGCAACCCAATACATGAGAAAAAGAAAAAGAAGAAATAAAGGGTTGTAAACAAGCTTTTCAAGTTTACTGTTTATCCAATACATACCTCGTACCTGAAGTGTATGTGCAGCTCCCATAGCCTGTAATCACATAGACCCAACATATAAATTCTTATCTGATAGAAAGTGTACAAGTAATAACCAGAACAACTATCCAATGCAATTAAACAAAACATACACATATTTTTTTTCTAAGGCTTGGAAAACTCAAGTTTAGAATTTTACACAACAAGATCTTCAATTTGTTGTTGCAAAAGATGGATGGCAAATTGAAACAACTGGCCAGTGCCAGAAAAATGCTTGGCACCAAGAAGTTAAAATGACCAAAAAGTTACATTAGAGGATAAAATGCCATTAGATATCTACGGGTCCAATCATTACCATGCTAAGACTACAATTTAGTAAGAGACTAGACAATATGCATCCTTCCTTTATCACCTTTAGAACTCACAGAACCAACTACAGAGCATTTGAACCAGCTTTGCTAATCATATTAGGAAAGGCTAAAAATTTCCTTCAAAGGAAGCCAATATCAAACTTCAAATAAATTAGCATTTTCACTGCAGATTGAGAAGAAGATAGACTTTTCACTTTGGGCTTATAAGCTGTAAACAATATTTCTGCTGCAATACTAAGTCAATCTTCTAATACCTAATATATGAGGGATAATCACAGCTTCAAACCTGTTA
The DNA here is from genome assembly GCA_034641835.2 of Pinus albicaulis. NCBI lineage: Eukaryota > Viridiplantae > Streptophyta > Pinopsida > Pinales > Pinaceae > Pinus > Pinus albicaulis. Next base: position 946,075,250 of record CM076570.1, read on the forward strand.
ACCCTTTTGCTTTTATCCACAACAAAGGCACGAGAGTTTAACAGGAGGGATATCAAGTTCAAACTCATGGTAAACTTTGATCGAGGTGAGAAACCAGATAAAAGTCTTCGACCTCTGGTATGTCGCCCATGAATGGAATGGCAGTGAAAGAGTTACTGTCTCTGAAAAGGTCCCTGTAGACTTTTAGGTCAGGTTATAGCATCAAACCCATAAACCCTTTTTGTTTTTATCCACAACAAGGCACTAGAGTTTAACAGGTGGGAACTCATGTTCAAACTCCTCGTCAAGTTGGATTGATGTCTGAAACTAGTTGCAAGACCAGGACCCCTGGTATTAAGCCCAATGCAATGCCAGTTAAAGAGTTACTCTCCCCTCTGTGTTATTAATCGGCGTTGGAGTCTGGACTCTGAGAGCGTCGAGCGAGCTTGTACATGCGGCGTGCGCTTGAGCTCGAGCGCGTCCGTTGTGGCAAGTGTTATCTCCCACAACAGTGAACACCAATACCATATTTTTCGAACTGTATATCTCTACTATATACCAACTATGGGAAGGCCCTAACAACGAACGGACCAGAGAGGGTCGGCCTTGCTCAGCCAGCAAGAAGATCTGTGTCCATCGACCAGCCACCTCTCCTAACCATTGAAAAAATTGGGGCGAATCACTGTAACTCCTCATTTGGACCCTGTAAATCCAGGTGAATGCCATGGAAATTTGCTCCATAAGAAAAAAATTGGGGCGAATTTCATTTTTCCATGTTATGCGCCCTTTTTTTTGGTGGGCTACTACTTAATAATTAATTATTTTTAAAATATTTATTGGGATAACTTTATTAAACTATAGAAAATGGGTTTTATGTAAAAAATTCGCCCTATTAAAATTGAAAATCCCTTAAAATTCGCCTTTGGGCTAAAATTCGCCCCTAAAATTATCCCTGACCCACACTCACCCAATAGAAACCAATACAGGTCATCTCCTCCCTGCTTTAGATCTAGATGTAGTAAGTGGTTTACATGCCACTTACTTGCTGCCCTCATCATTCCACCAAGGTTGAAGGTGAAATGTATATTTGGTGCTTTAGGGAAGCACCCATCATGCTGCAGAACCTCCCTTAGCCCATCAAGGGACTGGCCATACTTGAGAATAGTTCTGGCCCATAATTGGTCATGAAGTTTATAAGGTAGGCCACTCCTCTTAGGATTCATGGCCTACACATGTAAAGTAAAAGAATGCATGCAATCATAAAGTAGAATGTGATAGACATAAGCATGCTTCTTACCCAAAGTCTCTAGCGCTGTAATAGTCCCTCTCTTGGCCAAATGTATCATCACTGTAAACAGTTGAGAGAACACTTTGCTCTTTCCATCAAGGAGTTGCCCTAGAGGGCTTCTTCCAAGTAAGGAGACATCAAGGCATAGATCATAATAGAAAGATGTATGGATTGATGTGTCCTGGCTTGTCTTGCATAGATCCTCATGCCTTCTTAGTACACCAATATTTTGAAATAAAGAGGGGTAAATGTTTCTTTCCCAATGAAGCTTTCCCTCCTCTTCATCTTATGCAGTATTCAGGATCTCACCATCCGATATTGATGGCACATGTTGCTCATGGAGCATGCCATAATTTCTATATGTGAGACTCTTTGAAACTCCTTGCAAGAATGCAAGAGCTTCTCTTCTTGGAGCAGCTGCTTCTTCTTCTTCTACATGAAATGCTAGAGATGCCTCTGTCATGACTGCGCTATCACCCCTAGCCTTTCCTTCAAAGGTAGAAAATGCCTCATCCTCAATAGGAGACCTTAGATCTTGGTCTACCTCTAAAAGAGGAATCTCCATGTATTATTTTTTAGAAGAAGACTCTTCATCCAAAGGCGGATGCCTCCAATCATTTTCTCCTTTGGTATCTTCCCAATGAAGACTACCAATATCCCAAAGCAAGTATTCCTCCTTACACCTCATGGGAAGTTGAGATGTAACCCTTTGGAAATATTTCAAAAAATACCTCTCATCAATGATCCTCTTGGATCCAAAATAATCCAAGTGTGCTAAAGGCCAAACACTAATAGAAAGTTGCACAACATTCATCATGCCTCCCACCATCTTGCACCCTAACTCCTCATGTTGCATGCAACTCAAATAAGGTGCAAAGGAATGAATTTTCATCCCCTCTTGGATCAATTCCAAATTGCACAACATTTTGCAAGCTTGTTGTCCTTGGTGAGTCTTGGGAACCTCTTGTATGGCTGCAAGGGTCCCTCTCTTGAATGTGTTGGCTGATCCAACTACTGCTACAGATGGCTGCCCCTCCATGAATGTGACAGAACTGGTACAAGGCTCCTCAAGTGGAGAAGAGGACTCTTCCCCCTCCGGTATTCTATTGTCAAATCTCCTGATTACTTGATGAATAAAATCAGCAAAAGTAGATATTCTTGCATGATCTTCATGGTTGATCCACCAAGAGCTTTCCTTGCCCTCCAAGTGCAACGTTGAGATCTCCACAACCTCTTCCTCCACTACTGGATGTAGTAGGAAAAATGCTTCTAGCTTCATCACCCAAGTCTTTGCTGCACACTTTAGTGACCCATAAAATGTAGACAACAGGAATCTATTTCCCCTTATCATTCTCTTACTGCATGGTCTTCTTTCTTCTCTGAGTTGAATAAACTGAGGAAAATCTAGGGTCTCTTTGAAATCCCTAGGTTGACACTCTTATTCTACCAAATACCCACTCAGGATCTCATGTTCTAAGTGGTCTTCTTGTTTCCCAATTCCTCTATAAGAACAGGAAGTTCATGGATCTTCTTCTTCCTCTTGAAACCTTCTAGAGGTCTCACTGCAGCTTTCTTCTTCTTGAAACCCTCTAGGAGTTTCATTGCATTCTTCTTCTTCTTTCTTCTTAGATCTAAAAATTTATGAGAGCAATCTCATCCTCTCCATCATTTTTTTCTCTGCTACTTCTCTTTATAGCACTTTGGATTGAAGCCCACACGCTGAGCCAAATATCTTGCTCTGATACCACTATAATATTCCAAATCTGGAACTGCTAGCAAGGCATAACTGGAAAATGCATTTTCCAGTAATGGCTGCTATAGAAGTGAAATCCAACACTTGGATCCCTTATATATGAGTATCTAAGTACTAAATCCAAGAGGGTATCAAAAATAAATCTTCCCAGGTCGGTTAAACATATCTCCCACACCTAGTTGTCTTCAGAAATGCCTCAAAGAGAGACTGCAGCAATAACAAACAATTCTGATCAGGAAATAATGTAGTTTCTGTGGAGCAGTGATAGAAGGCTCATGAAATATCCCTCAATAGTATTTACAGCAATAAATAAGTCATACAAATAAGTTTATTAAGTACATGGCTAAAAATACAAGTCATAAACAGAAGAAATCTCCTCAAAAGAGGGTTGCAACCATATGTTTTACAAAAAGCTGCCTTAACAACGTTATTTTTATTAAGATGCAACTGTTGTATGTTACATGTCAGATCTAGAGCAGATCTGTGCATTAAAAATTCATATCTATATCAGATCCATGCACTAGAAGAGCTCCTCTTTCAGATCCCCATTGAATTTCGGGGTTTACACCAAGCATAAGCAGTAGATCTGAGATCTAAGAAAGAAAATTTGCAGAAATATTCAGAAATAATGAAGTATTCAGATTATGAAGATCAGATCTGAAAATTACAATGTATATATCTCCTCGAGTAGATCTCCAAGTGAAGGGAAGATCCGTAACACTCAGAAACCATCTCTCCAAATAGTGCACCCAAACTCCCTGCAACACCACCTACAATAATAATGCAGATCTGGAGTAGAAAATTCGCTGTAGGGGATAGACAGCTTATGGCCACATGCCAAGATCATAAATTGAAGCTCATGCACTCCAATACACTTTTTCCAATAGAGCAGAGGCCTCCTCCACTGAAAGAGAGCACTGAAATGACTTAGATCTGAAGAGATCTAATCTCCATGAAAATAACACAGTCCCTCAAGGGAGACTGTGTTGTAGCTTGATTAACTGAGTTGGCCTGATGCCAAGATGCAAAACTGAAGCTCAACAATGGATGCGCTCTTCCAGGGAGTTAAAAGACACACTCACTGAGAAGAGGCTCCAATACAGGCTAGATCTGAACAGATCTAGTTCTCCACTCGCTACAGCTTACAAAAGCAATCAAACCCTCACTAGACCTGCATTGCAGTTGGAAGTAGAAGCTTGGTCTTCAACCAGATAGTGGAAAATAAATACAAGCTCTCCCAAGAGCTCCTCAATGGGCAGAGATGGATCTCCTAAACAGGAGATTCCAATGCAATCTAGGCTAAGCAACCAAGAAATTTGTTTGTCTAAACATACAACAATTTAGAAATCAAATCATGAACAACCTCAACATGTTGCCTTCCCCTTCCTTTTATAAGATGAGAGCTTGCCAAAACCCTAAACCACATTTATCAACTTATCCCTTTCACACAAGAGACCTCCTTCTATAATTGTGTTGTGCCTCATTGATGATCACTCCTCCAATACTGCACTATTGATATGGTCAAGATTAACCCAGTCAAGTAGATTTGTTCTTTTCACACTCAAGTGTGTTTATTAAAGTGGCCCATATTTACCCTTTTTCACATTGGGCATGTATTTATTCTTTTATTAGGAGTTTTTGACCCTCCTTTACATAATTATTCTTTGAACAAAGAAAACAAAATGAAATTGAATATTCCTATTAAAATAGGAATATTACACACAACAAGCTCACATTACTTTTCTAGCAAACTTTGAGCCTAGTAGTTTCAAGTTAGCCAGCCAGAATGAACATTGGGTAGTAGCTATTTTTGAAGAATTGGATCAAATCGAGAAGAATAAAACCTGGGAATTAGTTCCATGAAAAAAATATAAAAATTTCATTGGGACTAAATGGGTGTTCAGGAAAAATTTAATGAATATGGACAGGTTACCAGAAACAAAGCAAGATTGGTTTGCAAAGGCTATGCACAAGTGGAAGGAATTGATTTCGACGAAACATTTGCACCAGTTGTCAGAATGGAAGCCATGTGAATGTTTCTCACCTATGCATGTTCAAGGAAAATAAAAGTCTACCAAATGGATGTTAAGTCAACATTTCTAAATGGCAAATTAGAAGAAGAAGTTTACATCGAACAAACTGAAGGTTTTCTACTATCAGAAAAAGAAGACTATGTTTGCAGGTTAAAGAAGGATCTCTATGGTCTCAAGAAGGCTCCTAGAGCATGAGATGCTCATCTTGATGGATATCTATGTCAACAAGGGTTCAAGAAAGATACTATTGATAGAAATATTTGTGTACAAATAGATAAAGATAATTTAGCAATCGTTGAGGTATATGTGGATGATATAATATTTGGTAGCAATGATGATCAACTAAGTAACAAATTTTCTACAAATATGAAAAGTGAGTTCTAGATGTCTTTACTTGGTGAGCTGACATACTTCTTAGGGCTTCAAATATCTCAGCAAGAGAAAGAAATATTTATATGTCAAGCCAAGTACATCAAGGAAATGCTCAAGAAATTCAAAATGGAAGATTGCAAACCCATATTTACTTTAATGGTAATAGGTTGCAAATTGAGCATAGACGACTCATCTAAGGATGTGGATCAGAGGTTGTACATATCTATGATTGGTAGTCTTCTATATGTAACAGCCTCCCGACCAGATGTTATGCAAGCAATTGGACAAGTAGCAAGATTCCAAGAAGCACCAAAAGAATCACATATTATTGTTGTCAAAAGAATTCTTCGATATCTAAAGGGCACAAAAGAATATTCCTTGTGGTATCCCAAGGGTAACAATCTCATTATTCAAGCCTTTATAGATGCAGATTGGGCAGGAAGCATTGATGATCATAAGAGTACTAGTGATAAGGTGGTCATGTCCAAGTTATGAAAATTGCTCAAAAATTAAAGTGTTCAGAAATGGTTGCATTTTGAACGACCGGAAAGGTCTCATCGCTGTGATTCTGGTGCCGTGAACAGTTCTCAAAACCGAGGTCATATGCAAAAGTTATTCAGGTTTGAATTTGTCTAGTAAAGTCCATTTTTTAGTTGACCAAGTTTGACTTTCCAGCTTTGGAAAAATTAAAAAAAAAAGAATATTCTAAGGAATATTATAGGAACATTCCTTGAAATATTCTCTAGAATATTCCCTGGAATATTCAACAGGGGTGAATCTGTTTTTGACAAGTGGCAGAATCCGGTTTGTTGGAGGATTGACTTCGTTTGGGGCAGACCAATCAGGGGCTGCCACGTGGTAGGCCCGGAGGCCGCCACGTGGCTCCAGGCCAGATAGAAAGTGGTTTATCAAAATTTTGGACTTAGTCAGGTTTGAACCTGAGAACTGGTGGATGCGGGCAAAGGCGCTTAACCATCTGGGCTACACGTTAGTACTTAACCTATTGTGGAACCCGCTTATTGTTAAAGTTTAAAAGAGTTTATGGCGGAAATTTAAGGGGCTAGCCCGACTTCACGTGACTCGAGTGCTATGACCCAGGGCCTAAAGGCCTCAACCGATGGGAGTAAATGGTTATGAAAACTGTTACATGTGCCAGCGCATGGGGTGACAATAAATTCTATGGTTTAAACAGTCGTGGTTGATGACTAATCCGTCGGCGGTTCCAAACGGAAGGTCATGTGACCACATAAATGTCCCCAATCCAACATTAAATGCTACATTAAACTGTCATCGCTAGTTTTGGTGAGTTCCACCAATTCTGGCGGGATTGTCTAGATTAGTCAGGCTAATTGGAGTTCCTCCAGTTTTGGAGGAGGTTTTTTAGTGACACTAGGAAAAATTTTGTTTTGGCCATAACTTTCTCAATTTTCATCCAAAAAAGATAAAATTTTAGTCAATTTTGGGTCTCTTGGACCTTATAAAGAGTTTGGAATAGGTTTTAGAGCAGACAAAGGTGATATACATTAGCTTTTTCTTCAGGGAAGATGAATGAGCCATCAGGGCCATCATGGAGAAGGCACTGTATTGGGTTGTATTTCACTGTTTAAGGTGAAAAAAAGGCCATTTATAGCTATTTTCGATCTTCTGAAGTTGAATTTACAGTTGGTTTTTCCTTTTTAGGAATATCTTTCACTATGTAACCATTTTGAGCAAATTAATAGAGCAAGGACATGCCATTGGGGAGCCTTGGACCGACAGATGTAGCCCAGGAGGGGTGAGCTGCCTCAACAATTTGTTGTGTTACGTTATGGTGAATTTTAGTTGTTGTGTATTTCTTCTGTGATATGTTAGACAATAAATTTAATTAACAAATCCTCACACATAAAACTCAGAAACAAACCAAAACTACTTTTTTTAACCTGCAAGTCATGGAGAACACTTTGCACAATAACTTATTTTAGAATGGATACTTTGCATAGCATTACAAATAGTTCCAATTTCAGATCAGTTGGTATCAGAGCTAGAGTTTTACTCTGCATTTGTTCTTGTGCAAAGGTATAGTTGGTTGTTTGCAAGTTTTGATGCTTACTAGGCTTAAGCTCAAGAGAGGGGAAGGACAATTGGTTAGAGCTCAAAGTAATCCTCAACCAAGGAGGGCCAGAGAGCCATTAACTCCACCTTCTAATTTACCTCCAAGAGCCACATAAGAAGTCTTAAGCATGTATTCAAGAGAAGGAGAAGTTCCTGAAGACATTGATCCCAAAGAAGAAGAACGGGTGTTCCGAAAGGTGTTCCTGGACATGACTGAGATGGTGAGGATACTCTACCAAGAAATGAATGAAAGGCCTAAAGGAGAAGGGTCTAAACACCACAAGGAAGGAGAGGGTTCTTCAGGAGGAAAGAAAATTGATGACAAGTCAAAGAAAGGACACAGAGGAAATGGTGATCCACCATCCCCATCTTCATCCTCTCCCTCTAAATCGTCTCCCTCTAAATCTTCATCCTCTCCCTCTAAATCATCATCCTCTATTTAGCACCACTCAAACAGTCCATTAAGTCCTCAATTCCGGGCAAAGGGAATCTGTACCTGATTGTGATCTTATTGATTGCTCTGGAATCAGTACACATCCTCCAACCTCCATCTTTCTTTGGGCTCAATACTGCTGGTACTGCACATGGACTCAAACTTTCTCTAATCATCCCCTTGTCCACCAACTCCTGTACTTGTCTCTTGATTTCCTCATTTTCCTTGGGAGTCATTCTGTAGGCTACCTTATTTGGCAGATTTGAACCAGGGATAAAATCTATCTGATGGCCGATCTTTCTCACAGGTGGCAGCTCATCAGGTAAATCATCCACAACAATGTCACAGTAATTGTCTAACATCTCTTGGATTTCTACTGGTAAATCAGAAATATTTGTAGAAGTAAGAACTACTTTAGGTTTGCAAACTAAAGCAAAACTTACCTCTTCTTCTTCTATCTGCTGCAGATATTCCTTCCCGCTCAGCAACAAGGTCTTTGGATCAATCACTCTGCTGGATGGCTCTCCTTCTTCCATGGGTATCAATGTATGATGTACCCCATCTTTGAAGAACTTGTAAGTGTTCTTCTTGCCATCATGCATTGCTGCTCTGTCAAACTGCCAAGGTCTACCCAGCAGTATATGACACACATCCATGGGCATTACATCACACAGGACCTTATCTTTATATTTTCCCATTTGCAGCTCTATCTCACACTACTCTTTTACAACCAGTTGGTGCCCCTTGTGCAGCCAGGACACCCTGTAGGGAGTTGGATGCTCCCTTGTCTTCAACTTCAACTTTTCTATTACCTCAGTGGAAACCAGATTTTCTGTGCTACCACTATCAATGACTAGCTGACAGCATTTCCCTTGGACTTTGCATATGCTCCTAAACAAAGTCTTCCTTTGTGCAGGCTTAGTGACCTCTTTGGCTTGCTTCAACAGGACCTTATTTACCACCAAGGACTCTCCCCTCTCTGGAAGAATTTCTTCTTCAATTTCTGCCTCTTCTCCAGCCTGGGCAACAATAGCATTTCTAGGACCAGCACCCACATTCTCTGGACACTCATAGTGCTTATGTCCCACTTGCTGACATCTATAGCACCTCAATTCTCTACCTCTGCCTCTGTCTCTGCCTCCTCTTCCCTTTCCTTTGTAAGAACCCCTTCTGCCCCTTGCATCATCCTCTGTAGATGCATTCTAAGGTGAGCTACTATTAGCTCCATCCATGGGTGTAGTAGGCTTTCCTCTACCACCCTGACATCCCTTTCCACAGAAAGTACCTCTCTTCTTGGCAGACTGTTTCCTCAAGAGTTTCTCCTCTGCTTTCAAGGCCATGTGATAGGCCTCTTCCACTATCTTAAGAGATAGGAGACCAATCTCATCTTAGATCTCCAGCTTGAGACCATTCACATATATGGTAGTCTTCTCTGGTGTGTCTTGGAATTACCCAGCTCTTATGCTTACTCTGTAGAATTCCTCTATGTATTCTTTTATTGTCAGCAACCTCTGTCTCAGGTTCTTCAATTTCTTATACAATGTCAGCTGGTAATCACTAGGCAAGAATTTACCTTTTAATTTAGCCATCATTCTGATCCAGCTCTTAATAGGTTGCTTGCCAACTCTCCTCCTCTCTGCCTGCACTCCATCCTACCAAAGTGCAGCATGTCCTTTCAACTTTGTCACTGCAAACTTGACCTTTTTATCCTCACTTATCTCTTCATAATCGAAGCATTTATTCATTTCATTTATCCAATCCACTAGTTCCTCTGGATTCAGTCCCCCTGCATAACTCGACACTTCGATTCTGGGCTTAACTGCAGACCCCAGAACAGTTCTAAGGAGCCTCATGTCAGGAGGAATCTCAACATTTTCTTCAACTTCTTCTGTTTCAGGTTCACTGATGTCTTCCAGATATCTGGGCTGTCTTCGCTCCATGGCATCCATTCTGGCTTCGACCCTCTGCAACATCCCCAACACCTCAGCGTTGGCAACAGGTCTCCTTCTGCCAGCACCTCTACCAACTCGGATCGCCATGTCAGCTCTCTGCAAAAACAACTCAAAACAATAGCTCTGATACCACAAATGACGCAACAAAATTGAAAGTCCGCCCAATGAGAGCTGGTCAACTATAGCGTGACTCTGTCAGCTTTTCCCTTTGGTTTACCCACGTGGCTCTTTATCTTCTTTTTATTTTTATTTATCAATTTCAAAGAAATTGACAAATAAACATATTCGCAACTTTTGAATGTTATATTATATTCCTGGCTTACAGATTATCTCCGAACCTTGGAACTACGGTTCTAACTCTTCACATTTCATATTTAACCCAACGCGCTGTTAAACAAATACTATGTACTAAACCTTGGCCCGGACCCATATCTACGTCCAATCGCCCAATCAAATGCATGCGCCGTACCTGATTATCCTTCATGCATCTCCGTCAAACGAACATCGTCCGATGGCCCCTTCTCAAATCGACGGCCCATGGCAATATCGCTCGGCTCCACTGGTCGAACGATAACGTGCGATGGCATGCAATGAACGGTGGTTTCCTGGGGGTCCACCTTGCCACGTGTCAATTACTCTATGGAATCGCTCGCATTCAGAAAATACCGCCTACTCCGCAAAAGTGGTGCGATACGGGCAATCTGACTTTGCAAATCCGCTTGTGGTTTTGGTACAGTGATTAACCGGGGTCACGTCGGGTTTGCGTTATTCCTTCCTATTCAGTTAACTCGGGTCAATCCTTGGCAGGGTTTCAATTAACAATAAACGTAATTCTCTTCTGACGGGTTTTCACTATCTTGGATAATGTTAGTCGACCACAATTTTACACAGGCTCCTTCTATGGATGGAGATTTATTCAGCATAGCTTGTTTAACAACGACGACTTTTCTACACAGCCCATGCCTGCGGGTGGGGGTTAAATTCACTGGGTTTGCTCGAATAAGTTAAGGGAAACAACATACAGAGATATGTGGAATTCATACAGGAGTTCAATCATACATGCACAAAGTTCATCACTTCGCAATTAAACAATCTCTTCACAATTAAGGATTCGAAACGACTCTATGGAAAATGCGCACTGAAATTATTTAATTGGAAGCAATCAACAACACACCGAGTTTTATTGCAGAAATATCTTCTCTTCATTAGGGGAATTTTGAGGTCTAAAATGGGCCTCCTAAGGAAATTATAAAATAATAGTGGAAATAATAAAATAATATTTTATTACATCATCAAATTTTAAAGGCAAAAACGAAAAAACTACCTTTTCAACTTGTATTTTGAACTTATCTCCCTAAGGTGTTACTCAAATTTTGAGCGAGAATACTCGTTGGATGCAAAATTTAATTTCCCATCCAAGGAGTACCCATGTTGCATACTTTTGATGGACTCTGTTATGTGAAAATTGAGAAATACATGAAAAACGTGTTTGGAATCACGTTTTTCATGTATTTCTCAATTTTCACATAACAGAGTCCATCAAAAGTATGCAACATGGGTACTCCTTGGATGGGAAATTAAATTTTGCATCCAACGAGTATTCCTGCTCGAAATTTGAGTGAACCCTTAGGGAGATAAGTTGAAAATACGAGTTGAAGAAGTAGTTTTATTATTTTATTATTTTTTAACCTTCTTACTTTTTTACTCCAAAAATGGTGAATCATCCCCGATGGTTGACATCATCATCTTGAATCCTATTGGTTCTCATAAAAATTATTTTGGTTGTACATTTTTCTTAGGAGGCCCATTTTAGACCTCAAAATTCCCCTAATGCTCCCTCCTTCTGCTCTCTGCTATATACATCCGAGGGATTACGTTATATACATGAACATTTTTCTGTTCGGTTCCTCTATGAGGACCGTTTTATAAAATCAACAACCTAAGTAAAATAATTCAACTAACTGAAATATGACAGTTAGACTAACTGAGCTATTCGACTTCTACGACTCTAACTAATCCAAATAATACAATCAGCTGGGGTATTGACACCTAGCTGTTACAATTTAAATATTTTCGACCCCTACTAGCCACAACATGTGGACAAACCTTCTACATTTCTGGCTAGTGTCTAATGCCCCTGCATCAGACTCCCGAGGGAAATTTTCTTCATGGGCTCCTGTCCATGAGCTCTTCCACTGATCTGCCTATCCTCTGCAACATTTCTTCAGTCATCCAAGTGGCATCTTCCTTTGGCTTGTCCTTCCATTTGATCAAGTACTGAAAGTACTCTTGTCCTCTGGTCCTTCTGAATGGTCTTTTATCCAATATCTTCTCTGGTTGCAATGGCTGTGCTGGAGGTAGCTGCTCTTTCCACTCAATATGTTCCTTGTTTGTTGATCTTTCTTCTGCACCATCATCTTCATACTTGTACAAATATGCAACATTAAAAATGGGAGATATTCCAACATCAGGAGGTAATTCAATCTCATAAGAATTTGTAGAAAACTTCCTAAGTATCTTGCATGGCCCAATCTTTTTGAACTTCAATTTGTTGTACTGCTTCTTTGGGAATCTCTCCCTCCTCAAGTGTGCCAAAACAAAATCTCCTACTTCAAAATGAACTTATTTTCTGCTCAAGTCTGCTCTTTTTTTGTATTTGATGTTGCTACCTTGTAGTTGCTGCTTCACTTGTTCATGGATGGCCTGGATATCTGAAGAAAATTCCTCACCATCTGCACTCCTTAGCTCTGCTTTTCCCAGATTTCTTAACTCTGATATTCCTCTGGGGTGCATTCCATAAAAAATATGAAATGGACTCTGCCCTGTGCTCCTGTTTGGTGAGTCATAATATGCATATTCTGCCTGGGGAAAAATATGATCCCACTGCTTGGGATGCTCTCCTGCAAGACTTCTTAACAAATTTCCCAGACTCCTATTCACCACCTCAATTTTTCCATCAGTCTGGGGATGATAAGCTGAGCTGAAACTCAGTTTGGTACCAAGTTTCTTCCACAGTGTCCTCCAAAAATGACCCACAAATCTAGTATTTCTGTCTGAAACAATACTCTTGGGCAACCCATGCAATCTAACAACTTCCTTGAAAAACAAGTTAGCAATATGGGTGGCATCACTAGTTTTATAGCATGGAATAAAATGTGCCATTTTGGAGAATCTGTCCACTACAACAAAGACTGCATCATTCCCTCTCTGAGTCTTGGGCAATCCTAGAACAAAATCCATACTCATCATGTCCCAAGGCCTATCTGGAATAGGCAAGGGAGTGTACAATCCTGCATTCTAGCTCCTTCCTTTCGCATACTGACAGATTTTGCAATTCTTCACAAACTTTTCCACTTATGTTCTCATCTTAGGCCAGTAATAAATGTGACTCAACTGCTCATAAGTCTTATCAGTACCAAAGTGTCCAGCAAGTCCACCACTATGCTTCTCTTTGATCAAATTTTCCCTCATGGAACATCTTGGTACACACAGTTGGCTTCTTCTGAATAACAAGTCCTCCTGCAGGAAATAATCCAACCACTGGCTTCTATCTGTTAAAACAGGGTTACTACATGCCTCAAATGCTTCTTTAAAATATAGATCTGTTTTATACAATTATTTGAGGAAATCAAATCCTACAACTTCAAAATTAGTTTCTTGAACAAGCATGTGTCTCCTACTCAAAGCATCAGCTACTTTATTGGCTTGGCCACTTATATGTTTCAAAACAAAATTAAAACCTTGGAGATACTCAACCCATTTAGCATGCTTATGTTTCAACTTGGGCTGCTGTACAATATACTGCAAAGCATGATTGTCAGAATACAATACAAATTCCCTGGACATCAAATAATGTCTCCACTTCTTCAGTGCCTGGAAAATTGCATAGAATTCCTTCTCATAAGAGGAATACTTTCTTCTGGCGTCATTCAGCTTTTCACTGAAATAGGCTACAGGCCTATCATCCTGACTCAACACAGCTCCAATGGCCTCTCCATTGGCATCACATTTTACTTGAAATGGTTTTGTAAAATCAGGCAGAATCAAAACAAGCTGGGCTTCTCAGTTATCCTCTGCTTCAACACTTTAAAGTTTCTTTATGCTTCAGCAGTCCACTTAAATGGTTGTTTACTCTTCTTTATTGTCTCAATTATGGGTGCATTAATCTTACTGAAGTTTCTTATAAACTTTCTGTAAAAACTGGCAAGTCCATGGAAACTTCTTACCTCAAAAACATTTCTGGGTGAAGGCCACTCCACAATTGCCTTAACCTTTTCTGGGTCCATCTTCAATCCTTCTGCAGAAACAACAAAACCCAAATACACCAACTCTTCTTTCATGAATGAGCATTTCTTTAAATTTATCAGCAGTTTCTCTTGGTGCAGCTTCTTCAAGACATGATTAAGATGCCTTAAATGTTCTTCTTTAGTTCTGCTAAAAACTAATATATCATCCAGATACACTATCACAAATTTACCAATGAATTCTTTCAATACTTCATTCATAAGTCTCATAAAAGTGCTAGGTGCATTTGACAACCCAAAAGGCATTACTATCCATTCATACAGTCCTTCATTTGTTTTAAAGGCAGTTTTCCACTCATCACCCTCTCTTATTCTAATCTGATGGTATCCACTTTTCAAATCTATCTTTGAAAAATATTTAGCACCACTCAAACAGTCCATCAAATCCTCAACTCTGGGCAAAGGGAATCTGTACCTGATTGTGATCTTATTGATTGCTCTGGAATCAGTACACATCCTCCAACCTCCATCTTTCTTTGGGCTCAATACTGCTGGTACTGCACATGGACTCAAACTTTCTCTAATCAGCCCCTTGTCCACCAACTCCTGTACTTGCATCCTGATTTCCTCATTTTCCTTGGGAGTCATTCTGTAGGTTGCCTTATTTGGCAGATTTTAACCAAGGATAAAATCGATATGATGGCTGATCTTTCTCACAGGTGGCATCTCATCAGGTAAATCATCCACAACAATGTCACAGTAATTGTCTAACATCTCTTGGATTTCTACTGGTAAATCAGAAATATTTGTAGAAGTAAGAACTAATTTCGGTTTGCAAACTAAAGCAAAACTTACCTCTTCTTCTTCTATCTGCTGCAGATATTCCTTCCCGCTCAGCAACAAGGCCTTTAGATCAATCACTCTGCTGGATGGCTCTCCTTCTTCCATGGGTATCAATGTATGATGTACCCCATCCTTGAAGAACTTGTAAGTGTTCTTCTTGCCATCATGCATTGTTGCTCTGTCAAACAGCCAAGGTATACCCAGGAGTATATGACACACATCCATGGGCATTACATCACACAGGACCTTATCTTTATATTTTCCCATTTGCAGCTCTATCTCACACTGCTCTTTTACAACCAGCTGGTGCCCCTTGTGCAGCCAGGACACCCTGTAGGGAGTTGGATGCTCCCTTGTCTTCAACTAAAATTTTTCTATTACCTCAGTGGAAACTAGATTGTTTGTGCTGCCACTATCAATGACTAGCTAACAGCATTTCCCTTGGACTTTGCATATGCTCCTAAACAAAGTCTTCCTTTGTGCAGGCTCAGTGACCTCTTTGGCTTGCTTCAACACGACCTTATTTACCACCAACGACTCTCCCCTCTCTGGAAGAATTTATTCTTCAATTTCTGCCTCTTCTCCAGCCTGGGCAACAACAGCATTTCTAGGACCAACACCCACATTCTCTGGACACTCATAGTGCTTATGTCCCACTTGCTGGCATCTATAGCACCTCAATTCTCTACCTCTGCCTCTGTCTCTGCCTCCTCTTCCCTTTCCTTTGTAAGAACCCCTTCTGCCCCTTGCATCATCCTCTGTAGATGCATTCTGAGGTGAGCTACTGTTAGCTCCATCCCTGGGTGTAGTAGGCTTTCCTCTACCACCCTGACTTCCCTTTCCACAGAAATTACCTCTCTTCTTGGCAAACTATTTCCTCAGGAGTTTCTCCTCTGCTTTCAAGGCCATCTTATAGGCCTCTTCCACTATCTTGGGAGACAGGAGACCGATCTCATCTTGGATCTCCAGCTTGAGACCATTCACATATCTGGCAGTCTTCTCTGGTGTGTCTTGGAATTGCCCAGCTCTTATGCTTACTCTGTAGAATTCCTCTGTGTATTATTTTACTGTCAGCAACGTCTGTCTCAGGTTCTTCAATTGCTTATACAATGTCAGCTGGTAGTCACTAGGCAAGAATTTACCTTTTAATTTAGCCATCATTCTGATCCAGCTCTTAATAGGTTGCTTGCCAACTCTCCTCCTCTCTGCCTGCACTCCATCCCACCAAAGTGCAGCATGTCCTTTCAGCTTTGTCACTGCAAACTTGAACTTTTTATCCTCACTTATCTCTTCATAATCAAAGCATTTATTCATTTCATTTATCAAATCCACCAGTTCCTCTGGATTCAGTCCCCCTACATAACTCGACACTTCGATTCTGGGCTTAACTGCAAACCCCAGAACAGTTCTAAGGAGCCTCATGTCAAGAGGAATCTCAACATTTTCTTCAGCTTCTTCTGTTTCAGGTTCACTGATGTCTTCCGAATCTCTGGGCTGTCTTCGCTCCATGGCATCCATTCTGGCTTCGACCCTCTGCAACATCCCCGACACCTCAGCTTTGGCAACAGGTCTCCTTCTGCCAGCACCTCTACCAACTCGGATCGCCATGTCAGCTCTCTGCAAAAAAAACTCAAAACAACAACTCTGATACCACAAATGACGCAACAAAACTGAAAGTCCGCCCAATGAGAGCTGGTCAACTATAGCGTGACTCTGTTAGCTTTTCCCTTTGGTTTACCCACGTGGCTCTTTATCTTCTTTTTATTTTTATTTATCAATTTCAAAGAAATTGACAAATAAACATATTCGCAACTTTTGAATGTTATATTATATTCCTGGCTTATATATTATCTCCGAACCTTGGAACTACGGGTCTAACTCTTCACATTTCATATTTAACCCAACGCGTTGTTAAAAAAATACTATGTAATAAACCTTGGCCCGGGCCCATCTCTACGTCCAATCGCCCAATCAAACGCACGCGCCGTACCTGATTATCCTTCATGCATCTTCGTCAAACGAACATCGTCCGATGGCCCCTTCTCAAATCGACGGCCCACAGCAATATCGCTCGGCTCCCCTGGTTGAACGATAACGTGTGATGGCGCGCTATGAACAGTGGTTTCCTGGGGGTCCACCTCACCACGTTTCAATTACTCTATGGAATCGCTCGCGTTCAGAAAATACCGCCTACTCCGCAAAAGTGGTGCGATACGGGCAATCCGCCTTTGCAAATCCGCTTGTGGTTTTGGTACAGTGATTAACCGGGGTCACGTCGGGTTTGCGTTATTCCTTCTTGTTCAGTTAACTCGGGTCAATCCTTGGCAGGGTTTCAATTAACAATAAACATAATTCTCTTCCGACGGGTTTTCACTATCTTGGGTAATGTTAGTCGACCACAATTTTACACAGGCTCCTTCTATGGATGGAGATTTATTCAACAGAGCTTGTTTAACAACGACGGCTTTTCTACACAGCCCATGCCTGCGGGTGGGGGTTAAATTCACTGGGTTTGCTCGAATAAGTTAAGGGAAACAACAGACAGAGATATGTGGAATTCATACAGGAGTTCAATCATACATGCATAGAGTTCATCACTTCGCAATTAAACAATCTCTTCACAATTAAGGATTCGAAACGAATCTATGGCAAATGCACACTGAAATTATTTAATTGGAAGAAATCAACAACACACCGAGTTTTATTGCAGAAATCTCTTCTCTTCTCCCTCCTCCTACTCTCTACTATATACATCCGAGGGATTACGTTATATACATGAACATTTGTCTGTTCGGTTCCTCTATGAGGACCGTTTTAGAAAATCAACAGCCTAAGTAAAATAATTCAACTAACTTAAATATGACAGCTAGACTAACTGAGCTATTTGAATTCTACGACTCTAACTGATCTAAATAATACAATCAGCTAGGGTATTGACACCTAGTTGTTACAATTTAAATATTTTCGACCCCTACTAGCCACAACATGTGGACAAACCTCCTACATTGCTGGCTAGTGTCTAATGCCCCTGCATCAATAGCTATGGGACTAAAGAACATAAAGGGGAAAGAGATTGTAAATGAAACAAATCCCAGTTCTAGCATTTCAAACTATCACATAGAAGCTCCAAATGAGGAGAGGAGGATTGAGTTTTTTCATGTGAGGATCATTTCAAAACACACAAAGATAGACACACTATTTGACAATGGGTCACAAGAGAACCTCATATCAGAAGACTTAATCAAGAAGCTGAATCTTGAAACCATTCCACATCCTAAACCTTATTCTCTTGGTTGGATTTGCAAAGATTCAAATTTACAAGTTTCAAGGAAGTGCATGTTGCGCTTCTCCATAACAGCTCATTATATTGACATGGTTGAATTAGATGTGGTACCGTTTGACATTACAGGTGTAGTGTTGGGCAGTCCTTACTTATATTACAGGAAATCAATCTTCCATCTCCATGAGAACAAGTACCATTTATTTAAGGATGGCAAGGATTTTATTGTGAGAGAACATTGGAAAAAGCTATAATCTTCTTTAGTGAATGCAGGGAAGTTGAAAAGGCTTCTCAATGCAAGTCAAAATTTGACTTTGTTGATGATTAAGAAAAAATAATTTGTACATAATCCTTTTCATGTTATTGCTGATGTAAATGATGAAATGTTTCAGTCTAAAAGCAAGTCGTCTTTGGAAGAAGATGACATGAAGTTGCAGCAAATGTCTTTGGTGTCGTTCGGTGTAGAAAATAGAGTGTCAGTGCAAAGTGGTGAAACAATTCAAGAGAGGGTGAAGCATGCAAGAAAAGAGGGCACAAAGTTCAGCAATGATCATTATTGGTTTCAGAATGGAAAGATACTATGGTGAGAACACTTGGTCGGGAATCGACACTAGTACATGGCTCATTCGGTAAAAATAGCCATGAGGACAGTTGGCAAGGTGAATCTCATTTTAAATATTCCCTTGAAGGTAGACCATTATAGGAACAGTATGTTTTCTGAAAATTTCAGTTGATGTTCTGCAAGTTTCAAAAATTTGCATCATGACACAGTCAAGGTTAGCAACAGTCGGTCAATAGATTCAAGGAAGAATTATCTTTTTATGAGAAGCTCAATTTAATGAAATCAAGGAGATTTCAGTGGTTCAAGGTTGGAAGAGTGGAGAATCAGTCTCCTCATCTTCAGTTTCTATAGTTCAGAGAGCTTTTGGGGTCCAAAAGCTTCCCATTGGGGAGGTGTGATCAGGTGATCATGTCCAAGTTATGAAAATTTCTCAAAAATGAAAGTGTTCAAAAATGGTTTCATTATGAATGAAAAAACACGTCTCATCGTTGTGATTCTATCACCGCGACCAGTTCTCAAAACCGACGTAATATGCAAAATTTATTCAGGTTTGAAATCGTCCAGTAAACTCCATTTTTCAGTTGACCAAGTTTGACTTTCCAACTTTGGAAAAATAAAAAAATAAAAAATATTCTAAAGAATATTCTTGGAATATTCCTTAGAATATTCTCCAAAATATTCCCTGAAATATCCCACAAGGGCGAATTTGTGTTTCACAAGTGGTAGAATCCGATTTATTGGAGGATTGACTTCGTTTGGGGCAGACCAATCAAGGGCTGCCACGTGGCAGGCTCGGAGGCCACCACGTGGCCCCACACCAAACAGAAATTGGTTTATCAAAATTTTGGAGTTAGTCAGGTTTGAACCCAAGACCTGGTGGATGCAGGCAAAGGTGCTTAACCGTTTGGGCTACATGTTAGTACTAATAACCTATTGTGGAACCCGCTTATTGTTAAAGTTTAAAACAGTTTATGGCATAAATTTTAAGGGGCTAACCCGACTTCACGTGACCTGAGTGCTATTACCCAGGGCCTAAAGGCCTCAACCGGTGGGAGTAAATGGTTATGAAAATCGTTACATGTGCTAGCGCATGGGGTGACAATAAATTCTATGGTTTAAACAGTCGTGGTTAACGACTAATCCGTCGGCGGTTCCAAACGGAAGGTCATGTGACCACGTAAATGTGCTCAACCCAACATTAAATGCTACATTAAAATGTCACCACCATTTTTGGCACGTTCCACGAATTCCGGTGGGATTGGCCAGATTAGTCGGGCTAACTGGAGTTCCTCCAGTTTTGGAGGAGGTTTTTTAGTGACACTAGGAAAAATTTTGTTTTGGCCATAACTTTCTCAATTTTTGACCAAACAAGATGAAATTTTAGTCAATTTTGGGTCTCTTGGACCTTATAAATAGTTTTAAATAGGTTTCAGAGTGAAAAGAGGTGATATACAACATATTTTTCTTCAGGGAAGATGAAGGAGCCATCAGGGCCATCATGGAGAAGGCACGGTATTGGGTTGTATTTCACTGTTTAAGGTGAAACAAAAGCCATTTCTAGCTATTTTATATCTTTTGAAGTTGAATTTACAGTTGGTTTTTCCTTTTTAGGCATATTTTTCACTGTGTAACCATTTTGAGCAAATTAATAGAGCAAGGACATGCCATTGGGGAGCCTTGGATCGGAAGATGTAGCCCAGGAGGGGTGAACTGCCTCAACAATTTGTTGTGTTATGTTATGGTGAATTTTACTTGCTGTGTATTTCTGCTGTGATATGTTAAAAAATAAATTTAATTAACAAATCCTCACACACAAAACTCACAAACAAACCAAAACTACTTTGTTTAACCTGCAAGTCATGGAGAACACTTTGCACAGTAAATTCTTTGAGAATGGATACTTTGCATAGCATTACAAATAGTTCCATTTTTAGATCAACTAGTGGAGCAGCATTCTATCTAGGTGGTTGTCTCGTATCATGGTTGAGAAAAAAGAAAACCTCAATCTCGTTATCTACAGTGGAAGCATAATACATTACAACGACAACATGTTGTACTCAAGTCCTTTGGATGAATTTTTTTTTGAAATATCTTCAAGAACAATTCAATGAGCCTATTCCCATATTATGTGACAACATCAGTGCAGGTTATGTTATGGTGAATTTTACTTGCTGTGTATTTCTGCTGTGATATGTTAAAAAATAAATTTAATTAACAAATCCTCACACACAAAACTCACAAACAAACCAAAACTACTTTGTTTAACCTGCAAGTCATGGAGAACACTTTGCACAGTAAATTCTTTGAGAATGGATACTTTGCATAGCATTACAAATAGTTCCATTTTTAGATCAACTAGTGGAGCAGCATTCTATCTAGGTGGTTGTCTCGTATCATGGTTGAGCAAAAAGAAAACCTCAATCTCGTTATCTACAGTGGAAGCAGAATACATTACAACGACAACATGTTGTACTCAAGTCATTTGGATGAATTTTTTTTTGAAATATCTTCAAGAACAATTCAATGAGCCTATTCCCATATTCTGTGACAACACCAGTGCCATCAGCATCTCCAAGAATCCTGTCATGCATTAAAAAATAAAACACATTCTGATCAAATATCATTTTTTTAGAGAAAAAGTCGCTGAAAAGAATATCAAACTTGAGTATTTTGGTATAAAAGAACAAATCGATGATATATTCACTAAACCTTTACCTCATGAAGAATTTGAATATCTTCGCTAGAAGCTTGGGATTCTCCCAAGTTCTCATTATATTTTCCTTATTCAGAATACAAAGGGGGATTGGAAGTGTGTACAGGTCCGCAAGATGGTTGTGTGTTAGGGGGAGTGGAAGTGTGTACAGGTCCACAGGATGGTTGTGTCTCAGGGGCAGTTACCCTTTTCCACTAATGTCAAAGGGGGAAATAATTTTGTAGGAAGAGGTGTCATGATCGTAGGGGTAGTACTTGCATTTCATTCAATGCCAAAGGGGGGGATTGCTGATCAACGGTTGTCATTGATGTCAACCCAAGCAGCACCAGGGGCTACCCCAATATTGCATGGGAATTTTGGCCTACCAAATTACTATATTATGGGTCAATAATTCTTTTGATGGTTTCTACTTGTCGAGATGTTTTCGTTGATATATGGCACGCCATGTAATTCTTCACGGTTTGAGAGATATTCATGTTTGAAGTTTGTAACCCCAGTTAGTGGGCTAAAACACCATGGGCTTGTGGCATGGGTCGTTGAAAAGTAAATAATTAATAATTTTTAAGCTCCTCAAATCCCTCCCACGTTCACTTTTTGAAGCCCCTCTCAACCTAAGAATTTATATAAATTTTGATCCTCATATCCTCCTTATGTAAGGATTTCGCTACCTGAAACAGTTCATCGTGGAAGTTTTGCTCTAACTTGTTTTCTACAAAGGTTTAGAAGCTGAAATTTTTATGAGGCAAAGCCAAAATCATTAGAAAGATCCTGTAAAAAATTCAAATCAGGGTGTAAAATATTTTTTGAGATATGATCTGTGGAAGTCATTTTTTTTGCAGGCTCCTGAACTTCATCTCAAAGAAGTGACCATGGGAAAATCGTCATAACTCTCTCTCTGAGTATCCGATTGGACTTATGTAAAAAGTGGTAAATAGTGCATGCACTGTAGCTTTCATTGTATTAATTTCAAAGCTGAATGAAGAAATTGTGACACGTGGTACGCCATACAAGTTCGCTCTACTGAAAGAGTCCATAATTAGGTCATTGTGAGAGATTGTTCATAACTCTCCCTTGAAGAATGAAAATTGGATTAGACCTATGGAATTAGAAAGAAGACACAAAGTACTACTAAATAACCTAAAATCACATATTGGGGAGCTGAAATAACGAAGATACACTAGATTCAATATCGAGATCCTAGAAGGCAAGAAAAAGCTAGATCATGTGTTGTCAAGGGCTGCAAAGGACCAGACTTTCTAGGGTAGTAAAGCAAAGAAAGGTGTAGTAGAGGGTAGCATGACAAGAGAAACAATCAAGGTTCAAAATAGAAGCAATAATTTCAACACATGAAGTCTTCAAGTGGGCAGCACTGCATACAGTCATTGTAAAGGTATCATTGTACTAAGTCATTGTAAATGCATCATTGTAAAAAATTGTACAAGTGTTTATCTGCCAAGAGTTGAAGAGGCAGTGTTGGAAGGTCTAGGATCATCATTAGGTGGTTGTTTCATATTTGGGGTTATGGTCTAGTGTGTCTTCTTCTTCTACATCATTCTATATCATTGTAAAGTGGACCATTTTCCCTGGTACAGGAGTCCATTCTTGTTTTATTCTTCTATAGGGTGGTAGGGTGGTGCTAGGTTGGTCAGTTTTTACCTTGAAGTGTCTTCCCATTAGGAAAGGTCACCATTTCTTTAGTGCATGTAATATTTCCAACATTTCCTTCTCTTAAATAGCTTTCTGTAAATACTTTCCTTTGATTGGACGGCTTTCAAAAGCAATGGGTCTTCCTTCTTGCATCAAAACAGCACCAATTCCATTTCTTGAGGCATCACATTCCACAATAAAGGTTTATGTGAAGTCTGGTGTAGATAATACCGGTGCTAGGCACATTTCCTCTTTAAGATGTTCAAAGGCCTTAGTTGCTTTAGGATTCCATGAAAATGCAACTTTCTTCAATAATGTTGTTAGAGGTGCTTCTATTCTCCCATAATTCTTAACAAAATTGCAATAATACCCTGTTAACCAAGAAATCCTCGCAACTGCTTTATGGTTGTGGGGAATTTCCATTCTTCAATGGCTTTAATTTTGTTAGGGTCTACCTTAACACCCTCGTGAGATACAATATGACCCAAATATTCCACCTCTTGTACTCCAAAAAAACATTTGGAGGTTTTTGCATATAATTGTTTCTCCTCCAATAGTTTGAGCACCCTATCAACAGGATGAACATGATCCTTTCAAGACCTGTTTCAGATTAGTATATCATCAAAAAATACTCATTAGGGGAATTTTGAGGTCCAAAATGGGCCTCCTAAGAAAAATGTACAACCAAAATAAACTTTATAAGAACCAATAGGATTCAACATGAGGATATCTATAAAGCCTAATGTTTGGAGGAACACTTCCTGGAATCAAATGAATACCACTGGTCATGATCACGAATAGGTGGAGGTCCTTTGGGAGTTTCAAACACCTTAGAATGATTGTCCAAGACTTTTTGGAGATTTGGAGAAATAAATGATTTTGATGTTGGAACTTCTAGTGAGCATAATTGTGCAATTAAACCTTCTTGTTCTTTCTTCAGAAGTTTTGTCATGACATTAGAGCTTATTATCTTTCCCAGCTTCCCTATGATACCCCGTAATTTGACTTCCTTTCCTTCCGAAAAAAAAATAAAAAAAAATCTTGAAAATTGAAAGCTACCATCCCCAAATATTGTAACCATTTTACTCCTAGTACAACATCAACACCTCCCATTGGAATGGAAAGCATTGGAATATTCAATACATATTCCCCCATGGTTAGCTTGATATTATGGTATTTTCCAAAGAAATTTATAGTTCCTCCATTTGCAACCATCACTTGAAATTCTGGTGTTTGGTATAGGAAGCAATTCAATTCCTTAGCTACCTTACAATGAATAAAATTATGGGTACTACCCAAATCAATCAACACTATTACCTTTTTCTTCTTGATATGTCCTTCTATATTGAGATTTTGAGGAGTGGTAATTCATGCCAATTCATTACACGATATGGTCAGACTCATTTCTTCTTTCTCTAGGGTTTGTTCCTAGTGCATATCCTCTTCTTTTGAAGTTTCTTGTTAATTTTCTTCCTCCTCTTCACAATCTATGTAAAATAATTTCTTCTCGGCACACTTATGACCTTTAGTGTATTTTCTATCACAACTATATTAAAGCCCTTTTGCTATTTTTTCTTCCAATTGTTGTGGTGTCAACCTTGTAGGTTATGGAAGTCTAGGAGTAGCAATACTTCCATCTTTATAGATGCGAGTGGTATGCTTCCTTGTCGCCATAATTTTACATTTAATTTTTATTTCCAACCTGAATTCCTTCTCCAATGAATCAGGTTCCCAAACACAAACCTCATGTTTGATGTTATCCTTTAAAGTCCCTATGAAGACATCAATCATGTGTTCCTCTAGAATATTAGTTACCCTTATATTCAATTGTTTGAGATTTATCAATTGGCTAAAGAAGGTGTTTCTCTTTGTATCATCATAATGTGCTATCATTTCCTCCGTAAAAATTGACCAAGTGACAATATTTTTACGGGAGCAAAGCCATCGATACCATAAAAATGTATTTTTTTCTAAATATAAAGTTGCAATGCGTACCTTTTGTGTGTTTTTCATATTATTGAGATCAAAATATTACTCCATCTGTAGTATCCATGTTACAGGATCCTTGCCATCAAACTTCCTCATGTCGATCTTTGGAATATGGTGGGTCTTCCATCCAACATTCGAGTTTATGTAATCAAGATTAACATTTATTTTGTTCTCATAATGAGTTTCCTCTACTATCTTTTCTCCATTAGGAATCATTTCTTACATCAACTTTTTCAAACCTTCCTTCAAACCTTCCATGTCTGATTTTAGATAATTCTTCATGTCTTCCATGTTGTCTTTCATTTTTTCTTCGATATTAGCTTCCATGTATTTCATGCCATTATTCAAACCACATCACGCCTTTCTTGAAACCATCCATATTTGTTTCCATGCCCTTCTTCAAACCATCCATCTTAGCTTCCACACTTTTCTTCAAAACTTCAATTTCATTTTTTGTTTCTCTTTGCGAGAGCGAAATTTGGTGCACTTGCTCTTATAATTTTGATCTATCATTTTGCACTTCTTCATATTCATGAGTCATAGTAGAGTATTCTGAGGGCTTAATGGATGTTGAATTCTTTTTAGGGGGAATTTTAAAACCCAATACTAATATCTATGCTTCAATATGCCCTTGGAGTCACTTCAAAATGATTTTTCAAACAAGACTTATGCAATTTGAAAAAAAATACACACCTTTTTTCTTGCTTTTGAGGAGCTCGATATTGAAATTGAATTATCGCTATGATTTCGAATCTTTAATATATGAAATTTGGTTTTGTAGTATCCCTCTGAATCTTCTTTCGAATGCCACAAGTCTTACCTGATTTGGATGCTTCAAGACAAATTTATGCCCAATATCCCACAATGACCTAATTATGGAGTGGTTTAGTAGAGCGAAATTGTATTGTGTGCCACGTGTCATTGTTTCCTCATTTGGCTGTGAAATTGATACACAAAGTTCCTCAGGATTTCAGCTTCGCGTGTTAAAATTTTTAGCTTCTGAAACTTCTAAGAAAAAACGTTATAGCGAAAATTCCACGATGACCTAGTTAGAGCAGCGAAACCCTATAATCCAAAGCTCTGGTACCAAAGGTTATGAAACCAACTCCAAAAATAGAAGAAAAGAGAGATCAACGCCATAGAATTCATACACTTCGAGGGGGCAACCTCCTTTACATTGCATAAATGAACAATTCTTGGATGATACAAATGACAAAACCTTCTTCTATATATAGGATTCCATGGGGTCATAATATAATCCTAGTTGACCTAACAATAATAATGTAAGGACACAATAATAACAATATGGGGGTTACAAGGGTACAATAATAACAATAAGGGGGTTACAATAACAACAATAAGGGACTACACTAGTAATATATGGACGTAACAATCCTTCTTCAGATTAGGCCAATAATATAACTTATTCATTGTTGTCAATGTCTTATGATATCACGGATGACCTGAATACGGCTTAATATGAAATCCCCGTAAGATAATATTCTTGAGCTCATTGTCCTCCCACACATATATCATATCCCTAAATATTACCAAACTATATGCTACGATATGATAGTTCGCATCCTTGTCACCTGTACCCTATTGTAATGTGTGCTTAATATCCTTGTACCTATCATCATGTTTTCCTACATGTAAGATCGGATCCTATAAATATGTCCCATATTAACTCATAACTTCTATGTGATTCACCTGCACTCTTATGCTAAGAGAATATGCTGCCATTTTCTCTTTCCCTTTAATGTAACCAATATTGAAGTCAAACTCACTGATCATGGACAACCATCTAGCTTGCCTGGAATTCAAATTTGGTTGATCAAATAAGTATCTCAACCCACTATTCTCACTCATCAATACAAACCTCTTTCCAAGAAGAAAGTGTCTCCACATCTTCGTTGCATTGATTATCACTGCCAAATCAAGATCACGTGTCACATAATTCTACTCGTGCTCATTCAATTTCCTTTATTCGTAATACACCACCTATCCCTCGTGCATAAGGACTCCACCAAGCCCTCTCTTGCAAGCATATGTACACACCACAAACTCTTTATTTGAATGTTTGATCTTGATAATTGGATAATCTGTCAACAGCTGCTTCAACTTCCCAAACCTGGTTTCGCATTCCTCTTTCCATTCAAATTTATTTCCTTTTCTCTACAAAGATGTGATAGTAGAGGAAATCTGAAAGAAGTTCCTGATGAACCTCTTGTAGTAACTTGCTAACCCCATAAATGACCTTACCTCATACACGTTCCTAGGAGATCCCCACTCCATTATAGCCCTTATCTTTGTCGGATCCACTCCTATGCCTTCCCTGGAAACCGCATGTCCCAAATAATGTATCTCTCTATGAAAGAAATTGCATTTGCTAAGCTTGGCATACAACTTATTCTCTCTTATCAATCTCAATATTGTTGTTAAGTGTTTTGAATGATCTTCCTCATTCTTAGAGTATATCAATATATAATTAATGAACACAATAAAAAAACTTGTTCAAATAAGGACATAACACATTATTCATCAAACACATAAAAGTAGATGGAGCATTAGTCAAACCAAATGGAACTACAAAAAACTCATAATACCCATACCTGGTCCATAAATTGGTCTTGTAGATGTCCTATTATTTAATAATGATATCTTGATCTCAGATCAATCTTCAAGAGCATTTTTTCTCCTTTCAACTGATCAAACAAGTCATCGATCCTTGCAAACGAATACCTATTTTTCATGGTTACCTTGTTCAACTTATTGTTGTCAATATACAATCTGAGAGTACCATCCTTCTTCTTTACGAACAACATGGGTGCACCCCAAATTGATACACTTGGACAAATGTATCCCTTTTCAGTCATTTCCTTCAACTGCAACTTCAATTCCACTAAATCTAGGGTGCTCATCCTATAAGGTTCCCTTGATGTTGGTGCTACCCCTAGTACCAACTTAATATAAAATCCCACTTACCTGTGAGGCGGAAACTCTAAAATATTTGTGTGGAATACATCCTTAAATTAATGTAAAATCGGGTATATGTTCAAGACCTCCGCATCCTCAACATCCTTACCTTTATCACTGGATATATGCATTGCAAATAACACACACCCTTTCCTGCGACTGTGCTTTTCTTGCATAGTTGTAACAATTCTAACTAATGTTTCCTTCTTCTTACCTTGTAAAATTATTTGTTCTCCATTTTCATCCAAGCACTCAATATCATTTTCATAACAATCCACCTTAGTCCTATGAAGATACAATGAATCCATACCAAAAAACATACTATATGATTCCAATGAAAGTACATTCAGATGCAATGATGTAGGGATACCATTCAACTCAAATGCACAAGCTCTTACCCAATGATGAACTATTTTCTTTGTACCTATAACCAACTACACTAACCCAGATTCTACCTGCACTTCTTTTATCAAACCACACTTGACCACCAGGTCAGGGTTAACATAACTATAATTAGATCTATGTTCAATAAAAAAAGAAATAACTTGATTACAAAGCTTACCGTTCATCTCGATAATAGATGTCTGGTGATCCACCTACCAGTTATCCAATATTGCATAGATATGAGGAAGGCTATACCCAACATCCCAAATAGTATGCGCTTCATGTGCACTTTAGATCTGAGGCCTACCACCCTAATACACTGCATAATCCTTTTTTAGATGCTCCTTGCCACATTTCCAACACTGTTATTGTCGCTTACTGTGACCTCTATTTTATTGTCCTCCAGGCTAAGGTCCATTAAAATTCTTGTAAGGTGCAACATTCTATTTCTCACTTGCATCATGAGGTCTTGTTCACTTAAACTACCATTTACCTTTATTCTTTTCTTTCCTTTTCCAATCCTACTTAGTTTTATATCTTCGCTTTGATTTCTCATAACAACGATTTAGATTTCTAATGACTTCCTCCAATGATTTAGGCTCATCAAACTCGATCATGTCTTTGAACGCTATCGAAAACCCATTGATGAATCTTTTAATATTTGCTTTCTCCTCCTTAATACAAGTCACATACCTCAAAACATCTAAGAATATACTAGTGTACTCCTCATCGGTCATGGATCCCATCTTCAACTCATAGAATTCCTTTGCATTGTCATCATAGTATCTCTTTGATAGATACTTCTTCTTGAAAATCCTTTCAAACTCCCTCTAAGTCAACTCCTCTTCCTGAATTTATCTGACATTATTCATGTCTTCCCACAATATATTTTCTTTACCTTTAAGTCGAAAGGTAGCTATTATGGCCTTCATGTTCTCTGAATAGTCATGCAAAATGAAGAACTTATTCATCCCAAGAAACCAAGATTATGCATCTTGTGACCTATTCATTCCCCCATCAAATGTATGTGGCTTGGCTTTATTGGAATCATTTGGAAAATATCCCATGTCACTCCTCTTGTAAGGATGATAGCGATGATGACAATGATACCCGTATGAATAAGAACTAGAATAATTCCCATGTCCACTACCTCTCCTATAAGGTTTGTCTAGGAATATTCCATTCCTGACAATATCATACATGTCCAACTTATGTCCATCATGAGATCTTCTACCATATGATCCATTAGTCCTATCCTTTTTTCCATGACTGATCCTACATGGTCCCTGTCTCTGCAAGTTTGAAAATATCTGAAGGATGACTACATTAACCTATTCTTGTTTCTCTTATGCCCTAGCAAATATTTCCTGTGACTGAATGATCCTATCATTTTCTACTTTACAACTTCTTATCTCTGCCTTCAAACTTCTCAATGTGTCTTTTATGTGAGGGGATTACTCATCTTATGGCTACTCATATGACCTGTTGGGAGAGTCTTACTATTGATATTCTCCTTCTACCTCCTACAAGTATACCATGTCAGCTAAACCAAAATATAAGCATAGCCAACATACCTCAGTAGATTTAAGGGGAGGATATCTCGTCTACAAGATCAACCAGATTAGCACGATACATGTATAATCATAATCATAATCAATTTATCAACATCATATCCATCATCATCCAGTTACCATGCATGACCATACCAATTGCATACCATGACCTTATGCATGACAACCATGACCATAATATTACATACGCAACAACATATATACACTGACATGCACAACGAGTACACATACAACCGACACACATTCATGAAAAACTCATTCCAACAACAAAATCATCATATTCCACATGAAACACAACTACAACAATTACAATCATCATGTACACATGACAAGAACATGTAAAAAAAAAATGCATGCATGACAAACACATTCCTCACATCCAGTCCAAGAGGTGAACTATGCTCTGATACCACTCTGTAACACCCTCCTCCCACATTTACCTAAGTTATCAACCTGCTAGGGTAAACATGTGACAAAGAGTTACTATGATATGCTTCAAATCCCAAAGTACAGTTAAGGAAGTGGAATTGGAAAACCATAACCAAACTGACCTTCCTCAGAAGCTACATGACTCCTAGGGGCTAACCAACCAATTGAGTTTCCCAACCCCTGATTTAACCTACCTTTTGACTGAGTTAGACCCCCAGTCACACCCATGAAAATCCCTCCATGTGACTAAAGCCTTACAGTCGCATGCATGGAAAGGGAATCCATGCAACTATAGACTTTTATAGGTAGGTATGTGCTAGTGACCCTGAATTCTGAGCCACTTTTTAAGGGCTATGACTCAGGCCTCTTCCCAGAACTTGATGAAACTCTCAGAAATGATAAATAAAAATATGATAAGGCCTCCAATGCATATCTTGAACAAGGACCTAGCCTGACGAAGCCTAGCCATGACATGCATTCTAAAAAACACATCATGAACATGAAATGTACATGTCATAAATGCACATCTTAACATAGGGATCTCATAATTATTTGAGAATCGTCACGAAGGTTCTATTCCCTCTCATAGTAGTTGTAATATCATCTATTAATTCTTACATTCATTATTCATTCATTTACTAATCAAAACATAATTATATCCATGACTAATATCTGCCATAAAACTATGCCTATAACCAACATATAACAAGTAGAATAACAATGATAGAACAACCACTAATATCACATAATAAAAATCACATTAACACATACTACACAAGAGGAAAATATCTCTTATCCGTTGAAAAGTGTAACTAGGTTGATCTTCATATTGAATATGTAACTATATAATTATGTATTTTATGAGAAAGATTTTATCTTAGATTAATAGACTTCTTCTTTATGTCTATTTAGGGTTTATATTTTGTTTATAAATGTATTTAATTTCATGTATAAGAATAACCTAGTAGTCATGGAATGCTCCAAGACCTAGTCCAATAAACCATGGAAGAATGGCTATTATTCAGCCCTCATACAATGTTGATAGACAAGCCTAAATAATGTGTCAAGTTGGTCTTCAAAAAACTGGAAAATTCAGCCTCATAAACAGTCACGTCAGCCCCCAAATAGTCACACTAGTTCACCTTGTAAGGTCAAATTATATACAAGGGAAAACAAATATATATACCCATGTAGCCTTCACAGAAAAGATAGAATTTCGATCATATAAAAGTGCAGTGCGGAAGTACAGTATGGAAGTGCAGCAAAGTACAGTACGGAAGTGCAGCAAAGTGTAGTACAAAAGTGCAGCAAGTGCAGTGCTGATTACAGGATGAGGTGCAGTGCGGATTACAGGATGAGGTACAGTGCGGATTATAGGACGAGGTGCAGTGTGGATTACAGGATGATTTTAGTGCATATTACAGGATTGTTTCAGTGTGGATTTTGATGTGTTTCAGGTCTGGTTAAGGTACACACATCTGTGTGGTATCAAGGTATAATTGGAACTATATTTTTCTGAAACAAGAGTGCGGAATATACACCAAGATAATTGTGGACTATCCTGAAGTATTTACAGTGAGAATAGGTTCAATTCAAATTCAGAGTTTATATGTTTAAGTAATGATATGTATGCAAATAAAAGGAAGTGTTGGTGTAGAACAGTGCAAGTTGGTTAAGGAAGAAAGGATCAGCATTGAAGGACATCAACGAAGTAAGGACAAGGTCTTGGATGCATATATATAGGTTAAGGGTCTAAGTATGGGGCCTGGTACTTGTCATTTGAATATATATAAGAAGAATTTCTCATGGGTTTTCCTCTCCAAGAAGGAGAGGTTTTGCCCTGGCTCTAGGAGCCTAATTTGTGTGTCTAGTGTATTTTGATAATTGACTTGATTAAAGATTTAAAAAGCTAAAGAAGAGAAGACATAAGTAATCCAAGTAAGCTCACAAGTAATTGTCAAGAAGAAAATTTGAATTAATCTCTAGCCCTCCAAATTCTCAACATGGAATCAGAGCTAAGGTGTTGAACTCAAGGGTTGTTTGACAAAGAGACACTCCAGGAATCAAAAATCAAATTTTGGGTGAAAATTCAAATCAATTTTCAAGGAAGACTCTCAAGCTATTTTGAAGAAATATCTTCATCTCATTCAAACGATCAAATTTTCAAGATAATAATCTTTACCATCAAAGATTTTCATTCAAGACAGTGGTTGAAGAGGTCATCATCTTTTGAAGATATCCTTTACCATCAAGGATTCAAGAACACCTAGATTGAATAATTCTATCTTAGAAGAAGCTCCTAACTCCTTCATCATCATAAAGGAAGCTGCAAGCCACTCTACTCAAGTAAGTATCTATGATCTTACTTAAATCTATCAAGATGACTTATTCATTCATTAGTATCCAAAGACCCACTTACAAACCAAACATAGCTCGCACACACAGCCTAGCGGGGTCCGCACATAGCAGGACTGAGGATCTCCGTGCACACAGCCAGTAGGAGTCCTTACCCAACCCAAAAAATATCTCAACAATTCACACTTAGCATCAATCTTACTTATTACTTACCTACTAGACCCAACTATCTATCTATTTATAACATCGTAGCCTTTGCTATCCAATGGTCCACAAACCATGGTTTGCAGACCCTAGAGCTACCCTTTAACCCATTACAAAAAATTAGGGGCTTTGACCCGCCCCAAAACCCTTATGCAAGACCGATTATTACAAACTTATATCAAAACACAGTGTAGGGAACCTCGATCCAACAGGCCCCCAACACAAACTTGTGACTCGTCCCGAGTCACAATGGCCGTGGGGTTTGCATATTCGCTTGAAGCTGCTTGATCGCATAAACTAGAGGTGGCAGTACTCCTTTGCTCTGCGCAATAGCATTCTGTGAAATATCCACCAACTTCTGCGAAGTTGGGCCTTCTCTAGTAGTAGTGGCGCTTTCCAAGGTCTGGTTCAGTTGCTTAACTGCGACATCGACTTCCTAAGAGATCTTGAGGGCTTCATCGGCCCATGGCTTAAGGTGGTCACTGAGAACCTTATTTTTGTGGCAGAGCTCTTCGATATCATCTCTAAGTGCGTGGTTGGTACACAGTCATGCCAGGTGTTGAGCGGGGACTAGTGTGGGCATTGTAGCCTCCATTTGCTCGAACTCTTCTTCCTTCTGGCACCTCTCTAAGGTGATTTCACGTAGGAGAGGATCGCGCTGCACCTTAGACCATAGCTACATATCTGTCTCCAAAAATTCTGCACCCTGAGCGATCTGAGCTATAATGGCATTGGTGGCCCTTGTGACCAGCGTGGCTCGCTGAGCTCGTACCTCAGGTGGAGTCTCTGGCTGCAATTTGGCCTACAAAGCAGCAATCTGCTGCTCCATCTTTGTCTTGACAGGATGAATCTCGGTCCTAGACGCCCTTAGGGTGGCAACAAGCCCTTCAATCTTAACCTAGGGAGTATCAAAATCCAAGATATCCTTAGTTACATATGCGCATAGTCTACTGATTAGGCGTTCCAAATCAGTCTGCTATGTGGCAGCAAGGGTGCATGCAGCCTGTGCTTGGGACACCTCAGCGGTTTTTTCCATGATCATCTGCTCAGTCGTACTATGTTGTTGATGCACCCAGCAGTCTCGGTGCTAGATCTCCTTGAAGAGCGAGGTGTGGAGGACTTGCAGTGGTTCATGAAAGAGCCGGGCCAAGTCTAATTGCACTTCTGCGGAGGCTTGTACTCACGCACCTAAGGCAGGTGGGCTCAAGATGAATTTTGTGCTCGGCAGGGGGCAGAGGCGGCTCTCAGTTGTGATGAGAAATTCACTGCTGGTTGTTGGGGGCAGCCTTGTCTGAATCATGCTTATCTGTGAGGTGTCGGTTTTGAGTTGTAGAGCTCAGAGCTCATACTGGAGTGTAACGACTGTGGCCTTCTGCTTCTCTTCCAAAGCTATCCACTTATCTTCTAAGGCGAGGGTGACAGCATCTGCGATCTGCTCTAGGTCTTCCTCCTTCAAAGTAACTTATGTCTCCCTTCCAAGCCTTGTGGCCCATCCTTTCTTTTGTTGGCCTTTAGGAGGGTGGGCAGTCTGCTTCGTACCACGTGGGGAGTCAACACCCTACACATTGAGACCCTCTCTATCCAGATCCTGCTGCGACTCTGGCTTTGCACCCTTCTCAGTGTCCTTACCATGTCCTGCTATCTCTTTGGTGGTGTCAAGCGAGATGGTATTCTTGGTTCTCATACCTACAGTGTAAGTTGTACCCAAATTGAACCCCAGTTTCCAGTGTGGTGGCCAAGTGGTAATGAGTCGGTCGATTTCTTCGTTAGAAACCATGTAGGGCAGTGATACCCACACTAGATCCTTATAGCCCCAGATCTACACATTGTGCATTGTGACCTAGAACACTGCAATGCTCTTTTACTTGTCATAGATCGTTGGTGACAAGCGCAGTCGGGAGTGGATTGCTACTGCAAGCCCGCTCTGAAATATTACCCATAAGACTTTATTATCTTCAATGCACTGCTCATTCTTTGAATACCAAAAATTCGCGTAGCGCGCCCCCTCACACATATCTGGTTCGAGCTCAGGGAGGGCTGAGTCTTCAAGGGCTTCCCATGTGACCAACGCGATGAGGAGCAGCAGCCAGGAGTAGCAGAATGTTTGTCCATGATCTTGGGCCTCGCGCACGTTCTCCAAAAAATTGTTACACAGGAACTGGGACTAGTTGAAGTAGACCCCCTTCTCGCATCGGCCAGCCAACTAAATGACTAAGCAAGGATGGTCATAACCTGGAACTTGTGCATCATTTTACATGCTAGCAACAGGGTAATCATGCGTGTGCCAGGGTCAATGATGATGTTAATTAGGAACCCCCTAGTGTTCCGCTCCACATTGTATTCGTCGCGCACATTATCAGTGATATGTTGCTCATAATTCTTACCCATGCGCTCCATGGGATTCAACCCTTCCATGGGTAGACCAGTAATACGGTGAATGAGGGTGGCATCAATGGGAATGCGATCCTAGATCCATAAGTTGTCATCGTGGACCAAGGCTAGCATCTGTCGCACAACTTGGTCAGTTATGTTGTACCGGCCAAAATGAGGCATTCGCAATAAGTTTAGTAGACCCGATTTTTCTATATTGCTCACCCACAGCATTGGGATGACCCAGAGCATGTCGTCTTCCAGTACTCTTTCCAGGTACAATTCAGGTGCCAATTTATGGAAGGCTTCTAGGTTGGCCAATTCCTCATCATCAAATTTTATCGAGTGGAGTTTTACAAAGGATTCTCCAATTATGGGGACCTCGCATGGAGTCAGTGGCATTTGTAGGTATGCATGCATTCCTTCCAGGTTCTTAGGTGTGTGCACCGAGGGCCGGCGAGGCCAGACGTAGGGTGGTAGCCCAGTGATTGGCTCAACGATCTGGGCCTCTTCCTGAGTAGACAAAGGTATCTTTGATGATTTAGGCGAACGTGCATGTGGTACCATTCAGGGGGACTTCGAATTTCGAGGGGAGGTGTGTGGCTTCCCTCCAGCCCATTTTGCAACCCTCCCCTGCCCTTGCTCCTAGCCTTTCCCTTTACCCTTCCTTTTGTCAACCTGCTTCCCCTTGGTTGGCATGGACACAACCTCTTCAACTTCAGGGGTGACCTCTTCAACTTCATCAGTAGAGACCACGGTCTGCAATTATTCATCCAGATTAGTTGCATTCATTCTCACTTGGAAGATAAATTCGGGATTGCTACTATCAAAAGGGGTAGCTCGCCCAGACATTAACAAAGCGCAATAGTCACAGAATTTTGCAACGCATAAACTATTCAAGATGCATGGAACCCACTTCCGATCTACCCTTCTACTTTTATAGCCTTGGCTATCGACCAACGGTTGGATGAGGCTTATCAGAAACTTACCATCATGCAAACGGTAAAAAATCTCTGGAAATCGTCGCATTAATTGCCGACTGCCCACTCCTTTCAACAGTAAAATTTTCTTTTTACCTAGTTTTACAATTCCAACGGCTGGTTTTCGCAGTTATGTATTACCTTTGCATGACGAACGCACCTCCCTGGGCTTCCAAACCTGCGATCGACCCTTGCGCTCCCAATGCACCTCCCCAGGCCTCCAGACCTGTGAGTGGCCCTTGCGCATATAACAGGCTTGCCTGCGTTTTTCTTCCAACCTGCGCGTATGCCACCCAATACAGCTACAACGGCCATATAGTCATTTGATCTGGTACGGTTTGAGCCAGCTCCCATTAACATACCCTAGGACAGTGTTACCACGCAGCATGGCTAACCGGACATCTCCTCCATTAGTGATTTCCTTTACCATATAGGGACCTAGCCAATGTTGAAAA
Organism: Pinus albicaulis; assembly: GCA_034641835.2. Lineage (NCBI taxonomy): Eukaryota > Viridiplantae > Streptophyta > Pinopsida > Pinales > Pinaceae > Pinus > Pinus albicaulis. The sequence continues at coordinate 946,112,153 of CM076570.1, forward strand.
AACTTCCCTGGGTGCTTCGCAAACTGGATATCGTATAGAAATACCAATTCTCCCTACGAAATTTTTTCCAAATATGTCAATCATGCCATGCTTTTTCCCGTTCCTTCTAAACCTGCTGATGGAAGTTATCAATGAGTCGGTCTTCCTCCATGGCAACGAGCTGCGCTAAACGCTCATCCGTGATATGAGGCTCTGCCATATTGGTAAAGGCTGCGATGCGCGGGCTAGGAACAATATATTCTATGGGCATAATAGCCTCTTTTCCATAAACCATATGGAATGGTGTTTTCCCAGTCAATTTCTTGCAGTTGGTTCGATAGGCCCAAAGGACCGACAGGATAAGCATGTCCCAATCGTTGAGCTCGACATTGCAGATCTTGGTCAACACTTGTTCCAGAATTTTATTAAAATCTTCCACAATTCTTTTCGCCTGTGGGTGATATGGCGTAATTTTGGCGTGGTGGATCCGAAATTCCTCAGTCAAAGCCTAGATTTTCTCATTAATAAAATGTGCACCTCTATCGCTCATCAAGACCTTGGGATAACCAAACCTGGTTAGGATATGTTCAAAAATAAAGTGCGCAGTAGTATCTGGAGTGAAATCCTTTACAGCTTGCGCTTCGGCCCATCTAGTTACATAGTCAGTTACAGGCGTCTTCTTCCCTGGCATATTGATGGGCCCAACTAAGTCTATAACCCATTTTTCAAACGCTTGCAGGGCCATTTGTGGCTGCAAGGGAATTTCGTCTCTATGCGATGGTCTTCTTGTCTTTTGGCATGTGTCGCAGGATTTTCAATAGTCATGAGAGTCACTATGCAGTGTGGGCCACCATAGTCCAGCTCTCAAGATCTTCTGCACCATTTCTTACCCTGTGTAATGACCTCCTGCCACGCCCCTGTGGGCTTCTGCTAAGATGGCTTGTCTTTCATGCTCCAAAACGTATCTTTTTAGCACCTCATTAGCTCCCAGATTATACAAGTGGCCCGCTATGATGGTAAAGTCCGTTGCGCAGGTTACCAACTCTTTCCTTTGTTGTACTGAATATTCTTTAGGTGTTATCCCTGTAGTTAAGAATTGAATGATGTCGGTGACGTGCGCATCAACCACCTTAATAGAAAATAGATGTGCATCGGGTAGTCCTTCTTCTAGGTTAGTCGGTTCTTCCCCACTCTCAATTTGGGACAAGTGGTATGGCCCAGCATTTATTTTCCCCAGCTTCACGATTATCTCAAAGTCATATTATTGAAATAACAGTAGCCATCGGCAAATATTCCCCCAAAACACAGGCTTATTCACTAGGTACTTCAAAGCTAATCGATTTGTGAACATCTTGAAGTTCCCTCCTAATAGATAATGTCGGTATTTCTGCAGGGCGTATACCATGGCCAACCCCTCAGCTACATAGTGGAGTAGTTGTGCTCCGCACTAGAGATTTTTCTACTAGAAAATGCAACTAGATGGTCGATGCCTCCTTCCCCAGGCTGCGTAAGGACAGCTCCCAGGGGAAATATGAGGATAGGTGCAGAGACCATCTTCTCCTTGAGTAACTCAAAGCTCTTCTAACACTCCTCATCCCAAAAAAATGAAACATCCTTCTTTAGCAACTTCTCCATGGGTGTTGTGATCACTGCGTCCCCTTGAATTAAATTTCTATAGTGGCTTTTATGTCCGAGGATAAAGTGCATTTGTTTCTCAGTTGTAGGGACTGCCAGGTTGATGATAACTGCTACCATGGCAGGGTCAACTATCAGTCCCTGTCGACAGACTATGTAGCCTAACAATATCCCAAAAGGTACACAAAATATGAACTTCTTAATATTCAGGGAAATTTGGTGCTTCCTATAGGCGTCCAACATCATGCGTAGGTTCGAGACATGATCCTTTACCAACCCAAATACTGTCCAATCATAAAAATATACCTCCAAGAACTTGTGGATGAATTCCTTGAATACTGCGAACACCACCCGCGAAAAGATGGTAGGGGCATTCTTACGCCCAAACAACATGACGGTGTACTAGAAGGATCCCCATTCAGTGGTGAACGTAGTTTTGCTATGATATTTAGGTACGATCCTGATCTGATGGTAGCCTGAGAACCCATCAGTGAATGAGTACACTTCTTGCCCTCCCACACTATCAAGAATTTCATCAGAAAATGGCGTAGGGAAGGTATCATGTATGCAGGCATAATTCAACTTGCGCAGGTCGACACAGATCCATATTTCTCCTTTAGTATTTTTCTCCTGAACCACCATAGGGCTTGCCCAATATGACTGTTTGACTGGTTCGATGATACCTGCGGATATAATTTTTTCAATTTCTTCCTTAAATTTCTGATTATACTTGGGGTTCAATCGATAAGGTTGCTGCTTAACAAGGTGTGCATCTGGTTTTAGCATAATGTGCATGACCCCTAGGTCCCTTGTAATACCCTTGAGTTCTGAGAATTTCGTAGGAAATAGGTCCTACTATTCCATGAGAATATCTGCAACTTTCCCTACAGTATCATCATCCCAGTAATCCCCAATTTTAGCTAGCTTAGGTTTCTCTTCGGTTCAAATGTTGAATTCCCGTAGCTTAAGAGGCTTAATCACATCAATGGTTTGTAGCAGGGGTCCAAAAACTGTGCGCTCTCCCTCTGACTCTGGGATAATGATATTTCATGGGTCTTCATCACATTCCTCTATTGATAGATTGTAGTAGTTGAAAATATCTTGCATCTCCGTATCCCAATTCGGTGTCCCATACGTTGCACGAGGGTGTGATTCATCAAAGACTAGGGCATCTATATGCTGCAAAGCTTCCTCCAATGCCTTAGTTCCGCCTATCAACCTGAACATCCCCACAAAATCATCCCGCATGGTCTCCCATTGGCAAGTGTGCTGGTGTAGCTCTACATCCAGATACCATGCAGTGGGAATTGGCCCCAAGGCATGGATAAACAGGTGAACCCATTCGTCCATGGCCCTTTCACACCATGCCTCTGTCCATGCGGCCACATGCCTGAGAAAATCTCATTTTCCAAGGAAAGCCTCCACGCGTGGGTGAACCAGAGGTTCAAACCGTAAAATCATCATTTCGTGGCATTCCTCCCAATCCTCGAATTCCCCCTTATGATTTTCCCACCACCTCGCAGGTGTTGTGCGCATGGCTAGGTTAAGTGCCCACATCCTTCGCTCTCTTGGGACTTCAGCTTCAAATTTTCGCAAAAACTCCCTAATACTATCAAAACCATCAAATTAGGGCATTTCTCTTACCTCTGAGGAGATACACCGGAAGCTCTTTGTGATTCTAAGACACCGTAGCGTAGATACGTCATGTAACCGATTCTACCAATTTGCTATCTCCCCATCGGATTCAGAGAGGCAGTCACTGTCTTTCTCCCAGCAAAGCACACCATCAGCTATAGGATTAATCCAATCCTCGTCCCGGGCGATTAGTTTATAAATGTGATCCACATCATCTTCTTCGCGCATCGGTTCTGGATACCGCTCTCCTTCCGTAGGTTTTAGTGGGACTATCACTCTTATACCCTCATTCTAAAAACCATGCTCCTTTTCTTTAAGTTGATAATGCCTCCCATTTTTATCGCCCAATCCAGTCCCAGGAGCATAGGATAAGGGTCTGCATCTTCCACAATCTGAGTTACTTCAAAATATGTGCGTGCCTTAACTCCTACGATATCTACCATAATCTTTGACAGCCTCCCCAATGGTATGATTTTATGTTGGTTAGCCATGCGCAGCTGTATATTGGACCATTCCATCTTAGATTCTCCCATCTGCTGCCATGTTTTCTTGGGCAAGACGTTCGCATCTAACCCTAGTTCCAAGATGACCTGATCCATCTCATCATCGCCAATCTGTGCTGTTAGCCGCATTTCCCAACCAGTGCACTTCTTATTCTTATATATTTTGTGAACATCCTTAACTTCTACAGGAGGGTCTGTTCTTTCTATGCAGTTGTATATCAGTGCTTTAATATTTTCTACTACCTTTTGGTTGCGTAGCAACTTCATACATGCTTGTAGAAATGGTTTAACTTCGACGTCCATTCTTAGGCTTGCTAGAGCCTTGGAAGTAGTCACCTCATCCTTAGTAAAGTCTCTGTGAGCTGTGACAAAGATTTCTTTCTCCTTCTATAGGTCCAAGTTTTTCTGTTTAATAGCAGTTTTTCGGATAAGAGGTTCAGCCGCAACTTTCTCCTCAGCTCCTCCAGTGGCCATGTCGTTGTACGTTATGAAATTAATACTTGGTCCTTCATCACACGGTTCCACCTTAACCCTATGCAAATTCTGCGTTGGGTTCTGTTGTTTTTCCTACATTTTTTCTATCAGGACTGGACATTCTTCGATGACATGATCCAATTGTTGAAAATATCAACAATATTATCGCGCAGGGTTCAGAAAGTCCCTTGCGAAGTGCCCTATTTCTCCACAGTTGTAAATGATCAATTTCCCTCTTCCCTGGCCTGCACCTCCACCACTTCCCACTCCCTTACCTCTTGTTGGGGTGCCTCCTCTATCTGAAGGGGATAGTGGTGAAGAAGGGTCAGCCTGCACCCTGTATAATTTTCCTCTGTCTATCATTAAGTCATATGTTTGATAGTTATCTTCGTCATGTCCCATGGATGAGCAGAAGCAGCACCATTGTTGCTTCAATTCTATAACATAAGCACCAAGACAGGGAGAGTGGTTGGTATCGTGTAGTCCAGCAATGCGATAGTCAACGCACCATAACATTAGACCACTTGGCCCTGCAGCCTCTTTAGGGCGCAATCGACTGGGTCCCCCAGCTTGCATGTAGTTTTCCAGTAGAGGGCACTGATCCTTGGTGTTGCCAAACACCCTGCATCTTATGCACCATACGTCTGGGCTAGCTTATTTTCCTCGTTCTTTCTGCAGATTATGTATTTCGAGGTGCATTGCCTCCAGCTGTCCTTGGATTTGTTGTACCCCAAACTGGGCATCATCTCTTGGCATAGCTTCTAGCTTCATAGCAATATCCAATGCTTTCTCTTGTGGCTCAATTGCTTGTTGATCCATAGGTCCACACAGGTGAGGTAGCAGCATGGCAATGAACCATTCCTTGTGTTGCCTATCATCATACTGAAATTACCCATCTTTGATAAGCTTCTTTAACCATTGGTCAGCCTCCCATACAGACTCAGTGGGTCCCTGTCTAAAATATTTCAAGTCAGTTACTAGCTGCAAGTAGGACTTAGGCCTTAAAGCCTTCTTAATATCTTGAATAGACGGGTCCACATGCTGGCCTATGTAACCCATATACTAGTACAGGGCCCTTCCCTCAAAGGCGAGGGATAGTTGTGCTCTCTTTACAACATCGCTAGCCACATTCTGCGTAGTCCATATTGATTCTACTACAAAAAAATATTGTTCCATATCTTCATCTTCTACACCCTTGAAGGTGGGTAGCTTCATGTGTGTGGCCATATCTTCTTCTGGTAGTGGCAGAGAGGTGGGGGATTTCTTGCCCTTACGTTGACTTGAAGGAGGTGTAGCTGGAGGAATATTTCCTGCGTGCGCAACCAACTCTCTTAATGGACTATAGATGGATCTATCCCCTTCTCGGTTGGTTCGGTAGTACTTACCACTTCGGGTTGTACTTTCGCTCTGATCAGAGGTCATTCATTTGATGTGGCTAAACAGAACGCCTTTTGCACATAGTAATATTTTAATTAGAAATGGCAATGTTCGCAAGAAATTACCTCGGAAACCTTTAAAGAACCTCGCTCGGCCTCATAAAAGGATACGAACTGATCGACTGTGAATTTAGTTACAAACCCTCCTAGCATGCTATCCACCCAATGATCTATCGTACGAGTGATCGCGTTGTCAATCTTCTCCAACTGTTGAATCAATTATAGCATCCAATGCATAACCTGATCATCCTTCCAATGCATCTGGAATTATACGAGCCTTGCTAGCCCCTCCTAGAGCTCATGCGCAAAAGTGACAAAGGAAATTTCATATACTTTAGTGAAAATATATTTGTTCTTCCACTTCTCAGTTGTCAACTTCTTGCTACGATTCTCCTTTACAGAAAATTTATGAATCTGTCTTTCGAACCAGTCTTCAAATTCTGGTTTCTCAAGTCTCCAACGGCCTCGTGGCATTACCTAATCTCTCTCTCAAAATGCTCCTGATCCTGGCAATGGAACCATTTGTTGGCTTGAGGGGTCCTGACATGGGTTTGGAGATTAAGGTTTGCAAACAAACCCCTATACTACTGGCCCTTACGGTAATGAACTACTTTCGCAGGCTAAGGTTTCACCTGAAGTAGTATGGGAGGGTGTCGGAAACAGGCTTCTGCACCCTGGGAGAGAGTAGGTAATCAAGATAGATCTGCAGTTGCAACTATCAGTTTCACATAGAATGAGTCTATTCACAAGTATAATCAACACATAACCATAAAAAAAGCTACTATCATTAATAGATTTGATCAATACATTCGTATCCACGTGCGCATCAACAATTACTATTACAAAACATTATAATCACAGCTAATTCCAGATTACAGATACATTCACAGCTTAAATAAATAACACAAATGCACTGTATTTATAAACATGATCCATCTAGATATCATAAGGTACTTAAAATATATTATGCATTCATTAGTATCCAAAGACCCACTTACAACCCAAACACAGCCCGCACACACAGCCAGCAGGAGTCCTTACCCAACCCAAAATAGATCTCAACAATTTGCACTTAGCATCAATCTTACTTCTTACTTACCTACTAGACCCAACTATCTATCTATTTATAACATCGCAGCCTTTGCTATCCTATGGTCCGCAAACCATGGTTTTCAGACCTTAGAGCTACCCTTTAACCCATTACAAAAAATTAGGGCTTCGACCCACCCCAAAACCCTTATGCAAGATCGACTATTACAAAATTATATCAAAACGCAGTGTAGGGAACCTTGTTACAACACACACCATTCCATGATTTATCGTCTCTATGTAAAATAGAGGAAACAAGACTGAAAGCCAAAGCTGATACAAGACCAAGTGAAGATATTCAAGCCTTTCCAGCCACATATAGGAAGAATGGAATATTCGGAAAATTTGGTCCTTAGAATAAAAGAAGAAACATGGACAAGTTACAATGCTTTGGCTATAATGAACTTGGGCATTATAAAATAGATTGTCCTAAATATGACAATGACAAGAGGAAAAGGGAAGAAGCCCATATCTCAGATGTCAGGGAAGGACCCGATGCAAAGAAATCTAAGAAAGAAGAAGCAAGGGATCTCTACTATGATTGAGATCATATTCTCCTTTAAGTGATTTCTATTAGTTGTAAAATAGTATGATAGGAAGAAATGTATACTATAGCATCATGATAAAAAGCATGTTAGGAGCTCTTGGTGAATAAGTTCGGGGAAAACCTCTCTGATAACATTACTAATGGAAATCAGTCATCAAGATCAAGGGTCATCCTGGAAACATAATTCTAGGATGTGATGACATGTTGATGGAGCAGGCCAAGGGAATGAAGCTCTTCATTCTAGACAAATTGCTACAGGATGACTCAACGGAAAAATGTATGAGGTATATATTTATGTGCTGATATTAGATGTTGTGAAGTCATGTCATATGGTTACAGGTAATATATTTCCATATTTAGAAGTATGATCTATGAATAAGGATCTCTCGGTGCACTAATAGATGAAATCAACATAATATGTCCTCATGGAATATGAGGTGCTTGTATATGAATGAGAAACTGGAAAATTTGTAAGTTCCTTGGAATGGAGAATGTGCTGAAAGTAAGAGATCATGAAATGCAACCATTTCAAGAGGCAGTTATCATCTGGAAGCGAAGAAGATGTGACTAGGAGATCTCCTAGGAGGATATGTATACTCTCACAGAAGTCTATTAAATAATAAGGCCTTTGAAAAATCATATCATTAGGAGATGTGTCAATCTGAATAGAGGATGTTGAAGCCTACAGGAAGATGTCATGGTGAAAGATCATCACTGACGTAACTTTTGTTTTAAAAGTTCATATGTATATGTTTATCTGGATGAATTTGTGTAGGGCTGCTAATCATGAGAAAGGATGTATGATCCTTGGGAATGATTCGAGAAACGAAGCATGGCATAAAGGTGGACCGGATGATAAAGACTGATGAATCACTTTATGATAGTAGACATGACTCGTGACTGAAATTGATGGATGATATGTGCCCTATGAAGCCAAAAGTTGAAGATTTCTCAATATCCATGACATCGAGGGGAGGAATTCTTCATGAGTAGCTGTATTTCTGCTGCAGGACCCTGGTTGAGAGGGAGCCTGGTGGTAAGTTTATTAATTGGAAGAAACTTGAATTATGTCCCTCCTATGTTGAGAGGGAGTGACATATGTGATTCTCTAACATATGTGTCATGCACTAGACCAGGACTAACAACCGTAAGTCTTAGTGAAGGCCATGTGGAGAGAATGGATAGACACATCATTCTGGTCTTCACCTAGAAGACAGAATGGAGGATTGGGTAATCATCTGGCATTTGATACTCTTTGAGAATGAGATAGGGCATTCAAGATAAGAGTAGTCGAGGACTAATATTCATTGAGGGTTGGCTACCCAAGAGAAGAATATTCCAAGAAGGTCATACTTTGGGAACACCTCGGTGGAGTATGTACCTTGGAGAGACAATGACAATGGTGTCTATAAGCCATGTGTCTCGCCAGAATTGTAGCCCATTGTCTCGTTGAGAGATGGGGCTATTAGTCAAGGCCTTGCACTAGGACAATGCTAGTTGATACGATGCTATATAGATGTGATTACCAATCCGATTCTTCTTATGAGATTCTTCAGTTTGAAACTAGCCATGTAGATGTATGAATACTTCCCTAGTTAAGAGAGAGTGTTGAAAAGTGTAACTAGGTCGGTCTTCATATTGATTATGTAATTATGTAATTATGTATTTTATGAGAAAGATTTTATCTTAGGTTAATAGACTTCTTCTTGATGTCTGTTTAGGGTTTGTCTTTGGTTTATAAATGTATTTAGTGTCATGTATATGAAGAACCTAGTAGTCATGGAATGCTCCAAGACCTAGTCCAACAAATCGTGGAAGAATGGCTATTATTCAGTCCTCGTACAACGCTGATAGAAAAGCCTAAATAATGTGTCAAGTTGGCCTTCAAACAGCTGGAGAAGTTGGCCTCATAAACAGTCATGTTGACTCCCAAATAGTCACACATGTTCACCTTGTAAGGTCGGATTATAGATAGGGGAAAATAATTATATATACCCTTGTAGCCTTCACAGAAAAGACAAAATTTCGATCATCTAAAAGTTCAGTGCGGAAGTGCAGCAAAATGTGATGCGAAAGTGCAAAAAAGTGCAGTGTGGAAGTGCAGCAAAGTGCAGTATGGAAGTCCAGTAAAGTGCAGTACGAAAGTGCAGCAAGTGCAGTGATGATTACAGGACGAGGTGCAGTGCGGATTACAGGACAAGGTGCAGTGCGGATTACAGGACGAGTTTAGTGCGGATTACAGGATTGTTTTAGTGTGGATTTTGATCTTTTTCAGGTCTAGTTAAGGTACACACATCTGTATGGTATCAATGATTAATTGGAGCAGTGGTTTGCTGAAACAAGACTGCGGAATATACACCAAGAGAAGTGTGGACTATCTTGAATTATTTACAGTGAGAAGAGGTTTAGTTCAAAGTCAGAGTTTATATGTTGAAGTACGGATATGTCTACAAATAAAAGGAAGTGCTAGTGCAGAACAATGCAAGTTGGTGAAGGAAGAAAGGATAGCATTGAAGGATTTCAAAGAAGTAAGGAAAAGGTCTTGGATGCATATATATATATATATATAGGTCAAGGGTCTAAGTCTGGGGCATGGTACTTGTCATTTGAAGATATATAAGAATAATTTCTCATGGGTTTTCCTATCCAAGAGGGAGAGGTTTTTCCCTGGCTCTAGGAGCCTAATTTGTGTGTCTAGTGTATTTTGATAACTGACTTGATGAAAGATTAAATGAGCTAAATAATAGAAGACATAAGTAATCCAAGTAAGATCACAAGTAATTATCAAGAAGATAGTTTGAATTAATCTCCAGCCCTCCAAATTCTCAACATGGAATCAGAACTAAGGTGTTGAACTCAAGGGTTTTTTGAAAAAGAGACACCTAAGGAATCAAAAATCAAAGTTTGGGTGAAAATTCAAATCATTTTGCAAGGAATACTCTCAAGCTATTTTCAAGAAAGATCTTCATCTCATTCAAATGATCAACTTTTCAAGATAATAATCTCTACCATGAAATATTTTCATTCAAGACATTGATTGAAGAGGTCATAATATTTTGAAGATACCCTTTACCATCATGGATTCAATAACACCTAGATTGAAGATTTCTATCTTAGAAGAAGCTCCTAACTCCTTTGTCATCCTCAAGGAAGTTCCAAGCCACTCTACTCAAGTAAGTATCTATGACCTTACTTAAATCTGTCAAGATGACTTATTTTAAAGAGAGAAACAAGCTGTTTGGGTCATCAAACTTTAGCACATGGAAGAACAGGACAGATTTGAATTTAATTGAAGATGAAGTTATGGACTACATCGATGGATCAACAATTTATCCACCAAAATAAGATGCTCCAGTTCATGCCAAGTACATGAAGGGAGAAATCAGAGCCCAGAGGATTCTCATAGAATCCATTAAGGGCTCACTCATTCCCTATGTATCAAAACTAAAGTCTGCTAAAGAAATATATGAGAAATTGGTGGAGCTATTCTCTGTAAGTACCGCAGGAGAAGAAATCTCTATGAGACAAGAACTATATAAAATGAAATTGTCTAGGTAAGAAGGAATCACTCCATAATTTATGAGGATTTCTGAAATAAGAGATCAACTGCAGGAACTGGGAGAAGTAATGTTTGACGCTGATATGACTATAGTGGTGCTAATTCTCCTCCAGGGGAATGGGGAAACTTCACTTCAAGTTTATACGGAAAGAAAGAAGCCACGTCATTCCATGATTTATGGTCTCTATGTAAAATATACGAAACAAGACTAAAAGACAAAGTTGATACAAGACCATGTGAAGATATTCAAGCCTTTGCAGCCACATACAGGAAGAAAGGAAGATTCTGAAAATTTGGTCCTCGGAATAAAGAATAAACATGGAAAAAGTACGATGCTTTGGATGTAATGAACTTGGGCATTATAAAAGAGATTGTCATAAATCTGGCAAGGACAAGAGGAAAAATTAAGAAGCCCATATCTCAGATGTGAGGGAAGGATCTAACGCAAAAAAATCTAAGAAAGAAGAAGCAAGGGAACTCTACTATAATTGAGATCATCTTATCCTTTAAGCGATTTTTGTTGGTTGTAAAATATTATGATAGGAAGAAATTTATATTATAGCATCATGATAAAAATCATGTTAAGAGCTCTTGGTGAATCAGTTTCGGGAAAGCCTCTCTGATAAAATTACTAATGGAAAACAGTCATCAAGATCAAGGGTCATCATGGAAACATAATTTTGGGATCTGGTGACGTATTGATGGAGCGGGCCAAGAGAATGCAGCTCTTCATTCTAAATAAATTGCTATAGGATGACTCAAGGGAAAAAGGTATGAGGTATATATTTATATGATGACACTGGATGTTGCGAATTCATGTCATATGGTTCCAGGTATTAAACTTCCATATTTAGAAGTATGATCTATGAAGAAGGATCTCTCATTGCACTGACATATGAACTCAACATAATATGTCCTCTTGGAATATGAGGTGGTTGTATATGAACGAGAAACTGGAAAATTTTTAAATTCCCGAGAATGGAGAATGTGTAGAAAGGAAGAGATCATGAAATGCAACCATGTCAAGAAGCAGTTATTATCTGAAATCCAAGAAGATGTGACTAGGAGGTCTCCTAGGAGGATATGTAGACTCTCACAGAAGTCTGGTAAATAAGAAGACCCTTGAGAAAACATATCATTAGGATATGTGTCAATTGGAATAGAGGATGTCGATGCCTACAGGAAGATTTCATGGTGAAAGATCATCACTGAGGTAACTTTTGTTTTAAAAGTTCATATGTGTATTTTTATCTGGATGAAATTGTGCAGGGCTGCTAATAATCAGAAAGGATGTATGATCCTTGGAAATGATTCAAAGAAAAGAAGCATGGCATAACGATGAACCAGATGAGAAAGACTGATGAATCAATTTCTAATAGTGGACATGACTCGTGGCTGAAAGTGATAGATTATATATGCCTTATGAAGCCAAAAGTTGAATATTCCTCAATAACCATGACATAGAGGGGAGGAATTCTTCATGAGTAGTTGGATTTCTGCTGCAGGATCCTAGTTGAGAGGGAGCCTGGTGGTAAGTTTCTTACTTGGAAGAAACTTGAAGTATGTCCTTCCTGTGTTGAGAGGGAGTGACATATGTGATTCTTTAATACATGTTTCATGCACTAGACCAGGACTAACATCCGTAATTCTTAATGAAGGTCATGTGGAGAGAATGGATAGACACATCATTATGGTCTTCACCTGGAAGACAGAATGGAGGATTGGGTAATCATATGGCATTTGATACTCTTTGAGAATGAGATAGGTCATTCAAGATAAGAGTAGTCGAGGACCAATATTCTTTGAGGGTTGACTACCAAAGAGAAGAATAGTCCAAGAAGTTCAAACTTTGGGAACACCTTGGTGGATTATGTGCCTTGGAGAGACAATGACTATGGTATCTACAAGTCAAGTGTCTCACCAGCATTGTATCCCATTGTCTCGTTGAGAGATGGGGCCACTAGTCAAGGCCTTGCACTAGGACAATGATGGTTGATATGATGCTATACATATGTGATTACCAATCTAATTCTTCTTATGAGATTCCTCAGTTTGAAAGTAAACATGTACCTATATGAATACCTCCCTAGTTAAGAGGGAGTGTTGAAAAGTGTAACTAGGTTGGTCTTCATATTGACTATGTAACTATGTAATTATGTATTTTATGAGCAAGATTTTATATTAGGTTAATAGACTTATTCTTGATGTCTATTTAGTGTTTATCTTTGGTTTATAAATATATTTAATGTCATGTATATAAAGAACCTATTAGTCGTGGAATGCTCCAAGACCTAGTCCAATAAACCATGGAAGAATGGCTATTATTCATCCCTCATACAATGTTGATATACAAGCCTAAATAATGTGTCAAGTTGGCCTTCAAACAGTTGGAGAAGTCGGCCTCATAAACATTCATGTTGGAACCCAAATAGTCACATTGGTTCACCTTGTAAGGTCGACTTATATACAGGGGGAAAAAACTACATATACCCCTGTAGCCTTCGCAGAAAAGACAGAATTTAGATCATCTGAAAGTGCAGTGCAGAAGTGCAACAAAGTGAAGTGCGGAAATGTAGCAAAGTGTAGTACGGAAGTGTAGCAAATTGTAGTACAAAAGTGCAAAAAGTGCAGTGATGATTACAGGATGAGGTGCAATGCGGATTACAAGATGAGGTGCAGTGTGGATTACAGGACGAGGTGTAGTGTGGATTGCAGGACGAGTTTAGTGTGGATTACAGGATTGTTTCAATGCAGATTTTGATGTGTTTCAAGTTTGGTTAAGGTACACATATATGTGTGGTATAAAATTATAATTGGAGCTGTGTTTTTCTGAAACAAGAGTGCGGAGCATACACCAAGAGAAGTGTGGAATATCCTGAAGTATTTACAGCAAGAGGAGGGTCAGTTCAAAGTTAGAGTTTATATGTTGAAGTACGAATATATCTGCAAATAAAATGAAGTGCTAGTGAAGAACAGTGAAATTTGGTGAAGGAAGAAAGGAGCACCATTGAAGGACATCAAATAATTAAGGACAAGGTCTTGGATGCATATATCTAGGTCAAGGTTTTAAGTCTGGGGCATGGTACTCATCCTTTGAAGATCTATCACAAGAATTTCTCATGGGTTTTCCTCTTCAAGAGGGAGAGGTTTTTCCTTGGCTCTAGGAGCCTAATATGTGTGTCTAGTGTATTTTAATAATTGACTTGATGAAATATTAAATAGGCTAAAGAAGAGAAGTCATAAGTAATCCAAGTAAGCTCACAAGTAATTATCAAGAAGAGAATTTGAATTAATCTCCAGCCCTCCAAATTATCAACATTGTTAACATGTGAAAACTGGAACCAGGTCAGGGAGTTCCACGCACCACTCGACCATAGATTGGGTTGAAGAAAGTATTTCTTTCATCCAATCACCCTCATGTCATATTACAAGCATGAATGTGGGACTCACAAAAAAAAACCAAGGATTCCTCGGTCTTTACCGTGTATCCTTCCATTACTGGTCAAGGGATTCCTAGGCCCGAAACCCTCATCTATACATCCAAGATTTACCATGTATCTCTCCAAGGGATTCCTAGGCCTAAAAAATAAACATACACTATAGGATTTACTGCAATCCTGCCATATATCAGTCAAGGGATTTCGAGGCCCCAACAAGCATGGATGCCTCCAAATTTCTCAACCTAAACCATGAGGAATTTGTTTGTCTCCACCCTCTATGATTTACCGTGTATATTGCCATTATCATTCAAGGGATTACTATTCCCAATGAGGGTATAAACAACCAGGATTTATTGTGTATCCCACCATTACTGGTCAAGGTATTCCTAGGCCTTGTGATTTTTCCTAAGACACCCCACTCTTTTTTGACACCCCTCCGGCAATCCAACTCAACTAGGTAACATAACCCCATCACACCATGGTTATCCATAAATGGAAAGGCAAGGTTGAAAACCATTGTCACAACTTCAAAAACCCATTCCAATGACAACAAGAGAACCAAATACAGACATGCATATACCATGCATGCCAAAACTATAAAGGAAATCATACATGCAACTCGATACCTGCAAGTAATCTTGTTGTAGTTGCTTGTTCCAACACTTCCTTGATTGATATTTTCTTCCCTTTTTTTTCCTTTATCCACTGCTAGAGTGCTCCAAGAATGTTCTAAGTGTGCAATATTATGAGAGACAGAGAGAGAATAGAGAGAGAAATCCAAAACTGAATTGTCAAAAGATAACACTGACAAAGGTTTTGAACGGATCCTCAAAAGCATTTTTATCAATGAGGCCTCTAATTTCTTCATTTTCCATTATTTTCCTTCATTTTCCTCCTCACATGCAACGTTTGACCTTTCACCTTCCTTTTCTCCTAATTTCTAGTATTTTTATAAATAAAATACCAATAATGCCTCATGCAATACCAAAGATTTTTCCATCATCTTTGCCAATTTCCTTAGCTATGACAAACCAAATGAAAACCCACTAGGATGTTTTTCCCAACATTCATCTTCGAATACATGTCTCGTGACCTTGGTCTTATTTTTTCCTTTAGTAACTTTATTACATGAATTTTTAACCCGAGATTGTTACAATGGAGTTCATGAGAGGTTATCTTGTCTGCATAGTCAATCCAGATTAGCATAACATATGTATATATAATGAAATCAACATATCAATAATCTCAACATCAACATCATCAACCTCTACATGACGGCACAACTGCAACAATGACTATCACAATGCATGCATAATGATCACATATATAACTGACATGCATGCATGAAAAACACAGTCCACCCATCTAGTCTAAGTGTTTGAACCTAGAAGCTCTAATACCAATCTATAACCACCACCTCCCAAATTTACCTGGTTTCACCAGCCTACTAGGGTAAACATGAGACGAAGAGTTACTATGACATGACCTGGCCTCCAAGCTTTAATTATGAAAGAGGGGTTGAAAACTAACAACTCACATAAATTCATCAAGGATTATAGGACATTCAGGGATGAAAGAACCACCCTAGATGACAAAACCCTAAGTTGGGGTTTCTTTTCCCTGACTTAAAATTCCAACCACACACACAATCCTACAAGGGTGTAGTTATAGGGCTTCAATGACACACATGACACTGCTTCCAAGCAGTTATAGCCCAAAATTTCCATTTCAGAGGGTGTGGTCCCAAGTTCTGAGCCAAAAATTCTAGGCCAACCTCTTTACCACTACCTAGAACTATCTGAGACTTTACAAAATCATTATTGACACAATGACAAGGCTAAAAATTCAAAATCAAATCAAGAACTTGACCTATATTTCCTAGAACATGCTAGACATTTCATCAAACACATGGAAAACATGTAAGCTACAAGTCATGAATTCATATCTGATCATAACAGTCTGAGATTCATATGAGAACCATTAAGAAGGATTTATTCCCTCTCCACATAGTTACAACTACACCTATCATTCCATGCGTTCATCAATCAATCAATAACTAAACAATTCATGACAAGAGCCATAGATGGTACACATCATATAACCATTATAGAGATCATGGAAACTCAACCATAATATCACCAATATAATACTAAAAATTCTCATAGATAATAATAATGAAATGTCTCATATTAACATAGGAAAACACCAACCAAGTTAAGTACTTGCACCTACCACCCGGCCATAGATTTGGTTGAACCAAATATCTGCTTCATCCAATCACCCCCACGCCATATTCCAAGCATGAATCTGGTATCTCATGGAATAAACCAAACAAAACCAAACCAGGGATTCTAGAGGTCAAACCACCTCAACCCTAAACCACAATGATTCCACCTCCATGGTCAGACATCACTAACACTAACCATATTGGTCTTTACCCAAGTTGTCCAGGACTCCATAAATTAGTAACTCAACCCACAACCTTCCAACGCTCCAAAGTGTTTGTCCAACCCAGCTCTAGGGACTAGTAACTCAACCCACCAGGGGCTCCAGAGTGTTTGTCCCAACCTAGGTTCTAGGAGTAGTAACTCAACCCATTTTTTTCCAGGTATTACAGAGCATTTGTTCCAACCCATAGCCATAAGGAATTATGAGCACCAATTAGTAACAATAAAGTGAAAAAACCCACAACACCATGTCTATCTAGGAAATGGAAAGGCGACGCTAAAAACACTTTCAATCTAGGATATCCTTCATGCCAATGACAACACATAACTAGATAATCACATGCATATACCATGCATGCAAAAATAGGCAAGGAAATCAGACATGAAGCCTTTTACCTTAAAATAAATCCAGTTGTATTTTTTGATCCAACCATTCCCTCATGCTTTCCCACTTTCCTTTTCCTTCTCTCTCCAAATCTAATGTATGCTAAATTTATCCAAGAATGCTCCAAGATTTATTTAAGTGTGTAAGAGTGTGAGAGAATAGAATAATAGAAGAGAGATCTAAAAATTTCATTGAAAAAATATATCAAATAATCCTCATAATCCCTTTTATCATTGAGGCCTCTATTTTCTTCATTTTCTCTTAATTTTCCTTCAATTTCCCTCTCATGTAGATATGTTTCCTTTCATCGTCTTTTTCTCCTATTTTCCTTTATTTCATAAATAAAATTTCAATTATTGTCACTTTTCCTTTTCCAATTTCCATAGCCATTTATTAATCATCAATGATACCTATCACTATGTTGTGCCCAACATTCAGCTTCGAATATGTGTACCATGACCTTGGTATTATTTTTTTTTACATATAAAATCAACCGGGGGTTGTTACAACGCTCTAGTAGCCTGGACTATGTTTTCCAACATCATACATATGAATGGTTTACAAACCTGTATGATCACATTGGTAATTGTATAAATTATATGCCATTCAAGCGTAAATAATCAATCGTAAGAGGTTTTTGGAGTTTTATTGGCTTGTTTTATTTTCCTCTTCAAGTTGTGAGAGTTGTATGAGATTGAGGTTGGGATTGCCCATTTTATTATCTCAGTAACTGAAATATTGAGAGATAGGAACACCTCTTTCCTATTATTGGTGATCACCTATATCTAGAAGTCTCGGGGCTTCATACCTCTATGCCAAGATATGTAGCAAGACAAAATCCAAGCGGTCACTCCCCTATCAACAAATATCTTCAAAATGTGGTGTTAGGTCAGTTGTTAGAACCAATGGACGAAATAGCATGACACGAACCTTATTGGAGAAGCCTACATCAATAGGCTAAAAACCAAATACACAAAGGGAAGAGAGTGGAACCTTGGGTACTAGAAATTTCCCCTTATTCATTGGGTATCAGACCTCAAACCTTGCCATTTTCAATTTGTATTGGAATGGAATCAAGGAGATAAATCCTAGTGTTGGGTTGTTGATATGATGTGGATCGACGGGCTCCACCTTAATCACACAATATAATGAATAAATTTTAGATCGCAAATATCAAGCCTAATACCTTAGACCTTGGAATTTTCCAATTGAGGTTGGAGCGAAGGGAGGTAAGAAAAGAACCTCAACACTGAGATGACATAGGTCAATAGGCTCCACCTTGGACACACATTACAATGGATGGAAGTGTAGGTCTCAGACCTCATAATTCAACATTTTCAATTAATATTAACACGAAGGAAGCTATGGTAGCTTGACCTTGGTTGATGCTTCTAGTGTGGAACCCTGTCACCACCCACCATTCACCATCAACATTTTCTTAACTTTGTAATGGGTTTGTTGATAAGATTGGGTTGACATAGTCATGGTTCTAGTGTGGAACCATGAAACCTCCAACCATTCACCACCAATGTCGTATTAAAATTGTGAATATCGATGGAAAAATGAGGACATATCGATCCAGACATGGTTCCAGTTGTGGAACCTTACCGTCAAGAGACCGCCACCCATACATTTTATAAATTTCTAACCTACAACCACAAAATTTTAAGGAGTAGTCTCTTTGAAATGATGTGAACTAAAGTATATTCTATGTAAATTCCCAATGGACCATGTCATGATGGCATGACAGTGCCACCAAGGCCTTGAGGAAGCCACATGGTGCCCAACCATGGAATGGTCTCTTCTAATAGGAAAAAAAACTTTAACGAGCATAACTTATAATTTGAGACTCAGATTGAGATAATTTTATATCATTATAGAGATATCGATGAAATGATAACAGTGGTGGTATCAAAATTAAATTCCACATATTTGCAAAAATGATTTTGTTGTTAACCCCATCTCCATAGTATATCTTGAAGATAAATCTAGAATTTAACACCTCCCACAACTCGATAATCCTTAAGAAATAAATGGAACAATTTTTATAGAGTGATATCATAGAAAAGGTTCAATGTTATACCTTTGGGGATAAGGTTATAGATTTGATACATAGTATTAGATAAAAGGTTCAACATTGGAGCTTTGGGATTAAAAATTGGAGCTCTGATACAAAGTGGTATCAAAGAAAAGGTTTAAAAACTATACTTTAAGAGGCTCACATACAAAGGGATAAAATTTATATGATATTTTAATTGTTATATATGCGAACTTTAAACTTTTAGATGTTTTGGTTTCTAACCTTGATATAATGTTTACATATATTTTTACTATATGTATCTAACATGGGTTTTAGATATGTAAATAACAATATATCAACATGCTTCATATCATTATGCTTAGTGCTAGCATGCTAAGGAACAGGTTTCCAGCATGATTGGGAAAATAATGAAGATATTACACGTAGCCTTGTGGATCAAGGCTATAGAAGATAATATATTTATGCAAGAATGGTACAAGTGGCACCAATGTTAGTTGATAGGCATGGTGTGATAGTGCTGTGAGTGCACTTCTCCTTGAGTTTCCTTATGGAAGGTTTTTGAGCTTAGAGGGAGGAGTGTAGAAACAAGTGTTGTGTTCAACTATTGGTTGTGTATCATACAGGGCTCTTGGTGAGCCAATGTCCTTGAGGATTCATGGCCCGGCCTGAAAATGATTCACTGGTGAATAAAACAAAAGCAACATACCCACTTAAAGCATTGTTTGGATTTATTGATTGTGTTCATGATATGAGTATACGCTTGTAAGATTTACTAACTAATAGTGCATAGATAATGTAATCTACTTACATAGGAGTGAAATTTGAAATGTTCCTCTTGATACATTTAGAAATATTTTGGAAATTTGAGGTCAATATAGACCTTAGGAAAGACTAACAATTTTTTTTTTGCATATGATAGTATGGTATGTGTCTTCCTAAAAAGAATGTAGAATAGGTAAAATCAATTTGTGCATTGAATTATGTTGGAATAGGGTCCCCTAGATGCATTTTGATGTATATTTTAAGCTGCGTTTTTAATATATTTTGGTACCAATTAGCCTAGCAACGGGGCTTTGGCCTGGGTCAAAGCCCCAATGATTTGTAAAAGGGGTCAAAAGGTATACCTAGAGTCTGCAAACCATGGTTTTTGGACCATAGGATAGCAAGGGCTATGTCGATATAAATATATGAATAGTTTGAGTCTAAAGATAGGCATGAATCAGAATTAATGCTATGTGTGAACTGCTAGGATCTGTTTGGGTTGTTTTAGGTAAGGACTCCTGCTGGTTGTGTGCATGGAGATCCTTAGTCCTGCTGTGTTTGGACCTCATTAGGCTGTGTGCGCTGGCTGTGTTTGGGTTGTAAGTGGATCTTTGATATTAATAAATGTGAAGTATCATTGAATTATCTGTGCATTATCTGAATTGGTTGTGTTTATTGCTAAAATACATATGTAATTTTTATTTAAGCTGCGATTGTATATGTGTTCTGGAATTGGTATGAATATATATTTGATCTGACAGTGGATGTGATTATAGTGTCTGTGACAGTAATTGGTAATGCGCATGTGGATGCGATGGTATTGATTAGATATGATAGCTTTGTTATGGTTATATGTTGATTACAATGTTAGAAGACTGCAATTAGACTAGTTCTGTGAAAACCTAGTAAGCTATAACATGGATCTACCTTGTATTATCTACTCTCTCCCAGGGTGCAGAAACCTAGTTCCAACACCCTCCCCTACTACTTCAGGTGAGACCTCAGCCTGGGCAAGTAGGTCATTGCCGAAAGGGCCAGTAGTATAGGGGTTTTTTGGAAAACCTTAACCTCCAAACCAGGGTCAGGACCCCTCAAGCCAACAAATGGTTCCGTTGCCGGGACCAGGATAATTTTAAGAGAGAGATCGGGTAATGCCATGAGGTCCTTGGAGACCTGAGAGGGTGGAAATTAAAGATTGGTTCGAAAGAAAGTTTCAGGAATTTGTTGTAAAGGAGAAACACAGCATGAAATTGATGGCTGGGAAGTGGAAGAACAAGTACATCTTCACTAAAGTCTATGAAATTTTCTTTGTAACCTTTGCACACAAGCTTCAGGAGTGGTTGGCAAGGCTCGTAGAATTCTAGACGTGCTGTAAGGATGACCAGGTTAGGCAGTGGACACCAGAATCGATTCAACAGCTGGAAAGAACTGACAATACGATCACCCGCACAATAGATCACTGGGTAGATAGCGTGATGGGAGGGTTCGTGATAGAATTCAAAATCGATCAGTTTGTGTCCTACTCTGAGGCTGAAGTTATTCAAGGGTTTCTGGGGTAAGTTCTTGAAAACATTTCCTTTTTTAATCAAAATATTAATGTGCGAAAAGGGCGTTTTGTGCAGCCACACCGAGTGAATGACCTCTAATCTGAGCGAGATCACAACATGAAGTGGTAAGTACTACCAAAATAATCAAGGAGATAGATCTGTCTACAATACATTAAGAGAATTGGCTGCGAATAGGCCTCCAGTTACACCACCTTCAAGTCGGAATAAGGGTAAGAACTCACCCACACCTCCGCTGCCACCAGAAGATGTGGTCGTCCACATGAAGCTGCCCTCTTTCAAGGGTGTAGGAGATGAAGATATGAACCGCTTTTGGTTTATCACAGAATCAGTATGGACTGCGCAAAATGTGGTTACCGACACTGTAAAAAGAGTGCAGTTATCACTCACCTTTGAAGGAAGGGCCTTGGATTGGTATATGGGGTACGTAGGATAGCACGCGGATCCATCTATTCAAGAGATTAAGACAACGTTAAAACAACAATTTCGGAAGCCTAAGTCCTACTCTCAAATAGTGGTCGACTTGAAATATTTTAGACAGGGACCCACCGAAACAGTATGGGAAGTTGATTAGCAGTTAAAAAAGGTTATCAGAGATGGGGAATTTTAGTATGATGATAGGCATCATAAGGAATGGTTTATCGCTATGCTGCTGCCTCACTTGTGTGGACCTATGGGTCAGCAGTTGATTGCAATGGAAGAGAAGGCCTTGGAGATTGCTATGAAACTAGAGGCTATGCCGAGGGACGATGCTCAGTTTGGGGTATAGCAGATCCAGGGATAGCTGGAGGCAATGCACCTTGAAATACAAAACGTATGAAAAGAACAAGGGAAAGAGGCTACTCCAGAAATATGGTGCATAAGATGCAGGGTGTCGGGCCATACCAAGGATCAATGTCCTCTACTGGAAGATTACATGCAGGCTGGGGGACCTAGCCCATTGCATCCTAAGGATGCTGCGGGACCGAGTGGTCCGATGTTATGGTACGTTGATTTCCATGTTTCCAGGCTACATGATACTAACCACTATCCCCATCTGGGTGCTTATGTTCCAGAATTGAAGCAACAATGGTGTCGATTCTGCTCCTCTGTGGGGCATGATGAGCATAACTGCCGGACCTATGACTTGATGATAGATCGAGGAAACCTATAAAAGGCGCAGGCTAACCCTTCTTCACCACTATCTCCCTCAAGAAAAGGAGGCTCCCCAGCCAGGGGCAGGGGAGGGGGAAGGGGTGGAGGCGCAAGTTGGGGAAGAGGACAATTGATCTGCTACAACTGTGGAGAAATAGGGCAATTTGTGAGGGACTGTCTAAACCCTGCGAGACAATCTTGCCAGTATTGTTGAAAACTGGACGATGTGATTGAAGACTATCCAATTCTCATAGAGAAAATGCAAGAAAAACAACAGACACCTCCACATAACGTGCAGAGGTTTAAGGCGGAACCATGTGATGAAAGACCAAGTATTAATGTCATAATGCGTAGCGGCATGGCTAGTGGAGGAGCTGAGGAGAAAGCTGCTAATGGAGGAGCTAAGGAGAAAGCTGCTACTGGAGGAGCTGAGGAGAAAGCTGAAGTTGAATCTCTTATCTGGAAAGAAACTGTCAAATAGGAAAGCTTGGACCTACAGAAGGAAAAGTAAACCTTCATCACAACTCGCAAAGACTTTACTACGGATGAGGCACCTATTTCAAAAGCTCTAGCAAACCTAAGAACAGACGACGAAGTTAAACCATTTCTACAGACATGTCTGAAGCTGCTACGCAACCAGAAGGCAGTAGAAAATCTGCAAGCCCTAATAGACAGTTATGCAGAGAGAACCAACCCTCCGCCGGAAGTTAAGGATGTACACAAACTTTACAAGCATAATAAACACACTGGTCTGGAAATGTGGCTAACAGCACAAATTTTCAACTATGAAATGGATCAGGTTATTTTTCACCTGGGATCAGATGTGAACGTACTACCCAAGAAAACTTGGCAATGGATGGGAGAGCCTAAGTTGGAATGGTCTACTATCCAGTTGCGCATGGCCGACCAATAGAATATCATACCGTTGGGAAGGTTTTCAAATATTATGGTATATATCACAGGAGTTAAGGTCTACGTCAACTTTGAGGTAATTCAAATTATGGAAGATGTGGACCCTTATCCCGCGCTCCTAGGATTGGATTAGGCAATAGACATGGGAGGAATTATCAACCTAAAGAAAATAATTATGGTGTTTTAGAATGAAGGCATGATGGTGATAGTCCCACTAGACCCTGCGGAAGGAGAGCGATATACAGAACCAGTGCGCGAAGAAGAGGATGCGGATCACATCTACAAATTAACTGCTCGTGATGAAGATTGAATCAATCCTATGGCTGATGGTGTGCTTTTCTGGGAGAAGGGTAGTGAATGCTTCTCTGACTCCAACGGGGAGATAGAAAATTGGCAGAATCAGTTACATGATGTATCTGCGCTGTGATGCCTTAGAATCACAAATAACTTATGGTGTATATCCTCGGAGGTAAGATAACTGTCCTACTTTGATGGTTCTAGTAGTATTAGAGAATTTTTGTGAGCATTTGAAGCTAAGGTCCCAAGGGAAAGAAGGCTATGGGCCCCTGCGAGGTGGTGGGACACGCATAAGGGGAAATTCCAAGATTGGGAGGAGTGTCGTGAAATAATGATCCTACGGTTTGAATCCCCGGCTCACTTGCACGTTAAAAATTTCCTTGGCCTAGGGGACCCATGTGAAGACTTGTTCGTATGGATGGAGAAATGGTGTGAATGAACTACGGAGGAATGGTTTCACCTTTTCATTCATTCCTTGGGGCCAATCCCCACTGCATGGTATTTAGATGTTGAACTACACCAGCGCACCCACCACTGAGAAACCCTGAAGAACGAGTTTGTAGGGACATTTGGTTTGGTAGGTGGAACGGAGGCACTCGATGAAGCTCTACGAGATATAGATGCCTTAGTATTTTATGAATCACGCCCTTGCGTATCACACAGGGCACCAACATGGGAAACACAGATGCAGGATATTGTCAACTGCCGCAATTTATCAATGGAGGAGTGTAATGAAGACCCGCGAAATGTCTTTATTCCAGAGTCGGAGGGAGAGCGTGTAGTTTCTGGACCCCCACTGCAGACCATTGATTTCACTAAGCCTCTAAAGTTGCAAGAATTCAACATTGGAACGGAGGAGCAACCTAAGCTAGTTAAATTAGGGACTACTGGGATGATGATACTATGGGAAAAGTTTCAGAACTCCTCATGGAATACCAGGACTTATTCCCGAAAAAATTCTTGGAACTCAAAGGAATTATAGGGGACCCAGGAGTCATGTGCATCACTTTAAAACCAAATGTGCGCCCTGTGAAGCAGCGCCCTTATCGGTTGAACCCTAAGTACAAACAAAAATTCAAGGAATAAATCGACAAAATGATAGTTGCAGGTATCATCGAACCAGTCGAATAGTCAAATTGGGTAAGTCCTATGGTGGATCAGGAGAAAAATATTAAGGGAGAAATATGGATCTGTGTTGATCTGCGCAAATTAAATGATGCCTGCGTACATGATCCCTTTCCTACACCATTCTTAGATGAAATCCTAGATAGTGTGGGAGGACAGGAAGCATACTCATTCACAGATGGGTTCTTGGGCTACCATCAGATCAGGATCGCACCTCAAGATCGAAAAAAAACTACATTCACCACTGAATGGGGATCTTTTCAGTATATTGTCACGCCATTTAGGCTCAAGAATGCCCCTGCCATCTTTTCACAGGTGGTGGTTGCAGTATTCAAGGAATTCATCCACAAGTTTTTGGAGGTATATTTTGATGACTGGACCGGCTTCGGGTTGGTAAATAAACACGACTCGAACCTACGCATGATGTTTTACGCCTGTAGGAAGCACTAGATTTCCATGAATATCAAGAAGTGCACATTCTGCACACCCTTCGAGATCTTGCTCGGTCACATAGTTTGTCGACAAGGATTGATGGTTGATCCTGCCAAAGTCGCAGTTATCATAAACCTGGCAGTACCTACAACTGAGAAACAACTGCTCTCTATCCTCGGCCACACAGGTTACTATAGAAATTTCATTCAAGGGTACGCGTTGATCACAACACCTATGGAAAAATTGTTGAAGAAGGTCGTTTCATTTTTTTGGGATGAGGAGTGCGAGAAGAGCTTCAAGCTACTCAAGGAGAAGATGGTCTCTACGCCTATTCTCATCTTTCCTGATTGGGCGAAGGTTTTCAATGTTCACGTAGATGCGTCGGGGATTGCCCTGGGAGTTGTCCTTACATAGCCTGGAGACGGAGACATTGACCATCTAGTTGCATTTGCTCGTAGGAAACTTTCTGGTGCAGAGTGCAACTACTCCACTACTAAACGAGAGGGGTTGGATATATAATATGCCTTGCAAAAATACCAACATTATCTAATAGGAGGGCACTTCAAGATGTTTACAGATCACTCAACTTTGAAGTACCTAGTGAATAAGCCTGTGTTGGGGGGGGGGAATCTTCCAATGGCTACTGTTGTTTCAAGAATATGACTTTGAGATCATCGTGAAGCCACGAAAATTGAACGTTGGGCCAGACCACTTATCCCGCATCGAAAGTGGTGAGGAACCAACCAAATTAGAAGAAGGAATGCCTGATGCAAAACTGTTCATGATTAAGGTGGTTGATGCACACTTCAACGACATCATTCACTTCTTAACTATGGGGATGGCACCTGCAGAATATTCAGTACAGCAGAAAAAGGAGTTGGTAACCCAAGATGTGGACTTCACCATCATAGCAGGCCACTTATATAAGCTAGGATCTGATGAGGTATTGTGAAGGCACGTTTGAGAGCATGAAAGACAGGCTATCTTAGAAGAGGCCCATAGGGGCATAGCGGGAGGTCACTACGCAGGAAAAGCAACGGCACAGAAGATCTTAAGAGATGGGTTATGGTGGCCCACGCTGCATAAATACTCTTATTACTAATGCAACGCTTGTGATACATGCCAACGAACAGGAAAACCATCGCGCAGAGACGAAATGCCCCTACAGCCACAGATGGATCTGCAAGCATTTGACAAATGGGCCATAGACTTTGTGGGGCCCATCAGCCCACCAAGGAAGAAGACAGGTGCCCGCTACATCATTACCACAACTGATTATGTAACCAGATGGGCCGAAGCACAGGCTGTCAAAGATTGCACTGCCAATACCGCTACGCACTTTATCTTTGAACATATTTTAACTAGGTTTGGCTGCCCAAATATCTTGATGAGAAATAGAGGTATGCATTTTGTTAATGAAACAATATAGGCTCTGGTTGAATAATTTCAGATCCACCACACAAAAATTACCCCTTATCACCTGTAGGCAAATGGAGCAGTAGAAGCTTTTAATAAAAATCTTGGAACAAGCATTGACCAAGGGTTCTAATGCCGATTGAAGTGACTGGGATGTGCGCATCCCGTCGGTTCTCTAGGCCTATCGAACTACCTGCAAGAAATTGACTGGGAAAACACCGTTTCGGATGGTTTATGGAAAGGAGGACATTATGCCCATGGAGTATATTATTCCTAGCTTGCGCATCACAATCTTTACAAACATGGCAGAGCCCGATATTATGGAAGAACACTTAGCGCAACTAGTCGCCTTGGAAGAAGATCGATTCGTCGCTAAATTTCATCAGCAAGTTCAGAAGGCTCGGGAAAAAGCATGGCATGACAAGCATATTTGGAAAAAGAGCTTTTCAAAGGGAGAATTGGTTCTACTCTACGATAGCCAGTTCACAAAGCACCTGGGGAAGTTCCGTCAGCACTGGTTAGGCCCCTATATGGTAGAGGATATCACTAATAGAGGAGTTGTCCGGTTAGCCACACTGCAGGGTGATATGGTACTAGGCTATGTCAATGGCAGCCAGTTGAATCCGTACCGCATCAAATGACTATATGGGCGGAGTAGCTGTGACACGAACAGTAAGCGCAAGGTCAGTGCGTGGGAATGGATGCACGAGGCTGATGCATAGGGAAGGTTCTCTCTGTGCTGGGGGGATGTGCAATGGGAAAAATTAGCCGTTGAAATGAGACAGGTGCTTGCAAAACCCTGCCTCCCATTTGGGGTAGCAGGTTACAGGAAATTAATATGGCGACTTACGAGGACTGAGTACCGTTCCCACAATGATGAAGGGAAATTAAGGCGCTATGAGGTGGCTTCCCTTTAGGATGGCTATAAAATAGGGATTGTTCAAACAGCGAGGTTTATGCCTTGGTCTAGCTTATCAACCTTCGAATGCTCTGATATCTCTCATATTTTGGTTGTATGCATGACTTCTGAAGCTGCACCATCTAACGGTAGCTCTGCTGAATTTGTCTTCCAAGCTAGGATGCTGGGTACTAACCCTATTGGCCCCCCGCTTGAGACGACCTCTGAAGAAGGGGAATCTAATGAAGTCTGCGAAGTAACCCCCATAGCGAAATAAGTCGCTTCCACCTCATCCATGCAGAAAGGCAAAGGGAAGGTTAAGCAAGTGTGGTGGGTGGGTGGAAAGCCTCTCAATTCCCCCTGGACTCGGCAGTCCCCTACGAAAGCACCTAAGAAGAAATTTTCAGTTGCCCCTCCGAACCCTATGGCCCTTTCAGCATAAGGTATACAGGTGACCCCGCTCACCTGGTTGCCACCATATGTGTGGCCACGTAGATCAGCATCACGTATGCCCAATATAGACATTGTTAACTCCTATCTTCGGACATCGTTGGTCCCTGAGGGTGTGCCTCAACTAGGGGATATGGTTGGCCACCTCCCTCACATTGCATTTGATGATCATGACTTGGGTAACCTGGACGATTTCCCTGTGCTAGCTCCATACCTTCATTTAGAACAAGTCATCGAGGATGGTGTACCCAAGGTGGAGCCGATGGTTTGGGCTAAGGGACTAGCTGGTGCCAGAAATTTGAATTACTGCGCCTTCCTCACATCGGCTGCTATAACATCACTAGCCTGGTTGTGCACCAATTTTTGGCACTGGTTTATGACATTTTTTATGGCTTCAAGACCGCATAACAATAGATGTTTCTCTCATTCACTGCATTACTGGCCTCCCTATGCATGGGCCTAGTCCGCGGGATGGCACAGGAAAGAAATTCGAGCATCACCTTGCTAAAACTGTTTGGGCTGAATACGAGGTCAGGTGTAACAAGCGAGGTTTCCTGATTGATACAATTACAGACCCTGGCACCCATTTGGGCACTCAGATCCTCACCTGCAAGCTGATGCAGAAATTTCAGGTAGAAACCACCCCTGCTCATGTCATTCAGGTTGCGGGTCGATGTGAGAATGGCGTATGTTTTAATTGGTCCCAGTACCTAGTAGAAGAATTCCTTGGTAATTTTCTTGAGGCTCAGGAGTGGGGCAAAGAATTCTACTACTCATGGTTGATCGTGCTGATTGTGTTAGTTTCTTGGGAACTCCTGGAAGACACATTCTTTCCCCCCTTAGATTGCGGCATGTGTGAAGGAGCGTGATTTTCCAATCTATGGGATTCCAAGGACCTCCAATGTATTGAAGAAAATAAGACCTTCTGGCTACTCTACGAGGGCAGTATCTCTGCCACCATTGATTCCTAGCCACGCCTATCCCTAGTAGTCTACGACGAGCACAAGCACATTTTTGCCTTCCAAGTTACAATGCATGATGTGAAAATTCGGGCTCATAGGGCACGTAATTGGCATAATCTGCCATACATGATGACCGAGGATGAAATTAAAAAATTGGCGATGCTTGGCTGATAGAGTGGAATTTCAATGTCCCACCTACCGCTGTCAATACAGCAGGTATGTCTGGTACCCCTGTAATACCCAAGCCCACCGTTCCACTCAGCTCAGCAACGGTGCCAGAGATTCCACCACAGGTGACTCCTAGCAGTATCACCGTGCTACCTGAACAGGAATCCCAGTCGGACCAGACCTTCAACGATGAAGAAATGGCAGGTACGTCGATCCTCGCGAATCTCAAATGGGCTTCCAAATCATCCCAAGGACCTCGCAAAAAGCGCAAAGCCAATAAGGCTAGTACCAACATAGACAGTACCTTAACGAAGGATGACTTGGACAAGATTGTTGACGTTGTCACCACTATGGTTGTTGATCAATGGCTTACTTGGGAAGAGCGGAATAAGGCTACGTTGGACGGTTTGCAGACAGAACTGCGAGCCCTTCGGCTCACAGTGGACAACCTTCAAGCCAGCATTGATCAAGAGAGGTATACTCCAGCGAGCAGCGAGAAAGCGAGGCAGAATCAAGCAAGAAAGGGTCACGCAGGGTAGTTGGGTCAGTAGGGCCCCATTACTGCCTTACCATCCACTGTGGATAGCCGACCCTACCAGCTCCCAAGTGTTGCCCTTATAATGGAACCCACTGATCTCTGCCACCAGGTCTAGGGGGGTCTATTCACCCTTGATGTTATTCGGCTACCCAACGAGCAGTTGCGTGAGCTACTTACCTCCCTCACCAGTGAAGTACAACACTGAGAAATCTGCGCACAGCAACACCTTAGTGCGTCCGAACATAATTTTGTGACCTACGTTGCCAAAGCTGCCCGGATCCAGGCTGCGCATGTTTCCCTCATTGCACAGCAGGCTACCTTGGAAAAATTAATCGATCGACTTTGCAAAGATATGCCTGTCTTAATTCCCGCATCTGCTGAATCCCAGGCCAATGTTGAAGGCCTGATAGATGCTCTGAAGGAATCCAGGGCTGAGGTATCCACTTTCAAGACCGAGTTCAAGCTTCAGATTGCGTCGTTGCAGGCCAAGCTCCATCTTGGGACCCCCCCGGAGGAACGCGCCCAATGAGCTACCTTAATTACAGAGGCCATTACTACTATCTCTGCGCAAATCAGTCAGGGTGTCACTCTGCTTAAAAATGCTATGGAAATACGGTCCCAGGTGCAGCACGACCCTCTCCTCCATGAGATCGATCAGGAATTAACCCAGAAGGAGTAATAGCTAGAAGCTATAATGTCTACCCTTGTTCCAGTTCATCATTATGCATGACTCCAAACTAGGCATATGCTTCATAGTGACATTGTTGCACTCCAGCACAAAAATCAAATCCTCAGCGACCATTTAACACCCTAGTTAGAGGATTCCCTTAAGCTCTCAGAGGACATAAACGGGCCAGTCCAACAGTTGAATCAGACTCTTGACAGGGTCACTATTGCATCGAAAGGAATATCATCTCATAAACTAGTGGAAATCACGCAGACGGCCGTTGTGCAGAGCCTTCAAGTGCTGATATCGCTTACTACCGCCATATAGCAACTCAGAATGAATGAAGATTCCACCCAAGCTGTGACTTGGGACGAGTCACAAGATTGTGTTGGGGGCCCGTTGGAACAGTGTCCCCTAGATGCATTTTGATGTATATTTTAAGGTGCATTTTTAATATATTTTGGTACCAATTAGCCTAGCGACGGGGCTTTGGGGTGGGTCAAAGCCCCAATGATTTGTAAAATGGGTCAAAGGGTAGACCTAGAGTCTGCAAGCCATGGTTTGCGGACCATAGGATAGCAAGGGCTATGTCGATATAAATAGATGAATAGTTTGAGTCTAAAGGTAGGCGCATGAATCAGAATTGATGCTACATATGAACTACTAGGATTTCTTTGGGTTGTTTTGGGTAAGGACTCCTGCTGGCTTTGTGTGTGGATATCCTTAGTCCTGCTGTGTGCGAACCCCGCTAGGATATGTGTGCGGGTTGTGTTTTGGTTGTAAGTGGATCTTTGATATTAATGAATGTGAAGTATCGTTGAATTATCTGTCCATTATCTGAATTGGTTGTGTTTACTGCTAAAATACATTTGTAATGTTTATTTAAGCTGTGACTGTATTTGTGTTTTGGAATTGGCATGAATATATCTGTGGTCTGACAGTGGCTGCGATTATAGTGTCTGTGACAGTAATTTGTAATGTGCACGTGGATGGGAATGTATTGATTAAAACTAATAGCTTTGTAATGGTTATATGTTGATTACATTGTTATAAGAGTTGCGATTAGACTAGTTCTGTGCAAACCTAGTAAGCTATAACACAGATCTGCCTTGTATTACCTAGTCTCTTCCAGGGTGCAGAAACTTGGTTCCAGCACCCTCCCATACTACTTCGAGTGAGATCTTGGCCTACGCAATTAGGTCATTGCCGAAAGGGCCAGTAGTATAGGGGTTTTTTGGCAAACCTTAAACTCCAAACCTGGGTCAGGACCCCTCAAGCCAAAAAATTACAAATGTTATAAGCCTAAGAAAGGTTTGATTGGTTGCAAATATCTCTCTCTCTCTCTCTCTCTCTCTCTCTCTCTATATATATATATATATATACATATATATATATATATATATATATATATATATATATATATATGTATGTATGTATGTATATATATATGTATGTATGTATATATATATATATATATATATATATGTATATATATATGTATATATATATATATATATATATATATATATATATATATATATATATATATATATATATATGTTTGACATGATGAAAAATTGATATGTCATATCTCATGCATGAATTAATTGACTAACAAATGATATGTGTGTAGACCAATTATATGCATAGAAATGTAAAGGGAAAGGACCCCATAGATGTTATGAGAAATAATTTTGGGTTGCAAGCCTAATAAAAATTAGAGAAAACTTATTTCTATGTTTAATAAAATTGTTATGTTTCTTCAAGTGAGGAGATTCCTATTGGGCATTGGGATTCTACCTTGTAGAATTTCATTAGAGGGAAGATGTGGATAAAGGATCAGTTAAGGGGGCTTAACTGGATCAATATGAACCAACTAGAGAGTGATGTTACAACTGTGAAAATGGCTTGAGAAATGAGTTCCCTCAACAAAAAATTGAGCTTGGTAGATATATACTTTATTTTAAAAATATTTTTTAGGCATGAATGGTACATAAATAGAAACTAGTACTTGTTATGTTTTAGGTAATATAGTGAGGTTACCTAATGATTCCATGTCACATGGAATACTCATATGGAAATTGTGCAAGAATGATCTCTTTCTATTAACTACCACATGAAAGAAAGTATTGTTATTATGCTTATGCTAATGTTTATGATATTTATTATGTGAGTGATTGAAAACAACATATGCTAAAGTTGGATCCAGAAATAATAGTGCATGGAAAACATCGAATATGTGTGTGTATGGAACATGCATGATGTAATGTATATGTACATGTTTGGTTATATGGTAGAGGACAATGTTTGAATATGTAAATTCAATACATAATGCAAATGAATTTATGAAGTGTTGTGGAAACTTGTAAGCAATTGAAATGATAGAGTTGTAACTAATATGTGAGATTGAGATCATTTCAAGTACTGTTGAATATTGTGACAATAAGTATGCTAAAATCCAGTTGCACTCCTTGAAACTAATTCAACTAAGATTGTTGGTGTAACAACCCTGGTTAAAAATCCATGTAAAAAATATAAGACCAAGGTCATGGGGCATGTATTCCAAGCTAAATGGTGGGAAAAACATCCTAGTGGGTGTTCATTTCAGTTTATTATGGCTTTGGAAATTTGCAAAGGCAATGTTTAAGGCTTTGGGAAGGAAAATTTTCATTTATTGGCATTTATTTATGAAAATAAAGGAAAATAGGAGAAAATGGAGGTGAAAGGTCACAGGTTGCATGTGAGGAGGAAAACGAAGGAAAATAATGGAAATTGAAGAAATTAGAGGCCTCATTGATAAAAAGGCTTCTGAGGATGAGTTGGCAAGGTTTTTCTAAAAAACATTTGCAGTTCTATGGTGGAGCTCTCTTTTATTCTCTCTCTCATACTCTTGTACACTTAGAGTTTTCTTAAAGAACTCTTAGAGGAGTGTGGCATACTTGGGATTTGGATCAAGAAGGCAAAGGAAGAGCAGGAAAGTGCAAGAGGAAATCGGGATCAACAACTACAATGGGTTTTTCTTCCAGGTATCGAGTTGGATGTATGACTTCCTTGGTAATTTTGGCATGCATGGAACATGCATGTGGTTTCTTGGTTACGATCTATCATTGGCATGTAGGATTTCCTCGATTGACAATGGGTTTTCCTAGACTTGCCATTTCTTGGATAACCATGGTGTTGTGGGTTTTAATTTTTTTTTCTGGTTGGTTTTCATGTTCTTTGGCTATGGTTTGAGTTATTAGTTCCTGGAAGCCTTGGTTGGAAAAATACATTGGAATCCATTTAACAACTTAGGTTGAGTTACTAGTCTTGGAAGCCTTTGTTGGAAAAATGATTTGTAAGCCCTTGGTGGTTTGAGTTACTAGTCCTAGAAGCCCTCGTTGGACAAAATGTTGTGGAATCCTGATGATATCTGTGGGTTGAGTTACTAGTCATGGTTAGTGATGTTTGACCATGAGGTGGAATAACTGGTTGAGGGCTAAGGTGGTTGGCCTCTGGAATCCTTTTTTTGGTTTTTATTGATGTGTTTTATGAGATCCCACTTTCATGCTTGGAATATGGCATGAGGGTGATTGTTTGAAGAGATATTTGGCTCAGCCAATCTATGGTCGGGTGGAACGTGGTATTCCCATACTAGGTTGGCTTTTGCATTCATCAATAAGATTTTCTTCTCCTAGGTATTTTATGTGAAAATGTATTGGTTTATATGTGGATCCTATGGCTGATGTATCCTTATTATTTCCATTGGTTATATGTTGGTTATGAGCATGTTTTATGATAGTGATGATGTATGGATCTCATCATGTTTTTATTTCTAAATGAATGAACAATGAATATATGACCTAATAGATGATAATGCAACTAATGTGATGATAATCAATGCTTCTTAGTGATTCTAAGATAAGTATGAGACCCTTATGCTCATATCTCTTGTTTAAACTTGTTGATTATGTATTTGTGACATGTTTTGTTATCACTCCACAAATTTTCAAAATCTGATTGTGTCAAATCTGCTCTTGGTCATGGTTTCTAGTAGGTGTTAAGTCATTTTAAGATTTTAGAGTCTAAGTCATAGGGTTAGAGTCTCATTTCCATCATCAAATAAAGTCCAACAACCTTCTTTCACACTTCAAGGGTCCCATATCATGTTTAGAAAGAAAAATTTTTAGCCATTTTGAAAAACGTTTTGAAACTACTGAGAAAATATTGTTTTCGTAGTGCACTACGAAATGGCTGAAACAACCTTTTTCATCAGCAAAAACCATGTTTTCTGCTCTAAGTAGTATTTTTCCAAGGAGGTTTCTGGGTGACTAAAAGCATATTTTGGAACACTGAAAGAGGTTTTTATTACTAACATAATTCAATACAGCAACCTCTTTCATTTTATTCAAATTCATTATGATCTGGGAGGAATCTATGGTTGAACTTATGCTACGAAACTGCTGAAAGTCATTCAAAGAAAAATTATGCTTTCTGGTTTTAATAGTCTTTTGAAAAATCCGTTTCTAGACACATGAAAGGGTATTTTTGAATTATGAAAGTGGTTTCTTTTAAAAACATCTCTAGCTACAATAACCTATCTCACTTTCTTCATAAGGATTACCAGTTGGGATATACAAGGCCTTCTTTGAAGCCATATTTTCAGAAATCAGAAGTTTCCAGTGTACACCTGATGTTCAAAGACAGTTTTTGGGCAGTAGGAGAAGTCTTGCAAAAACCCAAGAGAAGTTTTTGTTCAAGAATATATTGGTCTCCAAAAACCTCCTTCATTTTTGCAAAATACAGTTTTTATGAGGAGATAAAATCTCTGTCCCAACACCTATTTTTCAGTTAAAACAGAGCAGTAAGTGACGAATCCTTAAAACATTTTTCTATGGAGAAAGATTCAATTTTTTGAAAGCAGTTCAGAGATAATTTATGTTGATTATGAAAGCTTTTAGATAGCATGGAAGGATTGCATATTTGTTTTGAAACTTAAGTTTTTGAAAAAAATTGCGTACTAGGTGATATGCACAGCAATTTCGTAGCACGCTACGAAACTGCTTAAGATGCAGTTTTGATATTTTGAGAAGGTTTCAATGGGTGAAAACAATTGGTTTATACATGATAATGATACTGAAAGATGTAAAGAGCTTACAAGTGAATATCCAAGTGGAAAAGCATAGAAAATTGAAGGTGCAAAGTGAGGTTTTCAAAGGCAAAGTTCTGCACTACGAAAACAACAGACAGTTTCGTAGCGCAGCAAGACTAGCACATTTTTGGCACTCCTTCAAAAGTTTGGTTTTGGAAAAGCTAGAAGGGTGAATTCATATGAGTTTAATAAGACATGCCACATGTTTTTAGAACTCAATTTGGTCAGCAGTGGTTCAAATTA
Organism: Pinus albicaulis; assembly: GCA_034641835.2. NCBI lineage: Eukaryota > Viridiplantae > Streptophyta > Pinopsida > Pinales > Pinaceae > Pinus > Pinus albicaulis. The sequence goes on from CM076570.1 coordinate 946,148,023, forward strand.
GCATTAATGAAGCACTTCAGCTATTATACAGGGAACATGCTCCTATTTTGCAGGGACAGATAAGAGGCAAGTTAAAAGATGTCACAACAGGGTTATGGGATTCATCAAATTTGAATTCATGGAGTTATAGCAGCTGTCAAACATATTTTTTAATGTTTAGATAAGGTTTTAAAGGTTTTTAAGTTATAATAAAGAGTGTTTTAGTCCTAGTTGTATTAGGACTCCAAGACAGACAATTTAACTGTCAAATGTAAATGAAGTTTGTTTAGAAGTTGATAGGTGTCAAATTCGAATTTTTCTCAAAGGATTGGAAGGAATCCAAGGATGTAATGACCTCTCTATAAGAGGTTGGAATTCGAATTGCATGGGGTTGGAATTTTTCTGGAACAAGTGTACTGTTTGGTATTATCTGCAACTCTATTTTTATCTTAATACAGTGGTATCAGTTTGTTACTCAAGATTCACAAAATGCTATGAATGATTGATGTTGTTATGTTTCTCCTTTATCTTTTACTTGTAGTGGCACGAGTGTATGTTACTTAGAACTCATGTGAAGGTGCTCTAACTTCATTCATATATTCATGGACTGTGTGACCTACTGTTTTATTGTTTTACTTATGCATCTAAGCCTTAATATGCCCTGACTTCCATATGAATTTGATATCCATGTTTAGTAAAAACATAAAGTGACCCCATAAGCCCAATGGATGTTTTTTTATTGTAGTACAACCAATTACTAAATTTAATCCATTTACTCATAGAGTTAGCCATCTGACTTTTATTTGAAAATCATAAAAACTTTGAGAGAGACCTCTCAGGCTGAGGAGGCTAAGTCTCAACTAAAAGCCTGGTTTTAAATAGTTACTCAAGGTCTCCTTGATTAGCAGCCTATCAAGGCCTAATTTTGAAATAAAATTTTTGGTGCGTCTGCCGGGAGTCTGAAGATATACATCTCTCAAAAAATCATGAAGCTGGAATCTTGAAGGTAGCATGAGCTCAGAATCTGTTCAAGGCTGCAAAACTACCTTGGAAACTCCACACATCAAATAAAAAATTGGAAGGTGACTCCACTGCTAGAAGATCAGTTGCTATATGAAGTTTAAAAATGAGTTCTATTGCAAGGAAAAATGCCAGGTATGCTCCTATGAATTTGTCTCATATCCCTGGTTTTCCAAATCCTATGCCAAAGGTTGATTGGTTAGATGATCTTCCAATATTCAAAGATGAAAATAAATACAAGGCTACTCTTCATTTGGTTAGGTTTCATCTACATGTACATAGTCTTAAGGTTCAAATTCCTGAAGACTGTCTTATGAAGATGTTTATGACCACTCTAGAAGGAAAAGCATGGTCTTGGTATAAAGGTTTAGCAGATGGTTTATTGTATTCTCTTACTAAATTTCATGATGAATTCTATGATATGTATAAAGAATGTCATCCATCTCTATTGCTGGTCAAAGATTGTTGTAAGAATTCTGTGGGTTTTATTCAGTATTTGGAAGATTGTTATGGTGATGATGAATTTATGGATGAAGAAATTTTAGAGGCTCTTCATGACCATACATTCCAACAACTAGAAGAAATAATAACATCCTGTAGGATCCATCATGGAAATCAGCAAGAGAATACTTTTGAAAATCATATTTAATCCTCTGAGATTGATATATATATGTTGTAGACTTGTCAGTCTTCAGATTATGATGAAAATGAAAATCAGTGCAAATACCAAGAAGAAATATTGGAAGACTGTCTTACTGACCCTCAGGCAGAGGAAAGGATTGATTATTCCTGCATTTCTTTACAGAAGATTACATATAAAAATGATCATATGGATGAGGAGAAATACATTTTCTATGGAAATCATTCAGAAAGGCGGTTGTATCACTTATCAAATAAATGTTGTGTGACTAAAGATCAGTTTTTAGAAGTAACAGAATGTTATGAGGACCATCAAGCTGATCATGTTTTCTGGGATCCTATATCTGAATACATTGAAGAGTTTTACTCCCCAATGTTTCAGTTTTACTTTTTCTATGAAGATCAGAGGCAATTTCAGTGGCAATGGTCATATCAATTTCATAGTTTCTTTGAAGACCAATGCAGCCAAAAATTTCAAATATCAGATAAAACAGATGATTGGATACATTGGAAATTTCACATTGATTGAGATGAAATAAGTGTACATTTGATAGGGTAGGTAGGTAAGTATATGCAAATAAGCTCAAGGTTAACTGAGCATTTTCAGTAGGAACAATTTGAAGCAGATTGGGCAGAATTTCAGAGTTTTTATTTTTAAAGAAATGGTTGCAGCACTGGAGCTACGAGTTCTTAGAATACCACAGGGGTATACTATCCCTAATGGAGCCACTGTTATCACTCCAAAAATTTTCAAAATTTGATTGTGTCAAATCTGCTCTTGGTCATGGTTTCTAGTAGGTGTTAAGTCATTTTAAGTTTTTAGAGTCTAAGTCATATGGTTAGAGTCTCATTTCCATCATCAAATAAATTCCAAAAACCTTGTTTCACACTTTAAGGGTCCCATATCATGTTTAGAAAGACAAATTTTAGCCATTTTGAAAAACATCTTGAAACTAGCTACGAAAATGGTGTTTTTGTAGCGCGCTAGAAATGGCTGAAACAACCTTTTTCATCAGCAAAAACCCTATTTTCTTCTCTAAGTAGTACTTTTCCAAGGACGTTTCTGGGGCAACTGAAAGAATATTTTGGTAAATTGAAAGAGGTTTTTATTCCTAACATACTGAAATGAAAAAACCTCTTCCAGTTTCTTCAAATTCATTATGATCTGGGAGAAATCGATGGTTGCAATTGCGCTACGAAACTACTGAAAGTCATTCAGAGAAACATTCTGCTTTCTGGTTTTAGTAATATTTTTCAAGATCAGTTTCTGGCCACATGAAAGGGTTTTTTGGAATTCTGAAAGAGGTTTCTTTTCAAAAAATATCTAGATACAATAACCTATCTCACTTTCTTCATAAAGATTACTATTTGGGAGATAAAAGGCCTTATTTGAAGCCATATTTTTAGAAATTAGACGTTTCCAGTTTACACCTAATATTCAAAGACAGTTTCTGGGCAATAGCAGAGGTCTTGCAAAAAACCAAGAGAGGTTTTTGTTCAAGCATAGAGTGGTCTCCAAAAAAATCATTCATTTTTTCAAAATACGGTTTTGATGAGGAGATAAAATCTCTATCCCAACACCTATTTTTCAGCTAAAACAGAGCAGTAAGTGACAAATCCTTAAAACATTTTTGCTATGGAGAAAGATTTAATTTTTTGAAAGAAGTTCAGAGATGATTTATGTTGATTATGAAGCTTGTAGATAGCATGGAAGGATGGCAGATTTTTTTTTGAAACTTAAGTTTTTGAAAAAAGCTGTGTAGGAGATACGCACAGCAGTTTCGTAGCGCGCTACGAAACTGCTAAAGATGCAGTTTTGATATTTTGAGAAGGTTTCAATGGGTGAAAACAATTGGTTTATACATGATAATGATACTGAAAGATGTAAAGATCTTACAAGTTAAGATCCAAGTGGAAAAGCATAGAAAATTGAAGGTGCAAAGTGAGGTTTTCAAAGGCAAAGTTGTGTGCTACGAAAACAACAGATAGTTTCGTAGCGCAACCAAACTAGCGGTTTTTTGGCACTCCTTCAAAAGTTTGGTTTTGGCATAGCTGGAAGGGTGAAGTCATATGAGTCTAATAAGACATGCCACATGTTTTTAGAACTCAATTTTATCAGCAGTGGTTCGAATTATCATTAATGAAGCACTTCAGCTATTATACAGGGAACATGCTCCTATTTTGCAGGGACAGATAACAGGCAAGTTAAAAGATGTCACAACAAGGTCATGGGCTTCATCAAATTCGAATTCATGGAGTTATAGTAGGATTCAAACATAGTTTTAAATGTTTAGATAAAGTTGTTAAAGGTTGTTAAGTTATAATAAAGAGTGTTTTAGTCCTAGTTGTATTAGGACTCCAAGACAGACAGTTTAACTGTCAGATGTAAATGAAGTTTGTTTAAAAGTTGATAGTTTTCAAATTCGATTTTTTCTCAAAGGATTGGAAGGAATCCAAGGATTTCATAACCTCTCTATAAGAGGTTGGAATTCTAATTGCATGGGGTTGGAATTTTTCTGGAACAAGTGTATTGTTTGGTATTATCTGCAACTCTGTTTTTATCTTAATACAGTGGTATCAGTATGTTACTCAGGATTCAGAAAAGGCTATGGATGATTGATGTTGTTATGTTTCTCCTTTATCTTTTACTTGTAGTGGCATGAGTCTCTGTTACTTAGAAATCACTGTGAAGGTGCTCTAACTTCCTTCATATATTCATGGACTGTGTGACCTACTGTTTTATTTTTTTACTGATGCATCTAAGCCTTAATATGCTCTGACTTCCATATGAATTTGATATCCATGTTTAGTAAAAACATAAAGTGACCCCATAAGCCCAATGGATGCTTGTTTATTGTAGTACAACCAATTACTAAATTTAATCCATTTACTCATAGAGTTAGCCATCTGAATTTTATTTGAAAATCATAAAAACTTTGAGAGAGCCCTCTCAGGCTGAGGAGGCTAAGTCTCAGCTAAAAGCCTGGTTTGAAATAGTTACTCACGGTATCCTTGATTATTAGCCTATCAGGGCCTGATTTTGAGATAACATGTTTGACGAAATCCCTGTCATGGCTAGTAAGGGTCCAGTGAGGTCCTTGTTCCATTAATTTCATTTGCATCATTATTCTGATGTTATATTTCATTCTTGGAAGTGTCATGGATTTTTGTGCAGTGACCTGGGTCCTAGCCCTAAAATTTAGCCTTAAATCCCATAGTCGTTGGCACAACAATGGCATAAAAAGACTGCATTCGCACTCATGTTGCCTCGTGGGAGAGATTGGGACTCTCAGTTACTTGGAGGGATTGCAAAGCGAGTGAATGGGGCTCTAGGTCCTTGATTTGTTGAGTTTCCTCATGAGTTTGTCATCTTGAAAGGTGGGGTAGATCTTGTAGGTTTTTTTGGTTGTGTAAATGATAAATTTGGTCGTGTTTTGTTGGTTTCACTTTTTTAAGGTGGCCTAGGAGGTCGAATCAGATCATAGTAGCGTCTCATCACATGTTTACCCAAGCAGGCCGGTTAACTTGGGTAAATGTGGGAGGAGGGTGTTACATAGTGGTATCATAGAGGGTTCTGTCCTCTTTGGGGAATGTCTAGTTTATGCTATCTTTGGATGTTATTTGAGACCCTAGAGTGATATCAAAGCATGGTTCAACACTTAGAATGGATAGGCGGAAATAAATTTTCATGCATACATGTTGATTGCATATGTGTTCCTTATGCTTGCATTCTATGTGCTTGTTACATATGCATGGAATTGTTCATAGCTGTAGTGGTGTCTCCATGTTAAAGTTGATGGTGTTGTTGATTGGATATGGTCATCATGAGTGTTTATCGGTTATACATTTGTTATGTGTGTCAGTGTCTATAGGTTATTGTGCATGCATTGTTATGGTTATGGTTATGCATGCATAATAGGTTAGATATGCATTGTGAGGTCATTGTATGTAGTTTGTTTCATCATGATGTTGTTGGTCTCTATGATGTTGATGTGTTGGCTGAGATAGAGGATGGCATACAGATCATCAAGGCGAGGTTGCAGAAACAGAATTTGGGGTAAGATCAGATCATCATACAGGTATTGTATGTTTGGTATGCAGGTATGTTAGTTAATTTATTGTTATCATACTTAGGGTTACTTATATACATGTTTTTCATTCTATTGCTGTTGTCGTTACATGCATAGTAGATGCTAGTGAATCAGTGAAGTCATATGCACATGTGCCAAACGGTCGTGAATGATAGAAACTTGTTGTTATATGCATTGTTGTTGTTTTTCTATGTTATTTAACTTCATGAATATGTTATATGTTGTTGATAAGTATGTTATATGTTAAGTTGTTGATTGCTATATGATACTGAACTTGAGGATTATGTTATATGTTGTTGATCATGAGTATGTTATATGTTAACGTTTTGTTGCTATATGTTATTTAACTTGATGATTAGGGTTATTGCATTAAGATATTGATGTTATATGTATCATGCTAACATGGATTCATCTATGCAAATGATTATGGTTATGAAATTTATGTATGAGTCGACATATTTGTGAAATTATGTCGTACTAATTAATTTAGACCGATTGTGCAAATGTGATTGTTATGCATGAATGACAATTGTTTATGAGCTTATGATGTGAACATCTTAGATAGTTATTTTTATGGATATCCTGACGTTAATTATGTTTGGGTTAATATGTTGTGAGGTTATATTGTGCTAATCTAGATTGATTTTTCATACAAGATAGCCTCCCTTGAGATACATTACGGTATGAGTTTCCTTATGTCATCGATTTGGTGTTTGAACATTTGATTATGTCTTCTATTTTGTGTTTGAGTGTTTGGTGTCTATTATGTCGTCTATCTGTTGTTTGAATGTTTGATTAATTTCATGATATGAGCATGTGTCCATAAGATTTCTTGAATAAATTATCCCGTTTTAAGATGGTTGTACTAACACATGTGTGTTGAGATAACTAATATGTACTTGAGTGTAAGTAGGTGATGGTTGTAGCAATATGTATTATGACTCATTAATGTGATTTAATTTTTGATTATGACATGGTTTTTAGAATTTTTAGATGTTGATTTCAAATTAATAGATATGTTTTCTTGATATTTGGAAATTGTGGCTGACATGTGTGTTCAATTACAAGGCAGCGTGATTGGCACAACACAGTAAGATAACTGGTATATTGTTATATTTGTTTATGCACTAATAGTTATGTGTCTATGGCAGTATGATGCAGGGGATTGCATGGAAAAAGAGACTGCCATGAAATCTGGAAGAAGGATCAGGTTGAGATTTCCTTTGGAAGCACTAGGAACCATTGGGATTGATTCAAGGTGTTTTCTTCCCATCTTTTGGTTTTGGTATTTTGTGATTTGTTGAGCTTGATTGTGAATTTTTTTGGTCTTGTACATGATTATTCCACTTTGTTGCAGTGTCATATTGCTTTTGGTTTTCATGGTGTTCTTCTTGTTTGTTTCTTGTTCTTTCCTTTTATGTTTTGAGAGTCTTGGGAATTGGTTGGGGAAAGAGGAAAGTAATGGAGATCGGGGAGAGCTGGAGGAAACCCAATAGGTAATTTAAGGCATGAATGAATTCAGTGCATGAGTAAGGGTAGTTGAAGGCAAGAGTATGACAGTCGGTTGGACTGGCGGGGTTCATTGGGATAAATGGATGATAGTAGAGTAGTCATGAGAAAGGTGATTAGGTAAGGTAAAATAAAGGGATTTTAGGCGTTAGATGCCTTGGCTAAGTTGGGAATTGTGGTTCTCAATGTTGTTCATGTTGTGCATGGATAAAGGAAGTTATCTTAACCTAAACCTAATGTTATTTTTTAATTATGGTGTGATCGTGATTATGTTGATTTCTATATATGTATATATGTATGTTATTATTATCTTAACCTAAACCTAATGTTATTTTTTAATTATGTTGATGTCTATATATGTATGTATGTATTTTGTTGTCTTACATGGTTTTCAATGGTCATCATTGTTTTATGTTGATGTTTCTATGTATATATGTATGTATGTATGTCATTGTATGACAGGATCATGATTATTTTATGCTAATGTTTCTGTATATGTATGTATGTATGTATCCATTCACTACCTGATAGGGTTGTCAGGGATCATTATTATGGATGAATGGTAGCTTATGTAAGTGAATGGCATGAAATAGATTCATTGTCTTATGGAGAATCAAGTGGGAAGAGTAGACTTGATAGATCTATTAGGTCAATATCATGTAGATATGAATTGATATTATATGATTTTACTATGCCAATGTTTATGTTATGGATAGGTACTATTGAGGTATACATCATCGAAATGAAAGCAGTGTGATCTACGACATGCTAGGATACACATGGATAGTGGAAAGAAACTAGAAGCAAGGTTTCTTTGTGGATTCAGTGTGTGGTATATGTATGTGTAGTACTACAGTTGTGTATATGTTTCACATGTTCTATATTCAACGATTGTACCTATGGTGATGTGTACATGTAATATATGTAGTATTGCGTACATATGATGTTGTATGCATGTTGTATATATGGTGTTGTGTGTATATTACATATGTAGTGTTGGGTATAGATGGTGTTATGTACATGTTGTATATGTGGTGCTTTGTACATATCGTTTTGTGTGTGTAGGTTTTAACCCTGTACAGAAATTATCTACAAACAAATTCTTAAAAAAATAAAAGTAAACAATAGTGAGAGCATAAAACATAAAACAACTATACACAGATATTTTTCCAATGGATCCCAAATGGGGACTACCAACTTGATTTTTCATTATATTCCTTTTAGTGTTACAACACATATATATACATGTCGAAGCATTCATAAATCCCAATCCATTAACCTTGGATTAGAACATAACCATAGTTCCCTTGACCAGATCTACAAAATACCAGGGGTCTAAAACCATCATGCCCCAAAACCATGTGCAAACCCATGCACAAAACCATAGGCGGGTCTGCCTACGTAAAATAGGGTTCAAAAACAAATTTCCTAGAGTGTTGCCCTGGACCCCGTGCAAGGGGTTTCCCGCCCCCTACAACCCCATAGATAAGGAGGGCTACCAACCCCCCCCCCCCCCCCGCCCTTGCTACGCCAGGCACAATGAACATGAGGGCTTGTTCCCCCCCCCCACCCCTCGCGAGCGACTATTCATGGAAATAATATAACACCAACCCAACAATGTGCATGTTGGATATGCGATGTTGTGTACATATGGTGCTATGTGCATGTTGGATATGCAGTGTTGTGTACATATGGTGCTATGTTCATGTTGGATATGTGGTGTTGTGTACATATGGTGCTATGTGCATGTTGGATATGCGGTGTTGTGTACATATCGTGTTATGTACATGTTGTATATGCAGTTTTATGTGCATATGGTGTTGTGTGCATGTTGTACATATAGTGTTGTGTGCATTCTTGTACATGTGGTGTTGTGTGCATGTCATCTTTTGTACATGTTGTACATGTGGTGTTCTGTGCATGTGATGTTGTGTACATTTCGTGCATGTGGCGTTGTGTACATGTGGTGTCATGTACATATCGTGCATATGGTGTTGTGTACATGTGGTATTGTGTACATGTTGTATAGTTGGTGCAGTGTACATGTGGCGTTGTGTACATGTTGTGCAAGTGGAGTCATGTACATGTGATGTTGTGCACATGTTGTGCAGGTGGTGTTGTGTACATGTGGTACTGTGTACATGTTGTACATGTGGTTGTGTGCATGTCGTATATGTTGTGTTGTGCATACGTGGTATTGTATGTGTGAGGTACATGTTTTTTTGTGTACGTGTGGTATTGTGAATGTGCATCGTGTATTCATCATATCATTACATTTGTATTCATTGTGTTGTACTCTATGTATGTATATGTATTGTGTTGTACATCGAATGTAGGTGTATGTGTTGTGTTTTACGTTGGGTGTAGGTGTATGTATTGTATGGTGTTGTATGTCACATGTGGTTGTATGTGTGTGATGCACACTATGTGTATGTTTAAATTGATAGAGAGGAGGCACTGGGTGTTTTTTAGGTACGGAAATCGATCCAGTGTGCATACAGAAAGGAAAAAGGATAAAGGTACAAGCAAAGGATCGATTAAAGGATAAGTATCAAATATTTATTATGCATGTGATCTATGATTCTGACTCGTGATGGTTACATGTGATTTATGATTATGGTTTATGATTATTTCACGATTTATGACTTTAATTTATGATCATTATGTTTTGAGCTAACCAGATGTGATATGTTTATTCATGATGATTTGGTTAAGGATCTAATTTGACTTGTTGTGACATGAAGTAAACAGAAATTCAAGTGTATGTTATTGAGGAGCCACCAATGAGGTATGATATGAGTTTACTTCAATTTTTTTGGTCTAATGGGAATTATGTGCTTGGTATAGGAAAGCATGGAAATGCCCAGCTGGGTGGCTGAAACCGAATAAAAGAATTTACAGTGCCAGTAGTGAAAGGAATTGGAACAAGAAATAGTATGATGGTAAATCACTTCAGAAGTAGGGCCATTGTGGGACGTTGTACCCAATAGTGTCCATTGATTTCCATGAGCATGCTATGACCGGTATGATGGTTTTGAGGCAGGGATATGCCTTTGTTTTTGGACCTTTTGAGGCGAGGAAACCTTTCCAAGGGATGGGCTTCCTGGGATGGGGGTGCCAATGGAACTTGAAAGGTATGTGACTACACAGAAGGGGGTGACTGGATTTCCCGAGGGACTGTGTAGCAGAGAAGGGAAGGTTGGGGATGGATTTTTTTTTTTCATTAGCATTGCCAGATGGATTCATATGCACATTGGGAGGAGGTAGTAATTTTTCACTAAGGGCACAATAGCGCGAGATTTTAGCACTGGAAATTGGATGTAGTTTTGACTTTGGCAGTGGATTATATACTTACTAGGAAGCAGGTAAATCCTGGTATTAATTTCAGGGTGGAGGTGTGAGCCTCTGGATTCCCTTGTTGTTGATACAAGAATTGTATCCATTTATTTTACGGTTGAGAAAATTTGCATATGTGTATATGTGTATATTATTGTAAATATTGCATCAATTTGGATTTATAAAGCTCCATAGACAGTATGATTATTTTCTCATTGAAGAAAATGTGGTTTTTATTGTAAATATTGTAATAAGTTGTGTTATAAAGCTCCAGTAAATGGTATGTTTCTCATGTTTCAATAGTGGTCATTGTAACTACTGCAACGAGCTATGTTATAAATCCATAGGCAATGTTTTTTGTTTTTTATCCATTTTGCTGGTTGTAGGTGTCATTGAACAAAGACGACAAAGTTCCCCAAAGGGGGAGGGTTCTATAACAACCCTGGTCAAAAATCCATGTAAAAAATATAAGATGAAGGTCATGGGACACATATTCCAAGATGAATGGTAGGGAAAACATCCTAGTGGGTGTTCATTTCAGTTTATTATGGCTATGGAAATTTGAAAAGGCAATGGCTAAAGCTTTGGGAAGGAAAATGGTATTCTTTGGCATTTATTTTTGAAAATAAAGGAAAATATGAGAAAAGGGAGGTGAAAGGTCACATGTTGCATGTGAGGAGTAAAATGAAGGAAAATAATGGAAATTGAAGAAATTAGAGACCTAATTTATAAAAACATTTTGAGGATCAGTTGGCAAGCTTTTGCTCAAACCTTTTGTCAATTCTATGGTGGAGCTGTATTCTATTCTCTCTCGCATACTCTTGTACACTTGAGTTTTCTTGGAGAAAACTTGGAGGAGTGTGGCATACTTTGGATTTGGAGCAAGAAGGAAAAGTAAGAGCAGGAAAACGCAAGAGGACATCAGTATCAACAGCTAACATGGGTTTTTCTTGCATGTATCGAGTTTCATGTAAGATTTCCTTAGTATTTTTTGCATGCATGCCACATGCATGTGGTTTCTTGCTTATGATTTGTCATTGGCATGGAGGACTGTCTAGATTTACAATGGTTTTTCCTAGCCTTTCCATTTATGGGATAGCCATGGTGTTATGGGTTTGAATTTTTTTCCTAGTTGGTTTTCATGTGCCATTGGCTATGGGTTGAGTTATTAGTTCCTGGAAGCCTTGGTTAGACAAACGCTCTGAAAGCCCTGTAACAACTTGGGTTGAGTTACTAGTCCTAGAAGCCTTTGTTAGAAAAATGCTCTACAATCCCTTAGTGGGTAGAGTTACTAGTCTTGGAACCCTGATGGAAAAACACTCTGGAAGCCCGATGACAGTTGTGGATTTAGTTACTATTCCTAGAAGCCTTGGTTGGAACAAACACTTTGGAGCTCTGGAAAACTTTGGTAGAGACCAATATGGTGATGGTTAATGATGTCCAATCATGAGGTGGAATCATTGGTTGAGAGTTAAGGTGGTTGGCCTCTAGAATCCCTTGTTTGGTTTTGATTGATTTTTTTTATGAGATCTCGCATTCATGCCAGGAAGATGGAAAGGGGGTGATTGGTTGAACCGATATTTGGATCAACCAATATATGGTCGAGTGGAATGTAGTAGTCCCATACCAGGTTGGATTTTGCATTCATCAATAAGAGTTTTTTCTCCTAGGTATTTTATGTGAAAATAACTGGTTTATATGTGGATTCTATGGTTTTTGTATCCTTATTATTTCTGTTGGTTATATGTTGGTCATGGGCATGTTTTATGACAATGATGATGTATGGCTCTCATCATGTTTTGATTTGTAAATGAATGAAAAATGAATATATGACCTAATAGATCATAATGAAGCTAATGTGATGAGGCATAAATGCTACTTAGTGATTCTCAGATAAGTATGAGACCCCTATGCTCAAATATGTTGTTTAAACATGTAGATTACATATTTGTGACATGTTTGACGAAATTCGTATCATGGCTAGTAGGGGTGCAGTCAAGTCCTTGTTCAAGTAATTGAATGTGTATCATTATTCTGATGTTATCTTTCATTCATGAAGTGTCATGGATTTATAGGCGTGACCCAAGTGGTAGCCCTGAAATTTAGCCTTAAATCTCGCAGTCGTTGGCACAACACTGGCAGAAAAAAGACTACAGTCGCACTCATGCTGGCTCATGGGAGCGACTGGGGCTCTCATTCGCTTGGAGGGCTTGCAAAGGGAGAGACTGGGGCTCTAGGTCCTTGATTTTATGAGATTCCTCAAGGGTTGGTCACCTGTGTTAGTGTCAGTCTTTGCAACCTTCCTCCAGTGATCAAACATGCTCTTATAAAGTGATTTTAAGGTGTCAAGGTCAAATTTTGTCATTTCAGTGAGTTTTCAAACAAAATTTGGTCACTAAGCATTAGGTCTAGGGTTTGTTTTCACTCCTTTCAAAGTTGTACAAATGTCGGTCCATGTCACCATTCAGCTGAGTGTACCATCATTCAGAGGGTTTTCATCATCATGCCAGATTCCAAAGGGTCATTTTACACCTTGTTCATGCTTCAGTTGTGCCTAGGTAAGGTTCATTTCCCTCTCCTAAGGTTTTGAAGGTAATTTCTCTTGGATATTCAAATCATCAGCAAAACATGTATCCTGATGTTCATACACCTTCCCCTATCCTTAATGTACCTTATTAAACACTTCCCATCACTGAGATCCCCCAAATTCCTCATTTTCACACAAACCCTAGTTTCTTGCTACAACTTGACAATTTTCTAGGCTAGGCCTGTGTTTTTCCCTTTTGGACCCCTTCCCCTCACTCAATATTTGAAATTCCACTTCCCCTGCTTCCTAAAATCCCTCCCTACTTCCCAAAATTTTCTCAAGAATTTAGCAGCCCCTTATCCCCTTCATTTCACTTCATTTCGACAAATCCCTTGTTCCACACATCAGGATAGGTTTTACTTCAATGATGTTTCTGAGCAATAAAAGATGAATTTGGAAACACTGAGAGATTTTTTTTTCCAAAATAGGCCAAGGAAGAAAAACCTCCTTCACTTTTTACACAGGTGTCATGGTTTTAGAGAAATGTCAAAAATACAGTTGCCTCAGGAGAATTGATGCACCTCTGAAGTGACTTTGGGAAAATCAAGATTTCTCCTAGCTTGGTTGGCCAAATGACTTGCTTGATGATTCAAATGATAACTAGACACAAATATATTTCCAATGAGCTATCATGAGCTCAATTTGGAGTTGAGGAACACCTTCTTATTGAAACAGCACTCTGCCTTGAGGCAGCCTCATTTTGCACATTTTGACCAGTCTTGGGAGATTTGATTTTTGACAGGGAAAATGAACTCCAAATCGAAAAATTCCAGCTGGGTTGGAAATTAGGCTCAAAAATATTTCCAACGAGCTATCCTACGCCCAATTTTGACACCAAGAAGGTCTCCAAAATTCTCCTGCAAAAAGGCGCGGCGCATTGGGTTTGTGGCGCGGCGCATAGAGCTGCAAGCTATTTTCACCACAAATTCATTCAAATTCTCAATTTGCTTGGTTTCCTTCGGTAAAAAGTAATTCAAAAATCTTCAAATTCCAATGAAAGTGTGTCTTAAGATGTTTATGATGATTTAGTAAAAAAATTCAAACCCTACTTCCTTGCAATTGTTGCTCAAGACATGATTGCTTAGGGTTTGTAAATTTGATTTTGTAGCCATCATTCCCTCACCTTTTTTCTCCTTCACTTATTTTCTAGTTTCATTAACCCATTTTACTATCCCCTTAATCCCACTCCCCTCATACATTTTCCCCTTAATCCCCTTCTCCACATATAGTTTCCCAAACCCTACACTCCCTAAACCCTACTCACATCCCTAAACTATGTTCACACATACATTTTTACACTCTCTTCCATACACTCTACCCATTTCATTCCTCCACCATATTTTCACATTGTTATCCACAAAACCATCCATGTACAACCACATTTTTCAAAACTAAAGGAAAACAATGGAAAGAGACAATGATCATGGGTATGAGCAAGAGATTGAACATGACCAGGAATCTTGGCTTGAAACGACAAAGTTGCACTTGGGAAAGGATGCTAGAGAAGGCAAAAAATGAGAAAAACATGTTGAGGCACATGGCCAAACATTACTGGGCGAGAAGCCATATGTGTAAAGCAAGAATCGGGATCTTGAAGGCCAAGTTGAGGACAGCATCGAAGAGGCGAAAAAAGCATGATAAACTTTAGATCTTGGCTGAGGCTTCCTTGGCCCAACATAGCACTTAATGGAGGACACTCAGCCCAAATTTCAAAAAATTTGGGACACTTTTTGCAATTTTGAAATTTTTGGCCTTAAAAACAGACTTTTCTGCTCTATGCGCCGCGCCACCTGGCACGCGCTTTTGATAGGGGACTCCTTTTGATGCAAAATCAACATTTTTGGATTTTTAATGGAAAATTATGCATGCCTAACAATGGCCAAGAAATTTTGATAGGTTTTGAACCCCCAAAAAGGTCAAAAACACCCCAAAAATGACCTTTCTGCCCCTTTTTTGACACACAGGAAGAAGTCTTGGGAGAACTCATTTTTGGAGGGGTAAATGGAGGCCAAATTAAAAAATTCCAATTGTGTTGGAAAGTAGAGAGGTATACCTTTCCAACAAGCCCACTTGGAGAAAATTTTGACACTGGGAAGGCCTTCAAAATCAGCTGCAAACAGGCGCAACGCATAGGGAAATCAGACGTGGCGCATTGGAGGATTTTGCTCATTTTTGGTCAAAAACTCTGTTTTTCGCCTAGTTTTTTCACAGTTTGAATTTTTTCCTCCTAGTTTTCAAACTCGTGATGTAATTAAATGTAACATGATGGATTTTGATGTAATTTTTCTAAATTTTCACTCATAGAGGTAGATTCATCCATCAAAGGGTAATTTTCAACTGAATGAATCAGTTTCCTAGTTTTTAGAGGCAAGCTGTTCCACTGCCTACTTTCTAGTTCTCAGTTTAGATTTTGTTGGAACAGCTCCTAAAATTATGAGCTCGACCCCTAGAGGCTGGGATGAGTTATTTTTTGTCTATATCTTGTGATTTTTCATTCATTAGCAGAGGTTGGACTTTTGGGAATGCTTTGAGCATCATTGTACATTCATCTCTGCATTTTGGCAAAGGAATAGACCAGGGTTTGCAGCACTCTATGGGATTCATGTGGCATTTTTCTTTGATAATGTGTTTCTCTCTGTAAATTTAAGTTTACTGGTTTTTTATGTATTCCATTTTCTCTCTTATTTCTTTTTAACTAAAACAAACAAGGATAAAGGTAGAATCCATTGAAATTGCAGTGCTCTGCCTAGGGTTTGTTTAGTTATTTATGTTTTCAGCTATTTGAAGAGGATCCCTGAAGTTTTCTTGCCCTCTTCAACTCCTCACTGGTCTAAAGCTCTCCATTTCTTTCAATTGGAATTGTCAAATCAATTGCCTACCTTGCCCCATTGAAATCTCTACAAAACTGAGCCTCATTCCCCTGACCCAAAATCTGCTTTTCCATTCGAGCCAAAAAAACATGCTTAAAATCAATAAAAATATTTTGCACACATACCTAGCCTAAAATCAGTCTTCATATTAAGTCATCTCAAGCCTCATTGATCACTTTTTGATAAGATTGACAGGGAGAGAGCCCTCTCCCGACCTGGTAGGGCTAGCTACCAGGTTAAGCGTGGTTTGATGTTACCCTAGATTCTGCCTTTCTCAGCCTGAGGTAGATTTAGGCCATAACAACCTGGAAAGGTGGGGTAGCTCCTGTAGGTTATGTTGGTTGTGTGAATGATCAATTTGGTTGTGTTTTTTTAGTTCCACTTCCTTAAGGTGACCTAGAAGGTTGAATCAGATCATAGCATCCTCTCTTCACATGTTTACCCCAACGAACCGGTTAACTTGGGTAAATATGGGGGGAGGGTGTTACAGTTGGTAATTACGTCAAGTAAATAAGGCAAGCAACAAGAAAAGGTAAAAAGTTAAATAAAATGAATTGGGTAAGAATTAATTTCATCTTAAATTAGTATATTTTATTTCTAATTGAATGTGTGCATTGCATGAATGTTAGAGCAAGGGTTTGGTTAAGGCATGAAGCCTTCATTGTGAAAACAATTCTAAGAATTTTTAATGCCTACAAAACATGGTGGACAGCTAAATTTCTCATGAATTTAAAGACATGCATCCATCAGCTTTGACCATTTGGGTTGTTGAAATAAATATTTGATTGTATTATGTACTACTTAGAATGAATGTGATACACATATATAATGCCATAATAATTTCATTTCAATCTATTTGAACTTGGTTAAAGGTGATATAATTATTATACGTGTAATAATTCTAAGATCACTTTAGTATGTTGTGAATTTTTGCAATGAAGAGATTGTATGTATGAACGCTAACAAATATTTGGCTAATTGAAAGGTCAGATTGTAAATAGAGTGTTGGAAATGGATGTGAGATAGAAAACACCATAAAAAAATATCACCACTTGAAAGGGAGCCCAACATCATGACTAAAACTCTCACATTTATGAGAGTTGGATTATGAAAAAAGCAAAGTTAGGCAATTAAAATTTCAAATTTCAATTTTTTGAGTATATCTCATGGGAACTTAATGTAATGAAACAAGTGGAATTATGGAGCAAGGATCCTAGGAACAAAGTCATTGTGATGAAATTACAACCCTATGACACTTTGAATACCTCATGGGAGCATGTCATAACTGAAACCTTGACCAAAAAATCGTGGCTAGGTAGACTAACCAAAATGGGTGTTACTTGGGCTCAGAAGGGTAACTACTGGAGGGGCATGCAAGAAAACACTAAGACAAGTTGAATACCTAAAATAGGGATTTCTTGGGATTGGAAGGGTGAATAACTGATGGGAGAAGAAATTTATCACATGCTCACTAGGATGTGAGCATAATAGGGCTTGTTCAATGCAAACAATGAGATGAACTTGTTACCTATGGAGGCGAAGGAGCCAAAGAATAAATATAAAGATAATTATTAGTTTAAAGTTTTTCCTATTGAAATTGAAATTTAATTTAATTATTATTATGATTAATCTCCTGATAAGTATATGCTTGTGATATAGGTGAGAAGATTAACTATCCATAAAGATAGATGATGATGGCTACCAAGTGGTATCATAGAAGTGCATCGGGAGTGTAATGGAGTTGAAGACCTTGGGGACTAGGCCATTGTAGCGACATTGGAACCCAATGCATTGGATATGTCTAAGAATATGGTAACATCCTTTCTTTGATTTTCCATGTAAATAAAACAATACAAAGATCATGAGACAAGTATTCCAAGATGAATGGTGGGTAAAATATTATAGTGGGAATCACTTGTGTTTTATTAATTACTATGGAAATTATCAAATGAAAAGAGGTAATAAATGAAATTTAATTAAGGAAGTAAAGTAAAATGGGATAAAATTAATATGAAGAGACACAAATATTCTTGCAATGGAAATTAGAGAGAAAATTAAGGAAAATAAAAGAAAAAAGGAAAAAGTAAAGGAAGAGTCTAGACATCAATGATAATTGGGAATCATAGAAATAATTCACAGCTTTTGTCAGTTCCGTTTTGGTTCTCTCCTTCCACATTCTTATACTCTCATACACTCTTACACACTTAGAGAATTGCTAGAGCATCCTAGCATTCACTTGGACTTGAAGAAATCAAGGAATTGGTAGGCAGCGAAGAAGAAGGTTGGATTAGCAGCTACAAAAAAAGTACATTTCAAGTAACAGGTTGTGTGTGTGATTTCCTTGTTGACATTTGGATGCATGGTATATGCATGTAGTTCCTTGGTTATTTTTTTCATTAACATGGCATTTTCCTAGATTGAAAGTGGTTTTAACCTTTCCTTTCCATTTCCTGGATATCCATGATGCAGTGAGTTCCCCATTTGGATTTCTGATTGGTTCTCAAGTTCCATATGGATATGGATTGGGAAAGAATATCTGGATCCCTAGAACGACCTGGGTTCACTAGAGTTTGTGGGTTGAGATGGGAGATATCTATATCCCTGTAACAACTTGAGTTCCTAGAGGCTGTGGGTTGAGATAAAATCCTTGGAGCCTTGGAAATCTTGGGAAGAGACCAATATGGTTGGTATTAGTGATTTCTGGACTAGTTAGGTGAAATCACTATGATTGATGGTTGAGGTGGTTTGGCCTTTGGAAGCCCTGGTTGCTTCTATTTTGGTTTAACCCATATGATCCCACATTCATGCTTCAAATATGGCGTGGGGTGGATTAGATGAAAGAGATATTTTGGTTCAACCTAATCTATGGTCGGTTGGTACGTTGAAGTCCCTTCCATGGGTGGAATTTGCATATGTTAATATGATCTATTATTTTAATGTGATTAATGAGAACATATGCTATTAATTATGTTGATATTATGCCTGATATGTCAAGGTTTCTATTTTTGTTATATGTTGGTTATATGCACAGTTCTATGATGTTCTCTAGCTATGGATATTCTTTGTGATTTGATAAGTGATTGAATGGTTGATGAATGCATAGGATAACAAGTGTTGTTTCAGATACTTTAAGAGGGAATTATACCTTCTTGATAATTCTCTGATGAATTTTAGATGTTTATGATCAGATGTGCATTCATGACCTATATCTTATATGTTTACTATTTGTTTAATGAAATTTGTATCATCTATTAGGAATGTCTTGTTCAAGATATTGCTTGAGTATTGGTTGTATAGAATTGTTATCACCTTAGAAATGATTCTGGAAAGTTCTTCGCACTTCTGGGAAATGGCTTGTAGGCCAACCTTGAAATAGTGGCACGGACCTCATGACCACATGCGAAGAACAGAGAATTTTTTGTCGTAACCACATTGAGGCAGGATTATGCATGCGGTTGGGGTGTTAAGCTTGTGAAAAGAAGTTCCAGCTCAAGATATGATCATCAAAGGTTGTTGGATAACTTCTGTGTGATCTGGTATTTCTGAGAACTATCAGTAAGCTTCCAGTTTGTAGGCCTCTCTTCCATAACTATAACTTGGAGGTTGAGTCATCTTATATTAACACTCAACTCATGTTTACCCTAAAATGCTTGTAAAAGTGGGTAAATGTGGGAGGAGGTGTTACAAAGTGGTGTTAAAGAAAATCCTTTCCCTGTAAGCTTTCCTCTAATACTGGTGTTACAGAGTGGTATTAGAGCGAAGTTGTAGCACTGTACCTTGGGGTCAATGTGATTATTATGCATGCATTTCAATTGTCTATGTGTTTATTATGCATGCAATTTTATGGTTATTTTTATGGTATTCATGTATGAGTTGGTATACTTGTGATATTGTGGCGTACTAATATGAACTAAATTTGGTAGATGTGATAGCCTCCCATGAGATACACTGAGGTATGATTTTTATTATGTCTTCTATTTGGTTTATCTAACATCGTATGATTGTAGGAAACAGAATATCAAATATGAAGAGAAAAATGGTGGACTACAGTTCACATGATTACCCTTACAAGCCTAATGTGAATTTCTTGGAATGGGAAAGGTCAATTGGGCAGAAAGGAGAATATTATTCTCTTGATCTCGCATATACACTAAGGATACTGAGGGTTAAATATTAGAAGTTTCAAGGAAATAATAACAAGTAGATTGAGGCATAGGAAATACTTACAAGGGCTCAAGAAAAGTAACAAAAGGTCAATGTAGTGATTCTTCAGAGTCTTTCAGATTTACAGAAGAAAGGACTGATAGGGATCAGTCATGGACATAAAGAAAATACTAATGGGGCATATGGTAGTAGGTCTTAGAGAAGATACAGGATGGGTAGTGATCTAATGGATTAGGAAAATTCTCAAATTTAAAAGTGCTTGTATTGGCTCTAAACTAGTTCCAAAGCATAGATATTGTCGCCCTAAATCTAACGCAACTCGTTTCACTCAAAAATGACATCGAATGCTCCCTGTATTGAGTTTTTATCGATTTGAAAAACAACTAAAATTTTGAAAATGGGTTTGTAGAGATGCCTAGTGAGCAATCCATACGATAACGAGGAGATTATTGGACAAGGTGACTGGTTATCCCATTAGCCAATGGGATGAGGAAAAGAGGAGAGTTATGATTGGTTGGAATTTGTCGAGTTTCTATTGGTCTGAATTGTAATTGTGTCGACCAATTAGGAGGAGCCACTTGGGTCAATTCCTGGTTGCCACGTGGCCTCCTAATGGAAAATTAAAAAAAAAATGGAGGCTAAGCTTCCTCCGTGAGGATCAAACAAAATACCAACTGCATACCAGCTAAGCCCTCCACTGGCTCGGCTACATTAGTTCTTATTATGTATGGCTTGCATGTGTTATTTAAACTTTAATGGCAGAGGTATCGAAGGTGGGGACGGAGGTTAACCCTAGACCCCGGTCCACCAACCACACCACGTGGCGACAAACAGAGTTCTAACCCGACCCCAAACTATATGTTATGCACCATACCCAAAGTTTGATGCTGCATATATATTAAACCACAGGCATGCAATGGTTCATATTCCATCTAAACCAAATGTTAAAACTTTATTTCAAAGTCCTGGAGCGGGAGGTTTGGAATTCCAACAATTAAGGCTCTATACCAGGAACATGTTGTGGTCTGCAACAGGTTTAATGTGACAGTCAAGGTTACAGGAAGGGAGAGGAACTTGCCTTGGGCAGAGTTCCCACTAACCCTAACCACAACGCTAAAATCATAACCCCATATTCCCACTAGATGTTGAAGATTGCAACAAGAAACAGTGAAAGTAGCATCCGGAAACATCATTCCTTGATCCTAGTGAAAAATAATCACCTAAACTAGGTGGGGCCCACACAGGCTATTTATAGGTGTATGTCTATTTTTAGAATGGTGAGAATATTCTAAAATTAGCAGGAGGTTGATTCTAGATGGTTGAGAAAATTCTATCTTTGGATGAATTTCTATTTTTAGAAGATGGGCGAAGTCTATTTATAGATCGCAAATCTAAAAATAGAATGCATGTCGATTATTATTAGCCCTTAATAATAATCATATAATAAATAGTAACTTATTCTCTTGGAGCACTTTATTTCAGTGAACAGATGTGGCACATCAGTGGGTTGAAGGAATTATGCAATTCCTAGGGTGGTTGGTGACTCATGCATGGAGAACTTCATTATTAATGACAGTGGCAAGTTGTAACAAAGTTGCAAGAGTAGTTATGTGAGTTGTTATTTAGTTTAACTCAGTTCAGTGAGTTAAACTCAGCTGTGCTAGTTGTAACTAAACATACACTAGTGATAGATGAGTGAATTAATTATTTAATTAATTCACAAGTAGTGTCTTACTTGCAATTGAAGAAATACAATAGTTAACTACTTGCATGTCAGATCCAGTGGAGACCCAGTGGAGAGATAGGTGGAAGGGTGAGATGGACTATCAGTTGTGACTATATTGATGCATTCAATGCATCTACAAACACATTGGAGATTCTTATGAAGATTGAGTAGTCAAGGCAAGGTAAGGTCGAATTCATTCAGGGATCTTCTTCAGCAGGGATTGCGCAGTGGAGGCAAGCTGTCAGGAGGCAAGAAATTGGTGCATAGATATGCAAATTTCTGCATGATAGTGTGTGACGAGTGTATATTGTACTGAGATCTCTATGAGCTAAGCTTTATATGAGATTGTTACATGTTCCATTGATATACATAATATATTATAGTTAGGTTTTTTAGCTTTAAGCTTTCTCGGTAAAACATCTTGTTATGTGTGATTGATTTTGCTTCATATGTGTTTTGCAATTGGCGATTTAATTTCTGCAAAGAATTAAGTGGAAGGATTTTGTATCTAACATAAGATTAATTTGTTAGATCAGGATAATCTAGAAATACATTACTGTGTTTATAAATTTCTACGCTAGAGTTACACCATCGGCGGGCGGTAAAACAAAATCTGCATCCAACGACCAAGAGAGTGCAACTTGGCGCGTTTTTGTTGGGTAATGGGTCGACCAAATCAATTTAATGAAGCGATAATTTTCACTCGGTGTGGTGGTAATCTTGCCACCGTGGGCTGAATTTTTCGCTCCACGTGGCCGCAAAAGGTAGTTGTAGAACATTTTGTGGGAGAGTGCAAATTGTAGGATAGTTAGCAGAAAAATTTCTATGGAGCATATCTCAGTCAGTTTTTGACCTTTTTGAGTGCAGAAAGAGCCAAGTTAGGGGCTTTTTATTGTTATGGAGCCATTGGAGACATTGTTTTATCATTTTGTGCATTTTAACTCTATGTAAACACATACTTTTTAGCATAATGAAAGAGGCCTAACATTTGAAGTTTGACCAGGAGATGTAGCCCAGGAGGGGTGAACTCCTTCATCATTTCTTGTCTTGTGTATACTTTTATGGTATTTATTTCTTCGTTATTTTTTTCAAAACTGAGTTTTAAAGTATGTTAATGTGTTAATAAAATTGACATAATTTGCTAAAACCCCTAATCATTTCACTTGCAATTTTCACTATAAACTCTCAAGTTTTATGTAAAGAACAGGTAGAGATGATAAATTCAGAGGTGGTGTATCTTTGGATACACTTTATTGGAGGGGTAGTACAAATGGATTTCATTCTAATTCTGGTTTCGAGAGACATCATTACCATCACTGGTATCATCTGTATAGGAGGACTTAGAAGGGATATTTTCCAGAACAGTTCAAGAAGGCCAATCCTCCTATGTTTGATGAATAAATGAAGAAATAAGAGGATGTAGTAGCATGGGTACTTGGGATGAAGAAGTTATTCAGATTGCATAACTGTTACACATTAATTTGTCACCGTCCCTGCAATTCCCATCTCGCCCATTGGAGGGTCGTTTCTGTGACCAATAAGCAGTGTCATGCCTTGCAAATACCATCATTTCATCCCTTTCCATGAGGACAACATTCCTTCTGTTGATCATTTCCTGAGCAGACCCCTAAAAACACCTGTTTTTTCCTTGGCGCTGGTATCCCGTTATGTACTCGCGCCAATGGGGGGAAATTAACACTGAGCCCGCGCCAATTGGCGCTTTGTCCCAGTGTTGCACCCGCGCCACTCTGTTTATGGAAAGTTTTTTAAAAAAAGGAGGCGAAGTTTTGATTACAACAACTTCGTGGATGAGTCATCAGGAGTAGTTTCGAATGAATAACCACGGCCTTCCTCCTTTGGCCTCTTGTTTCCACCATATGGGGAACCCCCCAAAGGATAAGGCCTCCCTTCCACTATTGTAGGGATCCCAACCTCCTCCTCTCCTCTATAAATATAGCCTTCATCCATTGATGAAGGGGCTGAAAGGCTGATAGTCTTGAAGTGCCTAAGATTTGAATCTCCATATTCCCAAGAGCCTTTGTGCTATAAAGAGCCCTCTTTTTCCCTTAAGGCTGACTCAAGTAAGGAGACTATCGTCGAGAGACTCTGGAGAGGTTTTCCCTTTCCCTGGCGAGCTTTGCGAGACGTGAACGACTGGAGACCCATCCGAAGGAGACCACGACGTCAGAACTTGGTTGTAATCTCTCTTCGTTTGTTATTTAATAGATGATTACGATTATGGTTCCACTTTGTTTTCCATTATGTTAATATGAGTAATATCCTTTCTGACTGATATTTAGTTACGTATGCCGGGTTTTATGCTTGTATCTGTTTGTTTCTTGCATATGCAGGTGTTCATCCGCGGAGATCGTGGAGGGATCGTGATCTGCCGAGGCTGAGGAACGGGGACGCTCTCTTCTTCAGATCATAGCATTGGATTTCAGGTAGGCTTCCATCTTTAGTCTTTTCATTCGTAACTAGGAACTTGTGTCGTAACATTGTTTGATTGTTGCTAGACCCCTGCTGGGCTAGTAGGGATCGCCTCTGTCCGCAGAGGGGATTTACCTCCTCAACAATTTGGCGACTCCACTGGGGACCGCCTAGTTTTCATTGTCTCGCTTTGATTGTCTCGTTTTGATTGTTTCTTGATTCTCCTTGCTTGATTGGTTTTTGGGTTGGCTCTTTTGTGTTTGGCTTTTGGTTCAGCCCCAGAGGATCAGATCTGACCTCTGCCTTTCCGAATTTTCACCTTTTCATAGTTGGCTTGATTGGCGCGAGTTTAGCCCTGACAGTCGCGCCAATTGGCGCATGTTGCCAGTTCATCACTCGCGCCATCCCCTGTCTGGCGCGGATTACAGCCAGACAGTCGCGCCATTTCCTGTAGGTGGTAGGGTTACCCTTGTTCGGAAGTTTCTTTTGGTCAGTATTTTGCTTCTGCGTTTGTTTTAGATTCTGCTTGAAGTGGTGAGTCTGGTCTTGGTTGGGAGAAATTCTTTGTTTTTTCATTTTCAGGTGTTGGCGCTTGTTGTCAGTTAGAAACCCGCGCCAATTGGCCATTGGCGCTAGTTGTCAGTGTACAAGTCGCGCCAGTTGGCGCTACTTGTCAATGTACAAGTCGGGCCAATTTCAGGATGTATGAAAATTGAGACTTTTTCCCTAAATCCTCCACCAGTGTGTCTTTCCCTTCCGGTCTTTTCGCTGTATGAGAATAGATTACATTGCTCATTGTTTGGGATGTCTTATTTCCATGATTGTTTGATGTAAAAGGGAATGAATGCCTTGTTTTGATCTCTTACTTTGGAAGTCCTTTTTGTGTTTGACCGCATATGTTTTGTCAACTTTTGAGGGATTTTGTCACAAAGTATTTTGAAACAACGATTGCATTCTTAGTGTTTGTTTGCATCCCTTTTGCTTCCATCCTTCATTAAGGAGATTTGCGTTCTTTTAGTTTTCATCTCATAGTTTTCTTTTCGTTTAAATGCATTAGATCACATTGCATCGAAAAATATTTTTGAGATTTATCATTGGACTTAGATCACATTGTTTAATGATTGAAAACTAAAAAAATCGCTTTGAGTGCATTCTCTTTTGATTAAAAGCATGCATTAAGTAGATTCTCATTTCATCGAAAAATGTATTGAGTGCATTCTTATTATTTGAAAAGAAAAAGGAAATTGTGCATAGATTACAATTGCATAGTTTTCGGAAAAATAATTTTGCATAGATTACATTGCATAATTCGCTTCGTTGAATGTTTTAGAATACTTTTGGATAGTGAAAGTCATCTAGTTTGGAAAAGTTTTGTTTTCAGTTTTGCTGTTTGTTGCATCATTGTTTGAAGCTCTTCCCTTAACTAGATAGCATTCATCGAATTGAAAATTTTTCTTTTCTCATATAGCTGCATATAAGAGACTTTCATATGACATACGGTAGGGCCTTGAAACTGAAACATAATTGAAGATCAACATTAAAATTTACTCAATTTACCTAAGGAAGCATTGAAACATTAACGAAACATTTAGAGGTCTAGGCTAGAGACGTGTTCCGGCATCGTTAAACCTAGCAGTTGTCGCTCGCCTTTTGGCTTTAGACAGCGCTAGTACGGACTTGTGCTCCCCGTACCGTCGCGTATATAAAGGGAGACCCCACTATGTTGCTATCCTTTATCCGTAGGAAGCCGAGTCTGCCGCCTTATACCCGTGATACACTGGACACAGCATTCGGGGAGATTGCCTGCACGTACGTTAAGTCCTTGGTTGATTTCTCTTTCATTTTTGAAACCAAGGTGTATATTGCAATTCACGGTTATTTGGTACACCCTTGCCTAGAATTCCTGAGTAGTCAGTTCGATCTTTTCTAACTCTTTAAAATTGAAAAGGTCATCAAGCGCTTGTCCTTTCACGCTTGTTTCCAATCTGAAAGTGATAGAGTCACCTTTTGCCTATTTCTTGACTCTTAAAATATGAAACGGTAGAGTTTTGTTTCAATGTTTTAAAAATTAACTGCCCACGAAATATTCCTGGTTAAAGTTAGTTTCCTTAGGGTGTTGTTCTAAAGATCGTTTCTGATGGCAACTTTTCCGGAGTTCATCAACCAAGGAATCCCCTCCGATGGGAATCCGGGTCCTTTTCCTCCTTTTGAGAATGTTGGTGCTCCTTATATGGCAACGTTGTCCCTTCCTGGGTTAACTGTTGGGTTGCCTGTTTGGTTATTTTCAACCTCTGTGGTCCCGAATGTCTCAGCTACTGGTCAATCAGTTCCTCCTCCTGAACAACGTCATGTTGATTCTAAGGTGGACCTCTCCCCTTGTTCACCTGTTTCTGCGTCCTCCTCTTCTACTTCACCTGGTGAAAGTCTGGATTCAAGTAACCAGGTGGCTAAGAAGAAGAAGAAGAAGACAAAGAAGAAGAAGTCTGATAAGACAGAGGCTAAATGTACGGCTACTGTCTTTAAGATATCTCCTCCCGATAAACCTTCCAACCCTCCACGGAAAGTCAAGTTCCCTTGCCTGTTGTGCACGGGAGACCATCTTCTTCGAGACTGCCCTGGCATCCCCAAGGTGCTCGAAGCATGGTCCGACGACCGTCCGCCGTTGCCTTTGATTTCCGGGAGTCAGGTTGGGGGCACGTCTTCAGCTGCTGTTGATAAGAATTCTAAGAAGCAGGGTAAGATCACCAATCCCTGTAAGTTGTGTGAAGGACACCATGCCATTCACCTTTGTCCTTATATGGATGAAGCCAAGTGATTTTTGGACAACCCGACCGGTTCTACACCACGCCTTCCACCTAGTTACAATCGGCTTTCTTTGAGTCCTCCGCCAGCTGATCTTACGATTGGTCAAGAGTCATCCTTGGTCGATCCCACTCCCCCAGAAATTCAAATTCATGAATCCGTCCCTGACCAACCATTGGTCGTCGGATCGGTTGAACTGGCCCCGTCCACGGTGCACCAGGTCTTTTCTGTCGAGAGTGGACCTCACACCCCCCATGTCCTTCTGATTTCTTCAGATTCTTCAGACTTGGAGAAATATTCTCCTGTCCCTGTGCTTCAAGAAGCTGCTCCTCCACCTCCCAAGATGGAGGCTACGGAGGATATTCCTCCCGCCTTCGAGATGGAGGTCATGGAGGAGGCTTCTGCTTCCGTAACATCAGGGGAAGACCTTCGCATTTCGATGGTAGCCCCTCCGAGTAGTTTGGTCGCTTCCTTTGATTGGAATCAATTTGCAGGATTTCGCCTTCCGTCTTATGTGCCTTTCGAGATCACAGTACAGGCTCTTGGTCTGGTTGTACCCAGCACCATTATAAACGAAGGTGCCTCTGTTAGTATTCTATCCTCAACTACCTGGCAAGCTTTCGGTTCGCCGCCGCTTGCGCCTGTTACGCAGAATCTGCTCACTTTTAACAGAAGGACGAGTCAACCGTTGGGGATCCTTCCAAGGTTACCGGTTACTTTGGGAGGTAAAACCATCCATATGGATGTGATGGTAGTTCCAGGCCCTTTGGATTTCAATCTGCTTTTGGGGCGTGATTTCACCTATGCCATGGGAGCGCTCGTCTCCTCCCTCTTTTGTGTGGTCTTTTTTCCGCATGAAGGAAGGATCGTGAACATTGATCAGCTGTCGTTCTTTGGTCCTAATGTGGCAACTGGTCCGCCATCACCCCCTCCTGGTTTTTATCCACCTGTTGTATATGCCCCACCACAGGTCAACTATGTGTCTACCTACCCTGTGCCCGTACTCAGTGAAGACGCCGTCGTGCATAGTGTGCTGGGGGCATTGGGTCCTGACTTCCAGGATGTTCTCCTTCCATCGGGAGTGGAACTCTTGGAAGCACCACCTTCTTGTTCATTTTGATGTAAGTCGGTTAGAGCACGGTTTCCTCCCTGTGTCAAGCTCCTTAAAAAATGAAACAAGGTCGTCGGAGCAGAGTTCCTTGTCTTGTGTCAAGCTCCTTAAAAAATGAAACAAGGGTCTCGGAGCATGGTTCTTTTCCTGTGTCAAGCTCCTTAAAAAATGAAACAAGCTGGTCAGAGCAGAGTTCCTTGTCTTGTGTCAAGCTCCTTAAACCATGAAACAAGGTGTCCGAGGATAGTTCTTTTAATGTGTCAACCTCGTTAAAACAATGAAACACGTTCCTGTTCAATTCGAGTCTTTGATAAGTTCTCGTAAAATCCCAGTCGAGTCTTTCTCTTGATCTCGTAACTTGAACCTTCACTCCATCTGCCTTTCATATGGATTGAAGCTTGGGGGGCATGTACCTCGAATTGAGTCACCATGCTGGGGGCATGCTTAACTTTTTCAAGCATAGTTTGTTTTCGTTTCAAGCTTGTGTAAAAATGAAACCAACTTCAAGCAGAGTTTCCTGATTTCAAGCTTGTGTAAAAATGAAACCTTTCCCATTTTACCTCTTGTGATTGTCATTTTATCAGCCTGTTTTTGCCAGATGAACCTTGGTTTTCTCACTCCATCGTCACTATCTTCTTGGCCGATCATATGCCTTCACTTGGTTGTTTTACCCGTTCCTGAGGAACCGCTGCAATGAGTGGTCTTGTTAGCCAGCCTCTTGACCTTTATCTTGTTTTGAGCAGTTCCACCATTACCGGAACCAGTTGCTACCCTTTATACCACTCGTTCCTCCAGGTGGAGTCATCTTTCAGCTCTTTTCTGACTCTCTAAACATGAAAAGATTGCCGAGGCCCTTGTCGTTTCGATCTCGTTAAAATGGACACGAATCGACATCCATCCAGTATACGTTTACCCCTTTTTCGGGCTGGGATGGATTGATTACGAAAAAGCAATACCCTAGCCTATCGCGACTAGGAGGCTTTCTCGGATATTGTTTTCTACCTTTTCGGATCTGAGAAACTATTTACGAAAAGGGACCTTTGGAGTTTACTTTTTTGTTGTCTTTTCAAACTCTCTAAACATGAAAAGACGCCGAGTTCTTCCTTTGTCGGACTCGTTAAACCCTGATGACATCGGATTCAGTCGAAGTGACGTTCTCCGAGTTCCTCCTTCCTAGGACTCGTTAAATGCACTAGGATGGATTCGCCCGAAGGGCGGACTTATATTACAAGCATATGCTATCCCCTTCAAGCTTGTTATAAAAAATAATTGGGGTACTCGCCAGAAATGGTGGGGGAAAAAATGGAACCATCGTCGTTGTCGTCGGCAGTATGTCGCTCTTGAACATGGCACTTGTCTGCATTCGTGTCGGGTTGGGGACATCTCATCTCGTTGCTTCACTTTGCCTCCGTGGGTTTGGATAATCCCTTTTGACCTCTCATCTTCTCATTGCCTCGTCACCATGACCTCTGATCCGTTGATGTCAAATACTGCTGAGTCCACTGTCGTGCCGTTTATATGTTCAAGAGAAGTTGGCCTCTGCAAATATCAACCTTCCTCTGTTTCTCATATGATCTTGATTCACAACAAAAACATCATGTTCCTCTGTCTCGTGTCGATGATGTGGGAAACATTATGGCCCACCTTCGATCAAGGTCACTTCCTGTCGACTTCAGCTCATTATCCAGGAAGTTGGTCTAGAGACTCCTTATGGTACCTTGGAACCTGCATGCGTTAATGGCAGGTTCGTCGCATTCGATGTGAGGTTTACATCATTGACCTCCGATCGAGTGATTCTGCGGGTGTTCGACGTCAACTCATTTATTCGCATGCCGTAGATTGTACCTGTAGTACCTTGAGGACCATTGTCATTATTGGTGGTTTCTCTCGTGTCTGTTAACAACTTTCATCATTGGCTGGTAATTGGACGATGTTCTTGCATGTTCGACTTCAGCTCACATATTCACATGCTTGAACTTGTACTTTGTTGGGTCGAGATGGAGCGCAAGACCCTGGATTGTGTCTGTTGTAATCCAGGCTGCGATTGTGGATTATTATCATTATGTACATGACTCACTAATTGGATGGCTGCGACCATACCTGAGTCTATTTGTTTGATCCTAGTTGGATGGCTGCGCCCATACCCTGGATCCGGATTATAGCATACTCTGTTTCGAATGGCTGCGTCCATACCACATATACATCATGTACTTGAGATATCAGTTGTATCTTTCTGCGCAGGTTTTCCGACGGCGGGCCTTCAGTTGAACATGTTCTCGTAAAGCATTTCACCCCTCTCTCTCTCTCTCGGGCCTCATGCTTTAGGGGGCATCTGTTACACAGTAATTTGTCACCGTCCCTGCAATTCCCATCTCGCCCATTGGAGGGTCGTTTCTGTGACCAATAAGCAGTTTCATGCCTTGCAAATACCATCATTTCATCCCTTTCCATGAGGAAAACATTCCTTCTATTGATCATTTCTTGAGCAGACCCCTAAAAACACCTGTTTTTTGCATTGGCGCTGGTATCCCGTTATGTACTCGCGCCAATGGGGGAAAATTAACACTGAGCCCGCGCCAATTGGCGCTCTGTCCCAGTTAGGCACCCGCGCCACTCTGTTTATGGAAAGTTTTTTAAAAAAGGAGGCGAAGTTTTGATTACAACAACTTCGTGGATGAGTCATCAAGAGTGGTTTCGCCTGAATAACCACGACCTTCCTCCTTTGGCCTCTTGTTTCCACCATATGGGGAACCTCCCAAAGGATAAGGCCTCCCTTCCACTATTGTAGGGATCCCAACCTCCTCCTCTCCTCTATAAATATAGCCTTCATCCATTGATGAAGGGGCTGAAGGGCTGAAAGTCTTGAAGTGCCTAAGCTTTGAATCTCCATATTCCCAAGAGCCTTTGTGCTGTAAAGAGCCCTCTTTTTCCCTTAAGGCCGACTCAAGTAAGGAGACTATTGTCGAGAGACTCTGGAGAGGTTTTCCCTTTCCTTGGCGAGCTTTGTGAGACGTGAACGACTGGAGACCCATCCGAAGGAGACCACGACGTCAGAACTTGGTTGTAATATCTCTTCGTTTGTTATTTAATAGATGATTACGATTATGGTTCCACTCTGTTTTCCATCATGTTAATATGAGTAATATCCTTTCTGACTGATATTTAGTTACGTATGCCGGATTTTATGCTTGTATCTGTCCGTTTCTTGTATGTGCAGGTGTTCATCCGCGGAGATCGTGGAGGGATTGTGATCTGCCGAGGCTGAGGAACGGGGACGCTCTCTTCTTCAGATCATAGCATTGGATTCCAGGTAGGCTTCCATCTTTAGTCTTTTCATTCGTAACTAGGAACTTGCGTCGTAACATTGTTTGATTGTTGCTAGACCCCTGCTGGACTAGTAGGGATCGCCTCTGTCCGCAGAGGGGATTTACCTCCTCAACAATAACTATTCATATAACATGAAATCCAAGATAGCTACCTTCAATATTAAATGGAAATCAAACATCTGGTGGGAATATGTGAAGCATGTCAGAGGAATTAGAGAAAATGAGTTGATTTGGGATGAGTTCGAAAGACCCTTCAAGAAGAAGTACTTTTTTAAAAGATACTATGATGAAAGGGCCAATAAATTCTATGATATGAAGATGGGTTCTCTCACAAATAATGATTATACTATCATATTCCTGAAGTTGTTGAGGTATGTGCCTTATCGTAAGGATGAGGAAAGTAAAGATTCAAAGTTTCATCCATGGGTTGCCAGTAGTATTCAAAAACTAGATTGAGTTTGATGAGCCTCAATCACTAGAGGAATCCATTAGAAAGTTGAAGCATCATTCTGATTATTCAAAGCGTAAGCTTGAGTTCAAGCGTGATTGGAAAGGGAATGAAAAATATAAAGGAAAAGGGCCTAAGAAGCGAGGAAGAACTCAAGATGTAACTGACAAGGGGAATGTAGCACCTTATAAGAATTTCAATATAGTTGAGAGAGGACATGGGTTTCATCCTTAGGAGAAACATAATAAAGGAAATGGAAGGAAACCTTTGAGGCGTTGGACTTATGGTGGAGAGCATCGCAGGAGTGAGTGCCCATCGCACTAGGGTGGCAGGCCTCATATTTACAATGCTCAGGAGGCATAGATAGTTGGAGATGTTGGTCAAAGTATTCCTCGAATTTATGTAGCAATACATAATAGGAAGGAATATCATCAGGCATCCATTCTTGAGATGGAAGTAAGATTTTTGATTGAGTTGTTTCTATTTTGATTGATCCTTGATCGAATCATATTTATATCAGTATTGACCTCGTGGATAAGTGTTGCTTGGATAAAGAAGTGCATGAAGAATCTTGGTTGGTACAGTTGGCTACAGGGACCAAGAGAAGAGTTCATCATGGGGTGAAATCTCTTGCATTCGAGTCGAATTACATGCCTAGATTAGAACATCTAAATGTGCTTCTTTTCGGATAATATAGCATGGTTTTGGGCATGGACTAGTTATTCATTCACAGGACCAAGGTAGACTACTATAACAAGGCCATTGAGTGCCTAGATGATGATGTGGAAAGGAGAATCTTGCAGGGAAATAAAAATCCTACATCAGTGAGAATGGCCATATCAATGCAAGCAAATAGCAACAATGGGAAAGGATTTTTATTGTTTGTACTGCATATTTCAAGTGAAAAATGGAAATATGTTGAGGATGATGAATTACTAAAGAGGTAGAAATTCATGGAAATATCATGTCTTGTAGAAATTTCAGGATGTGTTACTATAGATATTCCAGAGTTGTCACCTCATAGGGAAGTGGAATTTTATATTGAGTTTATGTCGAGAGTAGAACCAGCATCTAAGGCACCTTACAGGATGAGCACTCTATATTTGGTGGAATTGAAGTTGTAGTTTAAATAAAATCTTGTTAAATGATACATAAGGCAAAGTGTGTCACTTTAGGGTGAACCAATGTTGTTTGCAAGGAATAAAGATGGTACTCTCAGATTATGAATTTATTATAGGAAAATGAATAAAGTGAGTATCAAGAATAAGTATCCATTTCCACATATTGATGACTTATTTGATCAGCTCAAGGGAGCAACATTGTTCTCATATATTGATTTGAGATCAGGATATCATCAGGTGTGCATCAAAGATGAATACATCTACAAGGCTGCATTCCATGCAAGATATGGTAATTATGATTTCATGGTGGTTCCTTTTGGTCTTACTAATTCTCTAGTCACTTTCATGTGTTTGATGAATAGTGTGTTGTACCCTTATCTGGACAAGCTTTTAATAGTATTTGTTGATGATATATTGGTATGTTCGAGGAATGAGGAAGAGCATGCAGATCACCTGGAAGTGGTATTGATTTTGTTGAGAGAGCATCAGTTGTATGCCAATTTCAACAAGTGTAGTTTATTTCAGTCTCATATTTATTACTTGGGACATTTTGTTTCCAAGGAGGAATAGAAATGGACGCATAAAATATTAAATCCATCATGGAATGGCCAATTCCTAGGAATGTGGATGAGGTCATATAATTCATCAGACTAGTAGGTTATTACAAGTGGTTCATCAAGAACTTATCAAATATTAGCTATCTTCTTAAAGCCTTGCAGAGGAAAGGGAACAAGTTCGAATGGACAGAGGAGTGTGCTACTAGCTTTGATCAATTGAATCATTTGTTTATGAATGCTCCAATTTTGAAGATTTCATATCTTGAAAAGAGTTTGTTTTTTGTACAAATGCTTTCAAGGAAGGACTTAATGGATTCTTGATGGAGGAAGGAAAAGTGGTATTCTATGAATCAAGGAAACTAAATGATCATGAGCATAATTATGTGAATCATTATCTTGAGTTGGCAGTTATCATTCATGCATCAAATATGTGGATATATTATCTCCTTGGTAGAATTTTTGTCCTGATGAGTGATCAAAATGGGTTGGGGTAATTGTTTTACCAACCCAATCTAAATGTTAGGAAAGTGAGATCGTTTGCTACCCTCAGTCAGTTTGACTTTGAGATTAGGTACATTAAGGGAAAGGAGAATAGGGTTACAAATGCTCTCAGTTTGAGAGTGCAGGTGAAAAATATTTCAGTTGTGATATCTTATGAGACATATTTTCAGGAGTGGATCTTACAGGAAGGACAACATGATGAGTGTTAGGATCCTATAATGTATCTTTTTGACAATATATTTTTCTATCATTCCACTCTTTTCCAGTCCATATCTAAAGCCTATATTATCACTTTCATCCATTCTTCCAAAGGTATATAACATTCTTCTCTTTACTATATGTTTAATTTGTTTTACATATAATTTTACATTACTTTCATATTTAATCATTAATCGAAAATATATAGTTGTTGAGACAGTTTCAAGACTGTATTTAATCTATCATGGTTGTCTGAAGACCGTGTTGCTGAAACAGTCAACATAGTATGCAAACCCCGTTGTTGAAACAACCCGTGATTTGCAATTCTGAAGCAGTATTTCAGGCACGACAGAAACAAGAAAGACAAGTAAGGGAGCTGTTACACTGGCCATAACAACTGCACCTCGGACCTAGTACCATCGTAACCATTGTAACAACATTTTACTATGGAAAAACAAAATGTATATTTCAGTATAGAAGATCAGATCGGGTTAAGAACAGGATATTCTATGATGTAACCAATTATGTAATAGATGTCTCCTCTTTAAAAAGAGGAGACATCAACATTAAGGGGGACGGAAGGTTTATTTTGAAAGAGACTTACAGAGAAGGAACGGGAATCCTTTGTAATATGTTACATTTGACAGATGAATAAAATATTTTCCTGAGCATTTCGTTTTAACTCCTTCTCCTATGGAATCTTGTGAGAAGGAAAGGGCCCACCTTCTTCACAAGATTCACCCATTTCTTTTCGTAGTGTGTTAATTGTTCTTTTCATTTACGCCTTGTTAAACTTTGTTTGCTGAAATCATTTATGCAATATTGGAACTCTGTTATCTATTTCTAAAACTCTGTTTCCATTGATTGTTGCATTGTTTTCATACAATTCATTCCTAGGTAATTGTGGATTATTTTCATTGATAATCTCGTTTACACAATGAGTTTGTGAAAGTGTGGTAATCAGAAACAGGTGCTGAAGATTCCTACTTGGGGAATAGGGTCTTGTTCTCTGTTATAGCATAATTGGTCTTTTCTTCTGCAGATTGGTTTTCTTTCCTATATTGTTGTCTTTTTAAATGTAATCCAGGATTCTTTTGGTGATTGTCTGTAATAGAAATATTGCCTTTGTTGTAACTCAAGTAGAACTCCAGTTTGTTTGAAACAAGGTGTGATTAGTGTAATTTTTACTACAACTTTTCATCACTTTTGAGATTGAGCATATACAGTGTGTGATTGCCTTTAAAATAAACAAACTTCCCTGGGTTGAAAATTTATGTAGCACTTGATTGTTTAAATCAATAAGCAATTAAAGTGACCAAAATTTTGGCGCCGTTGCCGGGGAAGGCAATTATAGATTTCAAAAGCATTGATGTTTTTCTTTCAGATGTGCAGATTGCATGAGAGGACGTGGAGCCCATAAGAAAACTAACCTTACATGTGGCAAGGGAAAAGGAAGGGGAGGAAGAAAGACCTTTATTGATGAGATCGTATCAAAAGCTGAATCTTCTCAGAGGCTAAGCTCTCGAAGGCCAAAGCCTCAACATTCCCCTCAATCGAACTACAAAATAGAAGAAATTGTGGGCCCTGAAAATGTTGAAGAGCCAGCAAAAAACGCTGAAGAGCCAGTAGAAAGTGTTGAAGAGCTAGCAGAAAATGTTGAGGAACCAATAGAAAACATTGAGGAGCCAGTAGAAAACAATGAGGATCGAGCAAGTGCAGTAGGAGATCAAGCAATGGAGGGGAAAAATGAAGGATTCTTCGGTGGAGGACAAGTAGATCCTGAAGGAGAGGGAAAAGATGAGAATTCTCTCTCTACCTTGGGATTTCCTATTGGGGATCTTCCTAGAGGAGCAACTCCCATGAAGAATATCCCACTTTCAGCCTTACCTAACTTCCATGGTTTATCTTTTGAAGATTCTGATGAGTTTCTTTTTGAGTTTGATATATTATGCAGAAGTTATGATTACATTACTAATGCCCAAAAACTGAAGCTATTTCCAGCAACACTAAAAGGAAATGCACTAAGGTGGTTCATGAGTCTTGGAGGCCATGTAATCACAACATGGGAACAAATGAAACAGAAATTTCTACTCAAATATCAAGACTACTGTCGGACTAGAGAAAAAAGAGAGGAACTATTTAAGATGGTACAAAAGGAGGACGATAATTTGGAGGACTTTGTGGAAAGACTACAATACAACTTGCAGAGATCCAATCATCCCGATGTAAGTAAGGATATTCTTAAAACAATATTATTGAAAGGGGTGATGGATGACTGTCTAGATATGCTAAATATGCTTGGTAAAGGGGACATATCTAAAGAATCATATGATGAAATTGTTAACCTCTGTAAAAGATGTTCAAGAGGAGCTTCAAGGAATAGATCAAACAGCAAGGATACCACATATTCAAGAGTTCAAAAATCAACCAGTGGAGGAGAAACAAGATCCAAAATAGATAATTTACTTGAGGAATTTAAAACTGAAATGTTAAGTTCTTTTGCTTCACAGATTGACACCTTGAAGGTTAAGAAGAAACAAGCCAAAGCAGAAGTAGATTTGGTTGTCTTTTGCCCCAAATGCAGAGATAAACACCCACTAAGGGAATGCCCATTGGACAAGGTGCAAATTTGCACCCTTTGTGAGAAGGATCATTAAACACAACAATGCCCTTCTTTACCAGGAATAAAAGCAGCATTGCAACCAACCGAAGAAGAAGTTGAAGCAGTCTATCTGCTGACACAGAGAAGGCAATGAAACCATGAGGACAAGGTATGAACTCTAATATGTCATTTACATCTTCTAATCATTGGAACAATTACCCTTCTTTTAGTCAAGCAAATTACCCTCCCTTTAACCAAATTCAATATCTGCCCTTCAATCAAATGAATTACCCACCCATGCAACAAAAAAACCCTCCCTTTATAGATCCTACAATGTGGAATCCTTGGCCTCCACAACAACAATCTTACTTTAACCAATGGAATCTGAATTGGAGGGGTCAACAACTCCCATTTCCAAATAAATTTCCTCAATTCCAGCAACCACTTCCTCTACCATCAGGTGCTCCACCGAATAATCAAATGATAAGACCCCAGCTACCTGTACAACTAAATCCTAACCGCAATAATAAATCTGTGCAAGTTATTGATATTCAGAACCAGCCTATACTTCTTGTTTTCCCTGCACAATGTAATTATATTCATATGCGATCTGGGAAAATAGTTGAACCCATTATCGATGATGTTACCTCTTCTGATTCTGATAAAGAAGAGACTGAAAAATGTGATTCACATAAAGAGGTACAACCACCCTTTAATACGGGTGCTAAAATAGCAGAACCACCATTCCCTGAGCGTTTAGTTTTAACTAAAATGCCTGAGCCACCTGCTTTTAATCTTCTAGGGGAATTACAGAATATGTATGTCAAAATTCCACTTTTACAAGCACTCAGAGATGTATCGATTTATGCCAGAACGATGAGAGATATTTGTGTTAAGAAACCTGGTAGGAAAGCTAAAGATCCCCTTACAGTTCATGTTATGGGCGATCTATCTGCATTAATGTCCGGTAAAGTTCCTCCAGTTAAATATGGTGATCCCAGCCATCCTACTGTCATATTGCAAATCAGAAAAACAATAATCCCTCAAGTTCTGGTAGATTTAGGTGCTGCTATAAATATTATGACTCTTGAAATTTCACAACTGTTACTACTGAAAAACGTAAACAGAGATACACCAACCATTCTAGAGTTAGCTGACCATTCTACAATCAAAACAGAAGGATTTATTTAAGACCTAGTTATCTCAGTTGAATGCTGGAATTACCCAGCTAACTTTATGGTGTTACAGACTAAAACAAAGTTGGGGGGACATCCTCTAATTCTGGGAAGGCCCTGGTTAGCCACAGCCGATTCCTTTAGCAACTGCAGATCTAGTTCAATGACAATTTCCAATGGATATGAAACTAAGCAGCTTACTCTCTACCCTCACGCTACACCCATGATTAATAATGATAATTTTGTATGGATGGGCTATGATGATCATGCTATTAAACCTATTTTGACTATCGGACAAGCTTTAAGCCTTAAAGATACCACTGAGGATGAGATAATTAATAATTTTATTTGTGAACCCTCCTCTGTGATTCCAGAAACACATAATCAGCTCGCTGCACTTTTGAAATCAAATACCCAGGAAAAGCTTAAATCTGAAGATCTACCTCAAAAATCAACCACCATCTCTTCTAAAAGTATAACAGTAGAAATCGAACCTGGAAAAACACTGAACATAAACCCCGACTTGATAGTTGCTGAAACACAGCAATTAATGAAGTTACTACTTGAAAATAAGGAAGCATTCGCATGGGACTATATAGATATGAAGGGAATCTCTCTTGAATTATGTACTCACCGGATCTATATCAAGGAAGGTTTTCGACCAGTCTGTCAACCCCAACAACGAATGAACCCTAATTTAAGAGAAATTGTCAAAGAGGAACTTCAAAAATTGCTTAATGCAGGGTTTATATATCCTATATCTGACAGTGAATGGGTTTCCCCATTGGTAATAGTTCCTAAGAAAAATGGGAAATGGAGAGTGTGTGTAGATTATAGAGCCTTAAATAAAGCCACTCAAAAAGATCACTTTCCTTTACCATTCGTTGATCAGGTATTAGATAGTTTGTCAGGGAAGAAATTATTCTCCTTTTTAGATGGTTTTAGTGGGTATAATCAAATCAAAATTGCACCCCAACACCAAGATAAGACCACTTTTACTAGTCCTTGGGGAACTTTTTCTTATATATTTCTCCCATTTGGACTATGTAATGCACCAGCAACCTTTCAAAGAGCAGTTATAGGAAAATTTTCTGATATGCTCAATGAATCTATGGAAATATTTATGGATGAATTTACCCCTTATGGTGTGTCTTTTGAAGATGCATTACAAAATCTTGATAAAGTACTTAAACAATGTATACAAGCTAACCTCTACTTAAGCACCGAAAAATGTCATATGATGATGAGTGAAGGAGTGGTGCTTGGACATTTTATTTCATCTCAAGTAATTCAGGTAGATCCATCCAAAATACAAGTCATTCAAAACCTTCCTATTCCTAGAACACAAATAGATGTGAGAAGTTTCTTAGGACATGCAGGATATTACAGGAGATTTATTTAAAAAAATTCCAAAATAGCTTCTCCTTTGCTTGTGTTACTTATGAAAAATTTTGAATTCAAGTGGACTAATCTTTGCCAAGAGGCCTTTGTAGAACTGAAGCATCAATTATCTATAGCTCCTATTTTGAGGGGACCTGATTGGGCACTTCCCTTTCATATATCTTCTGATGCTTCAGATACTACAATTGGAGTTGTCTTGGGACAA
Source organism: Pinus albicaulis (assembly GCA_034641835.2). Taxonomy (NCBI): domain Eukaryota; kingdom Viridiplantae; phylum Streptophyta; class Pinopsida; order Pinales; family Pinaceae; genus Pinus; species Pinus albicaulis. The sequence continues at coordinate 946,187,821 of CM076570.1, forward strand.
GAGGAAAACCATATCCCTTATGTTATCTAATTCATTAGTAATAATATGACTCCTGCTAAATTTAATTATACAGTTACCGAAAAGGAATTTTTAGCAGTCATTTATGCTATTAATAAATTTCGACATTACATTATTGGTTACTCTACTTTTGTCTATACTGACCACTCGGCTATCAAGTATTTAATGAACAAATCTGTCACAAATGCTCGAGTCACCAGATGGTTATTGTTATTACAAGAGTTTGATATTACAATTGTAGATCGACCAGGTAAAGAAAATGTTGTTGTTGATTTCCTTTCTCGGTTAAAAGCTGATGATAATACTCCAGTAGATGATTCCTTTCCTGATGAATATTTATTTGCAGTTTTTTCACACTCGCCATGGTATGCAAACATTTCCAATTATCTGGTTGTAGGGAAGTTACCATCACACCTATCACATCGAGAGAAAATAAAAATCATTCAATAAAGTGCTCGGTATAGCTGGATAAGTGGGTGTCTTTTCTACACAGGACTTGATCATGAAATCCGAAGATGCATTAGAGAAGATGAGGTTTATGATATACTAAAAGCTTGTCATGATGGCCCTTGCGGAGGGCATTTTGCTGATAAAAGAATGGCACATAAAATTCTTAGGATGGGTTATTATTGGCCCTCACTCTTTAAAGATGCAAAGAAATATGTCCGAGCTTGTGATAACTGTCATAGAATGGGTCAACCTAATCATAGAGATGAAATTCCATTAAACCCCCAAGTAATACTTGAACTATTTGAAAGATGGGCCTTAGACTTTATAGGACCCATTAATCCTCCATCCAACCAAATAGTTTATATATTAGTCTGCACATATTATATGACTAAATGGGTGGAGGCTAAAGCACTCCTTAGAGATAATGAAGAAGTTGTCCTAGCTTTCCTATTTGAAGAAATATTTGTTAGATTTGGAGTCCCTAGAGAGCTAGTTACAGATGGAGGACCTCCTTTCACTTCTCATGGTTTCAAAGCCACCCTTCAGAAATATCATATTCACCATAGAATGACTAAACCATACCACCCCCAAGCCAATGGACAGGTGGAGAGTGCAAACAAAGTAATATAAGCCATTCTAACAAAAATAGTGAAGGAAAACCGGAAGGATTGGTCTCAAAGGCTCCCTAAAGTGCTATGGGCTTATAGAACTACCTGGAGAAATACTACAGGATTTTCTCCCCATGAATTGGTTTATGGTAAAAGTGTTGTTTTTCCTGTGGAATTTGAAATTAAAACCTTAAGGACTGCTTTAGCTGTTAACCTTGATCTGACTGATGCACAAACAACTAGGTTGTAGCAGCTTCATGAATTGGATGAAAAAATATTAGATGCCATTCATCAGACAACTATGATCCAAAAACAAAGAATAAAATGGCATGATAAAATCATCAAGCATAAGCAGTTCCAAAAAGGTAATTGGGCTTTATTGTATGATTCTCGGTTTGAAAATTTTCAAGGGAAACTACGTACAAGATGGCTGGGACCTTACGAAATAGATATTATTTTTCCCAATGGAACAGTAAAGCTCCTAACAATTGATGACTCTAAAACACCACTATTAGTAAATGGTCATCGGCTTCGTCTGTACCAGCACCCTATTTCCAAAGAATATTTTAAGGCCACTTGCATGGCAGATGCACATTATCTCTTTTTAGGGGAGCCTTCTACTCCTCATTGCATTTGATTTTTCTAAATTGTATTTTTAGCATTAGATTATATTTCTTACACTAATAATCCATGTCAAGGGCTAGAATGTTACAATTGATAATTTTGCAGACTCTTGATTCAGGAAAGGCTTACCAAGAAAGGACAATTTCACCACAAGCAGATCCAAGCTTCATTTTGAGAAGCATTGCTCCCCTCACTTAAACTCATTCATAGTTCACTTCCCCATCTTCCAGTAACATTTCATCATTCATTCCCTTCATTCATTTTTCCCTTTTCATGTCATTTTTCCCTATTTTTCACATTGCTGAAACACCACTCTTCAGCAAACATTTTCCCCTGTTAAAACACTACTCTTCAGCAGCATTTCATCCATTTTTCCCGTTGCTGAAACACCATTCATTTCTCCAAAGATATGACTATACAACATTTTCTGTCATGAAACCATCTTCTTCAGTTCTTTCATTCTCACTTCTCTTATTCCTTATGTTAATCCTGTCCTTTCACTACCTTCTCCTATGATTAAACAGATCTCCAATATAATCTCCCTCATGTTTCGAAAAGCTTCTAAACTTCTTCCATGACTATTGAGCTATTATAAGTAAGCACTATATTTTTCGAAGTACAAATCAAAGGTAAACATGAGGTATGTAAATTTTATATGTAAGTACAATTAAACTATGGTTAAATGAGAATATTTCACAAATCCCCATACATTTAAAGTCATTATTTCAGCCGTATTTGGGGGGGGGATATCAAAATTATATGCCATCATTTCACAACATGCCAATTACCGTCATATTTTTTACCCATTACCTCGCTTCTTCACTGTTATTCCATGTTCTCATTCGCAAAATTTACTCTGTTCAAAGTGTGGTAACTTGGATTTTTGACTGTGCATTTTTCCAAAGTTGGTTAACTATGGGAGGACCTACTATTCGACACGAGCCCGAATCGATAGCTCTGCTTGAATTATACCCAGAGGTGTATCAGATTTTTTAGCAGGCAGGCTGGGTAGGATATTTTCAGAGGCTTTAGGAATTTGATCCACAATAGGTCCTTGAATTTGCACAAAATATTCAGGAAGATCATTCTACTATCCAGGGAGTTTGAATTCCAGTCTCAGAGGGTGACATAGCATAGGTTTCAAGTCTACCGGTCACTGGAACTCGATGGTTTAGTCGAAAGCATATCATTCTAAATTCACAACAGGATTTTCTTCTGCCAGGAGAACAAGTCGATCCTAAAGGCCGAGGTGTCCAACTTCAAGAATTACCGCCTTCTTGGCCGAAATTTGCTGAATTCATCAAAAATTACCTCACTTGTGAAGGTCGCTACCAGGTAGTATACCAACATGATTTTTTCTTGTTAAATCATTTACGACATGGTCGACTGCTAAATATTCCTTATTATTTACTTGGGTGTCTTAGAAATATGTCACATTATTGCAGACAGGTAAAATTCCCACTCCTTTCCCTCACCCATCACTGTCTTGTTCAGCTACTGATTCAGAGGGATTTTTCTCAACAAAAACCTCCCCTAAAAAATCCACCCATAGACCCTCAGCAAGCTGCTGAAATTCCTCAGCAAGCTACTAAAAATCCTCAAGAAGTTGTTGAAAATCCTCAAGAAAATCCTGAAAATCCCCACGAGCAGCAATCAGAGAACATCCCTGACCCTCCACCAATTCCATCCACAGAACCAACTAATCCAATTAACCCTTCTTCAAGTCCATCCCACAATTTAGCAGAATCATCTGATCCTACTGTCCATATTTCCAGTGATGATTCTCAAGCTGATAACCCCTCCTCCTCTATTCGTAAAATGAAAAGGCAAATCACGACCGCCTTTCTACCAAAAAGACAAACAAGGGCCACAACTAAAGCATCTACCTCCTCTGATAGCCCTTCTCCTCGGGAAAAACCCTCTCATAAAAGGAAAAAGTAAACTACTGCTTTTTCTGCCTTTTTACCTAGGAGACGAATGAGGACGTCTATTGAAGCAGCAACCATTCCTACTACCCCTAACCCTACAACCATTTTGTTAAAACCCCATACACCACCACCCTCCCAAACCCCGAAATTATTACCTGTCTCACCCAGTGGCACTGAAACACAAGAACCAGATGCCCAGGGTACTGCGACATCATTCTTTATAGAACAAGTAGCTGTCACACAATAACCAGCTACTCAGTTAGTAGTTGTCCCACAAGAACCTACTACTCAGTCAATAGCTGAAACATAAGAACTAGCTGTTGATGTACAGGAACTAGATGCCCAAGATGCTACTCATTCAGTAGCTTCCACAAAGGAACCAGCTCTAGCTGCCACACAAGAACCAGCTACAGCTGAAACACAACAACCAGTTCCTGAGACTGCGACTGATACACAAACCCCAGTCACTTTGGCTTCCCTTCTACAAGAAAATGAGTTCCTAAGATCAGAACTGGAAACCTATAAGCAAGCATTGGCGACAGCAAAGGAAGCCTATGACAAGGAGCTTAATTTGTATACCCTAGCCCATGTAGCATCCATGGCAGACAAACACACAAAAAATGATCCATATAAGGAATATATGTGCAGCCAATGTAGAAATATTTATCAGCAAGCGGGATATAAGATAGTTCAAGTCCCAATGTTGGGAGCATCGTCAACTTATGTAGTCAAAGAGGAACACCCTACTGTTACACAAGAACAAGTAGGGCCTTCCTAAATTTCAGAAAAAGAAGTTAATTTACAAGTACCCCAGCCTACTGTATCTGTTAAACCTGAAGTTCCTATTGTTATTTCTACTCCGACTATACCTCAGCCTACCACTTGTAATACTAAAACACAAACTGAACCATGGAATGAGCAGTAAATAATGAATAAATGGAAGAAAGAATATGCCATTTCGCAAGATAAAACCTTGCAGCAGCACAAATTAGTTTGGAAAAATCATATATATTCAAACTGGGAGATCTTGGAGCAAACACTCCAGCAATATAGAGTTTATAAGAAGGAGAATAAAGAGCTAAAAGGAAAAATATTCCTAATGTTTGAACTGGTACAAAAATTATTGGCTGCTAGGAAACCATCTCTTAATTACTCTATATTCCTTACAGAACGTCTTGCTTACTTTCAGTTGAAAGCAATCAGAGATGAAAGACCCAATGAGGTGCTTACATCCAAACAGTTTGTGAAAACATTTGCAGAAGCCTCTACCAGTGATCAGCACTTATTGTGTGAATTGTATCTTCACAGTGAAGCCATCCCTGAAAACAAAAGGTTTAATATTAACCCTCTTGTTGGCGACATTCAGATCAGGGCATTTGCCTCTTTCCTTGCTAATCAGATTACATGGCAGACTGCTTTTCTTGTAGCTAGGCATAATGAAGATAACCGTCTTCTCTGGATAAGGCCAGAACGCCAGAAACCTGCCATCTTTGTGGCAAAATATTATCAATTTTTGAAGAAACCAGGGATGACAAAACACATACGGAAATTACAGGCTTCAGTACTTCAGGACTGTCAACATTTTATTCAGGCCAAAGAAACTGCTGCTTTAAGAGCAAATAATATGTTTTGGCAACAATATTCTAAGTAAAAGCAAGAGTACAATCCTTTCAGTCCTACTAATCTTGAAACTGCATTCTCTAGAGTACCCAATTACATCAAATGTGTTCAGCAATGCACTGAAAAGTGGATAGGGTACCACTTTCATTTTCCTATTTTGTGGATGCCAGCAGAGGAATATCATGCTCATCATAGGTTGGCCAACAAGGATGAAGCAACAGCCTGGAAAAGATTGCAAAATGCGCAAGGATTTAGAGCTTTAACAGACATCACCTTCCATAGCTACTGCCTAAGTAATTTGCATGCCAAAAGCCAGTATCCGGACTCTGATTCAGATTAAAGTTGCCTGAGGACATGCAACCTTTTTAGTTGGGGGGATGTTAGGATCCTATAATGTATCTTTTTGACCATACATTTTTCTTTCATTCCACTCTTTTCCAGTCCATATTTAAAGCCTATATTATCACTTTCATCCATTCTTCCAAAGGTATATAACATTCTTCTCTTTACTATATGTTTAATTTGTTTTACATCTAATTTTACATTACTTTCATATTTAATCATTAATCGAAAATATATAGTTGTTGAGACAGTTTGAAGACTGCATTTAATCTATCATGGCTGTCTGAAGACCGCGTTGCTGAAACAGTCAACATAGTATGCAAATCCCGTTGCTGAAATAGCCCGTGATTTGCGATTCTAAAGCAGTATTTCAGGCACGACAGCAACAAGAAAAGACAAGTAAGGGAGTTGTTACGCTGGCTGTAACAACTGCACCTCGAACCTAGTACCATCGTAACCATTGTAACAACATTTTACTATGGAAGAACATAATGTCCTATTTCAATATAGAAGATCATATTGGGTTAAGAATAGGGTATTCTATGATGTAACCAATTATGTAATAGATGTATCCTCTTTAAAAAGAGGAGCCATCAACATTAAGGGGGACGGAAGGTTTATTTTGAAAGAGACTTACAGAGAAGGAACGGGAATCCTTTGTAATATGTTACATTTGACAGATGAATAAAAGCTTGTCCTAAGCATTTCGTTTTAATTCCTTCTCCTGGGGAATCTTTTGAGAAGGAAAGGGCCCACCTTCTTCACAAGATTCACCCATTTCTTTTCGTAGTGTGTTAACTGTTCTTTTCATTTACGCCTTGTTAAAATCTGTTTTCTGAAATCATTTATGCAGTATTGGAACTCTGTTATCTATTGTTGAAACTTTGTTTCCATTGATTGTTGCATTGTTTTCATACAATTCATTCCTAGGTAATTGTGGTAATATTGTTTACAGAATGAGATTGTGAAAGCGTGGTAATCAGAAACAGGTGCTGAAGATTCCTACTTGGGGAATAGGGTCCTATTCTCTGTTATAGCATAATTGGTCTTTTCTTCTACAGAATGGTTTCCTTTCCTAGATTGTTGTCTTTTTAAATGTAATCCAGGATTATTTTGGTGATTGTCTGCAATAGAAAGATTGCCTTTTTTGTAACTCAAGTAGAACTCCAGTTTGTTTGAAACAAGGTGTGATTAGTGTAATTTTTACTACAACTTTTCATTGCTTTTAAGATTGAACATATACAGTGTGTGATTGCCTTTGAAATAAACAGACTTCCCTGGGTTGACAATTTATGTAGCACTTGATTGTTTAAATCAATAAGCAATTAAAGTGACCAACAATGAGAAGTAGAGATTGTATGAGTAGGGTGAAGATGATATAGATGAGGAGTATCACCTCACTGCAGATTTCTTAGTCAGCGTTGGGATCAGGATCTATGTACCAGATAACAATGAGCTCAAGAAGCTTATCTTGAGGGAGTTTCATGTTAAGCCATATTTAAGCCACACAAGATACTTGAAGACTTTGACAGTTATTCCTTAATTTATATAATTGGATGAACTTGAAGAAAGAGGTGGTTGAATTTGTAGTAATATGTTTGGACTGTCAATAGGTGAAAGCAGAATGTAAAAATCTAGTTGGTTTTTTGCAACCTATTCCAATTCTAGAATGGAAATGGGAGGTTATTTCCATGGACTTCATTAAAATATTTTCGAGGAAATCGAGACAACATGATTCCATCATGGTTTTGGTTGATAGTTTAAATAAGGTAGCTCACTTCATTGCAATGAAGCCTACCAATTCAGCTAGTGAGGTGGCTCAAACATTCATCAAGGAGATAATGAGGTTGCATAGAGTTCCCAAGCAGATTATATTACACAAATATTCCAAGTTCACTTATAGGGATTGGAAGGAGTTGTTTGCAGGGCAGGGACATAGTTAGCTTTCAATACAGCTTATCATCCATAGACAAATGGATAAACAGATAGGGTTAATATGATTCTTGAGGATATTTTGAGGATGTATGTCATGCATCAGCCGAGGTAAGTGGGAGGCGTATCTTCCACTAGTAGAGTTTGAATATAACAATGGGTATCAATAGTCCTTGAAGATAATTCCATTTGAGGCTCTTTATGGATAGAGTTGTAATATTCCTATCAAATGGAATGATCTAGTGAGCATGGTGTTGATTGGAACAGATATGTTAGTTGAGATGGAGCAAGAGATGCAGTTTATTAGAAGAAATTTGAAGGAATCAGAAGACTAGAAAAAGAGTTATGCAAATCAACATAGAGCATTCAAGAAATTTCAAGTTGGAGAGCATGTGTACTTGCGCATCAAGCCTAAGACGAGCTCCTTGAGAATTGGGTCATGTGCTAAGCTAGAACCTTCATATTGTGGGCCTTTTGAGATCCTTGATAGGATTGGACCAATGTACTACAGACTTTCACTTCCACCAACAATGAAATTCCATGATTTTTTCCATGTTTAATTTCTTAAGAGATATGTGCAGGATGTTGATCATGTGATTGATTGGTCTATAATGCAAGTTGAACCATATGGAGAGTTCTAGCCAGGGCCATAATGTAGTTTGCAGCGGAAACAACTCATGCTCCGGAACCGAGCAATAAAGCAGGTTAAAGTGTAGTGGAAGCACTTTGGGCCCGATGAAGCTACATGGGAGATGGCTTATCAGATGCAGACCTTATATCCTTTCCTATTTGTTGGTTGAGAAAAAGTCTTTGGTAAAAATTTTTTGGTTATATATATTTATATATTCATATGTGTATTGTAAATACTATAATGAGTTATGTTATAAAGCTCCAATAAGCAGTATGTTGTAAATATTGCATCGAGTTGTGATATAAATCTTTAATAAATGGTATGGTGGTCATGTTTTTGGAAATTTTGTAAGTTGTAAATATTGCATCAAGTTGTGTTATAAATCTCAATAGGCAGTATGTTTTGTTGGTTATAAGTATCATAAAAAATTGAGGATGGTGTTCCCTAAGGGGGAGGGGTTTGTAACAAACCCTAGTTTATTTTCCATGTAAATAAAATAAGAGCAAGGTCATGGGACACATCTTCCGAGTTGAATGGTGGGTAAAAAATTATAGTGGGCATCACTTGTCGTTTATTAATGACTATGAAATTTGCAAAGGAAAAGAGACAATAAATGGAATTTAATTAAGGAAATAAAGGAAAATAGGAGAAAAGGAAGATGAAGAGACACAAATATGCATGCAAGGGAAATTAGAGAGAAAATGAAGGGAAATGAAAGAAAAACTGAAAAAGGAAAGGAAGAGTCTAGACATCAATGATAAAAAGGCATCATAGAAATAATTCATCACTTTTTTCAGTTCAGTTTTGGTTCTCTCCTTCCACACTCTTACACTCTCATACACTCAACTAGCACATGCAAAGAATTTTGGTAGCATCCTATCATTCACTTGGACTTGAAGAAAGAAAGAAAAGGATAGGAAAGGGATTGGTGGGAAGTGGAGAATAAAGTTTTGATCAATAGCTACAACAGAAGTACATTTCAGGTAACATGTTGCATGTGTGATTTCCTTGCTAAGTTTTGGATGCATGGTATATGCATGTGGTTCATTGGTTATTTGTTGTCATTAGCATGGGATTTTCTTGTATTGACAGTGGTTTCAGCCTTGCCTTTCCATTTTCTGGATAACCATGATGCAATGGGTTCCCCATCTGTATTTTTTATTGGTTCTCAGATTCCCTAAAGGTTGTGGGTTGACATGGGAGATTGGAGCCCTGTATCATATTGGGCTCCCTAGAGGCTATGGGTTGAGATAAAATCCCAGGACCCCTGGACAACTTGGGAAGAGACAAATTTGGTTGGTATTGGTGACTTATGGAATGATTAGGTGAAATCACTATGGTTGCGGGTTGAGGTGGTTTAGCCTCTAGAATCCCTGGTTGGTTCTATTTTGGTATAATGCATAAGATCCTACATCAATGCTTAGAATATGGCGCGAGGGTGATTGGCTAAAAGAGAAATTTTGGTTCAACCCAATCTATGGTTAGATGGTACGTGGAAGTCCCTAACTTGGTTGGAATTTTCATATGTTAATATGATTAAATTTCTTATTATGATTAACAAGCACATGTATTGGTCATTATTTTGATCTTATGGTTGATTTGTCATGGTTTCTATTATGGTTATATGTTGGTTATATGCATGGTTCTATGATGTTCTCTAATTATGGATCTTGTTTGTGATTTGATAAGTGATTGAATAGTTGATGAATGCATAGGCTAAAAAGTGTTATTGAAGCTACCTTGAGAGGGCATTGGACCTTCTTGATAATTATTTTATGAAGTTTAGAATTTTTTTATCAGATATGCATTCATGACTTGTAGCTTCTATGTTTACTATCTGTTTGAAAAAAATTGTATAATGTATTAGGCATGTCTTGGTCAAGATATTGCTTTAGTATTGCTTGTCTAGACTTGTTATCACCTTAGACATGATTATGGAAACTTCTAGGCACTTTTGGGCAATGGTAGCAGGCCGACCCTAAAAAAGTGACACAGATCTCACAACCACATGCACAAAACATAGAAATTTTGGTCATAACTACATGGAGGCAAGCTTATGCATGCAATTGGATCCTTTCAACCACATGCACAGATTGGAAAGAGTGTAGTTGGGATGTTAAGTGTGTGAAAATAAGTTCCAACTCAAGATCTGGTCATTATAGGTTGTTGGCTAACTTTTGGACGATATGGTGTTTCTGAGAAGTTTTAGTAAGCTTTCGGGTTGTAGGCCCAACTTCCATAACTCGAACTTGGAGGTCGGGTCATCCCATACTAACACTCAGCTCATGTTTACCATGCAGAGCTTGTAAAAGCGGGTAAATTTTGGAGGAGGTGTTACAAAGACAATGAGCCGAATTTGTTTATTTTGGAAACCATGTGGAGCAATGGACAACTAGGATGGAATTTATTCGAATGCCAGACAATCCAAAGGTGGCGAGACCATGGATAATGAATGATGTGGATTAAAATGGAAACTAGAGACATGGAATATGTTTCTAATGTAATATCTATAATTATAAATCTTAGTTGTTGTTTATGTTCTCTATTTATAGGAACACCAAGGATGGTTTTCCATTAAGGGGGTAGGATTTGAAACATCCCTCATTCTACCCCTATTTTCGTAATATTAAATTGTGACTATAATGTCAGCGTGAGACTCACAATTAGCTATAACTAAGAGTACAAACACATGAAATAAATGTTTAATGTGATCATTGGTTGGTAGGAGTGGGAAAAACATATCCACTATTTGAGGAGAGGGACGTTGCGTGCCTCAAAAAGATATGAGCCAACCCAAGTTAACATTGGACATTAGTTGATGGCCAATCTACCTACTCTCCCTGATGAAATTCATGACATGGGATTGGGAGGTATGGGAACAGAATAGGGCCCATGCCCAATAACCTTGCAAATCAAGGTCAGATGATAGCCTCAACAATGGAATAAACCATGGAAGAGATAATAGGATGGAATCAGTGTGGAGAAGCAGAGGAAATCTAGTTAAATGTGGGGACTACTGGAGCAAACGCAAAGAAGGAATAGTACTAGAGTTATCTCTAAGGATAGTGAACAGTAATTTGGGGTGATATTCCTTGTGTTTATGTGTCTTTTATGCCTCCAGATTTTTTTTCTAATCCTATGTGGTTAGTGCAAAGCTCATTGGATGACCAAATCACTATCATGGTTGCTATATATTTTTTAAACCACTTGGATAGGGAAATTTAAGTAATTTTGGTGCTTTCTGGAAATGGAAAACATACCCTTGTGGTGCTTCTTATGAAAATATAGTTGTGAAAACACCTAAACAATGCATTCAATCTATCTCCTGGAACTCAACAATATCCCATCTGAACATTGGGTGAATCCATGTGATGAAACTAAGAGAATTAAGTGAATCATTGTGGTGCTTGTTGTATAACTATTAAACCACTTGGATAGGGAAATATGAGCCATTGTGGTGATTGGTAGAATATTTTTCAAACCACCTATATAGTGGACTACAAACCCCTATGGTTCTTTCTATGAAAATACAATTGTGAAACCACCTAAGAAGTGGATTCAATCTCATCTAATTGAGCAATATACCATATGGACTTTGGGTGAGGCCCTATGATTGAACTCAGAGAATAAGTGAGTCACTATGGTGCTTATTGCGTGAGAAATTGTCAAACTACCAGGATAGTGAACTCTGTCTCATGGGTGTTGTTGGTTCAAAAAGATAACTGTTAAAGGTAACCTTAATGCTTCACATTAATCATCAACTGAGGGCAAGTCTATTTATTTCAAGAGTGCAAGAAAAGTATATGCGAGTGAAATCAGAGGTCAAATACTCTAAATTGTTGCAATAAATATTATCTAATTCTCGAAATTTAATTAATCAATTTAAAAGTAAACTATGAAATACTTCACACCAATCAAAGGATGAAACTCTAGTCTAATCTTCTATATAAAGTAAACACTCAAAGCTGAAATTAAAGATCTTTTTCAATTGAACATCAAGCTTAATGAATTGAACAACAATAGAAAAGAAATACTTAATAAATTGAACAAAAATCACCTATTAACATTTTTCAATGGAATTCTCTATAATTCAATTAATAAAAACCTTCATAATTGAACATCAAACCATACGTTCACACTTGCAATGGAAAAACTCAAGAAATAACAATGTGCAGAATTGAACAATAACTACTTAACCACGCTCAAATCAATCTAATGAATGGAAAAACATCACTCAGCAATAAAGAAATATTAATTATAGATTCAACCTATTTGAAAAGTAAATCGTAACACACCACATTTGCAATTACTGAATTGAATTGTAATTCTACAAAGCGTAAGAATAACTAAATTGCGAGAATCAATGAATAAACATATAACACAAAATAGCAGGAGAAATCCCAGGGACTGGGCTCGTAGCCTCCAGAATTCTTCTGCCAAGAAATAATCAGAATCCTCTTATAATGAAAACTCTAACTCTTTCATTAATCAATAGAATAGGTACATCATCACGAGTTCACAGACTCTGTCTAAATAAAATGTTTATTACAGAATATTACAATACACAGAAAAAATATCTCCTGTTCTCTTTCACTTACATCCTTTAATAACTTAAAGGAGAAACAAAACAAATAATAACGAATCCTCAGGATCAGAAGATCTTGGGGCTTCATAGTCATCAGTCGAATGCTTCAAATATAGACGTGTCTTTCCATCTCTTGCCGATTTTCAGGAACCGGACGCGATTGCATTTTCTTTTCTTGATTGTTGTTGTTTGGTCGTTTGGTTAGCAATTCGTTTGTTCAAATTCCCTATCAATAAAGACAAAAAAAGTTAGTTTTTATATTATTAAACACATTATTTATTAATAATTCATTTTACCCTACTTTTACATTATTCTCCTTTGATTTATTTCTAAAATGAAAGAAAACCTATAAAAGTGAATAATAAATCAAGCTAAAGATGAGGGTAAAATGTACCTTTTCCTCGGCCCAACATACTCCCCTGCTTACCTTTTTGCATGTCCTTGTGCAAACAAATGATTGAGGTGTAGTTGAGTTAAGGAATAGGCAAGATATACTTCTTCCTTGTAAAGTCTAATACCATGCTTTTGTTTCACTTTTGGAAATTCCAAGTTTGTATGTCTCTATGGAAATTCATGATCATGGTGTTAATCTTCAAGAGGGTACCATATGATGGGGCATCTATAGCTGCATCATATCCATGTAGGGCCATGTTTAAAATTAAATTGCTATACATATGAAAACGAGAAGCAACAACTTTAAAATTCCTGTAACCGAATGGCTCTCTATTCTTAACGTTATTGGTAGAGGCTTGTCATTTTTGTTTAGCTGCTAATAAAGCATCCTCTTGAATATCCTGGAATTATGCTTTCCCATTTTGTACAATATCTTTGTGAATTGGCCCTAGCTTGGCTATCACTCTTTCTCATTGCATAAACCTATTATGTTGAATGAATAAATGTAGGGGTTTTGTAGGTTCCCCTCTGACCCATAAATCTAACCCATGTTCTCTTTTATGTAAGATATTGTAGGCCTTAGCCCATCTAATCTAGTTTTTAGCAAAAGATAGAAAATATTGAAACTGAATGTCCCCAATGAAGGGACTGGGGTTACTATCTCTTTCATCTTCTAAAAATAAATTGTGCAAGTAAATTCGCACAGAAGGTGTTGGACCTGTTCATCCTAATCATTACAAAATCGGACAAATTCTTTAGTGGATTTAAATGTATTAGGATTCCCTGATCTAGTAGCTTTGATCTTCAACAACAAATACATTGCCACTAGAAATAAGGCATAATTGGTGGTCGGTGCTCTGCAAGACAACAGATCTGAGTAAAGAGAAAAAACAACATTGGTTTGTTTCTTAGCCTGTTCCAGTTGAGCTTGTGCCCTTTTCACTTTCACTATTTCTTCCCTAAGTTGGGCAAAGGTTTCATCTTCAGTTGCAGTAATGTCATTAAATCGTTTTAGTAATGCATGATGTTCTTGTAAAGGCACTAATCCTTCTGATACCGGACCAATTATTGTTGTATTTGAATCAATTCATTACAAATATTTTGATTGGAAAATCTTTGTACCAAAGGGGTATAAGCAGGTGTTTCCTCTATTTGGGTTTCTTTGTCATCTGTAGGTATCAAATCAGTCTGCATAGAGACTTCAACAACATCTACAGTTTGTATGACAAAATCTGTTTGGGTTTGCACCATATATAATTCCTTTTTAGGCTTCCAGGCCTTATCCACCTCTTTCAACCATTCCCTTAACTGTTTCATTGTTTTTCTCAATTTTCTGCATTTCTTGCACATTTTTCTCAACTTAGCCCAAGCTGATTTTTCCTTCAAAGGGATTCTGCTAGGGGAAGGTGCAGCAGCAGCTTCATGTTCAAGAATGGTTTTGCCAGTATTAGGGTTATCATTTAATGAAAGAATTTTTTCTTTGTTTTCTTCAAGAACTAAAGAGGTTGTGCCAACATTGATATCTTGGTTGGGTGGAGCAATATTTTCTTTAGGTGTCAGAGGATTTGTATCAACATTTGTGTCCTGGTCTAATAAAACAATATCCCCTGACTATTTTCCAGACTCATATTCTCTCTCTATCTAGTCTTCCTTATTCAAACATTCATTATTAGAGGGAGATAACTCCCTCAAATCCTGCAATTCATCAGTGGAAGGCAGGATTTCTATGTGACCAGAACTTCCAGCAGAAGCAGACTAGTTCGAAAGATCCCTCTGCTCCTCAATTCTTTCAAATGGGCTCCTAGCTTCACAAGATGCTCTCATTTGTTCTAATACTTGAGCCATTTCCTCCTCATAACACTGTAATGGTGCATTCCGAGGGATCGGAGGGGGTGTACAGGATGGCCCTGTCTCTTCTGGCAATGCTGAGGTATTTTGCTAAAGTTTTATTCTTTCAGACCGTCTCTGTTTTACTGAACCTGAGGTTGCGACACAGCTTGTATTTCCTCTATCTTTCTTATGACTGGCATGTTTGTTCTTGGATGCTCAATCTCTGCTCTATCGGGGTTTTCTTCAGGGGCAGGTAGGGCAGGATTGACAAATCTATCCCATGTTAACTGATGTTTGTTTAATCATGAACAATAATCAATTTTATCAGGCCTTGATGGTTGACAACTTCCTGAGGGTTTTTAGCTTTCCTAATCCGAACATCAGTGTCATGTAATATATAATTCAAGGAAAAAAAGGTAAATTAACTGAAATATTTTGTTTGAGTACAGCTAACAATTTGAGTTGACGAGATTTTACCACGTCCTGGCGTCTGTCACATGTGATATACTTTTGTATGATGACTGCCAATTCTCTCCAAGGTTGCTTCAAGGATGCAGGGTCAATACCTTTTCCTTTTCGTACCAATTTCTCATCTAGGTCCTGATATACTGAAATTGCTTCTTGTATGAGGACATGTTTATCATTCCACTTTTTCCCTTCCATTGGAATTTCGGAGACCTCATCAATTACTTCTTCAGAGACTGGTATAATTATTCCTTTAACTATGGTGTGCCCTTCCCGCAGTTTCTACAGAAATTCAATTGCTATTTCCGCATTAAACCCTTGTAGATTGTTTAGATATGAAATCCAACCAAATTTTTGGAGAACAATGTGAGCCAATTCTATAACTTGAAATTTTGTGGGTTCATTGCAAAGATAATTTCCACCCATAGCTATTGTGTTTTCGGAACTGATTTCTTCACCCTTCTGCATGCGCTTCTCTCAGCTCTGTTAGTTAAAAACAATACAAACACTGCATGTCGCTCTTATAAAATTTATTATTAGAAATGTAACTGCAGGACATTAATGAAATGATTCTGTTGTCTAATCATCCTATCCGAACAAAGTCTCATAATTAATTCACATGCCTGTTTATTATAGATATTCATACCCCATCCAATGAGAGAAGGGCGTCCATGGCCTTTAAGCACAAGAAAAGAGGAAAGGTGGCAGAAATCATAAATGCACACGAAGTAGAAGTGAGATGCTGGAAATCATCGCAAATGTACATCAGGTGGAAATGAACAAAAAGGGATAAAAGTGGAGGAGCAATTATTATGAAAAATATTTCCTAATTTGATGGCATAATATGACGGAAGCATGACAGGTGATGGATTATGACTAATTTTAATATTATGGAAATTCAACATAATGAAGATAATTCATCTAAAATCAAAGTTGATTATGCATATAGGTTATTATAATGATAACACTTAGTCAAACAGTGCATTCCGCTTCAGGAATGGATCAATAGGAGATAGGGGCATGTAAAATAATTGGCTCTTTTCAAAAATACTCCAATACCACAAGCAGAGCCACTGTTGCTAGCAGGCATCCATTGCCTTGACAGGGTTGTTGTTTTAACCCAAAAAAATGAGCCAGAATCCTCTATTTAAAAGCAGACACTTTTCTTAATTTGTGGAGAGACCACTATGTTGGTGTGGTGGCTAGATAGTCATAGTACCATTCACGGGGATTTAACATAGTGATTAGGCCGGCTTGTGATGAGATCTCCTATCCTTCAAGCAGTTTTAGCTGTTGAGATGGTCACTATCCTGGTGTGGTGGCCATTGTGGAAATTTCACCTGTTATATCCTCTTGATCATGGTAGGTTGGATCGTAATGAGACCCCCTATCCTCTCTTTTTTTTTAAATTTACACATAGAGATAACTTTTCTTTTTGTTATAAATGGAGGGAGGCTCATGAACTCCTTAAGAGTTAGGGATGGTGTAAGAAGTAAAAAGAATGCCAATACAATTGATTTCGTTATTCCCATATCCTCATGTAAAAATAATTACCACTTGAGAGTGTAAAAAGATAAACCAGCGTAAAACTATGATAATGAATTGTGTGATAATATGTCTGAACAAGAGATATCCAACCATTCATTATATAGATAAACCATGTCAGCTTCCAAAGTAAATGTATCCATCAAAATTTCAAAAAAAACATAATATTACTAATATCACAACTTTTACTTTCTTTAGGTGCAAATTCCTCATTCAATAAAATGGATTTTATGGCAATAATGTGTAAAGGAAGAATGGATATTAAAAGGAAATCATCAAAAGACAAAAGTTTGCTACTTTGAACAACAAACCTTTTTTTTTAAAACACACAACAACAAGAATGCAGTTTTTCAATTGGTTCAAACAGTAGTTTTTCAATTGATTGAACAACAATTGTTCAATAGATTGAACAACAAAATTAATTTAAAAAAAAAAACATGCTAAAAAAAAGTTGTTCAATTGGATCAAACAGCAATTTTTCAATCGATTGAACATCAACTGTTCAATGGATTGAACAACAAAAATATTAATAAAAAAACGCACTGAAACAATTGTTCATTTGGTTCAAACAACAGTTGTTCAATTGTTTGAACAAAAAAAAAAAAAAAGACACGAAAGGAAAAAATGCGGCTGTTCATTTCTTTGAACAACAGTGGTTTAGTTGATTGAATAGCAGCTTGTTCAATTGATTTGAACGGCAAAAACAATCAAAAGAGAAATAAAATAGAATTATTTTATACAATGATGAAAAAAACTCTAAATTACAATCAAATGCAAGACGCATATATATATTATTTACAAAAAAAGGAAGTAACAAATTTTTATGAAATTCAAGTTGTCGGGTCATTATACCCTGCAGCTAAAATTTGGATAGTGGGATCGTCACGCACCTACCGGAAGAAAGACTCTTTTGTGAGTGGTTTATTATAGAGGCGCACCCGGTGTCCATTGACTCGAAAGGCAAAGCCGGATCCATCTATGGTGGTGAAGGTAATGGTACTGTTGTTGTGCCCTTCTTGAATTTCATATGGCCCGAGGCACCTTGTTTGTAATTTACCTGGGAAGTCTTGGAATCTAGAGTCATATAGGAGTGCCCAATCTCCTTTCTGGAACATCTTATTTTTTATCAGACTGTCGTGCCACTTAGCCCGTTCTTGCTAAATAATTGCAGTGTGTTGTAGAGAAAGTAGTCGTGCTTCATCTAATTTGTTTATCTATTGAAGTCTTTTAACTTGGGCCTCTATCAAACCCAGTTCCACTTCCTGGGTTGTTCTAAGATTCTTTATCTCAAATTCAATGGGAAAAATTGGTTCCTTTCAAAATACCAGGTGGTATGAAGAATATCCGGTATTGTTTCACCAAGTTGTGCGATAAGCCCACAGGGCCTCTGGAAATCTAGTAGCCCAATCCCAATGATGTGTTGAGAATTTTTTAGTGAGAGTTTCCTCGATGACTTTATTATTACTTTCGACCTACCCATTCGCCTGTGGGTAGTAGGGAGAGGTGACTCTATGAGTGACATGGTGGTTTTGTAGAGTGGCTGTAATTTTATGTCCTACAAACTGTGCCCCTCCATCAGTTATCACTTCCCTAGGTAATCCATACCGCACAAATAGATCAAAATGAAAATTTATCACAGACTCTTCTGTAGCTCTTGGCAAAGCCACTGTTTCCACCCACTTTGTCACATAATATGTGGCAACCAGTATGTAGGCCTTCTTATTTGATGGTCGATTGAATGGCCCAACAAAGTCCAATGCCCATCGTTCGAAAGGTTCTACTACCAACTGTGGCTACAATGGCATCTCCTCAAATTCGCCAGGGTGACCCATTTTTTGGAAACTACTGCAGGCTGGCACATATTTCTTTGCATCCTTAAAAATGGTGGGCTAATAGTAGCCCATTTTTAATATTTTGTGCCCTGTCCTGCAATCTGAAAAATGTCTGCCACATGGTTTGTCATGGCAAGCCTTCAAGATGTCATGGATCTCGTCTTCTCGAATGCATCTGCGTATGTGCATATCAGCTCCTGTGTGGAAAATGTATCCACCAATCCAGGAGAATCTAGCACTGCGTTGAACAATCATCTTCTGCTCCTTTGTTGTCAAGTGTCTCGGCAACTTTCCTACCACTAGATAATTCGCTACATCTGCGTACCATGGCGCTTTTACTGCCACAACAAACAAATGCTCATCAGGGAACTAATCATCTACCGCGAATGGGTCATTTGTCTTTGGAACTCGAGACAGGAAATTTGCAACTACATTCCCCTTCCCTGGACGGTCCTTAATATTTATATCGAACTCCTGTAAAAGCAACAACCAACGCGTCACTCTCCCATTTGTAATAGGCTTGTTAGCTAAATATCTAATGGAAGAATGATCGGTATACAAGAATACTTGATAACCAGTTATGTAATGTCTAAATTTATTTATAGCATAAATGACAGCCAAGAATTCATTTTCGGTCACTGTATAATATAGTTCAGCAGGAGTGAGATACTTGCCGATATAGTAAACAGCATAAGACTTCGTGTCCTCCTCTTGATCGAGAACAACTCCTATCGTTGTATCTGATGCATTCAAATAAATATGAAAGGGCAGCTCCCAATTGGGGCCACCTAAGACTGGTGCCGTCAAGACCAGTTTCTTCAAATCTAAAAAATAAGTGTCACATTTTTCAGACCAATGGAATTCATCATTTCCAGTTAACGCATACAAAGGCGCAACAATTTGTGAAAAAATACTTATGAACCTACGTTAGTAACCTGCATATCCAAGCAAACTACGTACCTCTGTGTGAGTATAAGGTGTGAATAATAAGATAATTACCCCTATCATTGTTGGATCTACCTGTATTCCAACTGCAGAGATGTAGTGTCCTAGGATCACGCCTTTGGTCATCATCATGTGACACTTTTCGTTGCTCAAGCATAATCTGGTATCAATACATTGTTCCAATACTTTTTCCAGTGTTTGCAATTCCTGATCGAAGTCATCTCCCATATGGAGTGAAGCCATCCATGTAGACCTTGAGCTCTTCATTTATTAAATCATAAAAAAATACTAAGTATGGCCCTTTGAAATGTTGTTGGGGCATTGCATAAACCGAATGGAAATACTCTATAGGAAAATTCACCCCAGGGGTAGGTGAAGGTTGTTTTATCTTGGTCTTCAGGGGCTATCTGGATTTGATTATAGCCACTGAAATTTACTGCCAATGTTTCAAGGACCTAATCAATAAAGGGAAGGGGGAAGTGGTCTTTCTGTGTGGCTTTGTTCAGCTCTCTGTAATCCAAACAGATTCGCCACTTACCATTATTTTTAGGGACGACCACTAATGGAGAGACCCATTTACTATCTGTAGTAGGATAAATGAAACTTACATCTATCAGCTTCTGTAATTCGTCTTTTACAATATCTTTTAGATGTGGGTTTAATCTTCGTTGAGGCTGAAGGATGGGGCAAGCATCCTTTTCAGTGTAAATATGATGTGTGCATGGTTGGGTATCTATACCCTTCATGTTTGGGTAGTCCCAAGAAAAGGCTCCTTTATAATTTTGCAATAATTTAACAAGATTTTTATGTTGGTCATTATCCATACCGCCATTAATGTTTAAAATTTTACCTGGTTCGATTTCAATTGGCATGTTGTTACTAACAACAGTTGTGGGTATGTGTTGGTCATCGGTATCCGCTAGAGGGTCTTCTTTTGCTTCGTTATCAAGAAATTATTTTAAAATTTGGCACTTTAAATTCTCTGAAGTATATGATTGATTTATAAATTTATTGATCACATCATCTTCAGTTTGATCTTTGAATTCGAGTGCTTCAACTATTGTCAATGGTGAACGAGTTTTTTTTTCCCAGTATGTAGGTGGTTGTTTGTGAATAGTTATAGTGGGAAGACTTGGTTTGGAAGGGGGATATATAGCAATATTATTTATGGCATCTCCTTTAGCAATGGTCATGATGCCTGTTCGACAGCCTATGTAAGCATAAGTCGTTTCTAACCAAGGTAGTCCCAATATCAGGGGATGTCCATCTAATATACTTTTTGGGTTAATAACTAAAAAATATGCCAAGTATTCCCATGAGTCAACAGAAACCAGGATATCCTGTAATGTACCTTTTTCCTTAACAACAGATTGGTCAGCAAGTTCCAGCAAGGTAGTGGTGGGTTCCAAGGCTGTTATACCAAGTGTTTCACATTTTTTTGTAGTTAAAATATTAATAGCTACCCCCAAATTGACTAATGTGTTTGAAAGGGAGCGTCCATAGATCTGGACTATGACTATGGGGTTTCCTGGATCCTCATATTTTATTGGTGTTTCTTTACCCAAAATTAAATCTGATAGTGTCCCTACTACATGAACAGTTGGAAAAGTCTTTTCTTTCCTCACATGTTTTTTTTTACACACAATTCTTTAATCGTCTTAGCATAAATAGGGATGTCTTGTACAGTCTGTAGGAGAGGAATTTTAATGCAAAGATTTTTTAATTCCCCTATGAGATCAAAATTTGAAGAGACAATTGGCTTGGGTATTACTAATCTCTCAAGGAATGGACGAGGGGAAATACTAAGATTTTCAGGATCATTTAGGTCGACTGTGTCCCTCCCTTGTTTTATCTTTGTGTTAGTCACAAGTCGATTGTTTAGGTACTGTTGGAATTTTAGACTCAATTTGTGGTAGGACGGTATCTTCTTTGGGTGAAATAACATGCCCTGATCTCATCCTAAGTTCATTCCATTCCTTCTATTCAGTTTCAGAGTCTGGATTCTCAACAATCTGGATCAGTTGAACCAGTATGTTATTAGGATTATGATTTGGTTGAGATGGAAGTTGAGGATGTATAATAGGCTGAGGATTTTTTTGTACTGGGTATGGAGCTGGTAGTGTGGGTTGATTTTGAGCCCCTGATTCCATAGGTAAATTGGTCATTCCCAGGGGTCGATGCCAGTTTTGAGACCAATTTGTATTTTGTGAGGTGGAGTCAGGCTACTGGGACTGATATGGATTGTTTGTCCAGCATGAAGGAGAGAAAGGAAAAATCAGCCAACCATTTCCTGGAGAGGATTGAGTTAGCCAAGGGGGCATGGAAAATGGTTTGGATGGCCAAGAAAAAAAAGTTTATTGGTTTTGCTAGGTTGTTCCAGAGTTTTGTTTATTAAATTGTGAAGAAGGAAAGAACTAAGACGGGTCTTGTGACATACCTATTGGTCGGGATTTCCACTGTCGACATTGACTCATTAGATATACCGGTTTTGTTTCTTCTTCCGCTTCTTTGAATATATCTTTCAACCCTGGAAGTGAAGGGAATTGTTCAATGGCATGGTCCTTGGTATAGATATCACATGTCTGGACCATGTCCAATGGACACTCCCGTTGGTTGTGCTTCTTCCAGCAGCGTGGAAAAAAAATAGCCAAGTTCTATTCTACTAAAGCTTGCTTTTGCTAGGCTTGTAGGACATCTAGTTGTGTTGTGATGGTTTCCAAGATATCAGTTTTGAAATCTTCCAAGAGATTACCGAATTTCGCACTGGTTACACTACCACGTGACTGTTTGTAATTCCTAGTAATTGAATCCTGACTAGCTGGTATATTCCACGTACTACCTCGAGAGCACCTGATACACAATGCAATAATGTCATCATCATCTTCCTGATATATGTCTCCTTTTCCCATTATATTAAGTTTTTCTACCCATTCTTCTTGCATTCCTTTTATCATTATTACTTTTAGGACATATTTAGATAGTGCAGTATATGGGGATCATTGCAAATTATATTGGAATCGTTCAACATATTCTTCTAATGTCTCATTATATTTTGCAGTCATGTTGAAGATTTCATATTTTAATTCTCAATTCCGGCAGTAATCTTGGTATTTACTAAGAAAATTGTTTTTCATTTGATCCCAACTATTAATGGTTCCCCCACCGAGCCCCATAAACCAGCGTAGAGCGGCCCCCTTCAATGTAGAGGGCAATAGTTTCAGCTTTTTAGGGTCAGTGGTGTAATCATATCACCTACACAAAATATCAAATAAAAATAAAAATGCATCTCGATCTTCTGAGCTCAATCCATGGAATGTGGGGATGTTTTGTAACAGAATAGATTTCATACAGGCATTTGCGGTCGGTTCAACAATGGGATACTCCAATGTTGATGTCTGTCTCTGGGGTTGTTTGTGTGCCATTTGATCAAAGATGTGCCAATAACCTTTAGGGATTTCCTGGTCTGGGAGAATAATTTGAGTGGGATTAGGAGGTTGACTTGGAGGAGGCCTTGCAGCACTACCTCGATCTGGAATGTTGGGTGTCTCTGTCTCAACCACTATTTGAGGAGATCTAGGCTCTGGAGTTATTATCCTTACAGTACTAATGGTTTCTCCCTCCTTCTTGAAAATTGCAAGAATTTCCCTCTCATGAAGGGTCAGGACTCAAATGTTCTATAGTATGAAAGCTCCGTTTAGACCCTTCGGTTTTGTTGTGGATCTCAGCGTGGGCTGCATATGGTGATGTTGCTGCCTGAGGGATTGTAGTAGGACTATTTTCATAAATTATTTGGGTCCTATAGATGCCTGAGATTCAACTTTCTTTATGATTTCGTCTATGAATGTTGTTCTTCCAAGGACCATTGATCCCTTGGGTTTTGTGGATTTAGACGGGGGGTTTCGATATAATTCTAAATTTTTTTTTCTAGCCATTCATAAAAAAAAAACAAACACTTGTCCTATTTAACCTCTGCACAATTGCTAAGAAACGGGCTGGAGAGCAAGCGTTTTGCTTGCTAATACGCAGGTTCTTACCTCTCGTTTTCAATACCCAATTCTTTCACAGCGAAAGGAAAATATAAAAAAACATCACTCCTAAACACTCTCCCCAGCAACGATGCCAAAATTTTGGTTCAAAAGGATGAGTGTTAAAGGTAACCTTAATGCTTCACATTAATCATCAACCCAGGGCAAGTATGCTTATTTCAAGAGTAAAAGCAAAGTATATGCGAGTGAAATCAGAGGTAAACTACTCTAAATCATTGCAAGAAATACTATATAATTCTCAAAATTCAATCAATCAATTCAAAATTAAACTATGAAATACTCCACACCAAACAAAGGATGAAACTCTAGCCTGATCTTATGCAGAAAGTAAAAACTCAATGTTGAAATTAAAGATATTTTGCAATTGAACAACAAGCTTAATGAATTGAACATAAATATAAAGGAATACTTAATAAATTGAACATCAATCACCTATTAACATTTTGCAATGGAATTCTGTATAATTCAATTAATAACAATCTTTATAATTGAACAACAAACCATACGTTCATACTTGCAATGGAAAAAACCAAGAAATAACAATGTGCAAAATTGAACAGCAACTACTTAACCACGCTGAAATCAATCTAATGAATGGAAAAACATCACTCAGCGATAAAGGAATATTAATGATAAATTCAACCTATTTTAAAACGAAATCGTAACACACCACATTTGCAAATACTGAATTGAATTTTAATTCTATAAAGTGTAAGAATAACTAAATTGTGAGAATCAATGAATAAACATATAACACAAAGTAGCAGGAGAACTCCCAGGGACCGGGCCCGTAGCCTCCAGAAGTCTTCTGCCAAGAAATTCTCAAAATCCACTTATAATGAAGATGCTAACTCTTTTATTAATAAATAGAACATGTACATCATCACAAGTTCACAGACTCTGTCTGAATAAAATGTTTATTACAGAAAATTACAATACAAAGAAAAAGCTCTCCCATTCTCTTTCACCTACAGCCTTTTATAACTTAAAGGAGAAACAAAACAGAGAATAACGAATCCTCAGGGTCAGGAGATCCTGAGGCTTCGTAGTCATCAACCGAATGCTTCAAAGATAGACATGTATTTCCATGTCTTGTTGATTTTCAAGAATCGTGCGCGATTGCATTTGCTTTTTTTTTACTATTGTTGTTTGGTTGTTTGGTCAGGAGTTGGTTTTTTTGGATTCCCTATCAATAAAGACAACAAAATTTAGTTTTTATAATACTAAACACATTATTTATTAATAATTCATTTTACCCTACTTTTACATTATTCCGCTTTGATTTATTTCTAAAATGAAGGAAAACATATAAAAGTTAATAATAAATCAAGTTAAATATGGGGGTAAAATATAAATTTTCCTTGACCCAATAGGTGCCTACTAAGCTTTGGTGTGAATTTTCCCTGAGCAAGCATCCCCTTAAACTTTGGATATGAATCAGGGGTGGTTAGTTGTAATAAATTTTCAATGCAATTGGTCTATGCTTCAATGGAGAGCTGAAGTCCCTCCTTTAGTTTCCACCCATATTATTTACATACTTAGATAAGTCAAATGCATTCATATGTTGAGTTATAATCTGTAATGTTTCATGAACTACTTGTGTGTGTAATGACCTCTTGCATGTTCTTGAAAGTTAATGAATGCATGAATGGTGAAGATTGTTTTTATGCTCATGGTTTGCATGATATATAAAATGTTATGAATTTAACAAATGGAAATATGCCTTGTATGCTAGTATTTCTATTCGATCAACTATATTTCATTATACACTACTATGATATACCAACTTATGTTTTTGTGTGCTCTGGTACCCTGGACTATGTTTTCCATGATCATACATATGAATGATTTACCAATTAGTATGATCACATTGGTAATTGTATAAATTATATGCCACCAAATTAATCAATTGTAATAGGTTGTTAGAGTTTGTATTGGCTTGGTGTTTTTTCCTCTTAAATTTGTGACAGTTGTATGAGATTGAGGTTTTAATTTCCCCTTTTCTTATCTTGGGAACTGAAAAATTGAGAGATGGGAACACCTCTTTCCTACTGATGGTGATCACTTGAAACTAGAAGTCTTGGGGCTTCATACCTTTGCACCATGATATGTAGCAAGAAAAAATTCCAGTGGTCAATCCCCTATTAGCATAGATCTTCAAAATTTAGTGTTAATTTGGTTTTCATAACTACTGGGATGAAATGACATGACATTACCCTTATGGGAGAAGCTTGAACTGATAGACCGAAAACAAAACACACAAAGGGAAGAGAGTGAAACCGTGGGTACCAGAACATTTCCATTGGTCATTAAGTCTTTGACCTTGGTGTTTTCAATTGGTGTTGGAATAGAAGCGAGGTGATAAATCCCAATTCCGAGGCATCTATATTACATGGATCGGTGAGATACACCTCGAACACATAGTATAACAAACTAAATGTGGATATTGGATATTGTACCTCTATATTAGAATTTTCCAATTGAAGTTGGATTAGGAGGTGAGGAAAGGACCCAAAGTCAAAATGCTAAGATGATGTGGGCTAGTGGGCTCCATTTTGAACACATTGTACAATGGATGGAAGTGTAAGTTGTGATGGCATGGTAGTGCCACGAAGTCCTAGTGGAGACCACATAGTGCCCAATGGTGGCATGCCCTCTTATAATAGGCCAAAACTTATAACAAACATAACTTAGGACTTAGGACTCAGATTGAGATAAACTTTATATCATTGAAAAACTTTTGATGAGCTAATCATGATGGTAGTATCATAATTAAATTTCGTAGACTTGAAAAAATGAATTTTTTGCTAACCTTGTCTCCATAATAGACCTTGGAGATTGTGTCTAGAACACAACACCTCCCATAATGCGAGAATTATTAAGGGAGTGGACTAGAAGGTGGTTACAAAGCTCTTGTTTAATCCTTGTCAATAGTGACAAGAATTTTGAGTTGAAAACTAGTTTAATCATGTACTACTTTTGTTTACTAGTATGTGAATAATTCGCAATAATATACACATGTAAGAAATGTTGGAATGCAACTATTTTGAACCTTTGGAAAAATAAATCAATCACGTTATTCTTGGACATGTTGAGAGACTAAATTAGAATTTCTTACCTTAAATATTTGGAAAATTAGTATTTATCAATACACTGTACCCAACTACGTATCCCGACTGCAAATTTTTCTTATTATAAATTTTTCAATTACTATTAAAAATTATAGGATTTTTCCTAAAATCAAAGATGATGCTACTTTGTTATACTTCATCTTCTCAGTGTTCATGCAATAAATTAACCTATTTATATAGTCTACCTTCTAAGCATTCCTCATTCTATCTTTTCGTTAATTTTGAGGAGGGGAAGCTGAAACTTAAGTAGCTAGTAAGGTATTAGATAACAATTCAAATTTCGGTCATTTTTTATTCTATTCTCATATATTGAATGTTCAAACACAAGTTAATTTAGTATATAGCACTCATATTTTTTAACAATTTTTTGTTTGAATATTTATGTCTCAATATACCTTACAAAATTTTTGTACAAAGTATGTCTGTTCTCCATGCCTAAATTTATAATATTAAACATTATAGAAAATAATGTATGTTTATTAACAATGCATAATTCTTAAACATAAATAACATATTATCCTTTGGTTTCACTTAGCTATGACTTATTTTCAATTAACTCATTTTCTATATTAGATATGTTATAGTGTGAATAGATCATGTATTTAGTTTGATGATATGTTATAGTGTGAGTAGATCATGTATTTGGTTTGATGATGTTAAATTTTAGAGTATAATGATCAAATATGTCATTATTATGATTTATATTATTGTATCGTGACTAGTAAAAGTGTGAAGGTTGCATCTTATGTATGGTGTTAAACCATGCTTAATGATTTATGGAAAGAATTTTGTAATATACGTGGTTGTCATAATGTTACACGTTATTTTGTCACCACGAATTTTACTATCTATATAGTTTCATCATCACCTATATTGTGCTCCCTTAGAGATCAAAAACCCTAATGTTCCTAAAACAAGTCTTGGAATTGGAGAAAAGCTCATTAAAACGCTTAAAAGTCTAACTTTGCACTTTTCCAAGCTCTTTCCTGCGGATCCACAGATATTTTTCTATAGCCTGTAGCATATCCCACACGTTCTACTTATAAAACCTGCAGACCCCGAAAAATAGTCAAATAAAGGAAAAAGTAAGTTCTAGAAGTCCAGCTGGATGACTACTCTCCCAACTGGAAGCATATAGAGGCACGATCAGTTCGAGCTTTATCCCTCCACTCATGGAGCTCTATCCCTTCACTTATGGAGTTTATCCCTTGGTATATGGAGCTCAAATCCCTTAATGAGAGGAATCCATCCCCCTCTTCATGGAACTGAAACTACCTCCATTTCCCTATAAATTGAGCTCATGTTTCAGTCTCAAGGGTAGACACACATATGGTAATTGCTGAAGAAATTACCAAGAGAGCATACTCTCTACACTAGTCATTATTGGTATGATAATGATCATGCACTCATGTCCATAACTTCATGCTAGT
Organism: Pinus albicaulis; assembly: GCA_034641835.2. Classification (NCBI taxonomy): domain Eukaryota; kingdom Viridiplantae; phylum Streptophyta; class Pinopsida; order Pinales; family Pinaceae; genus Pinus; species Pinus albicaulis. Next base: position 946,216,176 of record CM076570.1, read on the forward strand.
TCAGAGAGAAGAAGGCTTCTCAATCTGAAGGAGGAACGATTGTTTAGGACCCCAAGAGGAACTTGTATAACATCAAGGCGAAGGTTGTAAAGTTACTCTTTTATTCAAGATAGTACATATGGATCTCCTTTTATCATTGAGTTGTTCTCGTGTCTATTTGAATAATTCAATTCTTGGATTCCTTGATCACTGAGTTAGATTAGCTGTTCTTAATTATAATATGTTGCAGGTGCTTTTAATTCTTTTGTCTCTCTTTCATTGCAGTTTCTACTTACTGAAGAAGCCTCTTTGGAGCGACTAGATAAAAGGCTACACCGAACATCGAACTTCAAGGTAGGAGAAAATCCTCTTTCTTTGTTTATAATAATTCTGAATCGCATATAATCTATAGAAAACGATTTACAAATGGATGTTTTTTTCTAGCTATCTGTAGGATACTAGAGAGATCGCTCTTGTCTGCAAGAGGATTTATCCGCATAACAAAATGGCAACTCCACTAGGGAATAGAATTATTTTTCCTTTTTATTTTTCAGTCGGAATTTTAAGAGTCTTCTGATTTTGATTAGTCTAAAAAACTGGGTTGGGTAGATAACTTATCAGAATCCCTGAAAAGAAAATCTGAATTTTTATTTTTTTCTATATTTTTCGTGGCCTCTGTGGTTTTTATTTAAAGACAGTGTGGTAGCCTCTGTATTTTTTAGTTCAGAATAGTGCAGTACCACACTGTTCTCCATTAGACCCTGCAGACTTGTGGAAAATTTTTGAAAAATTAAGAATTCTCTTTTTAGGAGCCAGATTACCAGATTCTCTATGTTTTCCCCAACTTGTCTTGACTGTCAAAGTCTTATTTGTGAGTTTCTTTCAGCAACTTTTGTGTTTGAGTGATTTTTCATCTAATTTGAATTTTACGAGTGATTGTTTGCCCTAGTTTCTTGCTACTCCATATCGGAAACCTTCATATACCTTAGTTTACTGGTATGTTGTTTTTTTCTTGCTGAACCATTGAACTTTTTTGCAAACCTTACTTTTATTAAAATTGACGTTCATTTTCATTTGAAAATTTAGAAGAGCTTTTAGCTTTTTAAGGCCTGAATTTCACATTAAACCATTGTTGGATGTTTTCATTTCTGCTGAGATAAGTGGAAATTCTTCTTGGTTTGATCACAAACTAAGAGGAAACATCCTCAAAACTTTCTAGATAGAGTTCAAAATTGAAGTTTCTTCTTTTGGTTTTGAATTTTATGTTTTTAGGAGTTTTAGATATGTTTTTCTGATATGATTGATAAAGGATTTCATTTCGAATGAGTAATTGATCATTTTATGAAATTGAGTTCTCAAAGAAAACGTCTTCTTTTCAAAGATTTTTTATTTATGAAAGAAAGAATTGATGTTTTGAAAGTTATTAAATCTCTCAAATCTTTCCCTTAAATAATTTTCATTGAAAAGAAAAGAGTTGCACATTTCATATAGATGCATTTAGTGTATTTTTGAGTCAGGTCATTAAACATCCTTGAGGTTTCACTTCCATACCTTCTGTCTTAAGAAACAGCCAAATTAAAAACAATGCTTTAATAAAATTAATCTAGATATTTTTACATTTTCTAGGGCTCTTTTCCGCCAACATAGCTTAGGCTAGTGTCTTGGAACATGTTGTAATTAACATTCCAAGACAATTCAAACAAAAAAGTAGCAATATTGTAGTAGGAAAAATCCAATTGTAGCATTTGTGCTCTGGGAAGCTATTCTTAAAAGAGTCAAGCATGAGATCATGTCCGAACTAGTGACGTAATCGTACCTATCTCATTGGGAAAGATAGCAGATGTGCACGTATTAAAAACGGTAAACCTCGGATATACCATTGTCGAGGAGCTTGGGGTCACTTGTTGGTAAACCCTGGATTATATCAAGGGGCCTTCAAGGGGATTGAGCTAGTTACTCTACCCTTGCATGTATATCAGATCGTTGATTGTTCCCCTAGGTACATTTTTTCCCGTTGGTGACCTTAGTGGCTATAAAATTTAGGATTCTTTCCCAAGGTGATGGTGGAGGGAAGGTCCCACTATACCTGGAGCAGACGTAGACTAGACTCACTTGGACTTTCTGGAGGGTACTTTTCACTTCGAGATGGTATAAGTGGAGAGACTTGCACCGAAATGTTTCATTAAGCAGGTTGTCAGGGTAACTATTACGACCGCTAGTTTTTCAGATTGATCTCTGCGACGTTGGATTTCATCACCAACTAGTGATTTCGCTGTGAAAACAAAATGTTTGTGTGTGGTTTGACTCCTAGATTTGATAGTGCATGTTCATTTTTTTTTTTTTACTTTTTAGAGACCTTAGGTGTGGATTGTGAATTTTAATTGTTAATATTTAAATTTTTAATTAAATTCACTGAAGTTGAATCTAATGGCAACTGTTCCTGAATTTACCAACCAAGGAACCCCTCTTAACGAGAATACTAGTACTTTTCCTTCCTTTGGAAATGTTGATCCTCCTTATATGGCTACATTGTCATTACCTGTATTTACCATATTTTTATGAGTATGTTTATTTTCAACTTCGTTTGCCTCAAATACTCAAATTGTTCCACCTCAACCGGATGCTTCACCTCCACATAGTTCACCATCTCAACATCACCAACATCATGTTGACCCTTTACCTTCTTCGCCCAACATGTCTTCCTCCCTTTCTTCCTCTTCGCTTGGTAAAAGCCTTGATGCTAGTAACCAAGTGGCTAAGAACAAGAAGAAAGGGAAGAAGAAGAAGAAGCAAGATAAGGTGAAGTCAACCAACCAACCATGGCTGTAAGTGTTGGTAATGTTGAGGAAACCTCCAACATGCATCGCAAACCCGGATACCATTGAAAAATTTGTAAGGGTGACCACTTCCTTATCAATTTTCCTAGTATTCCTAAGGTCTTGGAAGTATGGTTAGAAAAATCTCATCAATTTACTGTTGATCCATCAACCAATGATTGTCAGGTTCTTGGGAAAAAGGGTAAAGTTAGGTTTCCTTATGGGTTATGCAAAGGGAGTCATCAAACTCACATTTTCCCTCACATGGATGAAGCCTCAAAATTGTTGGAAAACCTTGCTGTTCCATAGCAAAAACATCCAACTGGTTACCATAAAATTTCTCCCAACATATCATCAGTTGACGAAATTATTGATCTAATTCCAAGTACATTCAATCCCACTCTTCCATTAAAGAGTGAAAATCATATCACTCAGGTTGATGATCCATTAGTTGATCAAGTGGTCGACTTGATTTCACATTCGGTCGATACCACTCTCCCTGTAGAGAGTGAAATTCATACCGCTCAGGTTCTTCTTTTTACATCATATTCTTCTACGCTAGGGTGCATTTCACCTGTTTTCACATAACCCCCTCCAAGTACTGTGGTCTTTTCCTTTGATTGGAGTAGACTTACATAACCTCGTCTTCCTTCCTCCATCCCTTTCCAAATCATTGTGAATGTTTATGGTAAGAATGTGCATCGCACAAATATAGATGAAGGTGCTTCTGTTACTATTTTATCCTCAACTGCTTGGCAAGCTTTGGGTTCCCCTCAGCTTGTGCTTATTACACAGAATTTGTCAGATTTTAACAGAACCATTAGTGAACCTTTAGGGATCCTTACTAAGTTTCCTATTACCTTGGAAGGTAAAATTGTCTGTATTTATCTTATGGTAGTTCGAGGTCCCTTGGATTTCAATTTTCTCCTTGGGTGAGACTATGTCTATGCAATGAAAGTTGTCGTATCAACACTCTTTCGCGTGATGTCTTTTCTCACAATGGAAACATTGTGACTATAGGCCAGATTTTTTTCGTTCATCTTAATTTGACTATCAATAATACAACACCCCTGAATTTTTCTTATACGAAAGTGGTATCTACCCAGCCACAGGTTAATTATGTGGCAACCAGTCCCATGTTTTCAGTTACCTATGCAAGCGAGCCTCTCACTGTTTGCTCGACTTCCTTTGGCTTAGATCCCGTAATTGGCATGGAAAACCCTATAGGATTATTTGAACGCGATGTTCTTATCCCTATTGAGTACCTTGACATGTGCTCCTTCCAGAGAATTGTTCTTTCATCCACTGAAGACCTATTGGAAGCCATGATCGAGGAGTGCCCCCTGACATGTGTTACTTCCAGTTAGAATCCATGACAAGGATACCAAAGGATGGTTCTTTTCATATGTCAACCTCGTTAAAAAATGAAACATGGATCTAAGAGGATAGTTCCATTTAATGTGTCGGCCTCGTTAAAAAATGAAACAGATTTCTTTGAGGAGAGTTCATGTTACTAAGTCAACCTCGTTAAAAAATTAATCAGGTAATGAGGATAGTTCTTTTCCTGTGCCAACCTCGTTAAAAAATGAAACGGGTCATTATGAGGATAGTTCTTTTACTATGTCAACCTCGTTAAAAAATGAAACAGGTCCCTATGAGGATAGTTCCTTTTATTGTTTCAAACTCGTTAAAAAATGAAACAGGTCACTTTGAGGATGGTTCTTTTCCTATGTAAACCTCGTTAAAAAATGAAACAGACCCGTGAGGATAGTTCCTTTTACTGTTTCAACCTCGTTAAAAAATGAAACAGATACCATGAGAATTCCTTTTCTTATGTCAAGCTCGTTAAAAAATGAAACAAAGTTCCATGAGCATAGTTCATTTTCTTGTGTCACGCTCGTTAAAAAATGAAACAAAGTTCCCTTGAGGATAGTTATTTTACTATGTCAACCTCGTTAAAAAATGAATCAGGCAATGAGCATAGTTCTTTTCCTATGTCAAGCTCTTTAAAAAATGAAACAAATCCTCTCCTAATTAAGTCGAATCTTTCATCTAATATTTTCAATGAACCTTCATTCCATCCAACTATTAATAACCAGTAGCCTACCTATTTGAATGAAATGAAACTTGGGTGCATGCGCTCTAGCAAGTTATGCTTGGGGGGCATTCAAACTTATCTCAAGCATGATTTTTCCTTTGTTTCAAGCTTGTGTAAAAATGAAACAAACCTATCTCAAGCACAATTTTCTCTGTTTCAAGCTTGTGTAGAAATGAAACCACTCTCAAGCATAGTTTCTCTCTGTTTCAGGCTTGTGTAAAAATTAAACCACTCTCAAGCATAGTTTTCCTCTGTTTCAAGCTTGTGTAAAAATGAAACTTATTTCAAGTCCATTTTGGTTATTATTTTCAAGACTCATTAAAATCATGAAAATCCCAAGATTATTTTGTTATCTTTCGTTCTCGTAAAACACATGAAAATTTTGAGTTCTTTCCGTCTTTTCCTGCTCGTAAATTAAATTGAAAGTCGGCCAACTGAGTTTACTTTTATCACTTTTCCGGGCTCTTGAAAATTACGAAAAATAAAAACCCTGGAGTTCTCTTTTAAGCCCTTTTCAGACTCTCAAAATATTAAAATATTGTCGAGTACTTGACTATTCGAACCCGTTAAAGGAAATGAACAGTCGTCCTTTCAGTATAAGTTCGCCCCTTTTCCAGACTAAAATGGACTATTTACGAAAAAGGTATAATTTGACTAATCATGGTCAATAAAGTTCTATCTTGTATTATTTTATCCTTTTTCGGGCTTGAGAGACTAAATTTATGAAAAAGTACAACTACGAAGTTTACTTATGTTTTTCTTCTGACTCCCTAAAACTAAACAATGTCGAGTTTCTCCTATACTAGACTCATTAAAGTTTAACAATAAAGGACTTGTCGATTAAAAACATGAATGAACCACTCCTTCTTAGGGTTTGATTTTAATGCTAAGTTGGACTCATCCGAAGGATGAGCTTACACAACAAGCAAATGTTATCCTCCTCAAGATTGTCAAAAATAAAGAGGTACTTTCCAGAAATGGTGGGGGGGGGGGGGGAAGAGAAAAGAAAACCAGTTGTCACCCTTGTTTTAAAAGTAGTATACCACTCTTTAACATGACACTTTTTGTCACACTTGTACCTGGGTTGGGAAAATCCTTTGTCTAACAGTTAATCAAACCACATTGAAAGTCTTTAGCCAGTTTCTGGGTATTAGCTTTAGTTCAATTGTTACCAAGCCATCTGCAATGTCATTATGTGTTCAAGAGACAGTTCGAATAAACCATTCATTGCAAACATTTGTCTCCATTCGCGTTGACCATCCCTGAGTTAGTACTTGCAAAAAATTTGTTCAAAACTTGATCTAATGGTTTCATGTCGTGGGATTTCCTATGATGGGTCGCTTTCTATCAACGACAACTCATCATCTATAAATTTGATCTAGAATCCTATCAGTACCTTGGGATCTTCATGCCCTAATGGTAGGTTTCTCGCCTTTGACGACAGGTTGCATCATTGACCTTTGATCAAATTATTTCGTGAATTGTTCGACTGCAAATCATTCATTCACACTTCGTGGATTGTACTGAGTACTTTGAGACCCATTTTCATTATTGGTGGCTTCTCTCACACTTGTTAACACTTCACATCATTGACTGGTAATTAAGTGGTTTCTACCATGTTCGACTTCGACACAATCAATCGCATGGATAGAATCGTACTAGTTCGGGAAGAAGAAATCAAGACCCTAGATCTATTTTCCACCATCTAGGCTGCGAGGAGTTTTATTATTCATGATACAGTAGACTACTTATGGCAGATGGCTGTACCCATGCTATGTCTACTATTGATGTAATTTTAAAATCATTTATGTACCATAACATGTAGTTAGTTTTGATCTGAGTATGGGATTGCCTACCTCAGCGATGATATACATATATATGTTTGCATTGAATGTTTTTACAGGTTTTCTACTCGTGTGTCCACAATCCAATCCTCAGAATGATAAAGCACTTCACTCTTCAGAACTACCTCAGACTTCACACTTTAGGGGGAAATCTATTACACGTTATTTTGTCACCATGACATTCGACTGTCCATATAGGTTCATCATCACCTATATTGTGCTCCCTTAGATGTAAAAAACCCTAATGTTCCAAAACCAAGTCTTGGAATTGGATAAAAACTCATTAAAACCCTTAAAAGTCTAACTCCGCACTTTTCCTATCTCTTTCCTGTGAACCCGCAGATATTTGTTATATAGCCCGCGGCATATCCTGCACATTCTTCTTATAAAACCTGCAGACCCCTGTAAATAATAAAATAAAGGAAAAATTAAGTTCTAGAAGTCCAGCTAGACAAATACTCTCCCAACTGGAAGCTTCTAGAGGCACGATCAATTGGAGCTTTATCCCTCCACTCATGGAGCTCTATCCCTTAACTCATGGATTTTATCCCTTGGTATATGGAGCTCAAATCCCTTCATGAGAGGAATACATCCCCCTCTTCATGGAACTAAAACTACATCCATTTCCCTATAAATTTAGCTCATGTTTCAGTCTCAAGGGTAGACACACATATGGTAATTGCTGAAGAAATTCCCAAGAGAGCATACTCTCTACACTAGTCATTATTGGTATGATAATGATCACACACTCATGTCCATAACTTCATGCTAGTTCAGAGAGAAGAAGACTTGTCAATATGAAGGAGGAAATATTGTTAAGGACCCTGGGAGGAACTTGTATAACATCAAGGTGAATGTTGTAAAGTTACTCTTTTATTCAAGATAATACATATGGATCTCCTTTTCTCATTGAGTTGTTCTTGTGTCTATTTGAATAATTCAATACTTGGATTCCTTGATCACTGAGTTAGATTAGTTGTTCTCAATTATTATATGTTGCAGGTGCTTTTAATTCTTTTGTCTCTCTTTGATTACAGGTTCTACTTACTGAAGAAGCCTCTTTGGAGCGACTGGATAAAAGGTTGCACCGAACATCGAATTTCAATGTAGGAGCATGTCCTCTTTTTTTGTTTATAATAATTCTGAATCGCATATAATCTATAGAAAACGATTTACAAATGGATGTTTGTTTCTATCTATCCGTAGGATACTAGGGAGATCGCTCTTGTCTGCAAAAGGGATTTATCCACTTAACACGTAGGCCCATGTTATTTGGCATGGCACATCCTTAATCTAGGTGGTTGCTCTGGGCCTTTTTATTTGTCATGGAATATCATTTTAGTTTTGATTTCAAGATAGTTCATTCTTTTATCGTTTATACTTACCATTTCACTGAGGTCATTTATTCATCTAGGATATTTTGAATTGACTTGGCTTGTAAACATCTTCAAGCATAAATGATAAAACTTAAACCAGTGATTAACTTAAATCAAGAATAAAAAACTTAAATGAAGCTACAATTAAAAAATAAATGTCGAAGATCGAGACAAGAAGAAAATATGAACAAAACCAAATTCATAACATATTTCATCCAAGATGGACTACATCTTTGGGTCTTGTCTCCAAGGGAATTTCCTCTTTATTATTCTCCCAAAAATCACAATGCAATAAGCCTCCAAAAATTTTTTACTAAACTGAGCTTTTTGCTACCGAAAACCTCCTTTGGTTGCTACAAAATCAATCTATCAAACCCACTTTGTTTATATATGTGTGTGATTTTGCATGCGCGCTCAAAAACAAATCCTTAACACTATCATCACTTCAAAATATTATAACCAAAAAGCCATGGCTCAATGGAAATTCATGTGTGTTTATATAAGGTTTTAAAATGGCATATTGTTAAAACTAGGTGGCATATGTTATAACAACCATAATATATATAAAGGAAAATAGTTAACCCTGCGAAAAAATATGTTGTAACCGTACAATATAAATACGGTATATTAATCAACAGTCATATTAAATGTTTCCATATATCATTTTAATTAGACCTTAGTTATAAGAACACTCCTTTGGTTACATACAAATGGCATTTAACCATATCATATATAACAAACCCATCGTCGCATTTCCCATATCGCATGTTGTTTATTACATTAAAAAACCATATATTACATAAAATTTGGGTTGTAACCAATGCAGAATATATATGGCTTGTCGACAAATAGCATTAGATTCATTCTTTCTAATTTGGCAGAGTCGTTAGATTTGGCAGGCTTTGCCCCCCTTTTCTATCTATATGTCAAGACAAGTTTAAAAGAATTCAAAATTGAAAGTTGATATACATGACATCCATATCTTGGTGGTTAAATCATTTCATTTTGGTTCCATAAATCATGGGTTCAAACCCTGTCAATAACAACCATTCTATTAAATCCAATTTTTGGTGTCGATGTGCCATGTGTCATCTTTTGATTGGGCCACGTGGCATCCTCCCATTGGAATTCATAAGCTGCCAAAGCCATGTGTCAACACTTGCATCTTCCATGTCAACTAAGGACTCAAATCATGTATTAAATACATGTTGTCCCATATGTTAGCTCCAGGACGTGCTACTTGTCAGCTCCGGGACGTGCCACCTGTCAACTTCAAGACATGCCATGTCACACTTTGACTTTTCCTTTTTTTGTTCATTGGTCAAAATCTTCAAACTGCACAATCTTTCTCATACGGACTCAAATTAATGTGATTCAAATTGCATTGGGATTTTCTCATCGAGCTCTTTGAAATGGTTCTATTTCCATCAACGTTTGGGACTTTGAATTTTAGGTCTTTTTGGATCCTCCCGAATAATTTATGGTTGATGTATATGCATGGGGGTCTTGGAGTGGATCTACTAAGAAAATAACTAAGGGAAACCCTATGTATTTTCACTTTACATTTATGTAAATTTGTTTCTTATGTATTGTGAAGACTATTATGCTTAAATATCACACTTGTCATATGCCTAAGCATGAATCTTCTTATATATTCATCACACTTTGACCTAGGTTATCATATCCCTAGCACTTTGGGTTCTCATGACATGTATCCATATATTGAGGTCGCTCTACATATTTATCATGTGGAGACACAATTCCCTAGGAACCTTCACATCTCTTAACTTAATTCATAATTCCCTAGGAAACTTCATAATTCCCATGGCTCTAGTCACAACACCTTAGGAACTTTGGGGTTATTCTTCGTGTGTTTGGACTACCGATGTATGCCACATAATAGATCTTAGAGCACTAAGTATTTTCACGCGTTTGGAGACACATGTGACACAACTTGATGAGGTGTCTACCTTGGAGGATTAATTAGCCACTTATTGGGCACACATGGACATTCTTAGGCCTCCACTGAATTGAGGATGTTATTGGCATGGTTTGAGGGGGATAAATAGTGGAATTTTGGCACTTGTTGGATGTAATATTATATTTCAAATCTAATGGTTACCCAGTTTGCATACTTTTGTTAGAATTTCAATGAGATAAACTCAAAACACAAGAAAAAATGTGTTTACACTTGAAATTTGAGTAAACCTATAAGAAGATAAGTTCAATTAATGATTTGGGAAAGTAGTTTTCTTCTTCTCACCAAATATATGTACCCTTGCAATTGCCATCATCATCTTGTGTAACATCCCTGGTTGAATTTCCATGTAAAAAAAAATATAATACCAAGGTCACAGGACATTATTCCAAGTTGAATGGTGGGAAAAACATCCTGGTGGGTGCCACTTTGGTTTATTGTGGCTAAAGGACATTGGAAAAGGCAATGCCAAAGTCTTTGGAAAGGGAAATTGGAATTTATTAGCATTTTATTTATGAGAATAATATAAATTAGGATAAAATGAAGGTGAAAGGTCACAAGTTGCATGAGGAGGAAATTGAAGAAAAATCATGGAAATTTGAATAAATTAGAGGCCTCATTCATAAAAATTCTTATGAGGATCAGTTCATGTCTTTTGCTTGAATTTTGTAAGTTTCATCTTGGAGCTCTCTCTTTATTCTTTGTCTCATACTCTTAGACACTTAGATTTTTCTTGGAGAACTCTTGGAGGAGTGTGGCATACTTGGGATTTGGAGCAAGAAGGCAAAGGAAAAGCAGGAAACTATAAGGGGACAACGGGATCAATGGTTACAGTTGGATTGCTTTGCAAGTACCGAGTTGCATGTATGATTTCCTTGCTAGTTTTGGTTTGCATGATACATGCATGTGGTTCCTTGGTTATGATCTCTCATTGGCATGGAGGATTTCTTGTATTGACAGTGGTTTTTCCTAGCCTTGATGTTTCCTGGATATCCACGGTGTTGTGGGTTTACTTATTTTTTCGTTGGCTCTCATGTTCCTTTGGTTTTGGGTTGAGTTACAAGTATCTGGAATCCTTAGTTGGACAAATGCTTTGTAAGCCCTATAACAGCTTGGGTTGAGTTACTAGTCCTGGAAGCCTTGGTTGGAAAAATGCTCTAGAAGCCCTTGGTGGGTTGATTTACTAGTCTTGGAAGCCCTAGTTTGAAAAACACTCTGGAAGCCTGACAACATCTATGGGTTGAGTTACTATTCCTGGAAGCCTAACAATAGTTGTGGGTTGAGTTTCTAGTCCTGGAAGCCTTGGTGGGAACAAACGCTTTGGAGCCTTAGACAACTTGGGTAGAGACCGATCTAATGATGGTTAGTGATGTACAGACGTGACGTGGAATCATTGGTTGAGGGTTGAGGTGGTTTGGCCTCTAGAAGCCCTGGTTTGGTTTTGTTTGGTTTGTTCCATGAGATCCCACATTCACGCTTGGAATATGGCGTGGGGGTGATTGGTTGAAAGATAGATTTGGTTCAACCAAATCTATGGTCGAGTGGTACATGGAAGTCCCAGACCTGGTTGAATTTTCCATATGTTAATAAGAGATTCTTTCCTCTTGTATTTTATGGGTAAATATACTTTTTCATATGTGGTTTTGATGGCTATTATATCCAGGTTATTTATGTTGGTTATATGTTGGTTATGAGGATGTTTTGTGACAAACTTGTTGTATGGTTCTCATCATGGTTTGATTATAAAATGAATGAACAATGAATATATGGCCTAATATATTATATTTTAGCTATTGTGATGAGGTATCAATGCTTCTTAATGATTATCATATAAGTATGATACCCCTATGCTCAGATCTGCTGTTATGACCTATAGATTACATACTTGTGACATTTTTGATGAAATTTGTGTCCTGGTTAGTATGGATCAGATCAAGTACTTGTACCGATGATTTCATTAGTAGTCTTATTCCATTCTTGTTTATTATTTCTAGAAGTTTCATGAAGTTCTGGGAATTGGCCTCAAACCTAGCCTTGAAAAAGTGGCTCGAAATACGGGGTTTTTGGCTCATAACTGTTGGTAAAATTCCACCTTCGCTGGCATGCGTTACTATGGGAGTGACTAGAAGTCATTAGTCGCATGCATGGCTTGTCATGGGAATGCATGAGGGTCCAAATCACCAAATTTTCAAGTGGTCTCGGGGGTTGATCACCTGGGAGGGTTGGTTGGCTCCTGGAGGTTCTGTAGCATGTGTGGAAGGCATTAGGGAGATTTTGAGGTCTAAAATGGGCCTCCTAAGGAAAATGTACAATCAAAATTCACTTTATGAGAACCAATCACATTTTAGGGGATGACATCATCCCTAATGGTTGAGGTGGCATTTCTTGAGTTAAAGGTACTTACATGTCACATTCTCAATGGTGGATAAAAACTCATGGTTAACCATGGTAGTGCTCTAAGTACTTTTAAAGTCAAAGTAAAGTACTCATAATAAATGTCATTTCACACTTTTTGAAAAGAAAAATATTATTGTCATTTCATATTTCTTGAAAGAAACAATGCATATCCCTATAAATTTATTATATTATATTATATTATTTTTATATAGTATATTAATTACATGTTATTATACAATTTAAATATAAAAAAATTTAATTAATAGCATATAATATAATTTATAATTTATAAATTTATATTTATATTTTATTTTAAGTTATTTATGTACAAAGGACAAATGCATTAGTTGTTCAATGATAATGACTTTTTCTTGAAAAACTCATTCTTATTTATAGTCACATCAATACAATTTTTTTATTAATGTTATTTTGGTACAACTTTTGAATTGAATTTAACTATGGTTACGTGGATTGTGGTGCAAAAAGTGAATTGTAAATTCATAAATATTATTTTATTGGTTTAGCTATTATTTTATTATTTCCTTAGGAGGCCCATTTTAGACCTCAAAATTCCCCTAATGTCTGTTTCGTTTGTTGGTTCCACTTCCTCAACTATACTTCGGGAGTTTAATCACATCATAGTAACTCTTCATCACATGTTTACCCTGGTAGGTCAATAATTTGGGTAAATGTGGGAGGAGGGTGTTACATATTGCATCCTATTGGTTCTTTCAAACTTTGATATTGATAGTACATTTTTTTTTAATTCCATATTTGACTTGGAAATCCCTAAATGGTTATGCATTAGAGACTTTCCATTTGACTATTAGAGATTATTTTAGGTGAGTCATCCCTTCATTAATCCTCCCACATTCCACGTGTGGGTCTTCCTCAACTTGGTCATATTCATTAGCATATTTTATGGATATATATTCACTCAAGTGATATGATCAGGTGCTCAATGTTAAGCTCAAAAATGGAAGTGCTCAGAATCATTCAGAACCTGAATGACCACGAAGTGCTCATCGCCAGGAATCTGGTGCACTTTGTTTCATCAAAAACCGACTCTGTATGTGAAAGTTAGAGCCTTCTGTTCATTTTCACAAATAACTAAAATTTGTGCAGAATTGACAGGATGATGACTGGGAATCTTAGTCAGCAAAAAAAAAATATTCCTAGAATATTCCTTCAATTTGTCTAATGACACTATGACAAGTGTCACTTCGTGATTGGTTGCTGAGTTGGGTGACTTGCTGCATTTTTATTGGTTGTTGGGGTGAGCCAATGGGAAGAGGATACGTGGTGTAGCTAGGGGCTGCCACGTGCCCCCTTCCAAAGGCCTAAATATAAACTATTTCAAAGGTTGAATATATTATACAGTGGTAAAATTTTATTATGGAGGCCAGGCGGAGGTCAGGCTCGACCCCGTGACCTTCCCCGCACAAATGAAATGTCTTACCGCTACACCCACACACAAGTCCTTACCATACTTAGGACTTTGATTATATTTATATTAATACAATTGTACCAGCGGACGGAGGAGGGGGACAACCCCCTCACAATAATACCATTGTGTTATGACTATGGCAGAGGCTCCAACTAAACATGCGACCAATTAAACTACACTTATCTGGTAATTAAGCCAGTCTTATCTTGGCGAAAATGTTGGCAGAGTCTGCCATTTTCAGTGGAACTCCAAATTTTTCGGAGTTAACTGGAGTTCTCTCCAGTTTTGGAGGAGTTTTCCTAGGCCAAATTCATTAAGCCATAACTTTTGAAAAATTCGATCCTTCTTGGCTTAGAAAGAGTCTATCCTAACAGATTTGGACGTTCTGAGCATGTTGGAGTAGGTTTCAGGAGAAGTAGAGGATTGTAAACAACACTTTTTTCCATTTTGAGCTAATACAGAGGCCCGCACCATGGAAGCTGGACCAAGGAGATGAAACCCAGGAGGGGTGAACTCCTTCAACAAAATATTGTGTTAATAGATCATTTGATTGTTTGCTATAAATTTTATTTTTGGTGTTCAGTACTTTGTTTTAATGTTAAAATTATCATGAATTTAGGATAAAACTTGACACAATTACATGTTTAACACTCACAAACACCACAAGGAAACCTATGCACATGAAGCAAATGATCAACAATTTTTTATACTTCTGAAGATGAAATTAGCACATCAAAACTAACATTCAAATTCAGATCAAGGTGGTATGGCAGCCAAGTTATTTGCTTGATATTTTCTTGAGTTTTGTGCAAGTATGGTTTTAATGGTTGCAAATTTGTGATGCTTACAAGGTTAAAGTTGTAGAGATGAGAAGGGAAATTGTTGGTTGCTAGTCTTGAGGTTAGGACCAAAAGAGGGAGATCTACAAGGCCAAAATCTCCACCCAAAGTTTCACTCTCAGCTGCACTTGAAGCACCTCAAGTTATATCTCTAGATGAAATTGATGAGGTACAAGCAGTACTAGAAACTGATCTTGAATCCATAGCCATCATGTCAGGTGCAGGAGAGACTGAAGGTCTTTCCGAAGAGGAAGCATTCAATAGGCCTTTCTATGACCTAACTGAAATGGTTAGGGTCCTCTATGAAGAGAGGAGCACTGGGATGGTTGGAGGGAATTTAAGTCTCCACATGAAGAGGGAACCTCATAAGAAAAAAATAATGAAGAGAAGGGTTCAAAGGGTGGTGGAGGAAAGACTCCTCCATCTCCACCATCTTCATCAGCATCCTCATCATCACCATCACCATCATCTTCCACTTCCACAACAAAAACCACCCATACTCACTCAAAAACCCCAAAAGGAAAAAATCCCTTACTCAAATTGGACATTAAGTTTGAACTTCCCATGTACAATGGTGAGTTAAATGCAGAGAAGTTGGACAATTGGATTCGTCAATTGGAGGTTTATTGCAGAATTCAGAACCTTCAAGAAGATTACATAAAGATCCAGTCGGCTTCATTGAGGCTAGATTAGTCTGGTGGGAAGCAAAGACTCAAGAGGAAATGTGAATCCATGGTAATATATCCATTTCTTGGGTTGAGTTAATTTCTTCAATTAAGAGACATTTTTATCCTTTAGCTTACATGAAAAAATCCATTATGAGTTGGCAAAACTTTAAGCAACTCAAGGGTCAAACCGTTCAAGATTATACCCAGGAGTTTAGGAAAAGGGCTTAGTTGTTCGGTGTAAACTTGAATTCCAAAGACACTCTATTGAAATACATTGGGGGGTTACATTCCTATTTGAAAGACACTATTCTTATGTTCAATCCAAGAAATTTAGATGAGGCAAGTGTGCAAGCCACACACCTTGAAGCAAGGGGAAAGGACATTCAGGAAGAGGGTAGTAAGAAGAATCCATTCAAGGGTAAGGAGAAAAAGAATGGAGGAAAATGGAAGGGAAAGAAGAATGCAAGTGTTAAGAAATAAAGGGAGAAAACTACATGCAAACATTGTTCCAAACAGGGGCATGATGAAGCCCACTGTTGGAAACTACATCCCGAACTAAGGCCTAAGAAACCAAACAATAAGGGGAAACAAAAGACGATTGCTACCACACAACATGATCTTGGATCTGATTCCAGAGATGAGACCAAGATTACAGCCATGGTCACAAAGGGAAAAGAAGCCATAGAAAGTACTAGTTACTCAAATTGTCACAACAACACTCCAAATGAAGAAACAAGGATAGATTTGTTCCATGTAAGGGTGATCTCAAACCATACAAAGATTGATGCATTATTTGATAGTGGGTTATAAGTGAACTTAATCTCATAAGAATTGGTCAAAAATATTAACCTTGAAATTGTACCTCATCATAAACCATATCCTTTGGGTGGGATAGTCAAGAATGCAAATTTACATGTTACAAGGAAATGTATATTCAGGTTTTCCATTACTGCAAATTTTATTGATGAAGTCGAGTTAGATGTGGTTCCGCTTGACATTTTAGGAATTATCTTGGGAAACCCATATTTGTATGACAGGAAAGTGGTATTTTATCGCCATGAGAACAAATATCATTTTCTAAAGGATGGGGTGGAGTATATTGTGAGAGCTCATCACAAAAATTTGAACATTTATTTAGTTGATGCAGGGTAGATAAAGATACTAGTAAATGCAAGTAAAACTTTTGTGCTTCTCATGATCAAGAAAAAGAATGATATGGATTATGAATCTTTTGAAGGTTGTGATGAAAAATTAAAATCTTATTTGTTTGATGTCGTTATTCAGCATGGCGATATGTTTCAAGAGACAAATGGGTTACCTCCCAAGAGATGAATTTAGCATGAGATACAACTGCAGCAAGATGTTCCACTTCCAAACATTGGTATGTATCACATGTCGATAATAAAGAGCATGGAAATCAAGAATAAAATTCAAGAATTGTTGAACAAAGGTATCATATGCCCATCTAATTCACCATGTTGTTCACCGATTTTCTTAGTGCCAAAGAAGGATGGGACTTGGCACATGTGTGTGGATTTTCGTGCACTAAAACAATCAAGGTAAAGAATAATTATACACTCCCAAGAATTGATGATTTTCTTGATCAATTTAGGTATGCAAATTATTTCACTAAGTTAGACTTACGAAGTGTTTATCATCAAGTTAGAATAGTTGAAGAGGACATTTGGAAAACCACATTTAAAACTAGACAAGGATTGTTTGAGTGGCTTGTTATGCCTTTCGGTCTTACCAATTCTCCAGCTACTTTCATGAGAGTTATGAATGATGTATTGAGGCCATTTCTATATTATTTTGTCATTTTTTACTTAGATGATATTTTGATATTCAATAAATCAAGAGATGAACATGTCATGCATGTGAACAAAGTACTTGATGTCTTGAGAAAAGAACAGTTGTTTTTAAAGATGTCGAAGTGTCAAATTGGAAAGACTTCTTTAGTGTATTTGGGACACATTGTTGGAGGAGGTGAGTTGAAGATATACCCCTCTAAGGTTGAGATCATTGTGAATTGGCTCAATCCCAATACAGTTATAGAGGTAAGAAGCTTTCTATGGGCAGCACAATATTGGAGGAAATTCATCGTTAATTTTTATTTCATTGCAGCTCCATTACATGCATTGACTAGTGTCAAGAAAGTCTTCCATTGGGGAGATATGCAGCAAAAATTATTTGATGCTTTAAAACAAAATATCATTTCAGCACTGGTATTGGCTCTTCCAGATCTTACACGACCATTTGAGATTCAAACAGATGCTAGTGATTATGCCATGGGAGCAGTTCTCATGCAACATGGTAAGCCCATTTCATTTAATTCTGAAATTTTTAATGGATTTATGACTAGCTATCCCACTTATGACAAAGATTTATATGCATTGGTACAAAGTGCAAAGAAATGGAAACACTATTTGATGGGGAAAGATACCATTATCCATACCGACCATCAACCATTGCAATACTTACAGTCATAATCAAAGTTGCAGCAATCACGACAATTTAGATGGATGGGATTTCTAAAACAATTTCATTTGGTTATCAGGTATAAAAAGGGAATCTACAATAAGGTAGTTGATATGCTTTCTAGTCCTATTATAAATTCATCTATTATACTCAAGCACAATTCTGTTTTGCATGAAAGTTACATTGAGCAATATGCATATGATAATGACTTTTGAGATATGTATGCAAGCTTGATTCAAGGAAACCAAATTGGAGAGTTATATTACCATGTACATAACATTTTGTTGTATCACTTGGTAAAGTTATGTATTCCACAAGGAGAAAGAAACAATATCATAAGGGAGGTGCACACTTCATTGATTTCTGGAAATTTCGGTGTAGGCAAGTCAGTAGCGAATCTCCAAAGGTATTGTTATTGGCCACACATGTTTGATAGTGTATATCATTTCATTAGATGATGTTCTTTGTGTACAATAAGAAAGACTAGAAATAGGAAACTAGGATTGTACACTCCACTTTTGGTACCTTAACATCCATAGGAGAGTATCTCAATGGATTTTGTAGGAGGTCTTTCATTGTCAAGGAAAGTTCATGATTACTTGTATGTATTTGTAGATAGGTTCAGCAAAATGTGTATATTGATGCCATGTAAAAATAAAATTACAGCTGAACAAAGAACTCATCTTTTCTTTCAAAAATTTTGGGTTCATTTTGGTCTTCCTACTTCTATTGTAAGTGATCAATATTCTCTATTTGTTGGGAATTTTTGGTCAAATTTGTGGGACATGATGGACACTAAGTTGAAGAAGAGTACAACCTTTCATCCACAAACAGATGGTCAAACCGAGGTGGTCAACAGGACAGTTATTCATCTTTTTATAGGATATTGCAACAAACATCCCAAGTTGTGGGATGAACCATTGCATTACATTCAACATGCATACAACAGGGCAAAGCATTCTTCCACAAACACATCGCCATTTGAGGCATGTCTTGGGTACTTGCTAAGATCTCCATTAGACTTCATATTTGGGAAAGATGTTGCTATTGATGGCCATAGTGACATAGATAAATCAAAGAAGTTCATTGAGAAAAATCAGTTGATACATCAGACAGTGCAAGAACAGCTTGAAAAGAGTCAAAGCAGCTAGAAGGAAAGGTATGATAAACATCGTGTCGATGATAAATTCCAATTTGGTGACAAATTTTGCTTATATATTAGAAAAGAGAGACTTCAAGGTAAAGGTAAAAAGCTTAAGCCAATCCGTTATGGTCCTTTTAAAATTCTAGAAAAGATTGGTAACAGTGCAGTTAAGCTAGATTTGCCTCCTTATATGCAAATATATTGTTGTTAATGTTGAGAATTTGAGATTGTTTGAGCCTTTGTTGATTGATTATCAAGGACAGCATGTTCAGCTGCCATAAATAGATGATTTCTTGCCATAATCTTGATGAACTTTAGCAAGATCTCATACTTGACAGAAGAACCAGAACTTCAAGGAGGGGGAATGTCGAATACCTTCAAGTGGGACTCAAGGGACAAAATACTTCTAAGGAAAAATGCATAGATATTGAGAAGGTGAGGGAACTGTACCCTCACCTACTGAACAATTGATAGTATCTTTTGCGGTCCAAAATGCTTTTAGTGGAAGGAATGATCAGGTGCTCAGTGTTAAGCTCAAAAAATGGAAGTGCTCAGAATCATTTGGAACCTGAATGTCCATGAAGTTCTCATCGCAAGGAATCCGGCACACTTTGTTTCATCAAAAACTAACTCTCTATGTGAAAGTTAGAGCATGTTGTTAGTTTTCACAAACAACTAAAATTTGTGCAAAATCGACAGAATGATAACTGGGCAGCCTAGTCAGCAAAAAAAAGAATTTTCCTGAAATAGTCCTTCAATTTTTCCAATGACACTATGACAAGTGTCACTTCGTGATTGTTTGTTGAGTTGGGTGAATTGTTGCATTTTTATTGGTTGTTGGGTGAGCCAATGGGAAGAGGACACGTGGTGCAGCCAGGGGCCGCCACATGCCCCCTCCCAAAGACTGAAATATAAACTATGTCAAAGGTCAAATATATTATACAGTGGCAAAATTTTATTATGGAGGCCAAGTGGAGGTCGGGCTCGACCCCGCAACCTCCCCCACACAAACACAATGTCTTACCACTACACCCACACAAACTTACTTACCATACTTAGGACTTTGATTATATTTATATTAATGCAATTGTACTAGTAGGCAGAGGAGGGGGCCAGCCCCCTCACAATAATACCATTGTGCTATGACTGTGGCGGAGGCTCCAACTAAACACGCATTTAGCATGCTAAACCTCTGCTTATCACTAATTAAACTGCACCTATATGATAATTAAGTCGGTCTTACCTTGGCGGCGAAGTTGGCGGAGTCCGCCATTTTCGGCAGAACTCCAAAATTTTCGGAGTTAACTAGAGCTCTCTCCAGTTTTGGAGGAGTTTCCTAGACCAAATTGATTGAGCCATAACTTTTGCAAAATTCAACCATTTTTGGCTCAGAAAGAGTCTATCCTAGAAAATTTGGACATTCTGAGCATGTTGGAGCAGGTTTCAGGAGCAGCAGAGGATTGTAAACATCACTTTTTTCCATTTTGAGCTAATACAAAGGCCCAAGCCATGGAAGCTAGACCAAGGAGATGTAGCCCAGGAGGGGTGAACTCCTTCATCAAAATAATGTGTTAATGGATCATTTGATGGTTTGTTGTACATTTTTATTGTTGTTGTTCAGTACTTTGTTTTAATGTTAAAATGCTCATGAATTTAACATAAAACTTGACATAATTACTTGTTTAACACTCACAAACACCATAAGGAAACCTATGCACATGAAGAAAATGATCAACAATTGTTTATAATTTTGAAGATGAAATTAGCACAACAAAACTAACATTCAGATTCAAATCATGATATGTTTAGGAAGTTTCCTTGCATTATGGAGGGATGTTGGGTTCTTTTAACCTCATCTTAACAATTTAAGTGGGTTACCCCCCTTTATTGGGGGTTCAATATCTTATGTATAGCATATCTACTTTCGTATTTTATGTATTATTTGACTTTGTCTTCATATTTAGTTGGAAAACAGGTCTAGTGTGATATATTTTAGGTTAGATTTAAGGAGATGAATATTATTGTAATAATATGGTTATTGAATCTTCCTTCATAAAATAGGCTCTCCTCATATTTCAATTTGTGATTGATTGGCTATAGGGAATGAAAAAAAAATTAATACCAACCTTTTGAGGCATTTGGTATCAATTCGTGAAGCTCTTCTATCTTTGGTATTATTTGGTGCATAAAGGTTGATTGTGAATGCTCAATTTTTATATAAGCTAATCTACCACTTGAAAGAAAAACATTTTGGGGTAACTCCTCTCCTTCTTCCTTTGTTAGTTTGGAAAGTATTTGATTTGTTTTCTTTTATCATCCATGTAGACACCCTAGCAAGGATATTGATTACATTTATCAAGCTATAATTGATCTTGTTGGTGAAGATGCTTCCTTGAGGACCCCTTATTTAGGGCCTTGGCATTCATTGTTTATCTTAATTAGCTAGGAGACTATTGTTTCATTTAGCCATAAACTCATCATCCTAAGATGAAATAGACCAATTTTTGAAGAAGGATTTTCTTCTTGACTCCATAATCCCTAGTTGGATAAGACACTTGTCTTCTCCCATCAACAACCAAAAATTACAAAATAGTAGAGTTTTTTTCCATTTTTTGTTCATACAGAAACCTAATGAAAATATTGAAAAATCTTAAGTTACATGTATTTCCTAGTCTAATTAACTTAATGCTAAATTTCACCGATGGGCTCATTTTCGATGTTTTTTTTTTCCCAAAAAGACTCATCAAATTCATTTTTTATAATAATGATTTGCCCAAATTCTATAAGATGAATTTTTTCACCTTAAAAATTGCCAAAAGTTTATAGAAAATATATAAAATCCTTACAAATTTGAAATTTTTTATAAAATTATCGTCGAACATTTTATAGCTACATATTAAAAGCTAGTAAAATTTGCCAAAATTTCTTAATTTTTCTATCTTAAAATTGTGATAATAAGTTGATCCCTAAGAATGTACATATAAATTTCATTTATCGTTATTGAACTTATTTTCAATGTTCATGTAAACCTAGAAATTGCATTAAAAAAAAAAGGGTCAATTTTACATCAACCTCAAAGGCATCTCAAGATAATCTAGCACTAGACTTGATACTCATATAATACACTAAAAGGCTTTATAAAGCTCCATCTTATTTCTAACTAAGAAATCATATTTAATTTAGTATTACTTGCATGTCTCGCTCTTAAATATTTTATTGGTAAATTCTATGCTAATATTAATACACCTAAGGTGAATTTACATCGTGATTCAAGTTATAATCATTTCACATTGGTTTATTTATTGTGGACTTGATTCAAAGAATTTGTGTTGTTATTCTTTATACACATTAAAACCCTAACTCATAATCCAAGACGCCTTGCTTTAAGGTTAAAAATCTACACTCTTGGGTTGATATCTCAAATTTGGAATTTTGCATAAAGGCCCTCATAAGATAGGTTTGGAGATTAAGGACAACCTGAGCTTCACCTTGGTCTTGCCCTCAATTAAAACACAATTGATTTGCACTAGAAATCATATCAAATAATTTTTTATTTGATATAATTTTTTATCTTGTGGATTCATTTGGTTTAGAGTGATTTTTATGCTTAGTTTACTCTTCTAAATTATTATTTTCTTGATACGATAATCTAACTATTACATATCTAAGTTATCTTTATTTCATACTTCATAAATCAAATTTGGTACTAATCCACCAAATTTTAACCCATAGTATATCTCATTGAATCATTGTGATTTATGAATAATATTATCTTAAAGCATCGAATGTTATAACTTTTAACTTTGCTATATATTTTGTTTGTCATCACTTTTAACTTTGCTATATATTTTGTGGGATTTATATTGAAAAAAATCTTTGTTTGCATTTATTAATGGTTGGTTAATATTTGTGTACTCTATTATTAATAGATTAGGGATGCCCCTTGGCTTGTGAGAGTCAACCAAAAAAGGGAAATTATGTTGAGGTAATAGCGGCACAATTCCTATTTTTTTTGCTATTACAACCCCATCTTTGTATATATTTAATAAAATAGTGGAACCTTATTATTATTATATTTTTTCATGATTATATTGTTTATAATTTTTTTTTTTTCTTATTACATCAATTTATGTGATTTTTCTTCAATTGATTATAAAATTTTCATGAGAAACCATAAAATTCAAGGACTTATACTCTAAAACCTATATATTCATTTATTCTGAAATTATTAAAGAATTTCGTGAAATTTAGTGGAGATTTATTGGTTTGATTACAAACCTTGTCAAGTTTCATTAGCATTGGATTACATAGAATAACATTAATAAAATACTTAATGCCTTTGACTTTCCAAAATCTTGATAGATTATAATGATTAATCATATGATATAGAATTTTTCTAGTTAATTATGTTTAAAATTTATATATGGTTGTATTTTGTGATGTGTTTAGAAATGTGTAAAATGTGTTTTTAATGGTTTATTTTTTTCAAAAAATGTCATTAATACCCTATCACAACCTGCTTAAAGAAACGACCACCCAGGAAAGTTACTATCCTATGTCACAATGTCCTACATAGAAGTTGGAACAACATAAGTGTCATTTCAAGTTTTTAACTCTAGTTTGCACCAGATATCTGAGTCCAAATAGACCTCTTAACAATGGCATGTCATGAGCGTGTTCGATCGTAACATTTGAAAAAATGACGCAGCCTACTTGTTACATTGCTAGAATCCAACACATTTACTTATTAAGATCTCTTAACGTTTCTCTGGCGATACAATATCACGATGTCGTAGATATAGCAAAATTTGTGGATCATATAATTTATATACTCCCAAGAATAGACAAATCCAATTATGGTAGAAAAGTTGGAGAATATATTTAAATAATATTTTCTCAAAGGTTGTTCTCATAAAGACATTGAAGAATAATGTTTACTATTATTCTCATGAATACATTGAAAAACGATGTTTATTTTTACTTTGGAATTTACTAAATATTAAAACATCTACCTACTCAACATGAGATGGTTCCTAGTTACCAAATTCCATCCCCTAAGTGCCCTAAATTCCACCCCTGCATTAGGAATGGAATTTATAGTTATCCCTTCAACACCAACATCTCACATATCAAATTCTATCCTTAAATTCCACCCTTGCATTAGGAACATAATTCATAATTGTCCCTTCAATACCAATATCTTCCATATCAAACTTTATCGTTCCCAACCAAGAATAGATAGAGGAATATGGAGATCTCTCCATTGATCCACTAGTCACGCGGAAATCGACGGGATAGATCACACATTGAATTCCCTCACTAATTAATAAAGTGATTGAGTGAGTAGCATACATATTGGTTGCACAGAACTTTTATTTGAGAGAGAATCCCACTATTATTTTTTAAGGCCCTGTGTTTTTTATAGGGATTGAGGGCATATAATAAGCAAATGAATTGATTTATATCTTCAATGTCAATTAATTTGTATCGATTTTTTCCCATCAATTTAGAGAGGGAAATACTAATTTTCTTATTATACGACATTGTTTTCCTTCTTTTGCTTGGGGAGGAGAGAAGAATGGTCACATCAAGCATTCTCAGTGGTGGCATAAAATCGCATCACTAGAGCCAAGAGTCATCTGATAACACCTACACCTAACTACCCATGTTGTTTTTAGGCTATAAATACATACAATGTTATAGGGTCATTAATGTGTGAGGGCAGTGTATGCCACCCGTTGGATTTAAGCAAGTACAAAATCCAACGAGAAAAATATACTGCCCTTGCACATGAATGGCCCTATATCATTGTATATATTGGTTTCCTCATTTATAAGGACAAAGGAAATAAGGAAGGATCTCGACTCTTTATATATTATATTTTTTGGCCCTCAATGCAGTGTAATGTCTTACCCATGTTGCCCTTCCAACCAATGAATCTTCAACTCATATCCCTTTAAAAAGATTGAGAGATCTACTTTGAGGTGAAATATGGTACCTTTTTTAATGATTCACTTCATTTCAATCTATGCTTGAGCCATAAAGGAAACATTTCGAATAACGCTTTACAGCAATCATTGATTCAATTGATTCATATATAAACCTGGTTGGAAATGAGAGAGTAACCCTTACGACAACTTGAAAGATCTAGTCATAGGTTGGGGAAGATTAACAATACATTTATACGTATTGGACAGGTGTTTCCCTCATTTTAAAGTTGGTGAAATTTTGTTTTCCCAATGTTACTAACAAGGAGTATTTTGGTTTATTCCAACTATAGATAGATTGAAGGGAGTAGCAACGTTGCAATCGTAAAGGGCTTGGGCTTATAACTATTCAAACATTTCCAAATTTCCATATAAGATTTATAAACTATTTGTGGTTTGTTTTGTACGTTAATTAGAATTCGCTTATTTACAAAACATTTGTCACAATTCAATTGGAATACTAGAAGGATTTGGGTTGAATGTTTCTCCATTAATTGATTAATTAGTTGAACGTACAATAAAATTTGGTGCAATTTTATTTTCCAAGTGTTGTGCACATGGAGTATTTTGTTAAATTTAGGGAGGAGCAACCAATAAGGATTGGAAGACAATAAAACAATTCCAATTTTCTAGGTGAGCTCGATGAAATAATTGTAAATGATAGAGGTATGGTGTGGGCGTACCTTTCTTCAAACATGTTACAGGAGAAATGTGTCCTTCCTTCAAAAATGAGACAGAATACTTTTTTCCTATCCTTTCAATCATTATCAATTTGGTTATGTCTAGCTCTTAGGACTTTTAATTTGAATGGTTGACCAGTAATAGCATACTCCAATGATCAACAGCATTGATTGGGCTCTAACAAATGACTGGAATTGAATCTGGAAAAATTATGGTCTCCTTGTGAAAATTACTGACAGGTCCACTCTTTATAACTATGATCCCTTATCCAACCACGACCTCGAGACTTGTGTTTGGAGCATTTTCTTTCATTCTATATACAAGGTTAGGCATTAGATATGTCTTGTTTCACTCCTTTTTTATACAAGTTTGAATCTTACTTTTATAGGTTCCATCGACATTTATATAATTCTTCTATTACTTAACATGCAATTCCATGTAGAACATACAAAATCACCTTTCATTCAAATGTAATATGGTCTTTCTTCAAGCCATGTAGTCACATGCCATAATATTGGGTTTTTCAATACATCTAACTCATAAAAAAAAAATTAAATATAATTCATTCCAGTGTACACAATGGTATATATCATTTTTTTATTCCAATGAAATAAACACATTTTTCTCATTACAGAGTATGCAGAGATAAAAATTATCGTTCCTTTTGCAACAAGGAAAAATACACTAATTACTCCATATTCCCCGTGAACCAAAGTCACTGGACTTTTGACCTTTCTATTCATTGTTTTTTCTTTCTTGAATAGTTTTATTCTAAAAAAAACATTTCCTTTTTATGGTGGAGTTATTAAATGCAAATAGTAGTCAATTTTACCTATCTAAATTTATAAAAAAAACTAATTTATAATTTCACAAAAAATTAACTCTAATTTCATGGGAACCAACTCTCATTGAAAAATCTCGACTTTTCTAAAACAAAACGTGTAGTTCAGAATGATGCCCCTACATGATACTCTCAAGGAATAAAATATTCATGGACTCCTAGCCATGAGGTCTTTAATAGTACCTCCATTTCCAGTATCATTGTGGCAGTCATCCATGTTGCATTTTCAACATGATGATCCTTCCAATTGACCAAGCATTCAAAATACTCCTAGCCCTGGGTTTTCTTGCTTACTCTTTTGTCCAAAATCCTCTCAAGCTCTAAAGGATTTTCTATTCAAAATTGTTCCTTCCATTGAATCTATTGTCCCTTCTTTTTGTTGTCTACCAACTCTCCTATGTCATTAGCATGATAGGGATACAAATATGCCACATTAAATATCATGGGAGATATGCTTAATCCTGCTAGTAATTCAATCTCATATGCATTAGCTGGAAACTTTCTCAGGATCTTGCAAGGTCTTGTTTTTTTTTTCAGTTTCAGTTTGTTATATTCTCCTTTTAGGAATATCTCTTTCCTAAGATGAGCTAACACCAAATCTCCTAATTCAAATTTCACCTCTCTTTTCTTAAATTCCACTCTACCCTTGTACTTATGATTGTTTTCTTATAGAGTTTTTTTTTTACTTTCTCATGTAGCGCATGCATAGTTGTAGCAAAATATTCACCATATGCACTTCTCTTTTTATCTTTTCCCAAATATCTAAGTTAATGAACTCCCCCTAGCAGCATACTATACAGGTTTTGGAAAGGGCTCATCCCTGTACTTCTATATAGAGATTATTTGTAGGAAAATTGTTCCTAAGCAAGCACATGATCCCATTGTTTGGGATGCTCTCCAACAAAGCTTGTCAAAATATTCCCCAAACTTTGGTTGACTACCTCGGTTTTCCCCTCCATATTTGGATGGTAAGCTAAGTTATAACTCAATTTTGTGCCCAAATTCTTCCATAAGTTATCCAAAATTGTTCCAAGAATCTAGTATCTTTGTCTAAGATGATGCTCTTTGGTAAACCATGTAGCCTTACCACTTTTATTTTTTTTAAATTAGACATTTGTAGCATAAATGGTTTTAAAATAGGAAATAAAGTGGGCCATTTTTTAAAATATTTCAACCACTACAAACATAGAATCATTTCATTTTTGTGTCTTTGGAAAATATAACACAAAATCCATGCTTACTAAATCCCAAGGTATATTTCGAACTAGTAATGGAGGATACAAATATTTTTTTTCACTCTTCCCCTTTTCATGTTAATAGATCTTGCACTTATTTACAAAATTATGAACATTAGTCCTCATCTTTGGCCAAAAGTATAAAAAAAATTAGAGATTTATAAGTCTTATCATGCCCAAATGTCTATATAGTCCTCCACTATGTTTCTCTTTGATTAAATTTTCCCTCATGGAACATTTAGGAATCAAAAGTGTTGCCATTATGGTTAATGTGTTGTCCTTGATGGCAACATACTTGATAAATATTTCAACATTATTGTAGAAATTATATAACTTATGTGTTATATGCCCAAGATTCTCCTGATCTCACACTATTTTAACTTCATGCAAAATGCAGAATCTATTCCACCATTGATCATTTGCGGAAATTAAATCAAGATTGCAATGCACACATGAAACAATAAAAATTCACACACATTAACAGAAGTTAATAAAGGAAAAAAGCCTAAAGCTGAAAACCCTAACTATCTGTATATAATATATAACAGCAGAGATCATGTAACAATCCTCACACAAAGCTGACTGTCATATCAAGCTCTCAAGACAATGCAATCGCTACACACAAATAAGCACGATCTGCAAATCCATGCACCGATTCTTTGCCACCTAATGCCAGTCTTCATTTCTCTAATGCACAATCCTTATTTAAGAATGGTTCTCAATGAACTCGGATTGCTCTAGCCTTTCTTATCTAATACTCATATTATCTAATACTCATAGGCATATCCATTAAGATAATTAAGTACAGATAATCAATGACTACTGCATACAATCGATAGTCACACTTGCTCTTTCACCTATCTCTCCACCGGGTTCCACTAAACCTGCCATGCACCGTAGTTAATCGATGTATTATCTGCATTGATTAATGAGTTAGAGTTATTTAGTACCATTAAATAATTAATTCACACCACTCTCAATAGTGTATCAATTAGTTATACTACTACAACTAGCTCAACCGAGTCTAATCGAGTTAACCAAATACAAATTTTAGCCAAATTGCTTCTACAACTCCACCAAATTTCATGAGTTCTAACTGAAGTTCCATGCATTACTCAATAAACCCTCGTGAATAGCGACCCTTCACACTGCTAAAGCACATCTCAGCTAATCGATGTGCTCCAAGAGAATAAGATAATGTTTAGAGTCCAAATATTATTAAGAGCTAATAATATTCGACATATTTATTTTTAGACTAGCAGTCTAAAAATAGACTCCGCCCAATATGTCTAAAAATAGAAGTCCATATATTTTTCCAACTTGACCAACCATCCACAAATAGCATCCCGCAACTTATAGAGTATGCTCACCATGTCTAAAAATATACATACACCTAAAAATAGCCTGTGTGGGCCCCACCTAGTTTAGGTGATTATTTTCCAACTAGGATCAAGGATGATGTTTCAGGATGCCTCCTTTACTGTTTCTTGTTTCAATATTCAACACTCCCTCTCAACAAGAAAGGATTGTATTTGCATGCGACATGAAACTCCATGCATTCGCCTTGCAACCTTTGTAAGCGCCCGCAACTCCATGCATCTGCTCTGCAACTCTTGCTGCAACACTTCTGAAACTAAAAGGCTCCAAACAATTCAATCATTCTAATGCATCTATCATCAAATTCTTCGACTTCTGCTGGTACCAACTGCACATGTCTTCAGGAACCACTGCATTGTTGAACTCTGCACTTGCTGTCAACTTTGAACCGTGCTCCAATATCCAACATTGTCACTTTGATCTGCCTGCATCGATCTAACTGATCATGCTACTACTGCTCTGTGGGCACCTCATATCCAGGTTCAATTCATTAGAACCACACCATCTCCATGAATCCTGCCCAGAAATCTCCTATTGGGATTACCCATGCATGTCGCCCCACCTCTCACCTGATGGTATAGCCGCATGCACTCCCTTTTCCCATCTGGCACGAAATTTCTCTGCATGAGTGGTTGCTCCCACTCCATGATCCTCATCTTGTGGCTGCTCCACATACAGAGGTTCACTCTTACTTGCATGAAAATCCTACTCCCTCTCAAGCTTCAATTGCATGTCTTTCTTGCACTTCCCAATAGTAGGAAACTCCGTAGAAATCCCATCTACTTCAAGTGTGTAGATATTCTTCACTCGAATCCCAACCTTCTTGACTTGTCATGTTGCTTTGTACCGAAGGAAAATTTTTCCTTCACTAAAGACAACATCATACCCTTTATCCTCTAACATTGTGACTAAGATTAAATTCTTCTTTAAACCTGGAACATGCACTACATATTGTAAAAGAATGAGTTTACCTGACTCCCTCTGAAAGGTAATGGTACCAATTCCGGTCTCATTGTATCGTCCATTTTCGCCCAACTCAACATGCAACTAGAGATATTTCTCCACCAAGTCACTAAAAAGGTTCACATCTCTCGTCATGTGAAAGGAAGCACCACTATCAAAGTACCACCCTGATCCCAATGCACTAGACACCATGCATGCGATCAATGAGAAGTCAAGCTCAAATTGTGAGGCAAGAGCCTCACCAGCTGCAACTCCAGCAACCTGCTTGTTCTTCTTCTTCTGTGGACAATTAGTGGCGAAATTCCCATGTTCGTGACAGTGAAAACACTTCACTTTGGAAATGTCACACTCTTTGCCATCCACACCGGATTGAGAAGGATTTTTCTTCCCCTTCCCTTTCCTTGCTTTGGCATTCAAAGCACAATTCTCTTCATCATCATTATTTGATGAAGAGCCATCCTTGGTACTCCGCCTTATCTCCTCCTGCACAAGATCCGACCAAAGTCGCTCCCATCTTGGCAGTTTCTCCCGTCCATTGACAGAGTCTTCGTAGCTATGCCAACTCTTCAGAAGCCCAAGGAGAGCCAAGCTCACCAAGTCTTCTTCATCCACACTGACTCCTACACTCCCAATCTCATCCCTACAGTGGAAAAACTTTGTCAAGTATACCGGAATAGTGTCATTCTTCTCCATTTTTATTTTTCTAAGTTTGTCTTTAAGTGCCAACATCCTCTGGTCACTTCTTCTTTGGAACAAGTCTGTCAAAGCCTTCCACATTAAGAATGGAGTGGATTTACCGTGAAGGCTAGACACAATGTGATCCTTCACACCTTCCAAACAGAATCCTTCGACACTTTGCTACCTTATTTTTCCATGCGTCAAGTGCGGCTACATCGTTATAACCCAGCTTAGGAACATCGCTATCAATGAACTCCTTCAGCCCATTATCCTCCAGCAATGCCTCTATCCTGTCCTTCCATGCAATATAATTCAAGCTCCCATCAAGGGCATACTCCAATCGCAATCCATTGAAATACATTTCAATGAATGCTCATCTTCGACACCAAGAAAACACTGCAGAAAATTCGAATTCCACCAGCACAAAACTCAACCACTTCAATAATTGCAATCTCCTCCGATCAATACTACTCCAATTCCATGTAGAAATTATATAACTTATGTGTTATATTTCCAAGATTCTCCTGATCTCACACTATTTTAACTTCATGCAAAATACAGAATCTATTCCACCATTGATCATTTGCGGAAATTAAATCAAGATTGCAATGCACACATGAAACAATAAATATTCACACACATTAACACAGTTATTTAATGGGAAAGCCTAAAGCTGAAAACCCCAACTATCTGTATATAATATATGTCATAGAGATCATGTAACAATCCTCATACAAAGCTGATCATATCAAGCTCTCAGTACAATACAATCGCTACACACTAATCAGGCCCGATCTTGCAAATCCATGCACCAATCTTTGCCACCTACTAGCTCGCTCACCGCACAACTTCGCCGACATCACTCGGCTCTGAACGAACTTCCGGGATTGTTTCTAGCTGTTCTCATGAAATCATAGCATATCTAATCGCAGTGTTGCCTGGCGGCAACTCACGATCAACATAATAAGCAATCGATAGTCACACTTTTCTCTCCACCTGTCTCTGACCATGTTCCATCGAAAACCTATTAACAAACGTAGTTAACTGATGCATTGTTCATCTGATTAATGAGTTATTATTTAGTGAGTTAATTAACTAATTAATTCACTCCACTCTCACTAGTGTATCAATTAGTTAGACTAGATAAGAAATTAGGTTCAACTAAGTCTAATCGAATAACCAAAATACAAACTCCACCAAACTCTGTCACATGATTTCTAACTGAAGTCCTCCATGCAATAGCTCCAGTAAACCCTCAGGAATAGCATAATTCCTTCTGTTAGCTCCTGTGCCACATTTGTGCACTTAACTGAAGTGCTCCAAGAGAATAAGATAATGCTTAGAGTCCAAATATTATTATGAGCTAATAATATTCGACATATCTATTTTTAGACTGGCAATCTAAAAATAGATTCCGCCCAATATGTCTAAAAATAGAAGTCCATCTATTTTTCCAACTGATTCAACTATCTATATAAATAGTATCCCGTAAACTTATAGAGAGTATGCTCGTATGTTTAAAATATACAGTATACCTAAAACTAGCCTGTGGACCCACCCAACCCAATAGCAGTGATTATTTTCCAACTAGGATCAAGGATGATGTTTCAGGATGCCTCCTTCACTGTTTCTAGTTGCAATCTTCAACAATTATGGTACCAGGATGATTACAAAGTTTGGTACAGATGTGACAGGTGAGATGGACAAAGGAATATCAATTCAAAAACAAAGGAATGATAAAGGTGAAGTTTAAGAAAGTATATACGGGTCCTATGAATAAAAACCGCATACATAGGTAGGTAAAGTGAAGATAAAACACGTACATTTTCCGCACCATGGTATTATGAATACCAAGGGTATTTACCATGGTATTGGACCATAGGAATGAGTGCAAAAACCGATATTTGATCTCGTCAAAAAATACCATCGACATTACTAAGGGATTCACCTAAGGTATTTTCCAAGGCATAAATCTATATAAGGAGATGGAGATCAAAGTATCATGTGTGCAATTCATGGATGAGTGATGATTTATTTGATCTGAAACAGGTGTGTACCAAGGAGAATGAAGGAGGTTCATATCTGAAAGATCTCAAAATATAGTAAATACTTATGAATATGATTGCTTGACCTTTTATGATTATGACTAACAGTGATAGGTATGTGGTGGTAATGTTACTCTTACATGAATGTGTGACAGTAAGGTATTCAAAGAGTGTGTTGTGGTTGCAGTGAAGGAATGATACAATGATTATAGATCTATACGTGGGTTTGTCTCTGAAAATTCATGTACATATGCGAATCTAATTCTGGGTAGTCACGCATACATTCTATGAAAAGTTCAGAATATGTATGCATGTGTCGACGCAAATATTTATTATAAGATTTGCGTACATATGATAGGGTTTTTCATGCTATATTAGTTATGTTATGTTTGTTTTTTCCTATCGATGATGTCTCTCTCGTGATAATCGTTTTTTGACAATACTAGTTGGGTTGAATTTTTTATGGCATGATATGTTGACTATGGATGATGCTATTGTGTGGTGATCTATATTTGGTTAAGTGATTTGTGATGGGTTTAATATGTGATTAAGTGTGAAAGTGATTTAAACTCATTTGTTCATTATTTTTATATATGTACGTAGGTCCTATTAAGGAGAAACGCGTACATACATGGGTATGATTCAGAACAGTAGCATATACATTATGACATATGTTGGATCAGGGTTTTCAGTGGCAGCAATGGTTTCAGTGATGGGTAACAATGTTTGGCTTGGTATATTGATAAGTGATTGTGCATTGATATGATCTATCTTGGTTTATTTTGATCTAGTTTCATTGGTTGATTAATATTCAGTGATTGATTTGTTGACTCAGTTGGTTAAGTGATTAAGTGATTTGATTCAGTGATTGGTTTCATCATTGTATTTGGCATTGATCTTAAATGATGATAGTTGGTCCAGTCTGAAAATATGATGAAAAGTGGCCTACATGTTTTGATGGTTTGAGACAGGTGGATCCAGTATGAAATATTATAAAACATGTTCCACATAGGTGTTGAGGATTAGAGTCGTCAATGAAGGATTCAAAGCTTCCTTTCAGTGGTAGATGGTAAATATGTTCAAGGGGTTGGAGCTCCCTTCTGGTGGGTGTAGATAAACGAGATAAGGGGGTTGGAGCTCCCTTCCAATGGGTGTTAGAGAATGAGAGAAGTTTGTAGCCTTCTACAGGTGGGTTCTTGCACACTGTTATAAGTCTGAGTCAGTGCAATATTGTAAGAATTTTTTCCTTATAGTAAAAGAAGAATACATAGATGATAACAACAATGGTTTTCTCCTACATTGGGTTTCCACCTAAAATCACGGTGTTCTTCTATGTTGATGATTTATCTGATATTTATTGCTCATAGTTGCTACTTAATACATGAATAATGAATTAATGATGCATTGATTAAAGATTAACAGATGATGAATTATATGAAAAGTTAGTTAACTAGATATACTCAGTTTCATTTATCATAGTCACGTACATACGCGAGTTTACTTAATGATAGTGGCGTACATAAATATGAATAAGAAATTGAAAGGTTTAAGTGAGTTTTAAAATATAAATTCACCCCACCCACCCCCCCCCCCCTCTCATTATTTTCCCAACAATTGGAATCAAAGTAGGTCCTTCAAAAGAAGCTTGATCGCTTGAAGGAGATTCGTCAAGATGAGTAGTCGAGTATTTTCTATCAAGCCACCTTTATTTAATGGAACTAATGTTTTCTTTTGTAAATTCAGGATGAGAACATACTTGAAAGCGTTGTGAGATGATGTATGGGAAACCATTGAAAAAGGGTATCAATATCCCACCTCCATTCCCATAGATACAACAAGGAAGAAACATTATGAAACTAATTCAAAAACTGTAAATGCCATCTCGAGAAGTCTAGACGAGTCTAATTTCATGAAATTAATTCAATTGAACACCACAAAGGAAATTTGGGATAATATTATCCAAAGTTATGAAGGTGACACCAAGGTAAAAATTGTTAAACTACATTCGTTTAGAATATAGTATGAGAAACTTAAAATGCATGATGATGAAATCATTGTAGGCCTTTTCCTTAGAATAGATGAGGTTGTTAATTCCATGAAAAACATTGGTGATGAAATAAAATATGTTACTTTTTTTTTGAATATTTTGAGATCACTAACTCTGAAGTTCAACTCCAAAGTCTTCATATTTAAAGAAATGCAGGATCTGAAAAGTCTCACACTTTAACAACCCCATGGAATATTGAAAAAAATTTAGATGAGGAAAGGTGGTCCATAAAACATGAGAGAAGAAGGCTTCAAAGCCACATATAAACAGAAAGAGAAGGAAGCACTACCAAATACACAAGCTAAATATCAGATGAGGAAGAAGAAAACTTCGTGAGAAAGTTGCAAGTAGGAACTGGAAAATTCAGAGGTAAGCTTCCCTTTAAATGTTTTGTTTATGGAAGAGTAGGCCATTATGCATCCAAAGGTTCATATAGAGAAAATTATAATTATAATGGAAATAATGTTGCTAAAAGGAAGTTCTCTGACAATAAAATATTTTACTGTAATGAAGATAGTCATAGCACATCTGATGACCATGAAAATTCAAATTCATATTCTAATAGTCACTATCAATTACTTATGGCTCTTGAAGATCAGTCAATTAATGAATTAGATAGTTGTGAGGTAGATGATTTAATGAAATAAATAAAAGAGAATAATAAGCTTAGGAATGAAAACAAAGAATTGGAAACAAAAGGAAATAGTATGATTGAGGAAATAAACATGTTAAAAATGGAATTAGAAGAAACCAATAGTAGAACAAAAAGCATAAGAAAACATCTTCAAGAAAAGGAAAAGAATTATGAAACATTAGAATATGAAGTTATGACCCTAAAGAAAGATTATGAGAAGATCAACAAATGGGCAAAGGAATTTGAGTCTCTAGAGAAGATTATTAATGAACAACACTCTCCTTTAATCAAGACTGACATTGGGTACAATCACATGGCCTCACATACATAATGTGATGACAAAAAACAGTCTAGTGTTGTTCAAAGGAAAAATGAATCAAGTCACACTCCTAGATCAAGGCCAAGATTAGTCCCGAGGCACAAAGGAAGGTTTTATGGATATTGTTTATATTGTAACTAATTTGGGCATAAGGCCACTGATTCCAGGTCAAGTATGTAGAACAAAACTAGGAAATGGGATAAGTTCCAACACATAATTATAAACTGCAAGAAGATTTGGAGAAAGAAGGAACAACAGTCAGAAACATAGGGAAGATTGACCCTACTGCATTCCATTGTTTTTAAAGCTTACTTCTCATAGTGACTGCACAAGTGATGTGGGGTACATGACCTCATGAAGAGTAGGTGATGATTATCCAATCCTCAGGAGCAGTGATGTATGATCTCAAGGGGTATATACATATGTATATCTTGATGAGGATTTCCATTTTGTTTTGATATCAATATTTCTTATACTACTGAAAGTGCATCTAATGTAGTGAAAATGAACAAAAACATACAATACATTCTCAGTGGGAGTTGTAGTTATGAAAAAAATAGTAGTTTACTTTTTGTACGCAGATCACTTGAAGGACAATCGTGTATATACGAGAGTTTTGATCTAGACAGTCGTGTATGTTTCTCTGAGATAAATGAACAATGGGACAGACTTAGGGAGATTTTATAATATGCTTCAGTCAATTATTATTTGACTTTTTGGTTTTGATGTTGATTTATAATAGTTTGTTTTTTCTCAAATGCTACTTAGAAGTGATATTGGCTTATGATGGTTTATGATTTGCTATAATATGACACTGCTACTTTGGTTATTTTTATGGCTTTTCTAATTGATGAGTTGGATATAATCATATTTCACAATGAATAGTTGGCACAAGTCTAAGATTGGTTCACACATGTCTGAAATTTTAGGGTTTGAAGCTTTCACATGTGATTAAGGTTTTTGGTTCTTAGTCGTAGGGTTTCCACAGAAGATTTTTTATTACAAATCCACGTACGCAAGCCTATGTCTGCAGTTGGAGGGTTTTAACCACATGCATGTATACTCTCTCTGTGTGGTTGGAAACTAGGGTTTCATTTCATCAACTGAATGGAGATGTTTAGAGTTGACCGCAATCTTATGAATCAAGGTTTTTGTTATTAGTATTGTTGGGTTCATCTCTTGGATGTTGTTTATTTGATTTTGCTAGATGTTTTTGTGGTTGAATATATGGATCATTGTACTCTCTCTTTGCTGAATAATTCAATGAAAATATAATAAGAAGAATTATTTGAAAGGGTTTTCCCCCTTGTG
This sequence comes from Pinus albicaulis, assembly GCA_034641835.2. Classification (NCBI taxonomy): domain Eukaryota; kingdom Viridiplantae; phylum Streptophyta; class Pinopsida; order Pinales; family Pinaceae; genus Pinus; species Pinus albicaulis. Next base: position 946,253,358 of record CM076570.1, read on the forward strand.
GAGTTTTTCCCTGGTCTATGACCAATCTTGGTGTCTCTATATGTGAATGATTTTCTTCTATTATTCCTTTATGTTGCACTGCATTGATGATGGTGTTGTTCTTTCTATATAATTACATATGTTGGTGAATAATGTTATTATGTTGTGGGGTAAATTTAATGTGTAAATGATGAAAGGAAATTATCTAAAGCAAAGAATAATATTTCCCTAAAGAAAGTTTTTTAGGGCCTCAAAATGGATTCAAAATTTCAATGCCTAAAAACCATAAGAAAAACCACCAAAACAGAAAATTGTGTTCTGAGCCAACGGAATAGGTGGGTGGAAACTAATATCCACCTTTACCACAAGTTCTACTCATTTATTAGTTACGTATTTTTTCATTTATTCAATAAAACTTGTGCAATAAACAGTAATCCTTTTGCATGTATATATTGGAATAGCATATGTGGGCATGTGTGAACCTTATTTTGTGTTTTTATGGATTTTCACACTTGTCCAATGGTTTCTCAATGCACATGAATGTAATATGTGCCTCCATAACTTTTCCAGTGTGTTGGAATATCATATTTGGACATGAGTGTGTTATGGTAGCATAAAAATTCAATTACTTCGTAATTGAAAAGCAACTATTTTGTCATGTTCTTACAAGATGTACTATATGAATGTTATTCATATGTGACTTTTTAGTAGTAGAGTCTAAACCACATTGGAAGGATGTAAGATTTTCCTTTTGATGAGGATAAATGGTAATTTACAACTTTCAAATAGAAAGATTAAGTTGATTAACAAGAGGTTATATGATCCAATTTAAATAGATAAAGTATATATACTTCCAATTTCATTGTCATTTTTTTCTAGAGGTGTTGCTAGATTGGGATCACCTCTCATTAGTACATGTTAACATATAAAGATATTGTATATAAAGTGTTCTATACAAAATTTCATTAAGTTACGTTTTATGTGAACTTGTAACACTTGTTATGATAATGAATTAGAGACAAATCTTGGCATGTTTACTCCTCTATTTTATGGGTTTTTCCCAATGTATTATTAACTATATTAAATATTGGTTTTTTTTGTTTGATAAGTTGTATGAGTCTTGAGATGACTGCACACTTAACCTTTGGCTCAAGAAACCACGACCTAGTGGCATCCAAGCCATCAAAATCACCTAGGGATTGCACCGGCCCTAGGCCACACCAACCCTTAACATGGATGGATTTTTCCCATTGAATTTTGAAATCATGATATTCACATCATGAAGTTCCTTAATGGTACAACCCATTATCATCTATTCTATGCCCTTCGGGAAATTATATTGAATATTGTTGATGTAAATGTTAGAAAATTTATATTGTTATAAACTTCACATATAATTACTTTTAATTGCATGAAGGTCAATTATAATAAAATATTTGTTCGACCAGAGAGTAGATCTGAGGAGCACCAGAAGAATTTGGGAAAAACCCTAGATCGGGAAAACATGAAAGGAGCCGAGAGAGCGGAGGATCTGAATAGCGGCGGCCATGACAATCAGCTCCAGCTCTGCGACTGTCCACATTCGTTGCAGGAATCTGTTTCTGTCTCCAACGCATCACCGTCGGTTTGATCTGAGTTTGTTGGATTGCGGCGCCTGGATTCCTTGTTTGATAAGGGTACTAGGCTCTACTTTTTTGCCCAAGAGAAGAGGAATGTTCAAGCCGCTGGCAATGGCTATCGCGGAGTAGTCACTATGGCGGGCACTGGCAAGATGGAGGCGTGCAAGAAGCAGACTTGCATGGCGATGAATCAATCCGATCTGTCTCTCCATGGCGGCAAAGAAGCTGAGAAGGATCGGATCCAGAGTCTTTACAATGAAGGCAAAGAGATCAGCGCAGTTTGGGGAAGCAAGCTCATCAGAAATTACAAGAAAATACAAGGGCCTATGAACATGGGAATCGCTGACGACGGATCTGTTTGCAGCATCAGATCTGGGCTTTTGGGACGTCGCCCTGTCCATTCCCAACAACCAGCAATCAAATCAGACAGGCAACAGGTAACATCAACCAGCTTTCATATTTTTATTAAACCCCCTGTGGGGAAATCTAGTCTAGTATGGGTACATGCAGAAAGCACCATTCTGCAGTTGAAACAGCGAATCTGGGCATTGATGGGATACCCTGTTCAGATCCAACACTTGGTCAGTGGGAGATGCTCCCTTCAGAACAACAGAACCCTGAAGAACTATGATATCATCCCAGAAACAACCATTGCTCTAAATCTTAGGCTGAGAGGGGGTGTTGTGCCCCAGGGACATCCAAGCTCCACAGGAGGAGATAAAGGGAAAAGGACAACATCTCAACAACAACCCAAAGGAGGCCTCTCTTATAAAAACATCTTACAGAGTAACAGAGATGCAGGGTCCTCTCCAGACCAAGGCGGGCATACACCTAGGCCATATATAGTAGATCAGCTTGGGCAAACCCCAGCCCTCAATATTGACTCTACAGGATTAGATGATTATGTTAATTCATTTGAAACACAGGCTCTAATCTGTCGTTTTAACTGTTTTTGGCCAAAGCCTATGGATCTATTTCACTGGATCTACACCCATTGGACCATGGAATGTGATATACATCTGTGCTCCAAGGGGTTTTTCATTGTAAAGTTTGCATCTACGGAAGCCAGAGATACAGTCATTAGTGCAGGGCCTTGGTTTTGGGGAACAACGGGTCTTTTTATGACCCCATGGTTTCCAGATTTTGACCCAAACACAATGACTGTCTCCAGAATGCCGATATGGGTCCGTCTATATAACCTTCCTCTTCACTTTTGGAGTGAACGATTTTTGGAAGGAATTGGGAACAACATAGGGAAATACATCAAAACAGATCTGGAGAGGATCGATGAGAGGATCTACACCTTTGCACGCATTTGCGTAGAAGTTGACCTAAGTAAAGGACTGCCGGAAAATATAAAGTTGGTATACAAGCAACAGAACTGGCTGCAAGGACTAGACTACGAAAACACTGCCTTCAGATGCAGAATTTGTAGGCTGACAGGACACTTGCAAAGAACATGTCCAGAAGCCAAGAAAGCAAACAATAAAACGAAACAGAAAGGGAAGCAGAGAAAAGGGTGGCAATACCCCCCTCCTGACTCAGAGGAAGATGAATCAGAAGCAGAGGAGGAAGTTACTCCCATAGAGAAGACTGAGCCTTCCCAAGGAAAAGAGACCCAAAAGGAAAACATATCAGCCAACAAGGCTTCACATTTCCATTCAAATCAGGCAGAGAAGACTAGCGAGGACTTGAGTATTGGAGGGATCAAATGGCATCACCCCTCAGATACTTCAGACTCAGATAAGGATACAGGTTCCCAGAAAGCAGAACAACAGTTAGTCCTAGCAACAATTGAGCCCTCCCAGGGAGAGTGGCGTAAGGTCGAGAAGAAGAAGGGGAGGAAAACATGAGGTGTGAGTCTTTTACTCACTCTCTGGAACCAGTTTCTTCTGTCCCTTCCTCCCTTCCCTTCTCTTTTTCTTTTTTCTTTCATTCTTTCTGAATGCACAGTAGCCCTGCTACGTTGCATTGTGTGCAAAAGCACATGAGCCCAATGGGAAATTTCTGAAAATGCTTCAATGCATATGCTATGTGTAACTTTTCATTTTTATAAATAAAAGGTTACCGATTTTTTCTGTGGAAAAAAAAAATTACTTTTAATTTCATATATATATATATATATATATATATATATATATATATATATATAAACACGAGCCCCAAGGGATAGTTCAATTGGTTGAGTTATCATTTCTAATTACCTCACCAATTGGGAGGTAACATGGTCAAATCTCCTCGACACCCTTGGGTTTAGGCCCTCCTATTTTGGCCGGTGGCTAGATCCCTTCGGGTTGATCTGCCTGGATTTTCATGTGGATGTAGCGGCCACCAAGTGTTTTTGAACTGAAATAATAAATGTATATATATATATATATGTGTGTGTGAACATAAAAAATTTATTTAATATGAACATTGAAATATTATATTTATGATCCACATTTAAAAATCTTTGTTGTTATATTATGCACAAAATTCAAGTTGAGCATGGAAGAAATTTCACATATTTTTTATATTGATTGTAAGAGATACATAATAATAATATAACTTCTTCATACAATAAATTTATAAATTTAACTCCTCGGATGTGGGTGACACGTCCAGATTGCGTGAGGATAGATCCCCCCATGCTCTGGTTGACGCCAACCTGCAACACCAGCTCTAACATGATGTGGAAACTCAAATCGTCAATCATTTATAACGATGCTCTACCACACCTAATCTCTTACCACACTTCATATCACATGAATTCACACTTGGATTGTCCCTCACTGCTTTTTCACTCATGACATTGGTCTTCAAAAGGCACAGAAGCTCCTCATTCATCCATCTCATTGTTGCTCCATCCGGTCTCAAGATCCATCGTCGTTATTCCCCTAGCCATCACGTTGTTGCTCCAGCTTGCCTCGTGCACCTCCACTTCCATTTCCCTCCATGTTGCACGCTCCCCCTGTTGCACGCCTCCTGCTGTGAGCCCCCTATCGCGTGCCCTCCCGATGCGTGCTACTCCCCCTGTGATTCACCTTGCTGCACACCCCCTGCTAGGACCCCCTATTGTGCACTTCCCTAATGAGATCCCCTCCTCATGTGCTTCTCCTGGATGCGCACCATCTATGGAGAGAACCACTTCTGTGTGCCCCCCTGTTGCACCCCCCACCCGGTTGCACGCCTCTGTTGCGCGCACTCTAACTACATGTCCCCCTGTTGTTGGCCCGGTCTCACTATCGAAATCCATATCTCTGCTCAGTAGCCTCTCCATGGCCCCGCGACAACGTCAAAATCCCATTAGGGGCAGCCATAAAGGAGCATTCTCAGGGCGTTATCACCGCGGCCAAGACTAGCGTCTAGGATCCATTGAAGGTTCCTGTTCAGGAAGCCACGAAAGGCAGGCTACTCAAACATCTGACTGTACCCAGGGAGAGACTTTCTTGACTCCGGAGAAGCCTAGGGGTAGAAGACCCCAAGAAAAGCTATCATAGCACACTCTGAGTTTCCCACTCTTTAGAAAATCAAGTCGCTCCCTGTTCACAAACCAGCGAAGGAGGAGACATACGTTTGGATCATGGATTCGGATGGGATCTGGACTAGATTTTTAGATGTAGAGTACCTTGTTTCTCCTATCATCCGTGCGAGCCCACAACTGAGGATGAAGCCATTGCATGTGAATATGGATGCCTCATCAAGGAGGAGGACCCCGCAATAGAGGAAGATCAAGGAACACCATGACTGCTCGGTAGCACAGTTCATTTCTATTTTTTGTTAACTCAGGACATACTTTAGCTATTTTTTTTTTATATGTGTTATGGAATATCCCAGGACGCAGCCCCAAGCCTGCTTTATTTTGAAAACTATTGTTGGGATTGGCTAAGCACTACTTGCCATCTCAGCCCTATGCCTATGTAAAGTTTCTTTTATGATCTAATATAGTTTAGCCTAACTTACAAAAAATAAATAAATGTAAATTTGACTATTAAATAAAAAATAATAATATTTTTTATTAAATTAAAAATTAAAATAATTAATATATTTTTTACTTGATAATTTATTATTCCTTATATATAGAGTATAGACATTAACCATGTTAACCATGTTAGAAGATCAAGTGTAAAATTGAAATTAATTTTAAAAGCCTTATTTTTCTTTTCTTCGAATTTTTCATTTTCTTAAATATTTAGGTTTCATATTTTATTTATATCTATTTGAATTATTATATTATTATCTTAATTGTGCGAAGAGGCTCTTTCCAACCTATTATGATAAAGATGTTGTAAATTAATGTCCTATAAATATTTTGACTTAGTCAAATTACATAAAACTAGAAATAAATAAACAAATTAATAAAAAATAATAATTGATAATTATATTTATAAGTATTTATAATTTATAATTTATAATTAATCTAAAATAGATCCATATTGACTTTGAATCTACCAAGCCCCGAGAGAGATCAAATCTCTTGATATGCAAACCTCTTTTAGAGTGAAAATAAATTTGGTCCCTCTTGGTGCTTGGTAGATCTTGAGTTAAGACGGATCTAGGATGGTTGTTAAAGTTTTCATCTACATTTTATATTTAATCATTAAAGTATAAAATTATAAGCAAATTATTTGATCCAACAATATATTAATAATGTTCACGATCTTAAAATATGAGACTGAATGAGATTATTATTTATAGAGATAGTGTAAGGAAATATAAAAATGAATTATTAATGATGTTTTCTTTTTTCTTTTTCTTTTTTTTTTTCTGTTTATTTGTTTGTTTTAATTAATTAATAATTATTATAAATATAATTTTACATAAATAAATTTTCAATAAGGGTTTATGATGGTACAAACTTCTGACTTCATTTGAGATGGGGTTTACAACACTACAAATGGGGTACGTGTTAAGTCCCTATATAATTAGTGTATCCCCCTTATTATTATTGTTAGTGTTGCTCCCTTATTGTTATTGTTGTGCCCTTACATTATTATTGGTGTGTAGGATCTGACTATATTGTGACCCCTTAGACTCCTATATATAATAAGGAGGACTATTTGTATCATCCAATAATTGTTCATTTATGTGATGTAAAGGAGGTTTCCCCCTCGAAGAGGCTAATTTTCATGTCTTTTATCTATATTTTCTTTTCTTTTGTAATTTGGTTGCATAACAGTCTTCTTCGGAGGACTCCTTGCGATCCCACTAACAGAAGACTCTTAGTAGACTACTCCACAAATCCCTTTGAATAGGTTCAAATATTGACCCAGCCTAATGATATTTCGTGGGTTCCCCGGAAAAATGGGAAAAAATATCTGACATGCCCACTCCATGCTACATGTATGGTCTTTTTAGCACCCCAGGCATCCCCAATTCATTATTTTGTGGCTACATCATCAGGCTTGTCATCCATCTCTTGAACTCTAACCGATGCCTTCCCCCATCCTGGTCCTTTTGTGGTCCCCCCTCTTCTCAAACTCATCGAGAAGTTTTTTTTCGATAATGTTAAAACCAACCAATCTGCCATAAAGATATCTAATCTTGAAGGCTCAATTACCTTTCATTGTCTATCCTTGGACTCCATTAACAACTCTTCCCATTCCCTCCCATTTTCTTTAGTCCCTTTCTGACGTGGTAAACGCATAGTGGGTGTTTTTCACTTTCTTTTCAATCACCAACCCTACAGATAGTAGGAAAACAAGTCTTTAACCATAGTAAAAAATGTATAAAAAGAAAAACACTCATGACTAACCTTGTTATTGGCTCAAGAATTTAGCTAAATGACATATCTAGGATGGAATAAATGGTGTTGGTTAGAGGTTATGAAAGTAATTCAATGATAATGGTGGTGACGACGTCATGGAATACAAATAATTTTATCAAATTTCTCAAATATTCACCCCAGGGTTAGCTGGGCTAGCAACTAGAATCAAAGTAGGATGTGGAAAAAATATTGCAACACTCCTAACAATGGGGTCAGAGGCCCTATTTCTGCAAATATGGACGATGGGATTTTATGCTTGGTCAGGAAATATTTCCATGGTTCCTATCTCGGTTCATCTACCAGCCTTGCCCCTATAATTATTGTATGAATACGTCTTTTGTGAGATCAGCAATATTCTAAGGTTTTATTTTGAGGTTGATCTCTCTTACAAAATATCAAGATATATGTCCATGGAAATAATATTGGTGGGTTTAAACCAATATTTTGGGATCCATGACCCATATCAATCTAAGCTCGAGAAAAAACACATATTCAGACACTAGATTATGAAGGAATTACTTCAAGTGTGTTAGATGTCACTCTTATGGAAATATGGGGGAAGATTTAACACTTGAAAAATTAAATAAGATATGGGTAAAAGAACAACCCAAGGTTTAGGATTAAAAAATCCCCCCCTACTCTAATTTTGACAGACTCTAAGAAAAATTTGTGGAGAAAAGGACTCAACTCCATCCTTTATGACAATTGGTAGAGGTTGTAGAAATTACAATGTATATTTTCAACTAGTCATGAATTTTTAAACAAAATCACAAGACAATTACCTACTCTACTACTCCGTGGAAAGTAATTCACAATTCAGAACTAAAATCTTGGACATGCAATAAGAAATAACACACATGCAAATAGTATTTTTCTCGCGAAAAGAAAATTGTTAAAAACCCTAATGCATGCTTGCATTAATCTGATTGACAAAGATGTATTACAACTTCTTTGCTCAACCGAGCACAACCTACAAGTGAATAATCTATCTCTTTGATCACTCAGAAGTTATGACCCAGACTTAGTCAATTTTTGCCTCTCCTTGAGCTCCTATTTGCTTTCGTTTTTATTTGAGAAATTAGTCCCCTATTATTTATGAATTTCTCCAAAATGGATTTTGCAATTCCTTAGGTTGATCATCTAACTAAACGCAACATGTGTACACTTAAGACTAGTCTACAACTGAAGTTACGCTACCTTGGAATATCCACCAAGCCCAGGGAACTCGAATTATTTTCATGCACTAAATATTTTGGGTTGATTGATTATTTAACTGGATGATCATTGAGTTTGACTACAGAGCCATTGCACAAGTGACCCTCCACTAGTTCCTCCAACTGTTATAACTAGCTTAATTGAAAACAACCTTAGATAACTAACCTTGATTGCTAAAAATTAGCAATCACACATGCTTAAATAAACTCTAACTCCTCCAACTTGAATTTACTGAGTAAACCAGGTGACACAAGCCATGTCACATAAGTTAAATGCATCCAAGTTATCTGTTGATGTGGAAATTCAAATTTTCTCAATTTAATCAAGGAAAAATCAAATTGATAATTTCTTGTTGCATTTTTCAACAGAGGCATATTTCATACGAAAGTGCCAAAGAACCTCCCAAAGGATCAGTCACAAATGACTTTCAAATCTACGAATGCTACAAAATTAGATGTTCAAAGCCTCTATTCGGGTATGAATCTCTCCCCATTTATCCCCTTTCTTTCTTTTGATGCTTTTCTCCCTCTTCTTTCAACTGCACGCCCTATTTTTTTTAAATTCCTTGATATTATATACATAACTGGATGTGAAAAATTTGTCCTTCCCCCCACCCTCCCCTTCCATTACCCTTTGCCCCTCCATCACCTTTTCAAATCCTCCATCCCCTATTTTAAATATATCCCTGCTCCCTCCTAGTTCTTGTACCTCATAGGTCTTTATTACCTCTCACCCCTATTCATTGAGATCGTACACCACTCTTTCCCAAGATGAGGGCCAGACTCAAGGGGTCTTTGATTTAAATCCTACTTGAGGTTTGGGGATGATAAAGGATCAACCTCTCGAAGGGTTAGGAAATCCCATATCTCTCTATCTATGAAGAGGGCTTCCTTAGAGATCAAATTGGGAAAGTAAAAATCCATTATTGGGGCACTTAGAGCATCATCCTTGGAAAAATATCTAGGATTAGAATTCTCTCCCTCACCATCAAGGGCTGGGCAACCCCTCTGTCAGTCATCAGTATTTTTCATTATCTGTAGATGACTAAATATTGGTTCTATATTTCTAAAAACTGCATGCCTTCATTATCCTTATAGAAAATTTTTCACTATTCTATCAACCTTTCCATTTCATGGTCACCCTGCCACTCCTAAAAGAATCCTTAATGCCTTGTGCCTCTCATCTCTATTCTTCTTTCCTACCTATGACCTCATTACTCTGTTTTTCCCTTGCCCATAACTCCACTATACATCTAGGGTTACCTATAGCGTCACTCAATCCCATGATCCCCAAATTCCTCAAGAATTGATGGTCTCAAAACTATCTCCATAGGCTCTTTAGATAAATCAAGTACAATGGATTTTGGATCTTCAATACAGCCCTTTGACAAATACTTTGTTTTTCACTTAAAGCCTCCAAGCCAATTCTCAATCCAAGATCATGGTCAAAAGAACCCCCCACTAGGTTATTAGGGTTTCATATGTTCCAAGGTCATCATTTCCGAAGGAGACTATCATTCAGTTTTAGAGTATGCACATGAGGTAATGGACAAGCTTGACACTTTTGTAGAAGTGTTGAAATTTCCATCAGCAGAAGGTATTGATAATGTAGATGGTTTGTTCCTAAGAGAAGACAACTCACACCAAAAGAAAGGGAAGCAATTTGATCTTGATGAAAACTAGGGTTTTGCACTTGATAGTCCAGCAAAGTGCCAACACAACAATCAATTTCAAAAATGGCATAGGGAAGGTAAAGAGATGAGTTGGACTCCATGATAGGAACAAAAGAGGATTTTTGAAGCTACTGCTGTATCAAAATAAACATGTCAGATCTCTGGGATCAAAAGGAAACACAAATTTCTTAACTCCAGCAAACTGGCAGTCAAAGTGGAAAAGACAAAGTTGAGTTTCATGGTGGAAGAAAAGGGATTTTGAAAATGTCACTGTGATCAGATCTCCAACTTTTGAAAGGTGAATTTTTCATGCATCAATAAGCAAAGGGAAAGGTCAAAATCATCATTTTATCAACCTGCATGCAAACAGTGTAAAAGGGTTAGTCAGAAGAGGTGAAAGGTTGAGTTGAACTTCACCATAAAAACCCCAGAAGGTTTGAGAATGTTGGTGTGTAATATCATCACATAATTATCAAATAAACATATCAATTCTCCAAGACCAAAAGAAAGGCTAACTCAGTGATTTCAGCAATCCAAAGGCAAAGGCATAAAGGGATATCAATAAAAGTGACAAACAAAAGTTTTAGACATTTGAAAGTGGGTTGCAAATAAAAATTGAATTCATGAGTCCATTAAAAATAATTTCACACTTCATGAGAATCATTGGTCACTGGAAAAGACTTAGAAGTTTGAAAAAAGGAAGAAATTGGGAGTTTTCAAGGCAAAATTGGAAAAAAATTCCTGGCGCTGCGCCCCTGGCATTTTTTCCCATATATTTTATTAAGTCGTTGCACGCCTGGAAAGGTGTTGCGCCTTTTCCCAAACCGACCTACAGTGTGCCTTTGGCGCTGTGCGCCTGGGGCTGGCACTGCGTGCTTGGCCAGGAGGGCCTTCCAAGCAACTCAACTACTTAAGTCACCTCAAACTGCTTTCAAGTTGCCTCCAAGGGTCCTTCAAGAATTTTTAAGGGTAATTGCCCTCAAATACACTCATTTGAAAGCTTTTGTGATAATTTAATTGGGTGAAATAAAACCCTAAAGGATCATGCTTGAAGTCACTACTTAAAACTCATTTCATCTACCCATAAAGAATATCAGTCTAGACAGGAGGTGAAATTAAGCCGGTTGCATTGGTTTAAATTTGTCATCCATCAAGGCTTGACATAACAATCAGTCCCTTACATTACAAATAGAGTTACATTACATACCCTCCTTCATATCAATTTCACATCAAGTGCTAGGGTTTCAAAGGCAGAGTGGTCAAAATGTTAGAAAGAGAGGACAATGGCAGTGAGGGAAATCAAGCAATGAAGGAGAAGGAAATGAGGAGGCAGATGTCGGTGAGGAAAATATCAGTAAAGAAGAAAGCAGCAAGATCAAAGAGCCATGATGGAAGTTATGGCAGTAAAGCACATATCAATGATGATGTTGGCAGTGATGATGACAGTCATAAGAGAAATAAGGCAAATAATGAAGAAAGTAGTAAGGAAAACAATGAAGAAAGCAGTAAGGTTGATGACAATAAGGCCTATGAAGAACATCGTGGGACCAAGGAGGCTAAAGACAAAGAAAATCTTGGTAACTTGGCTGATCCATCCCTTACAAGGCCTCCCAAACATAATCAACTGAACAAAATCCAACTTTGGGCACATTTTTTCACTTGTGAAATTTTTTACTGTTTTGAAGGGCCAAAGGCGCAGTGCCAGTGAATTTTTTCACTTGTGCTCTTTCTTAGGGAACTCTTTTCAGGAATGGATTAAATTTTTGGAATCCTTAAGCCAAGGACATCATCCACAAAAAATTTCAGATCATTTGGAGCAGAACTGGTACTCCAAAAGTGCCAAAAACACCCAAAAATCACCTTTCTGCCCTATTTTCAGAGCTGGCACTGTGCCCTGAGTAGTCTTGGGAGATTTCGTTTCTGAGTAGTTAAATGAAGTCCAATCAGAAAAATAAAGGCAGTTTTAGAAATTATACTGGACAATCTATCCAATGAGCTATCATGGATCTCATTTGGACAACTGGAAGACCTCCAAATCTTGGTCACAAGGCAGGAAATGTTTATGGTGCAGGCGTTGCGCCCTTGGCCTTGGCAATGCGCCCTTGCCTGCAAAGTCAACAAAAGACACAAATTTATTGAGAAAATATATTTTTGAGGAATTTTAAGGCAAATCACTCCTAGTTAGCTCAGAATTTATGTTTGAAGTTATTTTTCATTTATTAAGTTAGATATTTTGTGTCTTGGGCCTTGCATGGTCTCATAGGACAAAAATGATATTTATGAACAATTAATGGCCTCCAAAACCCTAGCTAGGGTTTTTAATCTCCTTTACAAGTTAAATACTGCATGAGGGCCTCATTTTTCATGTTGGTTGTTGGTTGATTGTGGAGAAAAACCTCATAGACTTTGAGTTGCGAGGAGTGTTTGGTTTTGGAGCATTGTGAAGGTTTTGAACAGAATATCAATGAGACAAGCACTTTGCAGGAATCATGAACATGGATAATGGTGATGTCTTTCTCATTTTGTTCTTGTTATATTATGTTTTACATATTGTGTCATCTTTCTCTTGCAATAGAATAGAAATTTTAGCTTAAGGTATGTTGTAAAAAGCACATTAAGTCTGTCTACTTCTCTTGCTCTCATGTTTTCCTCTGCTAGGTTAGCTTAGAGAATTCTTATTTTCTAATCCCACTCATCTTGTTTATCTCAAGAATGATTTAATGGAGTCAGTGCCAAATAATTTTATGGTTAGCCTTGCCCTTTGGAATCACTTAAACATTGTTTTTGAGGTCTTTTCTTCAAAGTATTACTAATTAGAGTTTGATTGAAGAGGTTCATGGTTTGCCCTGCGCTTTTTTCCATCTTGAATGGTTTCTTTGAAGTTTTTTGTAGTTTGATTAAGTAATTTAGGATTTCCCTACTCTTTGATCACTATTATATGTTATCTTATTTTTTCTTTTCCTGAAGATGAAATCACTAGAGACTTTACAAGTTTATTTCTCTCTAGGGTTTGCTGGATTGTTGCCTTGATGTTTACTTGCTAGGGTTTGGTCAAAGAAGTTATTGGTATGCCCTGACTTTGGTTATTTCTTTATTCTTAGTGATCTTAAAGGCCCTTCTTCTTGTATTATTTGTTAAAGGATTCTTAATTTCCCTTTACACATACTTTGTTCACAATTTAATGTTCACTTCATTCAGATAAGCCTTGAAGATCCATTTGGCTTTGTTATACTTGCCCTCCGAAACACCCTTGAACTATTGTTGTACTTTTCTAGACCTGTTGCAGACTCCATATCCCAATGGTCTAAACCTATCCTACTCTATCTGTTCTGCTTGACAAGCAACCCAACCAAACAAAACAAACAAACAAACCCTAATCCTTATAACTAGCCTAAAATCAAAACCCTAAAATCAATCAAGTTCACATCTTTCATACAAATATAGATAGAGACCTCTCTAAGTCCAGGAAGGCTAGGCCTAGGACTCCAAAGACTATTTTGATGTTACCCCTGTACATTTGGTCTTGCCAATCTGACAAATTACAGGGACCTAACATAATGGCGATCAGGGTGGGACTTTCTAAGTCAATGACAATCTAAGTATTCCTTAGAACCTCGGAAAACCCAAAAGCACCCTTATATTTGTATTCAGTTGTTGATGGTGGACAAAAAGTACATCCTTAAAACAATAAGCATCCTCCACCTGGTGACTCCACTAGTCTTCAGTAGCCCTGTTGACCCCACTAGTTCTCACAGATTCCCCTAGGAATGCTTTAATCAATCCTAATATTGCTGATGGTGGACAGAAAATTTGAAATCATCCACCCGGAGACTCCACAACTCTCAATAGACCCAAAAGACTCCACATGGTAGAAGACTCTAGACTGGTTGAAAAGATGCAGTGACCCCTTTGATTAACAAAGATGATTCCAAGGATACAATTCAGGTACGCTCCAATGAATAGAGATCACATCCCTAGATTCCCACACAAAATGCCTCAGATATATTGGCACAAAAACCTGCCTGTATTTCAAGTTGAAAAATTAGATGACCCCTTATTACATCTCATCAAATTTCATACACATGTATGGAGGTTAAAAGTTGAATGGCACGGGACTGCCTCATGAAAATGTTTATGGAAACATTAGAGGGAAAGTCAAGGGAATGGTATGAAGGCCTAAACCCTGGCACCTTGTTTTCTTTGAAGGATTTCCACAAGGTATTTTATGAACACTATAAATAATATTGTCCATCTCTATCATTAGCTGAAAATTTTTGTGATCAATCTGAAGATATGATACAATACCTTGTAAACAATGATGAATATTTAGGAAATTGGCATCCTGAAGATCTATTAGAGGAAATTAAAGCATTTCATACTCAAGAAAATTGTCATGACAACCAAGAGGAATTAGTTGAGGATGAAATCAATCAGGAAATAAAGGAAGACCCACAGGATCTCTCTGAAGGCACAAGTGATGATTCACCTTTTCTTCTAGGTGAGGCTCAAGAAGACATTCAGCCTCAGAATCAGCCTTCATAAGAGAAAGAGAACTACTGTAGTTCTATCCAAAAAAAGATAAAAATGCCTCCTCTTTTAACTGAACAGGAAATAAATCAGATTTTAAGCATGCAGCCAACCTCTAAACCTTCATATGAACATAACATTTCTATTCATTTTCCTGCTAATCCCATCTACCACAGATCAGAAAATGGATTTATAGATCAATTCTAGGATAAACAATATGATAATCCAATATGTATGATTGGTGACATTACTTATATTGATGATTCTCCAAATTTTGATCAGTATGATGATGCTTATGTCCCCAAAACAAAAGCTAATCTTGCAGAGAAATCAGCAGTTGATTTGTGGGAGGAAATTCAATTTCATCAACTTGAAAAAGGTAATCAGCCAATGCATATCAGCTATGACAGTGATGAGGAAAGTCTAGAAAATTTGGAAGTAGTTGAATTATCTCTACCTCTTTGTTCTACTTCATTTCAATCCATCAGAAATAACTTTCATATGATTAGAAATCAGCAGTCTTTCAGTTTTGATGTAGGTTGGGGAAGACAATGAACTTCTTGAGCAAGTTGTTAATGAAAAAACTTTTCCTAAAATGGTTGAGGAAATCATTGGTGACATAGAATCCTCCCTAGCTCCATATCTGCAGCCACCAAGTTCCATTGAATCTAAAATTGTAGATGAAGGCTTGGAAATTGATAATCACATGAGAGTTGTTGCACTACCTTCTCAGGAATATTTATTACCAAAGAGTGCCCCTGCTCATCAACATGATGTCCTTCACACAGAATTCAGCCCACTCAATCAGAGCATATCAGGTTTTCTAGAGGACAACACGGAAATATATGATGAGGCTGCCAGTATAGATGATCATGAGGAAGGGGAAGAGATTCTTTCTCAAAAGAATCCCAATCTTAACAAGCTGGAACAAGGAATGGTCCTGGATACAGTTAGTTATTGAAATCCTCATAGCCAGGTATTGTTTCAAGATCCCTTTGCTATTTTCTTAGAGACATCTAAAAGAGGAACATTCTATGTCAAGAGCAGTTTGTTGCAGAGTATAAAGGAGATATTTAGCATTTTTGTTCAAAAGCAAGTGAGAGGGGAATAACATTATTGTTGTTTCAGCACACTCAAAGAGCTTGTAATATTCCCAAATGGGGAATGTGGAAATATATAAACACAAAATTGTAAATAGGAGTGTAAATCAACTCATTGAAATTGGAGACCAATATGGAGACATATCATCATTTATTATATCAGCAAATCAATACATAATATTGAGGCATGAATCATATACAATGAAGAAGCAAGCCTCCCATAAGAATTCACTCCTAAATATGAATTGTTGCTACAATAAAAAATGCCAGAAGACTGCTACAGCATAGTTATAAACACACTGCTACAGAAAAATAATGTACAAAATATGTAGGGCTGTTATATGCCCAATACAGAATTAGGCTTAATACAAACTCCTATAAGAACCCGAAAAGGATTTTGAGAAATACACTCTATACAAGATGGGATCTAAAGCCCAATGGTTGAAGATTCACTGCAAACTTAAGAACATGAGTGTAGAAGGCTGAAATATATCAGATCTTATGTAGATCCCCTCAAAGGTCTCCTCCCAGGAAACGCTGAACCCTCCAATCACAATAAAATACTCCAAAGGAGCCACAAGATATCTCACTGAAGCTGCCCTCCAAATAAATGCAATTCCCAGCTAGAACAACATTGCAAATGATGGGAAATAGATGGCCTGGTGCCAAAGATCTGAAATATGTCCAAGAGCTCTCCAAAATTATCTCCCAAGAGAAGGAAACCTTCCTCCTATGAGAAACTACCACAGAAAGTGGGTTTCTAACCCCTCCACTACAACACCCTGCAACACAACACAATAACCTGCAGAAACTGCGTTGATGAAGAAAGTTGTAGCTTCGTCTGCAAACCTGAATGTGGAAATGAATGTCATACTCTTCCAAGAGGCGTCTCAAGGAAAGAGGTGGGATCCCCACTTGGGAACACTCGGTGCTAAACAGCACAACAATCTGAACTAAACAGCCGAAGAATGCAAAAATTCTAAATAGACCATATACAAAATAATAATCCAAAAAATCCCTCATATGGCGGCCATCCTCTTCCTTAAATATATTATGAGCTCACTTTCCCTTAGCCCCACTCAATTAGGTCATTTCCTCCATGAGATAAATCTCCCTCCAAAAGTGTGTTATTCCTCAATTAATCTCCACTCCTCCATAATAGCGTTGTTGACTTGGTCAAAGTTGACTGAATCAACATGATCCAACCCCTATTCAAAATTGGAGGTGCTTTATTTAGCTGCTAAAAAGGTCTCCTTTCACACTTGAATTTTTTTTATTGCTGCTTAGGAGACTTATGGGCCTCCCTACCCACTTATTCACCTACCTAGTGATAAAACAAACTATAATATTCCATTTAGCTGAAGGCTAAATTTTTGGAATATTACAGTCCTCCCCTCCAAAATGTTCCTTGCCCTCAAGCAACTGTATAGGGAGAGAAAAATTCCTCCCCTCCTCCTCTTGTGGCCTCCTCATCAATAGTCCCCACCACTGCTCAAGATGATCTGCAATAAATCTTCTCTCCAATGGCTCCTCCCAAGTATGCAAAACCCAATGGTTCACATAATGAAAAGGTGGAAGGTGTAAGTGAAAACCTTCTTGCTGTTCAATGGCCTCCTTAAGGTAGGAAAGATGAAAAACATGGGGAACCTCATTCCCAATGAGATACTCCCATACCCATGCTATCATCCAAATGAAATGAGCCATCCTAGGTAGCTGATCAAGTAAATCCTCAACCCTTGGTTTATGCAATGTATTGGGGCTGCATGGAGAGATTAGATTTTTCCATCCAAGTTGTTTCTCTCTCCATTTATGGTAAGTATGGGGTTGTCGCTGACCTTGGGCTGAAATGTCACAGCCTTCAAGAATTGACCAATTTACCCCACCAAACAAATCAGCCATGAAGTGCCTCCTCCAAGAACTCAAGTTCTCCAACTGGCTCCTCCCGCATGAAGAAAAGAGATGTAGTATGGAAATCATGGTTTGCCCATTGTCTCTCATAAAACATGCAACATGTAAATTAGGGAGAATCGTACTCCCAATGGGCACACCCAACTCTTGTGCCACTCTCCCAACAAAGCTTCCCATAAACATAAGAACATCATCAATATATGGAAGCAAAAACCAATGAAAAAAAGTTTCCATATGACAATCAGGAGGTGGTTCATAGTTCCTCATATGGAACCATCGCAGTGCATCCCCTGCCTGCCTCAAATAAAATAATAACAAGTGCTCTCCTAGCCACTTTTTTTCTGCCACAATCATCTTACAAGATAGGATCATGAAAGCAAAATGTGGTGTCAATGGTGCACACCAAGAATCATGTGGCTTCCCCCACAAATCACCAATAGAATAGCCAACCTCAATGCTAAAATTGGCCTCAAGTACATCATAATATAATTTTAAAGAATGGATAATCCTCCTTGGTACAACATGCTGCTCACATAAAACAAAGAAGTACAAATCATAATGCAAAATTGTACCTTCTATACCATGTACTTTGGTCCTTGAGCTGAAATGGCTCAACTGGAAATTCTCCCTCACCCTCAATAAGTAGGGAAGTGGTTGTGACAACCTTTCCATCACCATCTAGGCTATGCATCTCTCCTCATGCTAATATACATCCTGTTGAATGCCCTCCCAAGTGAACTTATCCATCAAGGAATGATATGCATCAAAGTGCATGGAAAGAAAGTCCACATGTGCTGCAAGTAGTAGCTTCCTCTTGAGTTCAGAAACTCTAGTCAAGAAGACTCTGCCATAAGAATAGATGACCTCATCAACCACCACGTATCTATCATCTCCCTCCGAGTCATCAAGAATCAGGCAAGCACCAAGATTCTTAGAGTACTCTACCAAAAGTTGAGACCTCCAATATAGATCAACCCTCCTAAGAGATAGCACTGAAGATCTAAAATGTAAAGCTCCCCACATGCTTGTTGTCTTGAGGGGTCCTGACCCAGGTTTAGAGGTTAAGGTTTTCTAACAAACCCCTATACTACTGGCCCTTTTGGCAATGATCCACTTGTGCAGGCTAAAGTCTCACCCGAAGCAGTATGGGAGGGTGTTGGAACCAGGTTTCCGCACCCTGGGAGAGGGTAGGTAAGTCAAGAAGAGCTGCGTTCGACTTCACAATTACCATATCGTATATCACAGAGCCCTGATCTATAGATTCCTTCGCATCCACGTGCGCAGTACTGATTATAATCACAGTAAATAATAGAGCATAAACTCATAGAAGGATAACACAATAGATATATATATAAAGCATAACAGACAGATCAGAAGATAACACAATTATTTCCATAGTTTAACACAGAACCATGCATAGCATAATAGATATCATAGATTCACATTTAACAGATTCAGATATTCCAAAAACCTTCTGCGTTTATTAATCCTTCAGATCCTTTTACAATACCCAAAACCCAACCTGCACACACAGCAGCAGGGTCCACACACAACAAGACATAGGATCTCCACGCACATAGCCAGCAGGAGTCCTTTCCCCATTAACCCAAAAAAATCTACTAACTTGTAATTCACACCAATCTTAATACATATCTCTCCATTGACTCTAAATGTCCTTCTATTTATATCGATCTATCCTAATATTTCCTGTGGTCCGCAAACTGTGGTTTGCAGACTCTAGGTCTACCCTTTGACCTATTACAATGCTTTCAGGTCTTTGAGCCACCCCAAAACCCCTGCACTAGACTAAAATATGCCAAAAATATACAAAAATACTCAAAATTTTCCCAATTCGCAGCCTTTGGAGGACCCTGTTCCAACAGTCCCCCAACACAATCTTGTGACTCGTCCCGAGTCACTGTGGTGGTGGAATCTCCACCTGCACCTGTATGGCTACTCTGGCCATAGAGTAATTTGATCCTATATGGTTTGAGTCAGCTACCATTGACATATTCGGGTAGCAAGCCGAACCACTCCGCCATTCGTGATTGCCGGAACTGTGTAGGGACCAAGCCAATGCTGCTGGAACTTCCTGGGATGCTTTGCAAACTAGCTATAGTATAACAGGACCAACTCACCCTCCACAAATGTCTTTTGGTGAATATGTCGATCATGCCAAGCTTTATCACGGGCCTTCTGGACTTGCTGATGGAAATTTTCAAGAAATTGATCTTCCTCCAAAGCCATAATCTATGATAAGCGCTCCTCCATGATGTCAGGTTCCGCCATGTTTGTAAATGCTACGATACGCAGACTAGAAATAATATACTCCATGGGCATAACGGCTTCTTTACCATAAACCATCAGAAATTGGGTTTTCCCTATGAGCTTCTTGCAGGTTGTTCGATAGGCCCAGAGGACCGATGGGATGCGCACGTCCCAATCGCTACGATCAGCATTGCATACCTTTGTCAGCGCTTGCTCCAAGATTTTAATAAAACCTTCAACCGCATCGTTGGCCTATGGGTGATATGGTGTTTTCTTCCCATGATGGATCCGGAACTCCTTGGTCAAAGCTTGGATTGTTTAATTAACAAAATGTGTACCTCTGTCGCTCATGAGAATCTTCGAACATCCAAATCTGGTTAGGATTTGTTCAAAGACGAAATGCGCAGTGGTATCCGCAGTACAATCTTTTATTGCTTGTGCTTCTGCCCACCTGGTTACATAATCAGTGGTAGTAATAATGTATCGCACACCCGTCTGCTTCCCTGGTGGGTTGATAGGCTCGATGAAATCGATAGCCCATTTATCAAATGCTTGTAGAGCCATCTGTGGTTGAAGGGGCATTTCATCTTTGCGGGACAGCCTCCCCGTTGGTTGGCACATATTGCAGGTTTTACAATAGTTATGGGCACTACTATGCAAATTTGGCCACCATAACCCAACTCTCAATATATTTTGCATCGTTGCTTTTCCTGCGTAGTGACCTCTTGCTACTCCGTCATGAACCTCCGCCAAAATAGCGCGCCTTTCGTGTTCCAAAACATATCGCCGCAAGACTTCATCTACTCCCATATTATATAAATGACCTGCGACGATGGTAAAATATGTTGCCTGGGTGACTATCTCTTTATTTTGTTGTACAGAGTAGTCTGGAGGTGCCATCCCAATAGTCAAGAACTGAATGATATCCGCAAAGTGTGCATCTACTACCTTAATAGAAAATAGTTGTGCATAAGGCAATCCGGCTTCCAGGTCAGTTGGCTCCTTGCCACTCCCTATTCGAGACAAGTGATCCAGCCCAACATTCAACTTTCCTGGCTTAACGATGATTTCGAAATCATATTCCTGAAATAGCAGTAGCCATCGGCATATTCCCCCCCCAACACAGGCTTATTGACTAGGAACTTTAAAGCGGAATGGTCTGTGAAAATTTTGAAGTGTCCTCCTAATAAGTAATGCTGGTATTTCTGCAAAGCGTAGACCATGGCTTATCCCTCCCGTTTTGTGGTGGAGTAGTTGCATTCCGCACCAAAGAGTTTCCTACTTGCGAAGGAAACTGGGTGATTGATATCTCCTTCTCCTAGCTGCGTAAGGACATCCCCCAGAGAAATGCCCGATGCATCGACATGAACATGAAATACCTTCTCCCAATCAAGAAATATGAGAATAGGTGTTGAGACCATCCTCTCTTTAAGTAACTCGAAGCTCTTTTGACTCTCTTCATTCCAAAAGAATGAAAAATCCTTCTTGAACAATTTTTCCATAGGGGCAGTAATCAGCGCATAGCCTTGAATGAATTTCCTATAGTAACCTGTGTGTCCAAGGATTGAGCGCAGTTGTTTCTCCGTGGTTGGTACTAGAAAGTTTATGATAACTGCGATTTTGGCAGGATCTACCATTAGTCCTTGTCAACAAATGATGTGGCTGAGTAACATTCTGAAGGGTACACAGAAGATACATTTTGAAATCTGCTGCTTCCGGCAGGCATCCAACATTAAGCGTAGATTTGATACGTGTGCCTTTACCAGGCCGAAGACATTCCAGTCATCAAAATATACCTCGAGGAACTTATGGATGAATTATTTGAAAACTGTGACAACGACCCGCGAGAAGATAGTAGGGGCATTTTTTAGTCCAAATGGCATGATAGTGTACTGAAACGACCCCACTCAGTGGCAAACGTGGTCTTGCTATGATCCTCAAGTGAAATTATGATCTGATGGAATCCTGAGAATCCGTCTGTGAAGGAGTATGCTTCCTGTCCTCCCACGTTGTCTAAGATTTCATCTGATAATGGTGTCGGGAATGGATCACGAACACAGGCATCATTCAACTTACGCACGTCCACGCAGATCTAGATCTCCCCCTTAGTTTTTTTCTCCTGAACCACCATTGGACTGACCCAGTCTGACTGTTCAACAGGTTCGATGATACCCGCAACAAGCATTTTATCTAGCTCATCCTTGACCTTTTGCTTATACTTGGGGTTCAACCTATAAGTTTGCTGCTTTATGGGCCACACATCGGGTTTGAAAGTGATATGCATGACACCTAAGTCCCTCATGATCCCCTTCAGCTTGGAAAACTTCGTAGGGAACAAGTCTTGGTATCCTCATCCCAGTAGTCCCAAATCTTAGCCAACTTAGGGTGCTCTTTCATCCTAATGTTTACTTCACGTAGCTTGATAGGCTTAGTGACATCCACTTCTTTCAGTGGAGGTCCTTCAACGGTGCGCTCCCCTTCCGACCCTGGGATAGAGACAGACCATGGATCATCTTCACCTTCCTCTCTTTCCAAGTTGCGGCAGTTGAAAATATCCTGCATCTACGTTTCCCATGTCGGCGTCCCGAGTACTGCAAAGGAGCTGGTCTTCCCAAACATGAATTTCTCTATGTCCTACAGAGCTTCGTCAAGCGCCTTGGAACCCCCTATCAGTCTGAATGTTCCTATAAAGTCATTCTTCAGATTTTCCCAATGGCGGGTGCATTGATGTAGCTCCACATCTATGTACCGGGCAGTAGGGATTGGACCCAACGCATGAGTGAATAAGTGAACCCACTCTTCTGTAGTTCGGTCGCCCCACGCCTCCATCCATGCAACCACGTGTTGATCCGGATTTATGTAGGAACGCAACAGAATAAACACATAACCATAAATGCAGAGATGCAGCGGAAATAACACTTCATTTCATTAATATCAAAGAACTGAAATTTTCTTACAAACAGAATGGAAATAAAACTAGCTAAGGCACTGGTAGCTATCTTTGAGAAGAGATGTGGCGACTCTGAGCTCTAGGGGATATGATGGGGACTCGAGGCCTATTTATTATTGAGAAACAATGGAGAACCCTAAACATCCCAAAAACCTAACCCTAGGAGATGAAGCGCCAAAACTATGGGCCAGTTTGAGTAAATTGGTGTTTCAACTTCCCAGGGAAGGTCTTTGGTGCTATCCTCCGTTTAGCTTATAATTTATCATTAGAAAATATCAGGAGATACAATTTGGGACATTTGAGGTAAAATGATCTAAAAAGTCGTTTAGGGCCTCAAAACGGCTCCGGAAGTTCAGGACCCGAAAAACTGCTAAAAATAGTAAGTTATGCCGAAACTGAAAAACTGAAAGAGACAATGGTGGGGGCCAAGTGGAATAGGTGGGTGGCCACCAATATCCACCTGGATCATTCCTCCCCCCTTAGGAAGCAATGGTCCCCATTGCGTTAAGTTCCTCCATGAAATGAGGAAATTTCTGCTGAACTTGGTCCCTGGTGAACCACTTTCCTTGGTGCAGGAGTTGGCCAGCTTTGACAACCCGATACAGTTGGATCCTCTGTTGGCGAGTGTTCTTAATTTGCATGTCTATGATACAATCTGTGGTGGCCTGTTCCATGCAGTCTGGGTTTAACTCTGTTGGTGTGAGTTGTTCTGCAATGTCCGAGGTGTCCAGTAGAGGTGGAAAGTAAGGACGAAGGCGATCCACATTGAAGACTGGGTGCAGACCAAGGAATGGTGGAATACTAATCTCGAAGGCATTGTTACCTACAGCCTTGGTGATGGTGTACGGCCCGTATCGGAGCGGGCGAAGCTTGCGGTGAGGTCCAGTGAGGCGCTCCTTCTGCAAATGTAGCCATACTTTGTCGCCCACCTGGAAGTGGTGTGGCACCCCCGATGTTGATCATGGCATTGCTTGTACTTGGCATTGGCTCTGTCCAATATATCATGAACCTGTTAGCGGATGTGTTGAATGCGCTCGATGAAGCTACTTGCTTTGTCAACTTCAGACTGGACATGAGCTGAATCGGCCTGAGCAGCTGCAAACGGCATGGCTATGTCAATGGGACATAGTGGTTGGAATCCAAAGCCCTTTATTAAAGGGTATACAGCCAGTGTGAGTATGGAGAGCACAGTTATAATATGTTGTATAGGAGGCTCTCATCCCATGTACGTGAATGCTTTGGTGTACATGCGCAGGTAGCCTGTGTATGTAGATTATTGACGACCTCATGCAGCCATCTGTTGAGGGATGAAAGGCATGGACAGGGACATGGCAATTTAGATTGACAGGAGAGTTGGACCATAGATCTTTGAGGAACCTACTATCTCGATCTGATATGATAGACTGTGGGATCCCAAAGTGCACCCATACTCGTTCAAAGAAGAGTTTAGCAGTAGCTTCTGCTGTGATATTCTTCTTACAGGCCGCCATAATGGCCATCTTCGAGAATCTGTCAACGACCACGAAAACACAGTCATTGCCATTCTTAGTAGAGGGCAGGGCCGACATGTAATCCATGGAGATGGATTCCCACGGTCGACTAGGGGTAGGTAGTGGAGTATATAGGCCTTGCTTCTTGATGGTCGGTTTGGCAATGGCACAAGCAGTGCAGGATCTGATGTGCTTCTCGACATCCTTTTGAAGGTTCGGCCAATAGAAATACTTCTGCAGGATTGCTACTGTTTTCTCGACCCCGAAATGCCCAGCGACTCGACTGTAGTGTGCTTCCCATATCATCTTGGCACGCTCGCTTGAAGGAACAAAAAGGTGTCCTAGGTGACATAAAAGTGCATCTTGGAGGTGAAAATTTGGAACTTGCGTGCCCCCAAAGAGTGCCTTGTAAGTGTGGCCGAATTCTGGGTCACTCTCATAGAGAAGCGGCCAATCAGAAGTCTCGTGCCCACAAGAGTTGAGCACGGTGGTGAGCGCCACGATCGGTGGTCGGCTGAGGCAGTCTGCAACATTATTGGTGCTACCCTTCTTGTACTTGATGTTCAAATGAAACTGGTGCAGATATGTGGACCACTTCTGATGGCGATCATTCTGCAACTTCCCTTGTGTCTGTATGAACTGCAGGGGCCGGTGGTCTGTGTGGATGATTGTTTCCTTCCCCAAAATGTAATGCTTCCATTGTCGACAAGCTTGCACAATGGAGTACATTTCTTTGTCATAAGTAGGATACTTGCGAACTGTGTCAGACAATGTCTCACTGTGAAATGCCACTGGATGTCCCTGTTGAGTAAGAACTGCCCCAATAGCATAGTCAGAGGCATCTGTCTCGATCTCAAATGGCTGTTGCAAGTCTAGTAAAGTGAGCACTGGGGCAGAACAGAGGCGGTTTTTCAGTTCTGTGAACGCCTTCTGTTGAGGTTCCGACCAAAAAAAATTTTCTCTCGCTCCTCCCTTGGTGACTTGACTCAAGGGCCAAGTGATATGAGAGAATCCCAACACGAACCTCTGGTAGAAATTAGCAAGACCCAGAAAGCTGCAAAGCTCTGTTATAGTGGTTGGGGCTGGCCAATCCCGAATGACTTGGATCTTGGCTGGATCCACATGCACCCCCCTTTCATCAATAATGTATCCCGGATATTGAACCTGGGTCATGCCAAAAGTGCACTTCTCCAAATTGGCACACAACTTGTGTTGCCGCAGTGTTTGGAGGACTTGTCGGATGTGGTGAAGGTGCTCTTCCCAAGTCTGGCTGAAGATCGGAATGTCATCCAAGTACACCACTACAAATGAGTTGGTGAATGGCCGCAAGATGTCATCCATCATCCTCATGAAGGTGGCGGGAGCATTCGTCAACCCGAAAGGCATGACCAGCCATTCGAAAAGGCCTTCCTTGGCTTTGAAGGCAATCTTCCACACATCGGAGGGTTCAATTGGTACCTGGTGATACCCAGACTTCAAGTCGATCTTGCTGAAATATTTTGCACCTTTGAGTTGGTCCAGAAGGTCATCAATCCATGGGATTGGGTACCTATTCCGGACAGTGATCTTGTTCAGCGCCCGATAGTCAATACCGAGTCTCCACGTCCCATCCTTCTTCTGTACCAACACGATCGGGCTCCCACAGGGCGATGAACTTGGTCTGATGTGACCTTTCTGCAACAGCTCCTGAATCTGCCTCTTGATTTCATCATTTTCCATAACAGAGCGCCGATAGATCGGTCCATTAGGTAGCGGCGCACCGGGGGTCAGATCAATCGGGTGCTTGACCTGACAGTGCAGAGGAACCCCTGTGGGTGAGGTGAATATGTCTCCGTACTCCTCCACAACCTTATCCATTTGTTGTTGTTGTGCAGAGGAGCCCTGTCTGGAGGTCGTGGCCACAGTCTTCTTCTTGCCCTGGGGGCGGATCATCAGGAAAACGAATTTCCTGGTTTGGGAAATGAGCTTACGGCATTGTTTTGCAGTAACCAAAGAGATAGTCGTAGGAGGTGGTACCTCTGGTATCCTGTACAACTTATTTCCCAAAGTAATAATAACAGCACGAGGTCGAGACTCATACACAGCATGACGCTTCTACAAGTATGGTTGTCCTAATAATACATCAGAAACATCAATAGGAGCAACGTCACATAATACCTCATCCGTGAAGGGCTTGATGCTATAGGGAAGGCGGCACTGCTGGCTGACGCGGAGATCTCGTCCTTGGTGAAGCCACACGATGGTGTATGGATGTGGGTGAGCTGTGGTCGGCAAGCCCAACCGCTTCACGGCGTCTGCTGAAATGAGGTTCTTTTGGCTCCCATTGTCGACAATGAACTGTACAGGGGAGCCCTTTACCCACATCTAGGAGTGGAAGAGACGTTCCTCCTCCTCTGGATCTTCCGGTTCCTCCTTCTGAACCTTTGTAGTGGCAACAGTGGCGTTGGGCTCCGCATCAATAATCTGTTTCCCTTTTTCATTCCCCTTTTCAGGTTCTGATTCGGAGTCGGAGCATGCATCTAACTCAAAAGCCCTCATCTCGGCCACTAGCGACTGCTTGGCCCGACACTCACTTGTGTTGTGAGTGGAGCTCTTATGGAACTCACACCACTTTCCCGTGTCCTTCTTCGGCTTTACGGTGTTGTTCTTGTCTTGTGGCTTTGATGGGTTGTCTTTAGCCGCCATGCTCTGTCCTTTGTTTTGCGGTTTGGAAGCACCTTTTCCTTGCTTTTGATTCGCCGATCCAAAGTCTCGCTTCTTCTGTTTGAATTTCTGCTCAATCTTGGCAGCATACCGGTATGCCGTACCAAGCGAGGAGATGTCGAGGAACTCCATTTCCTCCTGAATGTATCTGTGCAGACAACTGCGATACTTTAGCACCAAATGTTTCTCTGAATCTCTGATACCCAACTTTGTGCGCAGGGTATGGAACAGTGCACATCTTGATCCCTTTGTTGTCGCAGCGTGGTCCATTGTATGTACTTGTCGTCATAGCTCCCCACGGGATAGTACTGTTCCTTGACGGCGTCTAGGAAAGAATTCCAAGTTGGTCGGAAAGAATTCCAAGTTGGTACGGCCGAGAACAGAGAGGGTTTTGTCTGGTCCTTGTTCTCACAGTAGGTTTCCCACCAGTCCTTAACATGGGGGGTAGCTTTGAGGAGTGCAAAAATAATCTTCTCCCGGTCTGAAAAGTCATGAGCAGAGAAATATCCTTCTAATAGATTCAACCCAACCTCTGACATCTGCGTCATTTGACCCTGAATATGGGAATTTCAAAGTCTACTTGTACCTTAACGGGAGTCGTGCCTCCAAAGTGGCTATTAGATGCAGATGCGGCGCCGGTGAGAAGTTGTTGAGGATCTGGGCAAAGTTATCCACCATCGCGTTCCTTTGTTTTTAGAGGGCCTTATAGAGAAATATTTTGATAGAATCTCCAGCTCCCTCATCTTTCTTTTCGTCCCCATGGGTGACCGTCTGGGTTTGCGAGGCTGATCTTGAAAAGGTTCCACCAAATCGACCCCTAACTCTTATACCCTGACCTCGTTGTGGACATGCAAAGAAGGATCGACAAAAACGGGCAATACTTTTTATGTGGACGGATATTTATGCGAGAACCTTGGCATATAACACATAACCATAAATCTGAATGCGGTGGAAATAACACTTCATTTCATTATCAGAAGCGAAATTTAACTACAGACAGAATGGAAATAAAACTAGCTAGAGCCTTTGGTAGCTATCTCTGAGAAGAGATGTGGTGGCTACAGGCCTCTGAACTGCGTTACAATGAGGCTCGAGGGCCTATTTATTATTGAGAAATAATGGAGAACCCTAAACATCCCAAAAACCTAACCCTAGGAGAAGAAGCGCCAAAACTATGGGCCCCATTTGGGTAAATTGGTGTTTCAACTTCGCAGGGACGTAACTTTGGCATACTATCTTCGTTTGACGCACATGATACATCATTAGAAATCTCTATCCGAGGACTACAACTTTCAGGACGAATTTGATGATTAAATTCGCTGGTAAAAACGATGCCCAAAAAACGTCGTTTAGGGCCTCAAAACGGCTCCGGAAGTTCAGGACCCGAAAAACTGCTAAAAATAGTAAGTTATGCCGAAACTGAAAAAATGAAAGAGACAATGGTGGGGGGACAAGTGGAATAGGTGGGTGGCCACCAATATCCACCTGGATCATGTGTTCATGGGGATCCCCTGGGCTAAGGAATAGTTTGACCCGCACCTCTTCCAGAGTCTCAAATCGCAGGAGCATCATGTCCTGACAATCCTCCCACTCCTAGAACGCTCCCTTATGTGTCTCACACCATCATGCAGGGGTTGCACGCATAGCTAGGTTAAGGGCCCATAACCTTCGTTCCCTGGGAACCTCGGCTTCAAATGTTCTCAAAAATTCCCTAACGTTACTAGAACCATCAAAGTAAGGTAGATCTCTTACCTCTAAGGAGATGCAGCGGAAGTTCTTTGTGATCTGAAGACATCGCAACAAAGAGACATCATGTAACAAGTTTTTCCAATTCTCTATCTCCCCCTCGGAGTCGGAGAAACATTCACTATCCTTTTCCTAGCAAAGTACTCCCTCCACCGTGGGGTTGATCCAATCTTCATCCTGTGCCTTCAACTTATATATGTGATCCACATCCTCTTCATCGCGCACCGGTTCTGTGTATCGTTCGCCTTCCGCAGGGTCTAATGGTACTATTACCCTTGTACCGTTATTTTTGAATACCATGCTTCTCTTCTTTAGGTTAATGATACCTCCCATATCGATGGTCCAATCCAAGCCTATGAGCGCAGGGGAGGGGTCTGCATCTTCTACAATCTGAATTACTTCAAAATCAGCCTGGACTTTGACCCCTACGATATCCACCATGATGTTCGATAGTCTCCTCGAGGGTATTATATTCTATTGATTGGCCATACGCAGCTGGATAGTGGACCACTCCAACTTAGGTTCCCCCATTCGTTGCCAAGTCTGTTTAGGTAATACATTCGCATCTCACCCTAGGTCCAAAAAAACCTGATCCATCTCGTAATCACCAATCTGTGCAGTCAACCACATCTCCCTAACAGTGAAGTTCTTAAATAGATAGATTTTATGTACATCCTTGAATTCTGGAGGGAGGTTAGGTCGTGCTACGCAGCTATCTATTAATGCCTGAAGATTTTCCACAGCCTTTGGGTTGTGCAGCAGCTTCATACTATTAGGCTTTTGTAATTCAGTAGATTGGCAAGACTAAACGCTACAGAGACTACATCAAAAACCACTTTGGGATTCTAGGATCTAGCCCTCCTGAATCCAGAGAGGGATCTCTCTATATATGAGTTTAAAGATATGATCTTTAAGGCTTTAAGTGTGATGTTAGGCTAGTTATGAAGAACATGGTTTTTGTTTGTTTTGGTTGGGCAAGGATATAATGAAGGTGAAGGAAGTCTAAATGAAGGGTGAAGGTGTATGTAGGTGAAAGAATGGTTCAGCTAATAAGATAGGCAAGGAGCAGCTTCAATCCATTGGGCTATGGAGTCGTAAGACGATTTAATTGAAACAACAAGGTTCAAGAGTGGTCCATGAGGCAAGTCATCTATGTCAAAGGATCTCTTTAAGTTGATTATATGGAATGAAACAATAAGAAATGGAGTGAGGGCAATCGAACAGATGAAGGAACAAAGGACAGCCTAAGATCAAGTAAGTACTTTGAAACTATCCTGCTTTTGGCATGCACTTAAGGAAAGACATAAAAGTAATCTAAGATCAAGTAAGTACTTTTAAACTAGCCTGCTTTTGATATACTTTCAATAGAAAACATTAAAAACACATAGAATAGCTTAAGCTCAAGTAAATACTTTTAACTTAGCCTGCTTTCAGCATATTCAAAGGGAAAACATTCATGCTAAACATAAAAATTAGTCTAAGATCAGGTAAGTACTTTGAAACTAGCCTACTTTCAACATACTCTTAAGGGAACTCTTCAAAGCAACTGTTGGAGATAAACTAGAGGACAGGGCTAACCATAAACTTCTCTAGTTCAACTTTTATTAGCAAACTTCTCAAGAACATTCAAAGATAAAATCTCAAGTTATACTCAGGAAATATGGGCTTACCAACACTTCACTGGTTATACTCTATTGAGTTACCTTCAAATAAACAATAAAAAAAAAACATAAAGGATAAATATTTTCAGTGAGATTTAGGGTACTTCAAAAGTAAATCCTAATCTATATTTGTTGTTCTTTATCAGAGAAAAGTGGACAGAATGGAAACAAAAAGAAAATAACATTTTACAGTGATAAACACATCACCATTGACATAGACCAGGATCCCAAAAATCAGCTTGTATTTGATGTTCAAACCAGTTACAATCATCAATTCCAGTAGGTTTCTACAGCTTCAAACTTCTCATCTCAGCCTATTTATCTTCAATTACAAACAAGGCTACAGCAGCTTCAGAAAACTATTTACATGCAACAAATATCCAGAGACCAACCTCTATACTATCTTCTACAGCAGTATTTATAGAAGAATGAGGAGGTGGAGTGTAAGAAGGGTATAAATGTTCAATTAATGGAGAGTTTGTGCTTCTCGGCCTTTTAGGGTCTCAACAGAGAAGTTTTTTGATATTTTCTCTATATTAATTGGTTTTCATTAAGTATTTAGCCGCTTAGTAGATTTTTTTGACTTTAAAACTCTTTAGGCAAGCTGGAAATAACTCTGGCTGCTTTAAACAAAATATCATTGACTAAGGCAATAAATATGCCTTCTTTTGATTAATTGAAGTTATAGGTGGCGCTTTGGTAGTTGAGAGGATATTTTAGCCTTTGATGTGGCAGTGGAGGCTTCCTTAGACTGATATAACTCTCTATTTTTTTTAAGAACACAGTGATTTATCCCATGATCTGTGTTTAGGCTTCATTAAGCCTTGATCTTCATCTTCGGGTCTTCGTTCTTCAATACTGTCTTTATCTGTGGATTAGGCCTTTGATTCCTGAGTTTGTGCCTTAATCCAATTAAACTCTGATTAAAATCTTTAATTATTCACTTATGCTCTGATCTTCAAGCTTTAGCTTTAATCACTAAATCGTTGATTTCTTCACTCTGATACACTTTGTTTGTTTTGTTTATACAAGTGGCTTTCTGTTATTGGAGGGTTTCTGTTAAACCCTGGACCATGATCCAGTTTATTTTAACTTGGATTTCAAAACTCGCAGCTCCTTTTCTTCGTTGATTTTAAGCCACAGAATCGTCATTCTGGGTCGAAAATGTCACCTGACTATGACTATGGGAATTCTCAGAACAAACACCATTAAATCCTGCAAAAAACACAACAAATTGTTAAGAAACCCTGCAGATGTGGTAAAGACTGCTTCAGAGGCTCGTGAGGGTGCAAGAGCAGTGTGGAAAAAATGTGGATGCAGCAGAAAAAAGGGAAAAAATCTTGGCAGAGCAGCTAACTAGGTGGAAATGGAGGT
This sequence comes from Pinus albicaulis, assembly GCA_034641835.2. Lineage (NCBI taxonomy): Eukaryota > Viridiplantae > Streptophyta > Pinopsida > Pinales > Pinaceae > Pinus > Pinus albicaulis. The sequence goes on from CM076570.1 coordinate 946,285,316, forward strand.
TTGGGCGCGACGGCGAACATGAGCCATTGGATTAGGACAATCAACAGTGGAGATCTTTCGATGAATTCGCTTGGGAGAATAGATGAAGGGAAACAAAATGGGGTTGCGATATAACACAAGTCGTTCGATCTCAGAGATCGGTGGCTGAGATTAAAAGCGAAATGATGTTTGCAGAGGGCAGCGGTTTGGCAGAAAACCAGGAATTTTTTTGCGCGGCGAAATGGGGGGGAGGTGGTATTTCCCAAAAAAACGTGATTCCATACATTGCGCGACTCGTGGAAAATAGAAACCGCCCATTTCGCACTGAATTTGTGCACTGATAAGGGGGGCAAAAATTTACGCGACATCGCGCGCTGGCCGTCAGATCTTAAGGCGAGAGATCAATGCCTGTGGGAGAGAGCGACGAAGTGAGAGATGTGGGGGCGAAAGAAGTAGTGGGCCTGATGATGATGCATGGTCTTATTGCGTAGTGGACGGGCGAAAATAGATTATCGAGTTAAGTCCCAACCATAATATTTCTCCGATGGATGGTCGAGATTTCAAGTAAATGCGGAGATTTTTGAAATGGGGAGAAAGGATGGGAAAATGAAACGGGCAGAAGGATAAGGCACAATGGCTATTGATCTATGTGGATCAACGGTCAGGATTCGTTTAAAACTATATTTGTCGGGAAACAAAAAATATAGAAAAGGTAAGGTTTGAAGGAATTTAGCAGAAAAAAACGAGGAGAAGGGAGGGCCCACCTTTTTATAAAGGGTGGAAGGAAGGATCAATGGGAGCCGTCGGATAATGAGGATCGACGGCCAAGATCTGTTGATGGAGGAGAAAGAGAAGGGCGGGGTTTTAAAAACAGAAATATTGTGGGCCGTCAGATTTGAGAATATCAACGACGAAGATTAAAGATGGTGGATGAAGGGTCAAGAGGATGGCGAAACTGCAATGAAGCATGGACCGTTGGATCCGGCAGAATGAATGGTCAAGATTAAATTGGGGATCACACATCGAAGGTGAAAAGCGAACGGGATTTTGGATTTGCGATGTGCAATTAAGCGTTGGTCGTTGGATCGGTATGAGAGATCAACAGTTAGGATTAAATTGGCGGAAGGCATCAGCGGAAGGCGAAGGGAGTGCGCGATGAAGCGTCGGTCGTTAGATCAGGGGAAATGAACGGTGGAGATCTCATCAGAGCATCGCATCTGCAGAGGTCAAAGGGTAAGGGACTAAGCCTTTGCGATATGCGATTATGCGAGGGCCGTCCGATCTGAAGGATTATGCGAGGGATGGTCAGGATTTAATCGGCGGGCGCAATGTCGAGGGCTATGGGCGGATCGCGATTGAATATTAGCCGTTGGTTCTTGTGAATTCGACAGCTGAGATTAAATTGGGGGATCAGCATCGGAGAAGAAAAAGGGAAAGGATAAAGGGAATTTCGATTGCGATGCGATGAATTTTTTCGATGCGATGACCTTTTGTGATGCGACGAGCACTTCGTGCTCGATCACAGTGCGGGTCATATGCGGAAAGGGGCTAGGGCTAAGGCCAAAAGGGGCTTAAGGCCTTAATGCTAAAAAATGGGTTTTTAGGCCAAAATGAAGGTTTTTTAGAGGATTCTGAGGGTTCCGATAAGGGGGAAAAGGGTTTTTAAACCAAATGAAAGGGGGACATAAGGTTTAAAAATGGTTTTGGAATGGTTTAGAAGTCAAATGAAGGTATTTATGGATGAATATAGAGAATGAAATGGAGAAGTGTAATGAGGGAAAATAGAGTTTTTAAGTAGTATTTATTTTAGTAAACAGCAGGTCCTTAAGGGCTTTAGTGGAACAGCAATGAAGACTAACACCAAGGATAAAGGTCATTGTTAGCCCCCTATGAATTTTCTGACAAGCAAACGGGGGGCTAAGTTGTTTTCTGAGCTTTCAAGGAATGCATTTCCCCTGCAAACACATCATCCTTGAAACCCCTTTTATGTCCTCTGCTCATTGATTATTTCCCTCTGCTGTCCTTATGTCAAATAGCCTCTCTGATTGGAAAAATTGGTGCTCCAAAAGGCCTTCATTTGCCCTTGAACCCCTACAGAACCCCCCATTTTGACCCTTGTTTTTCCCTTGCCAAATTCCCCTCTAATCCCCTAAATCCTCCCAAAATCCCCTTTAAACCACGCATCCACCCTTGGTTTAGCCAAGAGACCCCTTTATCCCTCTATCGTTACCCATTTTGGCCCTTAATTTCATTTGAAATGGGCCAAAAACCATGTTTCTATGTAATTGCGCCTTAGCCCCTTTCGGCCTAGCACCCTGTACATTTCCCTCCACATGACCCAGTGCCATGGCGGAGAGCGCTTATTTCATATGATCATTGGGTGCGTTTACATCCGTTGATCTAAACAGAATGGACAGCGATCGCCACCCCCGCAGCAACTATCGTTAAATCTGTTCATCGCGGATCATCGTATCTTAACCGTTCATTCACTCGCTAGATCGATGGTCCAGAGTGCACCTGCCCCTGTGGTCCCCGCCGCGCACTATCCAAAAACCATCCGGTTTCTATCGCACCGCCTTTCGGAGGCAGGCGGTATTTTTCGATCGACCAGCGATCCCATACATCTTCCGACGCATGGCATCGGTATGACTGGAAAACCACCCTCCCATCGCGCATTAAAGTTTCATCCGTGGATGCAGAGCGATATCGTTGTGAGCCGACAGATCTGCCATCACCCATCCAACGGTTTTCGCTCCACGAAGTTGCGCACGGGTTAGTTAGATTCATCCATACCCCTGGCCCACTGTCATCGCCCTCCGACGTGTTGTCCATCGTCGATCTCCTCCTGAGATCGGACAGCCCATATCTATTGTCAGTCCCGTCTATTAGGTCTCTGTAATAAGCAAGATTGGAAAAATTCCGATCACAGAGTTAACATCATTTCAACCAACTTTGGGATCCTAGGATCTAGCCCTCCTGAATCCATAGAGGGATCTCTCCAATATTTACAAAGATGGATTTGTCTTTGAAATTTTAAGGTATTGATATTAGGCTAGTTATGAAGTTCAAGGGTTTGGTTTTGTGTTTGGATGGTTGAATCATAATTTTTTTCTGAGGCGGAAAGATCTATATGAAAATAGGTTCAAAAGTGAGAAGTTGCAAGCAACAAGAGTAAGCTTCGATTAAGATGAAAGATGGTGGCAGTTTTCAGTCCATTGGGCTATGGAGTCATAAGAGGATTTAATTGAAATAATCAGGTCCAAGAGTGGTTTGTGGGGCAAGTCATCTATGCCTAAGAATCTCTTTAAAGTTTTGATTTATGGAATGGAGTGATACATCAAGAAAGAGAAATAAACAGATGCAGAACAAAGAGCAGCCCAGGATCTGGTAAGTACTTTGAAACTAGCCAGCCTTTGACCAGGCACTTAAGAAAGACATACTAGGATCTGGTAAGTACTTTGAAACTAGCCAGCCTTTGATACACTTCCAATAGAAAACATACAAAACAGGGGGAAATACAAAGATAACCTGAAAATGGTCTAGATCGATAAGTACTTTGAAACTAGTGACTTTAACACATTCTAGGGAAACAATCAGACAGTTATGCAGACAAGTCTGGGACCAGGGCTAACCATATCTTCCTTCCAGTTCATCCTCACACAACATATATTGAAAGTAACATTTAAAAATAACATTCAGCTAAGACAATAAGACGAGGGAACGCCAGCATCTCTATACTTAAACTGAATTAAATCATTTCAAATAACACAGTTGAAAGAAAACGTTTAAATAAATATTTCTCAGCCAGAGAAGGTTACTGATATACAGTATGCCCTAGCCCTGTTTAAAATGTCCTTTATAGTGGAAAATGAAACAAATTGAAAACAGAAACAAAATACAAGTTACAGTAAGAACAACATCACCGTCAGCATAGACCAGGATCCCATAAATCAACTTGTATTGATGCTTCAAACCGGTTACAATCTTCAAATCCAGTGTGTCAATTCATCTTTCTTTCAAAACCTAACTTATCTATTACAAGCAGAGCTCCAAGAGCTAGTGAAATCCTATCTACAATCAAGAGTTTTCAGCTCAGTTACAATTACAATGCTTCAGCAATTACATTAACAACCAACCCCTCACTCATCTTCTACTGAAGTATTTATAGAAGGATGAGGAGGTGAGATCTGATTAAAGATCTCAAATACAATTAATACAAGGTTGATGTTTTCTTGGCCCTTGGGAGGCTTAATGAAGAAACTATATAGGTGTTTCACTGTATTAATTGGTTTACACTTATGAATTAAGCTCGGTGGGAGCTTCATTTGAATTTTGAGGCTCTGTGTATCAATAGGGTTGCTCTGCCGACATTCTGTCATTAATTTCCTGGCAGAAATAACTCCTTTGGCTATGTCGAGGAAAAATACCTGACTTTGATCAATAAATTCAGTTCTTGATTGAATACTTTGAGGCACAGGTGGCACTGTAGTCGCTGGAAAGAATCAATCCGCCTCCATCTGTGGCGGTGGAGGGTTTTTCTGCTAAAACACTTTAGGTTTTTTTTTTAATCTATGTTTTAGATCCGGGGATTAGGCATTTGATAACTGTCTTAGCCTTAATCCCCACAAATCTGTCCACTAATCTGTTGTTCTGGTTCATTTTTGGTCTTCAACATCTAATACTCTTTCTCTGCATTGATCTTCATGGTTTTTCTGTCATGCAGGGCTGCGCAGGGTATGTAAGGCATCAATGCCTGTGAAAACATCAACGAGACGTGAAAAAATGACTCTGTGAGCGATTTCCTCGGAGGAATCGAACAAGGGAGGATCGTCACCCTTAGTTGCCGAATATTCTTTGGAAATGACAGAAGATACATTTAAACCTGCAAAAACATGAAAAACGTTATATAATCCTGCGTATTTGGTTTACTGCATCGGGGAGTGTGCGGAGGAGCGTGGGCCGTTGGATGGCATCATCCAACGGCTGGGATTTAATCTCAGAATGGACGAAAAAGCATGGGGGGAGGAGGATTAAATCAGAGTCGTCGATTCGCGCCGAGATCGACGGTCGGGGATGACTACGGGGGGTTCGGATGTACAGAGGAAAAATCTTGGGGGCATACCCCCGTAGTGAAACTGCGCCGTTGATCTGGATCAGTTTGGACGGTCAGGATGGGATCAGGGGGTGATCAGAGCCGTCGATCGCACTGTGATCGACGGTCGGGAGTGATTGAGAGAAGTCAGCGGCGTGAATAGTTTGACTGGGCAATGGAATCAAGGGACTGAACGTGGGCCGTCGATCTGCAGAGATCGACGGCGGAGATTAATTTTCCGCAGCGCCGGGGCCCGGCTAAACGACGAGCAGGTTTGTTAACGGTCGAGCAGATCGGAGGATTGACAACCGTTGGATGGGAGGGGTTAGATTGGACGGCGGAGGTGAATTCCGCTAGGCGTCTCTGGTCTGACAGATAACGCGCGGGGGACTGACTTTATGCGGCAGTTTTGAAACAGGGCGGAGGACACGTGTCGCGCAGCGTATGGAATCGCTGGCCGACGGGAGAAAACAGCCTTTGGCCGAAAGCGGTGCGGAAAATACCACGCAGTTTTTAGAGTGGGGAACAGCTGGCGGGGACCACTAGTAAGTTGCGCTCCGCGCCGTTGATCTGTGGATTGGATGAACGGCTGAGATCGCTCCACAATTGCACGGGTGGGCTTTTAATAAAAATAATGAAATGATGGGTTTTTATAACATTCAAAGGTTTTTTAAATGTTTTTGGGCGGAGAAATAATATTAAAATGGACAAGCGCCCGAGGGTCTTGCAGTTGGTTCTGGCGCTCGGGTGCATGGAGGAAAAAAGGCAGGGGGCTTAGCCTAAGGGGCTTAGGCGTAGAATATAGAAAATATGGGTTTTCTATCGTTTTTCAAAGGAAATGAAGGCTGCGGTAAGGTTAAAAAGTGGGTTCTTAACCTTATAAAATGAATTTTGATGAGGGGAAAAGGAGAAACATAGAAATGATGGGTCTTTATGGGAAAATGGAGGGATAGAAAAAGGAGGTTAGTCTTTGGGGAGAAGGAAGGGGAAAGGGGTTTGCAGAAGTATTGGATTTTGGATTTTTGTAGGATTTCAGAGGCTTTTAGGGTGAAAACATCAGTATGGGAAACTTGGACGGAGGCATGAGGCCTTACAAGAGTCTTCAAGAGCCAAAAGTTTTTGGATAGGGAAAAAATTGTTCCTTGAAGGCTCAAAACAAATTTAGCCACTTTTGGTATGATCAAATTTTTACAGGTGGCTAACAGTGGCTCCACTTGGGGATGGTGCCTTCTTGAAGGCATCAAGAATTCAGACTTGATTTTTCTGGGATGCTGACTTGTGCTTGATCCATTGAATTGCTCTTGCTCTGAAAAATAATACCAGTCATGAAAGAAACATGAACTTCATCAATACAACTTCTACCTACCCAATCCTACTGATCTAACATTTTTTCTTCATCATTAGAGTGCACTTGGATTGGAAAACTCTATTCACAACATTTTATTCTTTTGAAAGCATAAAAACTAATCTAATGCTACTCCCTATTTCTCCCTGAACTCAGATTAAACAGTTGAGCTCAGATATCTCTCTACCTAATCTACTGTCTATTGGGATTAAACTGTCCAACAGACTTTCATTCTCTAAATTCTAAAGCAGAAATTTAAAAACAGTTAAGTGAAGATTAAGCTGTTTGACTTGCTGTGATCTATGGCATAAAAACAAGCTGCACATAGATTATTATTTGCAGAAAAATAAAAACAAAATGGAAGGCTTAAGATATGAAAGTCTCTTATCATGGCCTTCTCTTTTCTTGACAGCTCTGCTTTTGCTTTGCTTTTGAGTTGTATTTTCTTTTCTTCTAGTTCAGATTTTAGGCTGATTAGAACCAGATCTCCTATCTTGTGACTCGGAAAATAAAATAGTTTTGAGTCATCTTTCTTTGGAAACTTTGGTTCAGATTTTAAGCTTGTTTGAACCTTCATTTTCTATCCTAATCTATCTACTGATAAGCCAAGATTGAACATTTTGGAAAATCAAATTCACTATCCTATCAGCAGAAAAATTCAAAAGCTAATTAGTCAAGATTAGGCTGTTTGACTAACTAGAAGTGTGTTTTTGAGGAGTGGCATTTGAGCTTGCACACTTTCAGCATTTGTTTCTCTTTTTGGCATGTGGCTTTTCCTTTCTTGTTTTCTTTCCTGCCCTCTTTTCATTTTTTCATTGTTTTTGTATTTTTTGATTTTTCATAACTTTGAATGCAATGGTGGATGGACTATTCATAATGGAAAAAGATAAAAAGGCTTCAACACATAAAATGGATCAAGAGAAGTAATGCTTAAGCATCCTGCCATTGACAGGACCCCCAAACAATTCTGTTCCATCCAGTTTCTGCAAGAAAAATGCATTATTACCAGCAACTGAATGAATAGAGTAAGGGCCAAGCCATAGGTTGTCAAATTTTCCATGCTTGCCCTTTTCTTCCCTTCTTGAGTCCCACTTCAAAACTTTGTCCCCAATTTTGAAATTTCTGGCCTTTTTTCTTCTATCAAATATCTTCTTGATAGTATCTTACTTGTGCAATGCCTTGTTATACACTTCCTCCCTGGTCTGCTGAAGATGAATGGTCTGATTTATTCTTCTGGTCATGTCATTTTCTTCAGTCTGCAACTCTTGAATTAACTTCATAACTGGTACACCAAGACTATTGGGAAAAATTGCATCTGTACCATACACTAGCTGAAATGGTGACATACCAATAGATTTTTTCAAAGTCAATCTGTCAGCCCAAAGTGCATGGACCAGATTTGTGTGCCAAGACTTCTTATTGTCCTCCAACAGTTTCTTGATTCTGTTCACTAAGCTTTTGTTGGAATATTCTGCAAGTCCATTACCTTGAGGGTAATAGGCTGTGGAATGCCCCAATGTTATCTGGTATTTATGATAGAAGTCCACCATTTTCTTTGATACAAATGCTGCTGCATTATCGGTGATTATCTTGGTAGGACAACCAAATCTTGAAAGAATGTTATTCTCCATGAATTTTATGATAACTGAGTCATTGGCTTGCCTACAAGGAATGGCTTCTATCCACTTAGTGAAGTAGTCTGTGGCTGTGAGAATCCATTTATGCTGGGCAGAAGATGAGGGATGGATTTCTCCTATGAAGTCAAGTCCCCACTGTTGAAAAGGAGCTTCAACAGTGATTGGATGTAGAGGCAGGGGTAGTAATTTTCTCTTGCCTTCAAACAATTGGCATTTATGGAAAATAGTGGTCATTTTGTGTATATCAGGAAAAAGAGTAGGCCAATAGAAACCAGCCCTCAAAATTTTGTTGGTTGTTGACTTCCAGTACAAATGACCTCCACACTCTCCTTCATGGAATTCCTGCTTAATCGTCTCTGCATCAAACTCAGGCAAACATTTAAGCAATATACCACTTGCATTTTTCCAATAAAGACATTTATCAATAATGCAATAGTTTACAGCTTTTAACTTTAGGAATCTTGCCTTTGTTTTTGATAAATCAGGAGGTGTATTCAGATTAAGCAAAACATAAACATTATCAGTATACCAAGGAGAATTCACAAAATGGTTTTCAATAATGGGAGCTGAGAATTCTTCTTGGTCATCCAAAGCATTAATCATATTAATATCAAGAGCTTCACAATTTGATTCGGCCATTAATTTAGCTAGACCTTGGCCTTTGATGATCTTAGTGGGTTTTATCTCTAAATCATATTCAAGAATAACAGCAATCCACTTACCTCTCTTACCATCTGGGTCCTGTGTTAGAATGTCTTTAACAACTGAATTTGGGACAAAGGAAATATTGTGTGAATGAAGGATGTATACTCTGAAGTCCTTCAAAGCTTTTACCAAAGCAAAAGCTTGCTTTTCCATAATGTTATACTTCAAAGGGGCATCCCTCAATGCCTTGCTAAAGAATGCAATAGGCTGCTCTTGTCCTTGTGGATTTTTCTGTAAAAGGACAGAAGTTATGGTATGTTCTGATGCAAATGAGAAGATATAAAAGTCTTTTGAAAAATCAGGACTTATGAGAACCGGTGTTTTGGTTAATGCTTTTTTTACCAGTTCAAAGGATGTCTTTTCTTCCAAGGTCCATTTTACCCCTTGCTCCTTCTTCAACATATTTGTGATATTCCTAAGGAGCTCAGCCAAGTTGGGGATGAACCTTCTCAAAAAGTTGATCTTCCCAATGAAAGACTGCAACTCTTTGATGTTTCGAGGATGAGAGATTTGCAATATGGCCTCTATCCTCTTTGGATCTATCTTTATACCCTCCTCTGAAATAATGTGCCCAAGAAGTTTACCTTCTTGGAGACCAAATAAAGTCTTCTTAGGGTTTAAAGATATTCCAAACTTTCTGCACTTCTCGAAAAATTTTCTCAAATGTTCTAAGTGTTCTTCATCTGTTTTTGAAAACACAGTTACGTCATCAAGATAGATAATGATGAAGAAACCCAATTCTTCCGAGAATGATATGTCCATGGCTCTCTGAAAGGTTGCTCCAGCATTCATTAGACCAAAAGGCATTTTCACATACATGAAGGTGCCCCATGGTGTAGTAAAGGATGTCTTTAATTGATCATCAGGGTGGACTAAGACTTGATTATACCCTGAATAGCCATCTAGCAAAGAAATTCTTTTAGACCCCACCACCCTTTGTAAAATATGATCCATTTTTGGTAAAGGGTAGTTGTCTTTTAATGAAGCTTTGTTTAAATTTCTAAAGTCTATACAAAGCCTGATTTCTCCAGTTTTCTTCCTAATAGACACCAGATTAGACACCCACTCAGAATATCTAATAGGGACAATAATACCAACATCATACATTTTCATGATCTCCTTCTTAACCGAAGGCAGTTGTACAGGGTTTATTCTGCATAGTTTCTGTTTGAATGATTTTTGGTTTTCTTTAAGAGGGATTTTGTGCCGTATTATTTCAATTTCATAAGACTTAAGATCTTCGTAACTCCATGCAAAAACATCAGAAAATTCTTTGAACAACTCTATGTATTTGAGTTTAATGTGAGCTGGCAAAGTTTTGGACAGTTTGATCATTTTCGGTTTTTCCTCACTGCCTATATTGCATTCCTCTACCTCAGTCTCTACAGGCTCCAGTTTTGGTTTATTTGCCACATCGTTAAAATCGAACAACTCTTCCAAAGGTGCTAGACCCCTTGGAAAACCTTCATCTTTAGAATGCAGAGTTTCTATTTCTTCTGTTTCTGATTCTGCACTCAACTCTGTTTGGTTTCTAAGTTTTCTAGTCTGAAGGTTAATGTTGACAAGCTCAGGAGAATGCTCTTCCTCACCAAGAAAATTTTCTTCACTACAGTCTGTATCATAGTCTGAATCTGAGCTATGGAGTTCAAACTCATTTCTGAATTGCATGAAGTCTTCTATTTGTTTATCTCCGTCAAACACCTGCCAGTATTTTTTATTATCAGGCACATCTGGTCTAGATTTTATTTGAGGTGAACAATCATCGATCTGATATGGCGTTAAACATGTCCTAGCTGCAAAGGCTAAATTGTGGGCTATGAGATTTCTTTTCCTCGGGACAAAACCCAGTGTGTATTCCTCAAATGTTTTCAAAAGATCCATGACATCATTCCGATAGGCTCTAAGTCTGGGATGATTTGCATTATACTCCTCATTGACTTGCCTAATGATTAACTCAGAATCCCCATACACGTTTATTCTCTTGGCTCCTAACTTTTTCAGTAAATGCAAGCCTAGGAGTAGGGATTCGTACTCTGCTATGTTGTTGGAACACTGAAAGTTTAATTTACATGAAATACATTCTGTATGATTGTTTTCAGTGTTAGTAATCCAGACCCCTGCACCAGCGTTTGTTCTAGTGCACAACCCATCAAAATACATAGTCCAGAGAGGATCATTTTCAGATTTATCAGTTTGGTGAATGTCCTTTGTATGATTTGACTCCTCCAGTTTTTCATCGGGCTGAGGGTTGTTCTCTTGACTGTCAAAATTTAACTTTAATGGATTGATGTTTTGTAGTTCCAGACCTGTGCTTGGTTTGCTAAGGTTTTCGAATACAGCAAACTACTTTGACACTTCAGTGTTGTATTCCTCTGCCTTCGTTTCAGCCATTAATTCTGTTAAAATGATTTGTTCTGTGAGGGTTTCATCATTAAACATGATAAAAGAATCAAGGCATGTACTCATGGAATACAGAGGGGAGTTTTGAGGTCTGTCTTGACTTGTCACTGTGTATTGCATATGAGACTCCCTGTAAAGTCTTCTAGTCTGATTGAAAATAGGGATAGTCGCATAGGTCATGTCCATTTGCATGGTCCCCTGTAACTTAGCCCCCCAAGATCTTGATAAAAGCATTCCATAATTTGGGGGTACATCAGCCACAATGACATCCATGACCAAACACTTGGCTGGAATTTGGGCTAAATTAACACAGAGGTCTTTGATCAATCCTAGAAATTTAACTCTGCTTGAGTCAAAGGAGTACAAGTCTTTGTAAGGTCTGGTAATTTCAAGACCCAAGCTTTCCATTACAGCTTTTGGCATTAAATTATGGGAAGCGCCTGAGTCTTGCATAGCGTTGTGCGGAATTTTGTCATGAATGTTTAAGATTACGTAAAAAGGAGGGACAGGACCCTCTTGGAACTTGCCTTCAATCTTTGGACCAAAAATGAGCTCTGGTTGGTCATCATTAATATTAAGTGTGTCCGCATTTTCCTCTATGTTTAAAGCCTTCAAAATTTGATTTCTATATACATGTTGGGCAGCTAACTCGGTTAAGGGAACAGAGATTTTGATTTTTGAGATCTCCTGTTCCAGACTGAAAAGAATTTGATTCTTTAAGGTGCTGGTTTCAGCCCTATTAGTTGTCATTTTATCAGCAACATCAGTTTGCTGCTTTGCTTTATTTACATTTGATACAGTTGTTTTACCAGGAGTACTAGCTGAGGTGTTAGTACTGCTAATGTCTACACTCTGTTTTTCAAGATTTTGAGTGTCTTTCTCTTTACCACTACTAGAATTATCAGCCACTGTTTTATCCTTTTGTTTGACTGTTTTAGGCTTGGTTGCAGTGCTGCTTTGAGAATATTTTTCAGAGGTTTTGTTGTTGGGGGTTTGTTGATTAGGTTTACTTCTGAGTTCACATTCCTTTGAAGGCTCTGTGATAGCATTTTCCATGTTTTGATAATAATTTTCATTATCATCTCTTTTGTCGTCGTAAGGTGTATAAAGACCTTGTTTCCTATCATAATGAACCTCGAATTCATCATCATCTACCCCAAATAGGTTCATATCATTATCCTCTGTTATTTCATCTGTTTCCTCAACCTCACTTAAATAGTTTTGATGAAAGGGAGGAGTGATCTGATGATCATCTTCCCTAGGTCTGTTTGGAGGTTGGTTTCTTCTAACATTATGATTCTAGTTTTGGTTTCTGTTTTGAGGAGCGTTTTGATTTAGAATTGCTTGCGCTTTCTCTAGAATGCTCATTTTCTTCATCATTTCTTCCATCATTCTTTCCATTTTTGAGCTTGAGGTAGTAGGGGTGGACTCCTCTCTAAAAGATACTCTCTTTTCAACTTTCATCCTTGCTCTCTTCTCCATTAAGTTTACTTCCACAGAGAGAGCACCTCTTTGCATATCTTCAAGGGTTGCAAAATCTCTTTCTCTGAGTGAATAGGTCATGCCAGCATCAAACCCTTCAGGGAATTTGTTTAAAGCTGAGCCCTGTGGAGGTTTTAGTTCAGGAGAAAGTGCATTATACACACTGTTAAATCTAGTACAATAGGCTTGTACACTTTCCCCAGGGTTCCTATGGAGATTTTTATAGTCAGCAAGAACTTGTAGAGGGTTCTTACTTACCTCCCATTTGTTTAGGAATGTTTGATGGAAGCCTTGGAGATCATTAATGCTATGGGGGGTGTTATCACTCAGGTTTTCCTAGAAGTTGTGTAAGAGGAAAGTATACCCGAGGTAACCACAAACCAACCTTCAGATGCAGAATCTAGCCAATCTGCATCCAGAGAGGGCTCTCTCTTTATGATTTATCTTTGTTCTTAGAAGTTTTTAGGCTAGTTATAGATCCAAGAGTTTGATTTTGTTTGAATGGTGGAATCCGTTGACTAAGGGCAAGGTTGATGATTTTCAGTCCATTGGGCTATGGAGTCAAAGGATGGCTCTACTGGATTTATATTCTACACACAAGATGGATTTACAGGGAAAGGTAGCTAGACAGAGAACAATCCTTAAAATTTAAAGTGGATGGGATGGTTTTGAAGGGATGAAAGGCAGCTAAGAATCTTTCACCGTGTTCAAAAGAAAGGAATGAGATGATTACAAACAAAGAGCAATGAAGAATTCTTTATTACAGTAATCAACAATGTTTAAATTAGCAAAGCAAGAGCATTTAAGAATTCATGCTTATAACCAATTTAGAGGAAAACATTAAGAACAATCACATGTGAAATCAGAGTACAATTAAGTAAATTTTGATTCAATCCTTTATGTAAATTATTCAGAAATGGACATAATGATATTATAAACTGATATAAAACTTAAGACAGAGGGTAGAAAGACTTATTGAACTGTAGTCCAACACATGAATCCTGCAAAAAGTCCTGAGCTTCAAATTGTCATCCAGTAAGCCACGAATAAACTTCTCCAAAACGCTTTTATTCCGAAAATCTCAATGTTACAGCAAAGTAATAGAATCCACCCTCAATGCTCTGTTTGAGGGTTTATTTATACAAAAAATAATTGCAACTGTCTCACACTAACCTAGCCCTTAACTTAGGGTGACTAATAATTTACAAATAAAAAGGAGACAGGTGGTCTCATAGATGGAATAAAATGTAACTACCAGTGTGGTGTTTCCTCATTTGGCGGATGTGCTGGAGGTAAGTGCTGAAATAGGGCTCGATGCTGTCCCTTGGAGTAATTTCTTTGCTTGTTTGATACTCTTTGTCTTTTACGGATACTCTTTAACCTGTGTAACTGATACTCTTTCATCTGTGTTCACTTTTATCTTTTACGCAATAGTAAAAAGATAAAATTCTCATCCTGAAGATAATTTTCATAGAATTTCCAATAGGTCTTTCCACCATTGATCGTCTGGTATTATAGTCCTCTTAAGCTTTCTCAATGTCTCATCAGCCTCTGTGAGTTTGTAAAAAGTGGGCTCATCAGGAAACAAATACTTTATTTCATGTTCATGATGAAATAAATTCTTCAACCTGTCATATAGATTTTTCCCTGTTGGAAACGTTGTTTCTGGTAAACTGATAGAACTAGTAGTTGTATTTTGAGCATAACTCTCTATTTTCTTCACATAGGTTTCTACTTCCATTATTTGGTCCTGTGAGAGCATTGGACTGGGTAACCCACTGTCTAACAAAACTTGAAATTTTTCTCTGAAAGCATTAATATCATCCAAAATATCTGCACACTTCCTTTCTAAATTCTGCATAAAAGTTCTTTTGATGAAAACTCTTTTTATCATCAAAATAGTGTCGGTCCTGTCTTCAATTCCTAGTCTTGCAAGTTGTTGTTTTGTTCGGGTGTTCAAAAATTGAATGAGTTGATTGGCCTGCTCAGGTCTACCTCTTAGTTCATCTCTTGTTCTGTTTATTTCTTCCTGAGCTACTTTAATCAGGTCATTTTGTTCAAAAATTGCTTGAATAGAGGGCAAAATACTTTTTATTAACTCAATTATATTACCCCAAAGAATTTCATTTATTTCCTTCAAAGGCTTTTCTAGTGAAAGATCTTTTTCTAAAGCCTTAACTAATTTTTCCAATCTTTTAATTTCCCTGGTATGATCAGCAATTATCTTTTTAGAAGTGTCATATTTCTGCTCCAAATCTACTAACTGTAACTTTGTGGTTTGAAGTTCTGTGACTCTTAATTGTAAACTTTCCATTTGTTTTATCAAATCATCAGAACTTAAACCAGAAGTATTTACCTGCGATGGCTCTATTTGTTTCTTTGTTGTTGTAGTACCTGTGGTTGTAGTAGCTTCTGTGGTGGATGCCTGCATGATATCTCCCTTTTCCTGTAAAGCTTTTTCCAATTCCTTCTCTGTTTCACTTAGTCGCTCAGTCACCTTTAAGAGCAACTCCAGTACCTCTTCTTGTGAATTCCCCTTCAAAACTTCTTGGGTCTGGGGGTGTCTTGAGGCTGGCAATTTCAGCTGCTTTCTCAGTGCAGCTATGTCATCATCTTTCTTCTTTATTAGTGCCTCAATGCTTTTAAAATCTTTGGGGTTGTGACCCAAGCTGATGATTATGTCTTCCAGAGACTTTATTCTGTTATATTTGACCTGAGAAGAGGCCTTCTCAATTTTCAATTGGGCGCTTGTGTTATTCAAAGAATATTGCAGCGTTAGGGCTGCCATGGCTTTATTGGTCAGAGTGGAATACACCATTTCCCCAGTTTGTTTGTGCAGCTCTATCTGGTCCAAAGGATGAATGTCCTTTGCCAGAACCTCAAAATTTGTTCTGATATAATCAGCTGCTGTCATAGGTTTTGGTACCTTGGACTTGAAGTGGCTCATTATCATTTTGCCCTGTGAAATGTCAAATGTTGACATCAACCTTTCCTGATTCTGTGGAGCCATTTTCAAATATTGATCATACACCTTCATTCTTAATGGATCATTCTTTGCCTTTATATTAATGAAGGTTCTTTTTATATCCCCTGTATCTGTTTTTGGTGGTCTGAAAGAGGATACCTCAGTACTCAACTGCTTTTGCAAATATTTTCCTTTCTGTCCTGTGTTTGTTTCACTAACTGTGCCAGTTAGTTGACTGTCTTCCCTTCCATCATCAAACATTTCATCAATGATTTCCACATCTGGAAGTGGATCTGGTTTGTGTTTTTTGGCTTGATGTATTCCTGAAGACTCTTTAGGAGGGGTAGTATCTGGAACCTGCCTTTTCTTCCCTATTTCTATGTTGGATGGAGTTTGTAATCCTGAAACTTCAGGATGTTTTACCTGAGTGGGAGAAACCTGTGATTGATCAGGTGCTCTGGAGGTTTGAGGTTTCTCGGCCATGACTAAAGTTTCGATGACCTGTATCTCAGGTTCCTTTCCTTTGCCTTTTGATTCTGCTGTAACTAATAAACTGCCTTCCTGTAATCTCTGCTGTGGATTTGCTGCTGAAGAAGTGCCAATGTGAGCTACCTGCACTTGACCACAAGATTCTAGGTCATACTTCTTCTCAAGATCTTTCATCATTCTGTTCATTTTTTCATTTTCACTTTCTTCCTCAACTAGTGTCCCTTCAACCCATTCATTTTGGTTAGCATATTGTTCTATATCAGGAATTCTGTGGTGAATATATGGGGATGACTTTTTCTTCATTCTTTTTTCACAAATAAAACCAACTGGATCATAAGGAGTCCAACGGAAACTTTTTTGGAATTTGCAATGGTTTTGTAGTATAAGTTCTGCTTCTTGCTCGGCCTCCCTAGAGTTGCAGATGAAAGGACCTAATTGACTTTTGATCCTTAATTGGGCCTTCTTTTTCACACTGCAAAAATGGATCATATCTGAATTATTCATTTGCCTGAAATATTCCAAGGCAAAAAGTCTCATGGGCACATATCTTGGCAACTTGAATGGATGCAATTCACATCCATAGATTCTGATGACTGAATGGTTTTGATATAAATACCAATCTCCAACTTTATAAGTCCTTGAAAGCTGCAAGGTATTTTTGATTTCATTACTGAGTCTTCGAGGAGGGACTCCTGTCAACAAGGTAGTTGCAGGATGTACAAAAAGATCGATGAACTCAGTGTAGGAATAGGGAGACTCATAGGAAGAATGAATTATGGGAGACCAAAATATAACTGACCTAGGGTTTCCCTTGGCATCAAGCTTTTTAACAGGGAACGGGAACTTCTCTGATTGATAAAAGATAATGAGATGATAAATAACTGAGGAATATTTAAAAACTTTCTCATCATCTAGCCTCATGAACTGATCATGGATCTTATTGGCTATGAAGGAGGAAAAATCATATTTAACTTCAGGAGGCTACCCAGGGGTAAAGATAGACAGCAAAACCAGGGTTATCTCATCAACATATTCACTTGTTTTGAAACCTAAGACAAAAGATATCATATTTAAGATGAGCCTTCCCAATTCAGTGAAATAATAAAAACCATAGGGAGGAGATCCCTTAGGTTGATGTTCAGGCAACATGAAAGTCTGGCAAATGGATTCCAATTTTTCTGAGGTCAATTTATTAGATTTTTCAATCAATTCCTCCATAGACAAAGGTTCTAGTTCTTGGTCTGGTTCAAAATGTAGCATTGCATTGATAGCTTGGGGGGTAATGGGGAACAGAACACTCTGGTCAGCGGATATCACAGCTCTTTGAGTGGGATCATAATTAGAATGGCAATAGTGGATAATTTCTGGGAAAGAAATGACTGAGGGGATGAGATACCTTGGGAGATTGGATTCCCACAACCCAATGACATCTTGCCCTTTCGAGTAATCGTCTCTGCAGCGACAATAACTCAGAAGGGGGCTTTCATCAAAATGCAAGTCTTTAATCTGAAAATCTTTATCTACTAAAGGCAAATATTCCAACTCTCTGTGGGGGGCATTCAATGGAGTCACATTCAAAGCTGCTGGGGCTTCCATTTTGGTTCTTGTGGATTCAAAACGGAAGTTTCTGGGTTTTCTTTACAGGCCAGGCGCGATTTTGGTCTTACTGAGGAAATTTGGCACAATTGCAGGTTCAGGGAAACAATTTACAGTCGTAAAACTCAGGGAATGATCTTAGGACTAAGATTTAAACACTGATTTCAGTGAAAAACAAGGAAAACAGAGTTTCATTTGAAGTTCGGGGCGTAATAGGATAAATACCTATTCTTGGAGGCAAACTGAGTTCAAACAGGTATCAGGCGATGGCAGGAGGATACTTGAACGCAGGTCCGGCGAAATTCTGGAGTGAAACGAATAGAACAGTGGATTTCAGTGGAAATTTGAAATTCGTAGCGAAAAGCACAGTCGCGTTCAAATGGTGAAAATGACATAAAAACACGACATTTTGTTTTATTTCCAAAGTCAAAAGAGGGGTTTTTAGTTTTTCGAGGAGTGACGTCACTTTGGTACGGGCTGACGTGGGGCAGGGGGGCCGGGTGGTAAGCGGTTAGTCCCCGCACCACTTATGGAAAAAAGGTGGTATTAGATGAGCGGGCAGCGATTCCATTAAAGTATCGACACGTGGACGGGTGACTGGTCAAATACCACCAATCCCCCGCGCGTTAAAACTCTGACAAAGGATGGGTAGCGGAATTTCCGAGGAGCGTTGATCTTTGGAAGAGCGATCGGACGGTTGCAATGACGGGGAGATCGTGGGGTGTTATCACGCGGGCCCGGCATAATCAACGTTTAATTAATCATCCCGGGTGGCATATGATTGGCGGAGGGAAGGTTATTAATTAGTTCTGATAACTAATTAATCCCGTAATTATAATGGAAAAAGGAGTCGTGGCGGGGTTTCGTTGGGCGCGGGTATTAAAGTTAAAGTGTCGGGTGGGATGCCAGGTGGATGGGCCACGTTGGCATGGGATTTTTCCAAAGTTCGGTTTTAAAAAAAAACTTCAGGTTTTATTCCTTTTTTGCGTTTAAACATATATGATATGTCTAAAGTTTTTTTATATATTTTTATTATATGACAAATTAATCAATGTGGTTAACTTATCATAGGGGCGGGACTATAATATAACGATATATTTTAACCAAAGGGCTTGTATAGTGGGTTTTTATTTGAATGCACGGGGAAATAAATACTTTGGTTAAACTTTATAATAGAGGGGTTTTTTGGATATTAATTGAAAGGGAGTTATATACTTAGGATAGGGCATTTTCACTAGGGATTTAGTAAATAAAGTTAAATGTTAATATGACAAAGGGACAAGGAGACTCAAAATACTTAACATATCTAACAAAGTGAAGATTTCCGAAGTAAATGATATTATCTTAATTTCAACACTTAAACTTAGAATAGTAAGTTATTTTGAGGGATTTTATGGAAGTTTTGCATGATTTTCCTAAGCAAAATGGGATTTTTCTTAGGAAAAGGTTAAAGGTGAATGATTATAATGATGAATTATCTCAAGTACTTAGGTCTTTTTGATCATTAGGCCAAGGGTCCGGTCCCTCCAAAAGTCAAGGAATGCCTTGAGCCCCTTTGATCTCCAAGTACCTTAGTACTTTTGGGGAAATTAGTAAAACTTTAAGGGGAAAGTGATGAGGGAAGTTAATGATTTTGACTTTGCTTGCTGTGATTTTACAGTGTATTTCCTGCTTCAGTATTTGTGATGAAAGTAAAGGATCAAAAATATGTAGCAGCATCATTCATCAGATAAAACTTTGCAACACCATCTACCTACCCTATCTACTACTACCATTTTCTCTTCTTTATTAGGGTGCATTTAGACTTGCAAACCCTTATCATTCTTTTTCTTTTTACAAGGAAAATCTATCTAATTCTACCCTTATTACATCCAAGGGCTCAGATTAAACTGTTGAGCACCTTTTATTAATTCTACCTATCTACTTATCTGCCAAGATTAAACTGTTTGGTCAGATATTTATTCTCTATTCTATAACATGAAATTGAAACATGAATGAGTCAAGTTTAAACAGTTTGACTCTTCATAAATTGTGGCAAAAGTTTGACAAGCTGCACACAATTACTTATTTACAAAAATGAAATAGTAGTGGCATTTGGATTTGCACACTTTCCTTGGTCTATTTTTTGTTTGGGGTTCATTTCTTTCACTTTTTTGACCATTTTATTTTTCTTACCCTTTGATTTTTCTTTTAGGGTATACCCTCTTTACATTTTTTAAATTTTTTGATTTTTTGGTTTTTCAAGAATATGGAACACCTTTGCTTAAGAAAAAGGTTTGAAAATATTCCATAGTTCAATCAAGATAATCATGAAAAATGACACCTATTGGTATAGGAGACTAACACTGGCTCCACTTGGGGATGGCTTTTCCTTGTGGAAAGTCAAGAACAGCAGGTCAGATGCCTCAACATGTCTTCAAATTGAACTATGTAATCTCCTTCTTCTGGTAGCTTTATTTTACATATGATAGTGAAAATTTTGAAGCTTAGGGCCTTCACTTCGGGCTTCAACTTCAAGAAGTCACCATCCAATCCAAACTGCATTAAAAAAGGATATATTATGTACAAGCTAGAAAAATTAAAACATCCTAGTAAATAGGATCAAAATAATGCTTGAGCATTCGACCATTGACTGGTCCTTCTTCAGCTTCTGAATTGTCCAAATTCTTCAAAAAGTATGTGTTGTTTCCTTGCAAGGCATGTATGATGTAAGGCCCTTTCCACAAGAAATCAAATTTCCCATGTTTCCCTTTTTCTTCTCTTCTAGAATCCCATCTTAGGACTTTATCTCCTAGTTGGAAATCTTCTGCCTTTGTTCTTCTGTCAAACATCTTCTTTAACTTTTCCTGCAAGACTTGAGATCGTTGGTATACTTCTTCTCTGGTTTGCTGCAAGTGGATAGTTTGATTAATTCTTCTCTGAATGTCATTTGGTTCCACTTGAGTCTCCTGAAGTAATTTCATAACAGGAATTCCTAAAGATGATGGGAATCTTGCTTCAATGCCATAAACTAATTCATATGGACTAGTCCCAATTGATTTCTTAGTTGTAAGTCTGTCTGCCCACAATGCATTAGTCAGTTTCTTGTGCCAGTTCTTTTTATTTTCTTCCAATAACTTTTTGATGATATTAATAAGGCTTTTATTAGAGGATTCTGCTAGTCCATTACCCTGAGGGTAATAAGCTGTTGAATGGCCTAGAGTAATATGATATTTACTACAGAAACTAATCATTTTCTTTGACTTAAATGCAGCAGCATTATCTGTTATAATATTTTCTGGACAACCAAATCTTGAAAGTATATTGGTTTCTAAGAACCCTATAATCACAGAATCATTGGCCTGTCTGCATGGGATAGCTTCAATCCACTTAGTGAAGTAGTCTGTAGCAGTAAGAATCCATCTGTGTTGCCCTGAAGAAGGGGGATGAATTTCTCCAATAAAATCTAATCCCCATTGTTGAAAAGGTCTTTCTGTGGAAACTGGTTTTAATGGCAGAGGTAACAACTTTCTTTTACCCTCAAAGATCTGACACTTATGACAAGTTGTTACAAACTTCTTAACATCAGAAAATAATGTTGGCCAGTAAAAACCAGCCCTTAAGATTTTTTCTGCAGTTGATTTCCAGTAGAGATGTCCTCCACAATCCCCTGCATGAAATTCATTAAGAATTTTATTAGTTTCATCTTTTAATAGACAATTCAATAAGATTCCTTCATGATTTTTCCAAAATAGAGTGCCATCTAAAATACAATATTTCAAGGATGTCATCTTTAAAAATCTTTGTTTGGTTCTGGACAACCCTGGAGGAGCTTGCAGGTTTAGCAAAACATGAATGATATCAGTGTACCAGGGTGAATCTAAGAAAGCCTGACTGATCTGTGGAGTCGCCATCTCCTGTTCGTCATCCAGTTCGTTAATTTCTAAGGCTTGGCAATTAGTTTCAGTCATTAGTTGTGCCAAACCTTGACCTTTTATGAGTTTTGTTGGTTTAATTTCAATATCATATTCTAAAATGGTAGCTATCCACTTACCTCTTTTACCTTCAATGCCATCTTGAGTCAAAATATCTTTAACCACAACATTAGGCACATAAGCTATCACATGAGAATATAATATGTAAACTCTGAAATCTTTAATTGCTTTTACCAATGCAAAAGCCTGTTTCTCCATAATATTGTATTTCAAAGATGCAGCTCTAAGTGCTTTACTAAAAAATGCTATTGTTTTTTCACATCCCTGGTCATCTTTTTGAAGTAAAACAGCTGCAACTGTATGTTCAGAAGCAAATGAAAAAATAATGAAATCTCTGTCAAATTTGGGACTGGTAAGAACTGGTGTTCTTGTTAGAGCCATTTTAATTTCCTCAAATGATTGCTTGGCTTCTACAGTCCAGTCAATGCTTGAATCTTTCCTCAACATGTTAGTGAGCAATCTAAGTAACTCAACTAAACTAGAAATAAATCTTCTCAAAAAATTAATCTTTCCTATGAATGCTTGCAACTCTTTTATGTTTCTAGGATGAGGTATCTGTAAAATTGCTTGTATTCTTTCTAGATCAATCCTAATGCCATCTTTAGAAATGATATGGCCTAAAAGCTTTCCTTCTTCCAAACCAAACAATGATTTTTTAGGGTTTAAAGAAATCCCATATTTTCTGCATTTTATAAATACTTGCCTTAAATGATCTAAATGTTCTTGATCTGTTTTAGAAAAAACAGTTAAATCATCTAGATAAATAACCAGAAAATCATGTATTTCTTTAGCAAAAGCAATATCCATTGCTCTTTGAAATGTAGCTCCTGCATTCTTGAGTCCAAATGGCATTTTGACATATTTAAACGTACCCCATGGTGTTGTAAATGTTGTTTTATCTTGATCATCAGGATGAACCAGAATCTGGTTATACCCTGAAAATCCATCCAGTAGAGATATCCTAGAAGATCCTACTACCCTTTGTAGAATATGGTCCATTTTTGGTAAAGGATAGTTATCTTTTAAAGAAACTTTATTCAAATTTCTGAGATCGACACATAGTCTAATTTCCCCAGTCTTCTTCCTTGTTGGTACCAGGTTAGAAACCCATTCTGAGAATCTGATAGGAGCTATAATTCCTGCTTCAAACATCCTTTTACTTTCCTTTTCGATTGAAGGTAATAAAACAGGATTTATTCTCCTAAGTTTCTGTTTGAAAGGTTTTTGATCTGGTTTCAAAGGTATAGTGTGTTGAATGATGGATGTATCATAAGATTTTAGATCTTCATAACTCCAGGAAAAAACATCCTGGAATTCTCTTAATAGTTCAACATACTTGACCTTTTGATCTTTTGGAAGAGATTTGGACAACTTAACCATTTTGGGATTTTCTGGGGTTCCTAAGTTGCATTCTTCCATATCAGCCTTGACAGGTTCCATTTTTGGTCTGAATGGAATATCATTTGAATCAAAAAGATCTTCCAAAGGAGTTAATCCTTTGGGTAAATGATTATCTTTCAAATTAATGATTTCTGTCTCATCTTCTATGATCTCATCAGATTCTATGTATTTCAAATCCTTCATGTCTTTTTCTGTGAATGTGGTTGGGTGCAGCATATGAATTGCATTTTCTTTGGAAATATCTGTTTTTTGTTATTTTTCTTGATCAAATTCATCACTAGTTATGTCTTCATCTATATTACAGTTAGAAAACTCATTCTGAAGTGTTAAAAAGTTATTGATTTGGTTATTATTTACAAATACTTGCCAATTCAAAAGATTATCTGGTATTGCAGGCCTATGTCTAATCTCAGCTGAAAACTGATGATTAGGATCAAAGGGTAACTTACATGTACTAGCAAACATTGCTAAACTGTGAGCATGCAAATTTTGTTTCCTGGGAATCTTGGCAAGTTGAGCTTGTAGAAAGGTGTTAAGAATTTCCACAACTGTCTCTCTGTATTGTTTCAGTCTCATGTCCTTTGTTGAACATTCTCCTTTAATCTATTGAATGATTAGTTCGGAGTCTCCTATGATTGATACCCTAATGGCTCCTAACTTCTTGACATGTTTAAGCCCTAACAAAAGAGCTTCGTACTCTGCCATGTTGTTAGTGCATTTGAAATTCAACCTATAGGCATGACCCTCCGCATGATTATTCTCAACATTATGTAACCAAATCCCAGTTCCTGCCCCTAATTTGTTTACTGAGCCATCAAATTCCAAATGCCACAGAATTTCATGTTCATAATCCTCATCAATTGTTTTAAAACGTTTCTTGACAGGAGCTAGTTGTTTATTTTCTTCTGGTATTTTTTGATCATCTGGTGTTTCTTTGTTTTCAGAGATTTCTTCAATTTTAACAGTGGTTTTGTTTGTGGTTTCCAATTTTGGAGCTTCTATTTCAGTAGGGAGATCTAACTCAGCATTGTATAAAATAAAAGAGTCCATATCAGAATGTATAGAGTAAACAGGGAAGTTTTCAGGCTTCTCATGGCTACTGACTAAATATTTCATCAATGTCTCTCTGTAAAGTCTTTTAGGCTGACCAAATACTGAAATAGTTGCATATGACATGTCTAGTTGAATAGACCCTCCAAGTTTAACACCCCAAGATCTAGACAATAACATACCATATTTAGGGGGAATATCAGCCACTACTATGTCCATCAAAACAGACTTAGCAGGGTATTGTACCAAGGTAACACACAAGTCTTTAATCAAACCTAGACATTTTACCTGACTGGAATCAAAAGAAAACAAATCTTTGTATGGTCTGGTAATGTCTAAATTTAATCTTTCCATCACTGCTTTTGGCATCAAATTGTGAGATGCTCCAGAATCAAGCATAGCATTGTGGAGTATCTTGTCATGAACATTCAGGCTTACATAAAATGGAGGAGTTCCTCCACTTTCTGGTTTGCCATTTACCTCAGGGCCAAAAATGAGTTTGGGTTGATCATCAAGAATATTTATTAAATCATCCATTCCAGTAATGTTAATGTTTAGAGATTTGCTGATCTGATTTCTATAGACATCATGTTTAGCCAATTCTGATAAAGGAACAACTATCTTTAGTTTGCCTATTTCAGCCTCTATATTGAAAGGTTTTTCTGTTTGAGTTTTAGTGTTTTGCACAGTTGGGTTTTCTCTGTTTTTTGGGTCTTCAACGTTTTTCTCTTTTTCGTGAGTGAAATTTTGATTTGAAGGTGTTTCTGAGTTAACTTCTACTGTTTCTTCTACATTTCCTACAGGAGGAAAAGTATTAGATTGTTGTTTATTGTTTGGTTGGTTGTCAGAGACATCTTCAATTATTGGATTTGAAGGGTTGGGAGTTATCCTAGACAGAATTTGTACTTGGGGAATGTTTTGTACAGGGGGAATGTTAACTTTACCTTTGACATTTTGTTTTGCATTTTTCTGTTTGATATTCTCTGGCACATCAATCCTTCTGCTTCTCAAATTATACTGTTTATGTATCTCATAAATTGATGTGTCATAGCCTTCTTTGAAATCAAAAGTCTCTCCTGAATGAGTTTGAAATGTTTCAATGATGTGATTTTCCTGATCATCCTGTGATAGGAAGACTTCTGGTTCATTCTGTTTTTCATTCACATTATTTATTTCGACATCCTCAATAGGTTCTTCAGAAGTTGAACCTTCAACAAAGTTTTCTTGGAAAGGTGGCCTGATATTTTGGTCAAGGACATTCTTCCCAATGTTTTGATTCTGATTTCTCCTAAAGTTTGGGTTTCTTACAACATTCTGATTATCATTGGAAGACTTTCTTTCAATGGTTTCCACTCTATCTCCCAATCTTTCCATACCTTTAATGATCGCATCCAGCTTCTTTTCAAAAGTTGAAGGTTCTTCATTCAGAGGCATTCTTCTTTCTGCTCTAGCTCTGGCTCGTTTTTCTATCAGATTTGCTTCTACACTCACCACTATGCTTTGCATTTCTTCTAATGTTTGGGGAGCTCTTTCCCTGAGGGAATATGCTATGTCTGAGTCAAAACCATCAGGAAATTTAACCAATACTGAGTCAGGTGGGGGTCTGAGGTTCTGGGGAACAGCATTGTATGCTTCATTGAATCTAATGATGTAATCTTGTACTGTTTCGTTAGGTCTTCTTCTTAATTTTTCAAATTCTGACAGGATCTGAAGAGGATCTTTCTTCTTTTCCCATCTATTCAAAAACGACCTATACAAAGCTGGTAAATCAATAATACTATCTGGAGCAAGAGCCCTAAACCATGTCCTAACTTCTCCAGTAAGACTCTGAACGAAAATTCTCATTCGGACATCATCAGTGTCTATTTCATAGAATTCAAAGTAATCAGTCATCCTTTTGGTATGTTGTTGAGCTGTATAAGTTCCTGAACCGTCAAAAGGGGTGATCTTACTCTGATAATCTTGAGGCAAAGCAGCAGGGTTGGCTGGCAACCGTAAAGGGGCATATCGATTGGCCATTGGAAGGTGTAATGGGATAACAGGAGTTGATGGTCTTGTAGGAGGGGATGGAGGAGTAGGAGGGGTTACAGGTGTTTGAAAAGCTTGAGGAAAATTAACTGAACTTGGAGATGCTTCAATAATTACAGAGATGTTTGAATTTTCTTCAAAGGTTTGTTCAGACTGAATAGAGTTCTGTAATTGTCTGTCAAGATGATGTGAAACAAATCTGAATTGCAAATCTTCAAAGAACAATGGATCTAGAACTAATCTGGATAATTCAGTTTCTGAAAAATTCACAAATAAGGATGTTTCAAAGCGTGCATCAAAAGGAATTTCATCAATATATATA
Source organism: Pinus albicaulis (assembly GCA_034641835.2). Classification (NCBI taxonomy): domain Eukaryota; kingdom Viridiplantae; phylum Streptophyta; class Pinopsida; order Pinales; family Pinaceae; genus Pinus; species Pinus albicaulis. Next base: position 946,311,781 of record CM076570.1, read on the forward strand.
ATTTTCACGGGACAGGATGCAGATCTAGAAAGTGGTCTAGAACTTCCTGAACTCTCTTGACTTCCTCTTTCAGAACTTTCTTGACTTTCTTGTCTTCTAAGAATCCTAGGAATCAGATTTGGATTTTCAAATATTGGTGGTGGATTTGGGTCAGGATTTGACCTAGTATGACGGATCCTTTCTGAAGCCAGTTTTCTTAGACTATATGTTTTTGGATTTTTGGTTTTGATTGAAAGAATAAATACAACTTCTACAAATTCTTCAAGAAATAATGATGTATGATTAAAATTTTCTCAAAGATCTGTTAACTAGAGAATCTGATTGAATATTTTGAAACTAAGGTTCAGTATATAAGCTAAATCAGAGATAGACTGAAGCAACATTTATTTACTTTTGCAATTGCAAAGCAAAAGCAATTTCAAAGGCTTCCTGGCTGATCTTCAGACTCTGTCTATAGCTTATAAGTGAACAATATTAACAAATAAAGATGATTCAGATCCCCAGCGGCGTCGCCACTATGTTATCACTCAGGTTTTCCTAGAAGTTGTGTAAGAGGAAAGTATACCCGAGGTAACCACAAACCAACCTTTTAGATGCAGAATCTAGCCAATCTGCATCCAGAGAGGGCTCTCTCTTTATGATTTATCTTTGTTCTTAGGAGGTTTTAGGCTAGTTATAAATCCAAGAGTTTTGATTTTGTTTGAATGGTGGAATCCGTCAACTAAGGGCAAGGTTGATGATTTTCAGTCCATTGGGCTATGGAGTCAAAGGATGGCTTTACTGGATTTCTATTCTACACACAAGATGGCTTTACAGGGCAAGGTAGCTAGACAGAGAACAATCCTTAAAATTTAAAGTGGATGGGATGGTTTTGAAGGGATGAAAGGCAGCTAAGAATCTTTCACCATGTTCAAAAGAAAGGAATGAGATGATTACAAACAAAGATCAATGAAGAATTCTTTATTATAGTAATCAACAATGTTTAAATTAGCAAAGCAAGAGCATTTAAGAATTCATGCTTATAACCAATTTAGAGGAAAACATTAAGAACAATCACATCTGAAATCAGAGTACAATTAAGTAAATTCTGATTCAATCCTTTATGTAAATTATTCAGAAATGGACATAATGATATTATAAATTGATATAAAACTTAAGACAGAGGGTAGAAAGACTTATTGAACTGCAGTCCAACACATGAATCCTGCAAAAAGTCCTGAGCTTCAAATCGTCATCCAGTAAGCCACGAATAAATTTCTCCAAAATGCTTTTATTCCGAAAATCTCAATGTTACAGCAAAGTAATAGAATCCACCCTCAATACTCTCTTTGAGGGTTTATTTATACAAAAAATAATCGAAACTATCTCGCACTAACCTAGCCCTTAACTTAGGGTGACTAATAAATAATTTACAATAAAAAAGGAGACAGATGGTCTCGTAGATAGAATAAAATGTAACTGTCGGTGTGTTGTTTCCTCATTTGGCGGATGTGCTGGAGGTAAGTGCTGGAATAGAGCTCGATGCTGTCCCTTGAGGTAATTTCTTTGCTTGTTTAATACTCTTTGTCTTTTACGGATACTCTTTAACCTGTGTAACTGATACTCTTTCATCTGTGCTCATTTTTATCCTTTACGCAGTAGTAAAAAGATAAAATTCGCATCCTGAAGATAATTTTCATAGAATTTCCAATAGGTCTTTCCACCATTGATCTTCTGGTATTATAGTCCTTTTAAGTTTTCTCAATGTCTCATCGGCTTCTGTGAGTTTGTAAAAAGTAGGCTGATCAGGGAACAAATACTTTATTTCATGTTCAAGATGAAATAAATTCTTCAACCTGTCATAAAGATTTCTCCCTGTTGGCAACGTTGTTTCTGGTAAACTGATAGAACTAGTAGTTGTATTTTGAGCATGGCTCTCTATTTTCTTAACATAGGTTTCTAGTTCCATTATCTGGTCTTCTGTAAGCATAGGACTGGGTAACCCACTGTCTAACAAAACTTGAAATTTTTCTCTGAAAGCATTAATATCATCCAAAATATCTGCACATTTCCTTTCTAAATTCTGCATAAAAGTTCTTTTGATGAAAACTCTTTTTATCATCAAAATAGTGCCGGTCCTGTCTTCAATTCCTTGTACTGCAAGCTGTTGTTTTGTTCGGGTGTTCAAAACTTGAATAAGTTGATTGGCCTGCTCAGGTCTACCTCTTAATTCACTTCTTGTTCTATTTATTTCCTCATGAGCTACTTTAAGCAAGTCATTTTGTTCAAAAATTGCTTGAATAGAGGGCCAAATACTTTTTATTAACTCAATTATATTACCCCAAAGAATTTCATTTATTTCCTTCAAAGGCTTTTCTAGTGAAAGATCTTTTTCTAAAGCCTTAACTAATTTGTCCAATCTTTTAATTTCCCTGGTATGATCAGCAACTATCTTTTTAGGAGTGTCATATTTCTGCTCCAAATCTACTAACTGTAACTTTGTGGTTTGAAGTTCCGTGACTCTTAATTGTAAACTTTCCATTTGTTTTATCAAATCATCAGAACTTAAACCAGAAGTGTTTACCTGTGCTGGCTCTGTTTGTTGCTTTGCTGTTGTAGTACCTGTGGTTGTAGTAGCTTCTGTGGTGGATGCCTGCATGATAGCTTCCTTTTCCTGTAAAGCTTGTTCCAATTCCTTTTCTGTTTCACTTAGTTGCTCAGTCACCTTTAAGAGCAACTCCATTACCTCTTCTTGTGAATTCCCCTTTATAACTTCTTGGGTCTGGGGGTGCCTTGAGGCTGGCAATTTCAGCTGCTTTCTCAGTGCAGCTATGTCATCATCTTTTTTCTTTATTAGTGCCTCAATGCTTTTAATATCTTTGGGGTTGTGACCCAAGCTGATGATTATGTCTTCTAAAGACTTTATTCTGTTATCTTTGGCCTGAGAAGAGGCCTTTTCAATTTGCAATTGGGCGCTTGTGTTATTTAAAGAATCTTGCAGCGTTAGGGCTGCCATGGCCTTATTAGTAAGAGTGGAATACACCATTTCCCCAGTTTGTTTATGCAGCTCTATTTGGTCCAAAGGATGAATGTCCTTTGCCAGGACCTCAAAATTTGTTCTAATATAATCAGCTGCTGTCATGGGTTTTGGTACCTTGGACTTGAAGTGGCTCATCATCATTTTTCCTTGTGAAATGTCAAATGCTGACATTAACCTTTCCTGATTATGTGGAGCCATTTTCAAATATTGATCATATACCTTCATTCTTAATGGATCATTCTTTGCCTTTATATTAATGAAAGTTCTTTTTATATCCCCTGTATCTGTTTTTGGTGGTCTGAAAGAGGATACCTCAGTACTCAACTGCTTTTGCAAAGCTTTTCCTTTCTGTCCTGTGTTTGTTTCACTAACTGTGCCAGTTAGTTGACTGTCTTCCCTTCCATCATCAAACATTTCATCAATGATTTCCACATCTGGAAGTGGATCTGGTTTGTGTTTTTTGGCTTGATGTATTCCTGAAGACTCTTTAGGAGGGGTAGTATCTGGAACCTGCCTTTTCTTCCCTATTTCTATGTTGGATGGAGTTTGTAATCCTGAAACTTCAGGATGTTTTACCTGAGTGGGAGAAACCTGTGATTGATCAGGTGCTCTGGAGGTTTGAGGTTTCTCGGCCATGACTAAAGTTTCGATGACCTGTATCTCAGGTTCCTTTCCTTTGCCTTTTGATTCTGCTGTAACTAATAAACTGCCTTCCTGTAATCTCTGCTGTGGATTTGCTGCTGAAGAAGTGCCAATGTGAGCTACCTGCACTTGACCACAAGATTCTAGGTCATACTTCTTCTCAAGATCTTTCATCATTCTGTTCATTTTTTCATTTTCACTTTCTTCCTCAACTAGTGTCCCTTCAACCCATTCATTTTGGTTAGCATATTGTTCTATATCAGGAATTCTGTGGTGAATATATGGGGATGACTTTTTCTTCATTCTTTTTTCACAAATAAAACCAACTGGATCATAAGGAGTCCAACGGAAACTTTTTTGGAATTTGCAATGGTTTTGTAGTATAAGTTCTGCTTCTTGCTCGGCCTCCCTAGAGTTGCAGATGAAAGGACCTAATTGACTTTTGATCCTTAATTGGGCCTTCTTTTTCACACTGCAAAAATGGATCATATACGTTGTTCCATTGCACAAAAGTATTCCAAAATATGCAAAAAGAATATCGTAGAAAGGAACATATCTTGGCAAATACCATGGGTCACGAATTCCACATGCATAGATTACGATGGTGAATGGTTTTGATAAATACCAAAATGTCAACTTTATAAGTCAGTGAAAATTTATGAGGTCTTTTTTGATTTCTCGTGCTGAGTCTGAGAGGGACTCCTGACTACCTATAAATTGCGAGGATGTACAAAAAGATCGATGGCTTCCGGTGTAGGAATTGGGAGACTCTGGAAGGAGGCCCGTTATGGGAGACCAAAATATAAACAGCTAAGGTTTCCATAACGTAAAGATTTTTAACGAACGGGGAACTTTTCTGATTGATAAAAGATAATGAGATGATAAATAAATGAGGAATATTTAAAAACTTTCTCATCATCAAGCCTCATGAACTGATCATGGATCTTATTGGCTATGAAGGAGGAAAAATCATATTTAACTTCAGGAGGTTGCCCAGGAGTAAATATAGACATCAAAACCAGGGTTATCTCATCAACATATTCACTGGTATTGAAACCCAAGACAAAAGATATCATATTTAAGATGAGCCTTCCCAATTTATTGAAATAATAAAAACCATAGGGAGGAGGTCCCGTAGGTTGATGTTAATTGTAAGTACGCCGTGGATTGATGTTTTAAGGTCAATTTATTAGGTCACTAATCAATAAGATCTGAATCAATTCTTCCATAGACAAAGGTGCTAGTTCTTGGTCTGGTTCAAAATGTAGCATTGCATTGATAGCCTGGGGAGTAATGGGGAATAGAACACTCTGGTCAGGGGATATTACAGCTCTCTGAGTGGGATCATAGTTGGAATGGCAATAGTGGATAATTTCAGGGAAATTAATGACTGAGGGGATGAGATATCTCGGGAGATTGGATTCCCACAACCCAATGACATCTTGCCCCTTCCAATAATCATCTCTGCAGCGACAATAACTCAGAAGGGGGATTTCATCAAAATGTAAGTCTTTAATCTGAAAATCTTTATCTACTAAAGGCAAATATTCCAACTCTCTGTGGGGGGCATTCAGTGGAGTCACATTCAAGGCTGCCAGGGCTTCCATTTTGGTTCTTGTGGATTCAAAACGGAAGTTCCTGGGTTTTCTTCACACGCCGGGCGCGATTTTGGTCTTACTGAGGGAAATTGGCACAATTGCAGGTTCAGGAGAACAATTTACAGTCGTAAAACTCAGGGAATGATCTTAGGACTAAGATTTAAACACTGATTTCAGTGAAAAACAAGGAAAAAAGAGTTTCATTTGAAGTTCGGGGCGTAATAGGATAAATACCTGTTCTTGGAGGCAAACTGCGTTTTAACAGGTATCAGGCAATGGCGGGAGGATACTCGAACGCAGGTCTGGCGGAATTCTGGAGCGAAACGAATAGAACAGTGGATTTCGGTGGAAATTTTGAAATTCGTAGCGGAAAGCACAGTTGCGTTCAAATGGTGAAAAAGACATAAAAACACGCAATTTTGTTTTATTTCCAAAGTCAAAAGGGGGGTTTTTAGTTTTTCGAGGAGTGACGTCACGTTGGTACGGGCTGACGTGGGCGGGCGGAGTGGTAGCGGTTGGTCCCGCACCGCTTATGGAAAAAAGGTATTAGATGAGCGGGCATCGATTCCATTAAAGTATCGACACGTAAGAGGGTATTTGTCAATGCAATCCCCGCTGACGTTAAAACCGACAAGGATGGGTAGCGGAATTGTAGGAGCGTTGATCTTTGGAAGAGCGATCGGACGGATTTAAATGCGGGGAGATCGTGGGGTGTTATCACGCGGGCCCGATAATCGCGTTGTTCATCATCCGGGTAGCATATGATTGGCGGAGAAGGCTATTAATTAGTTCAGATAACTAATTAATCCCATCATATAATGGAAAATGAAGTCGTGGCGGGGTTTTGTTGGGCGCGGGTATTAAAGTTAAAATGTCGGGTGGGATGTCAGGTGGATGAGCCACGTTGGCATGGGATTTTTCCAAGGTTTTGGTTTAAAAACAAAACTTCGGGTTTTTATCCTTTTTGTATTAAACATATAGGATTATATGTTTAAACGTTTATTTCGATATTTTTATTATATGACAAATTAATCAATGTATTTAATTTATCATAAGTAGGGACTATAATATAACGATATATTTTTAACAAAGGGCTTGTATAGTGGGTTTTTAGTAATTAATTGGGAAATAAATACTTTGGTTAAATATTATAATAAGATGGGTTTTTTGGATATTTATGTAAAAGGAGTTATATACTTAGGATAAGGCATTTTCACTAGGGATTTAGTAAATAAAGTTAAATGTTAATATGACAAAGGGACAAGGACAACTCAAAATACTTTGCACATGTAAGAAAGTGAAGATTTCTAAAGTAAATCATATTATCTTAATTTCAACACTTCAACATAGCGTAGTAAGTGATTTTGAGGGATTATTGTGGAATTTTGCATAGTTTTAGGGTGAATGATTATAATGATGAATTATCTTAAGTACTTAGGTATTTTTTGATCATTAGGCCGAGGGTCCGTTCCCTCCAAAAGTCAAGGAAATGCCTTGAGCCCTTTTGATCTCCAAGTACCCTAGTACTTTGGGGGAAATTAGTAAAAATTTAAGGGGAAAGTGATGAGGGAAGTAAATGATTTTGACTTTGCTTGCTGTGACTTTCCAGTGTGTTTCCTGCTTCAGTATTTGTGATGAAAGTAAATGATTGAAAACATGTAGCAGCATCATTCATCAGATAAAACTTTGCAACCATCTACCTACCCTATTTACTACTACCATTTCCTTTTCTTTATTAGGGTGCATTTAGACTTGCAAACCCTTTTCAACCTTTTCTTTTTACATGATAAATCTATCTATTTCTACCCATATTATCCAAGGGCTCGAGATTAGGCGGTGAGCACCTTTCTTAACTCTACCTATCTACTTATACGCAAGATTATAAATACATTTTGAACGGTGTCCCTTCTCTATTCTATAGCATGAAATTGAAAAATGAATGAGTCAAGTTTAAATAGTTTGACTCTTCATAAATTGTGGCAAAAGTTTGACAAACTGCACACAATTTTGTTTATTACATCAGAGCAAAAAGTAGTGGCATTTAGACTTGTACACTTTCCTTGGCCTTTCTTTAGATGGGGTTCATTTTATTTCACTTTTTTTTGGCCAATTTTATTTTTTCACCCTTTGATTTTCTTTTAGGGTATACCCTCTTTACATTTTTTAATTTTTTTGATTTTTGAATAATATGGAACACCTTTGCTTAAGAAAAAGGTTTGAACATATTCCATAGTTCAATCAAGATAATCATGAAAAATGACACCTATTGGTATAGGAGACTAACAGGGGGCTAAGCCTTTAAACCATTTTCTTGCTTCTCCCCTCAGACTTTGAGCAAATAGTCTAAGTTTGACAGAATCATCATCAATTTCATTTCTGTCAAAGTAGTCATTCATCTTGTCCACATTTTGTGATGCTGTTGTAGTATTACTAGCATCATATAATGGAATTTGGACTGATAGTCATGTGGAAGATTGACTAATGGTACAGGAAGGACTAAGGGAGCATACCATTCTGCCATGATAGGTGGTGGGGGTGGGTTGACAAGAGGAGGTGTGGGCTGAGCTGGAGTGGTTTGAAAAGTGGATGAATGATGAACAGAAGTGGATGGAATAGTAGTAGATTGCTGAGCTGATCTTGGATGAGAGACACCTAAGTTAAGAAGAAAGTGTAAATCAGGAGGTGTTGATTCTCTATTCCCAAGGTGTTCACTTGTATCAGGAGATGAAAGTGAAGACCGAGTCTAGTCAATCTAAATCATGGGGCCTAGTTCTGCAATGGATTTAATAGGTCATCTTGTGATTATTGGAAAAGTGAAATACCCACAGATTGAAGGTGGCTCTGAGGATGATCGACAGTTGAAGATTCCTCTTGGAGAACCTAAGGATTCTTTCTGATTATCAACTTATCTGAGTGAATTGAAATTCGAGATGGGCTAGTACATGAATCTTTCTAGGAGCCACTATGCTGAGTTTTTAGACCCAAATAAACCAGAAAAGTTCAACCAGGTATGACAATCTTTGAGAGGTTAACTAATCTATTTTCACACTTTTAATCCTACAGTCCTCTAACTGGATTTGAAAAATATCATATTGGAAAGGATTCTTCCCAGTGGAGTCTTAAGGTATGTTTAGGATTGTGGAGTCGCCAGGTGGAAAGTTTAGAGTGTGTTCAAAGAAGTACACTGTCCACCACAGTGCTTGTGAAACATCCCTTTTCAAGGATATCCCAAAACACAACAAACTCTAACCAGAGATTGACTGGGAGGGAATTTACAAAATATTTCACCTCTAAAAGAGGATGAGATCCGGAGGCTACCTGGCCCCTTCCAGACTCTGTCTAAGAGTATAAGGTAGAACACATCAAAGGTAAGTGATATGTCGGAACAAGTTTTTTACCACCAATCTGAAATGTTTTTGGTATTTTCTGAATTGTTTTTATTTGTGGTTTGCAAGAATGTCCTAACTTTGCTTCAAAACTTAGCTACGGTTATGAGACAAAGATAGTCTACTCTTATGGCTAAGCCAGCTGATTTTTCAAGGTTAGATAAAAGCTTATAAGAATCCTAGGGTTCACCTAGTTTGTCACTGATTCAAACAAGTTTCATCATGATTACCATTTCTGTGGTAGTGCTTGAAAAGGCTGCTTTTTACTCACAAAGTTTTCTTGAATCAAGGGTTTTATGAGGTCTCTAAGGTCTCATACAAACACTCATTCCCCAGCAGAGTCGCCAGAAATGTTAGGTGACTCGTTTCGGTTAATAAAGCAAATTCTCTATGAACCGTCTCGATGTCGTATGATTATCTTTAAATGAAAATGATTAGGGTTCTTCCCCGGCGGGAGTCGCCGAAATGTTAGGTCTCTGTAATAAGCAAGATTGGAAAAATTCCGATCACAGAGTTAACATCATTTCAACCAACTTTGGGATCCTAGGATCTAGCCCTCCTGAATCCATAGAGGGATCTCTCCAATATTTACAAAGATGGATTTGTCTTTGAAATTTTAAGGTATTGATATTAGGCTAGTTATGAAGTTCAAGGGTTTGGTTTTGTGTTTGGATGGTTGAATCATAATTTTTTTCTGAGGCGGAAAGATCTATATGAAAATAGGTTCAAAAGTGAGAAGTTGCAAGCAACAAGAGTAAGCTTCGATTAAGATGAAAGATGGTGGCAGTTTTCAGTCCATTGGGCTATGGAGTCACTGGATGGCTTAATTAGGCTCAATCGAGGTCCAAGTGGTGCAGCCAGGGCAAGTAATCCTATGCCTAAGGATCTCTTTAAAGTTTTGATTTGGCTTGGAGTGATACATCAGAAAGGATAATAAACGGATGCGAACAAAGAGCGACCCCGAGGATGCGGTAAGTACTTTGAAACTAGCCGACTGTGGCCCGAGCCGCAAAGACCTTACGAAAGCTGCGACTCGGATACGGCAGTACTTTGAAACTAGCAGGACTTTGATCACTTCACTGAAAACATACAAAACGGGGCACTTCCAAGATAACACGAGAATGGTCTAAGATGCGATAAGTACTTTGAAACTAGTCGACTTTTAACCGAAGTGAAACAATCAGACAGTTATGCAGACAAGTTTGGGACCAGGGCTAACCATATCTTCCTTCCAGTTCATCCTCACACAACATATATTGAAAGTAACATTTAAAAATAACATTCAGCTAAGACAATAAGACGAGGGAACGCCAGCATCTCTATACTTAAACTGAATTAAATCATTTCAAATAACACAGTTGAAAGAAAACGTTTAAATAAATATTTCTCAGCCAGAGAAGGTTACTGATATACAGTATGCCCTAGCCCTGTTTAAAATGTCCTTTATAGTGGAAAATGAAACAAATTGAAAACAGAAACAAAATACAAGTTACAGTAAGAACAACATCACCGTCAGCATAGACCAGGATCCCATAAATCAACTTGTATTGATGCTTCAAACCGGTTACAATCTTCAAATCCAGTGTGTCAATTCATCTTTCTTTCAAAACCTAACTTATCTATTACAAGCAGAGCTCCAAGAGCCAGTGAAATCCTATCTACAATCAAGAGTTTTCAGCTCAGTTACAATTACAATGCTTCAGCAATTACATTAACAACCAACCCCTTACTCATTTTCTACTGAAGTATTTATAGAAGGATGAGTAGGTGAGATCTGATTAAAGATCTCAAATACAATTAATACAGGGTTGATGTTTTCTTGGCCCTTGGGAGGCTTAATGAAGAAACTATACAGGTGTTTCACTGTATTAATTGGTTTACACTTATGAATTAAGCTCGGTGGGAGCTTCATTTGACTTTTGAGGCTCTGTGTATCAATAGGGTTTCTCTGCCGACATTCTGTCATTAATTTCCTGGCAGAAATAACTCCTTTGGCTATGTCGAGGCAAAATACCTGACTTTGATCAATAAATTCAGTTCTTGATTGAATACTTTGAGGCACAGGTGGCACTGTAGTCGCTGGAAAGAATCAATCCGCCTCCATCTGTGGCGGTGGAGTTTTGCAGCAAACACTTTAGGTTTTCCTTCAAATTGTGTTTTTAGATTGGGGATTAGGAGTTTGATAACTGTCTTAGCCTTAATCCCCACAAATCTGTCCACTAATCTGCTGTTCTGGTTCATTCTTTGTCTTCAACATCTGATACTCTTTCTCTGCATTGATATTCATGGTTTTCTTCTTGTGCAGGGCTGCATAGGGCATGTAAGGCATCGATGCCTATGAAAACATCAACGAGACGTGAAAAACTGACTCTGTGAGTGATTTCCTCGGAGGAATCGAACAAGGGAGGGTCGTCACCCTCCTTCTCTGAATCTTCCTTAAAAAACGCGAACAAATAGTTTAAACCCTGCAAAATGCAAAAACACGTTAAAAAATCCGGTTTTATAGGTCAATTTGCTTCGGGGACTGTGCGGAGGAGCGTGGGCCATTGGATGGCATCATCCAACAGCTGGGATTTAATCTCAGAATGGTCGAAAAAGCATGGGGGGATGAGGATTAAATCAGAGCCGTCGATTCGCGCTGAGATCGACGGTCGGGGATGACTACGGGGGGGTCGGATGTACGGAGGAAAAAGTTTGGGGGCATACCCCCATAGTGAAACTGCGCCGTTGATCTGGATCAATTTGGATGGTCAAGATGGAATCAGGGGGCGTTGAAAGTCAAACGGAGAGAATCTGGAGGATGAGCAATGGAATCAAGCATTTGAATGTGGACCGTCGATCTACAAATATCGACGGCGGAGATTGATTCTCGGCTGCGCGGTGACTGTGTTAATGTGCGCGCATGTTGGTTAAAGGTCGAGCAGGTCAGAAGATTGACAACCGTCGGATGGGAGGGCCCAGATCGGACGGTGGAGGTGGATTCCGCTGCGTGGTTATGGTACAAAGATTAACGCGCAAAATTATTTGGTGGCGCGGCGGTTTTGGAACAGTGTCGGGGACACGTGTCGGCCAGCGTATGGAATCGCTGTTCGACGGGAGAAAACCACCAACCGGCGGAGGGTGGTGCGGAATGATACCGGCGGTTTTTTTGGAATCAGCGCGGGAAAAGGGGGTCCACCAGGCAAGCTGCGTTCCGCTCCGTTGGATCTGTGGAGCAGATCGATGGCCCAGGCTGAATCGCACAGTAAACCACATGACATTAATATTTCACGTTAAAACTTTATAAAATGGTTTTTTTTTTTTGAATTTTCAAAGGAAAATGGACGGAGAAAGATTGTATTTTCGGTTTAGCACCTAAGGATTGAGCAGTTGGTCCCGACGCTCGGGTATATGGGGGAAAAAGCTAGGGGCTTAGCCCAAGGGGGCTAAAAGCCTTAACATCATATAAAATGTGTATTTTATAGGATTTTCAATGTTTTCAAAGGGAAATCAAGGTTCGGATAAGGTCAAAAAGTGAGTTTTTAACCTTAGGGAATGGATTTTATGAAGGGATAAAGGGAAAACATATTTTTTTGTGGGGTTTTTATGGGAAAAAGGAAAATGGAGAATGATGTAAGTTGGAAGAAAGGGAGGGGAAAAAAGGGGAAATGCGGTAGTATTTGACTGGATTTTGCGGGGATGTCGGAGGAGGTTTGAAAAATTATGAAACATCGTGTAAGGATATGGACGGAGGAAAATGTGGAGGCTCAGCAATTTTCAGAGCCAACAATTTCAGAGATGAATTTTTTTCTTGGAGGAAACACAAAGTTCTCGCCACCTTTGGTATAAAAAAATATTATGGGTGGCTAACACCTGTTGTTGATGCATTTAGTTGGGAAGATAATTCACTATAATCACAAAAGATCGCTTATATCTTTGTAAATTCAACTAAATCGTATTCTTTGGAGTTACAAACTTCTCCTTTGGGACGACACACTGGGGATTGCAAAACTTACCACGGGGGTGAAGAAAGAATTTTTTGGGATGGCCTTAAAGCCGATATTCAAAATTTTGTGAGTGGAATGTTTTGTTTGCCGATGGGAAAATAAATTTGGGACAATTAAGACCGAGAATTCTACAACCTTTATCCATTCCCAGGTCAACACAGGAGGAGATTTCAATGGATTTTATCACGGGTTTACCTAAGTGCGAAGGAAAGAGTGTCATCATGGTGGTAGTTGATAAACTTGCAAGTATGCACACACGCATTATCTCATCCATTTAAAGAAAAGTATAGTTGCTACTACATTTATGGACACAATTCAAAAGCTACATGGAAACCCGAGGTCATTGTGAGCGACGGAAGATCCCATTTTCTGGAAATTTTTGGACAGGAGTTATTTTCTTGTTTGGGTACTCAATTAGCTCACTTCGCTCATCTTATCATCCTCGATCGATGAAGTCAGGCGGGTAAATAAATGTTTCAGAGGATGTCTCGGTTGTTTTATCTGATAAACAAAGACAATCGGTCAAAAAGAAGTTATTACCTCTCAGATAATTGGTATATGCTTCTTCATACTGCGACAGTATTCCATTTGTAAGCACTTATGAATATCTGTCCACATCCTTCACATCATATTAAGGAAACGTCCAAAAATTCAAGTAGTGAAGAATCACATCGAGAATCAACAAGAAGTTCTCCAACTCTTAAAGGATAACACAGTTGGCACAAAATCGAATGAAAACAACATCTGAAAATCAACATCACAGCGAGAGAAGTTTTGATGTAGGAGATTGACTCTTTTCTGTTCTCCCCTATCCATGTCTGGCTCAATGTCCCTCGACATAAGCTAAGAAGGATAATAAATGATCACCAAAGTCTATAGTTCTTACAGGTGTTGCAAAGATTGGTACTATGGCATACAAATTGGAGCTGCAACTTCTTGCGAGTGCATCCAGTTTCCATAGTTCATGCTTAAAGAAGGATTCTGGGTGAAAATATTCCGATTCAATATGTGCAGAACTTCGAGGAAGGAAAAATCATATTGGAACTTAGCGGTCATGGAAAACGAACTTGTAGCTACGGAGGCAAATCAATTTCATAGTATCTCATCAAGTCAGAATTACTGTAATATTACGCATGGAGGATGAGAATTTTATACGAAGCACCCGGAAAACCACCTACGTGATTAGCGCTTTATCACCCTCGAAGGAGAAAGTCTGGGTCCCTATATTACTAAAGTATAGTCCTTAATATTGTTAGTGTAACCACTTATTGTTATTATTGTACCCTTTTAACCCCCATATTATTATTGTGCCTTAAATTATTATTGTTAGGTCGGCTAGAGATTGCATTGTGGCCCCACTAGGGTATTATGGCCCCATGGACTCCTATATAGAAAGGAGGTTTTTATAAATTGTATCATCGAAATTGTTCATTTATGTAATGTATTGAGTTCTTCCCCCTCTAAGTAGCTTATTTCTAAAGCGGCGTTGATATCTCTTTTCTTCTATTTTTGGGCGGTTACACAACTGTCTCCATCCTTATGGGTATCCGCCGAACGGCGACGGGGTTACCGCTCCCATTGACATTCCCGTCACGATGTCGAGATGACGAACACTGGCGGCCTTCATCCTCTACTATCATCATTCATGAGATCCACGATTGAACCTTCTCCTACTAAGGCCCCCTTTTGTTTCTCGACCTCCCTTCGGTGATCACCTAGGCTCAACATCGGTGGATCCCTCATGCCTTTGTTCTTAGTCACCCCGCGTGATGATGTGCATGTGAACCTTTCTTCTCTTGATGATGAGTCGGTTAACTGCGCATCATTTGGTCTCTCTTTTCCGGTGACCCCCATCTTCTCACCCATGTTGGCTGAAGCATCCTCAAAATGCGCTGCCTCCTCCGACTGGGTTCTCTGGCTCTCAGGGTGATAAGCACCTTCCATGTCTTCAGTGGCTTTTCTGTTTTCTGAGCCTAAGTGCCCCAAGGTATCTCCCCACCACCTACCGTCGATGTGCGGAGTGGTGAACATCCCTACCTGCGACTCTTGCCTCTAGCGATGTTTGTTGGATTTCTGCCTTGCCTCAGTTCTTCAAGCAATTTGATAAATCAATCCCTCTCAGTACCTGCAATGTATAGCACCTTTACAGATGGACCCCCTGTCTACCTTCTCAGTTATTGCGTGGGTACAGTGGCTATAGGATCTGCTCACGACAGGTTAGATATTTTTGCCCCTTTGTTATTATTGTCACCGAGCAATTAAACGCCATTGTAAATACGCCACCAATAGCGAGGCCAAATATGATGCGATGTGAATATCAATCTACCTTTCATCATCATCACCTTCATGTTGATTCGTTCTAATTCTTATCAATACCAGTGAATGGTGTCTATACGTGTACTATAATCTTATCTTTTAAGGAAGATATTTATGGGTGAAGCTTTGATCGTGAATTGAAAATAATTACATTTAGTCATACAATGCACAAAATCTATATATATTGCTGAATATTGCGATCGTAAAAATATTCTAGCTTGTACATAGCTTTACGCACACATTTATCAAAATAAAATAACATAAAATTATCAAAGCGATGTATCCGTTATGTGGGTGGTACTTAAAATATTTTGATCCATTAACTTTGATACATATCACATGCCCATAGCATGTTACAAAAAATCCAAGCTGAAGTACCACACGCCCCTACACCTAATCACTATCCCAAGAGGATCGAGCCAATAGCTCCTACTCTCAACTCGTGAATCCGTACATCTCCTTAAGGCCATCACCATGCACGCGCTGATGCCTCATCATCACGAGGTAGATATCTGTGGTTCTATGTACTATCCATCCAAGTCTTGCAGTCGATACACTCTAAAACAGGATTGCTTCCTCTCATCTCGATAAATGTCCTCCAGAGACGCTGCATCCTCATTGCGGTGCTCTCGATCCCTGGAACCTCTGACTTACGATGCTAGGACCATCATATACCCGGTGATTTCTCTGGGTGATGTGTCACGCACAAAGTGAAAGAATCGATGCCATATACAATGTTCTAAAACTTTTAAAATTCACCTCAAATGTGCACCGTCACCTGTAATTTATACTCGACTAGGTGGTAGTGGCAAATCACGATCCCATTAACTCATCCCACTATGGGGATATTCATCTATGTACGGTGGCATCGTTCCCCAATGAAAGAACTTGGGTTAAAACACCCATCGAAACCCTTCCACCTCCTCCTCTACACGACCTTGCTTCTCACCCTGGCGCCTCCTGTCTGCGGCTGTCTCAGATCCCCCATCCTCGTTGTCTGCGAGGTCGCGATTAATCGGATCTTCTCAAGAAAGCGAACGCAACTGTGCCATATGCACGGAGTCATGGTTCACTTGCCACTTGCATAGCTCAGCACCAAGCATTGTTTCAACGATGATAGCATCCTTTGAGCCCACCCATAGTAGGTCCCACTCAACACACTCTCAACAAACATCACATTTGACCCTTAGTGATGTGGTGGAGTGCTGTTTTCCATGATCAACGACAGCTGCGGTGATAGCATGGGTCTCTAACTATCTCTGAATCCCTGGAAAGTAAGTATCATCATCACTACGACATGGGCTTTTCAGTCGGCAATGGCACTCTAAAAACTCCCATGATGCTCCACCCTCATGGTAACAACGCAATTAGTATCCCCCCACCATCCCAAATGGTGGGAGACGATTAGAAAATATATATCCTAGACGTCAACTTCGATATGGTGCCTTACACTATGACGACCTCATGGTTCGAGTCCCAATAATTGACAATCTAGGCCAACAAAGGAATCCCAGAAGCTCTCATCAAGGTGTTATTCACAAACTTTAGGGCCCCAAACACGGCCAATGCTACGAACTTTTGCCGCCGAGTCCTCTCGGATCTCAGGCAATAATGTGTCAGGTATCTCTCTCTCTAGTTGATCGCAATTACGCCATATCTGGACAAAACCATCATATTTGTCGATTAATAAAGAAAAGAAATATTGTGTTCCAAACACTTAAAACCAAGCTCTCGGTGAAAGCATAACATATGAATACCCACTCTCTTTAATCGGTTGCACTTTTGAGGAAAAATCCTAGGGCAGATCATAGTTTTCTACCCAAAACTTGCTACCCAAGTACGCGGATATTTCCCCAAAATGTGTGACCTGGCCATGAAGAGGAGAAAGGGTCTATTCCCAAGCTTTGGGCACCTAAACTAAACTTTCAATCCTTTGAAATGAAGAAAGAGTAGGGTTAGGCCTCTTACCTGGCGACGGATCTCGATTCCGGCGATTTGGTTTCTCACTACGATCACCGCAAGATTTGGGGCCTTCTCTCACTCTCTACATTCTTAGCTACACTTACAAATGAGTGAATTTGGAGGAAAAATTCCTTATTAAAAGAGAAACCCTAGATTTTTATTTTTCTGCAGCTTCTTTGACCAAACTACGCTATCGGTTTGACGAACCATCCATCGTGAAATATCTCACCTAGCCCTAAGTGAGTATCTGTATTTTTTGTGATTTGGTACTTTACGGAACATTTTGTGCGAGAAGAGTTATTCCACCCACTCCTCAAAAATAAATTTCTTCACTTGCAACACTTGTGCGGGAGCACTATACCTCCATGCTGTACTCATATCGATTTTCGTCATGAGAGCGTATCTTCTACTCATGTCTTTATGGTCCTCATAAACCTTTTGTATTAATGGTAACATTATCGATTTGCCCTTGTTTAGAGCATCCAAGTTGAGTCATCTCAAATTCATGAAATTACGTACGATTCCATTTTTATCCTATAGTCATCCATCATTCATTACTTGGTTCATCTATGTCACATTCATGGCCTTTAGTCTACTATCTATCCCCTTTGATATTGTGCAGGTTGTTTCCGAGTCATCCATGCCCTTTATTCTCTAACAAGGAAATTTGTGTGTTCACTACTCGGTACCCCCATTTCATCATCATCACTGGTGTCGATCACAATCGATCGCTCTACTATTTTGTCTCGTACCTTAGTTGAGGATCCCTTATTTTCTCACCTATGATGGACCTCCTTTTTTTCGACATCAGATCATTCATTCCGAGAAGATAGTTCACAGGGGCGGTGTACCTTGCTTTTAACTTCCACTCTCGGTGATTACCTCGAGGATTAAGCAAAGGGACTTGTTATTCTCCTTTGACTTGGTACATTTCTCGACATCGACTCATGGTATGATCGATATCACCGTCCAGCAACACATTAGTATCAGTGCGACACATTGTACGGAGTGATTCTTAGGTGTGTGAGAGATGTTTCGAGACCTCATTGGGGGTGGCCCACTGGGTCAGCCCCACATGCCCGATTGACCTCTTCTTCATCTCGCGGTACGTCTCAATATATTTGACGGTGTCAACCTCGAGTTGATTTCGGCGCCTTTTAGTTTTCATGTATCATTCATATTTTCAAAACCCTTTCCTACATTTAGGAGACCTCTTTAGTTTTACTTATATCTCCTTTACTCAAATATTATTGTATAATTTTTAATTTGTTGTTCCGGGCATGTATGTATGTGGGATCCATTATCATGTTTTTATCTAGCTCATGTTCATGCCATCATGTACTATGTAGTTTAGTCCCTTTTTACCCGGACACATTATTCTTTGTACTTTGTCTCAATAGGCATGAGTATACCTCCCCACGCCTTTATACTTGTGTACTCACTCATAAAAAGACTTGTCACGAGTTGTAAGTCTTGCCTCCTCGAAGTCTTGTCCTCTAGTGCTTTAGTCTCTTGTATATTTCTCTCTCTCTCTAATGTCCCCTTCGGTGTCTAGTGGTTGAGTTCTTACAACGTACTTTGGTCATACGATTAGCTCCTAACGCTCGCACGGCGGGAAATGATCTATTACACTAATTTTTGGTCTGTCTAACTTTATTCTTATTAGATGGACAAAGTACACCATGTAAAACCAATTTTACTAAGTAAAATTTATACTCGTATGAAAAATAGCTTAGTAATCATATTTATTAAGTTGGTTATGGTCTAAACGGGGAAACCCCATGAGGAAATATTGAATAAATACATATTTGTTTGGTTTTCTGAAGGAATAATTAGTTAAATAGTAGTTTAATTAATATTCCTAGTCATATTTAATCCAAAACGGGAAAATTAATTGGACGTCATTATTTATCTTATTTTCCGGGAATAGTATTTAAACCTTATTTAAATAATATTCCTTGTTAAATTTGACAAAATCATTTATAAATAATTGAATAAATCATTATTTATTTAATTATTACTCAACCACATCATAAAATAATAAATCATTTATTTATTTATTATTTACAAATAAAAAGTTTGACCAAATTCAAATTCTTTCCCTCCAACAAATATAATAAAATATTCCATAAAAAGTTGGATCTAGATTTTGTTAATAATATTTAATTATGCACCAATATCTGAACTAACTCAATATTTTGTTTATAAATAGAAGGGTTTTCATTCACTCACTACCTTTTGTTGCCTAACGGCTTCTATACTTTTGGTCGACTTTGATCCTCCATCATTGTCATATTTCTTCTCATTTTTCTTGTGGGCTCCCTTTGAGTTCCCATTTTTGCCTAGGTGCTACCATCGAGAGAGAGATCTTAGATGCGAAGTCTTTGAGGACTTACAGAAACCATCCCATTGAGGGGCTTGGTAACATATTTCTATGTTCCCCTTCCCGAGGAGTCAAAAAAAATACAAAAATTATTTAAAAACATTATTGTCTTGTCTATTGGATGCATGGAGCAACTCCTTCTAACATTTACTTCTTAATCTCTTTTATTGCATAGGTCTAGATTTTGTGGCATTTATCTTCGTCGACTAGTATAGATCTAAAGAAATTGGCGAGCCATATTTGATATTAGGGTTGTTTTTTATGCATAGCTAAGAGTGAGATTTTTTCTTACACTTGCGATTAGGAATTCATCCTAATAGTCTACAATACGATGGGAATGTTGTGTTGGATTCGGGCAGTCACGCACATAATGGGCAACATCTCCTGGATTATAAAAAATGACTTTCTCTTCCTCAACCATCGATCCACCTCCTTGGCCTCTTCCTCTACGGTAAGTCTCACTTTCCAGAAGGGATCTTGGTGATGTAGGATCAACTTTGCATTGTATATATTTTGCTTTATCTATATCATATCATAAGTACGACAATGATGCTCATCGTACCTAATAACGAACATAATTTGCAAAATAAGCGCTTCAAGTCGAGTAGGTACTTTACGATGCTTGGGCAAGAATATGTGTCGTGTAATCCGGCAATTTGATAGATGGTGCACCACACGAGATTATTCAATGAAATGGGACCTCCAACATTTAGATAATTTTGAAGACGGGACCTTTGGTCTTTGTGGTGCCTAAAAGCTTTGCATTTTATTCACCACACCTCTGTGCAAATTTCCCTCCAGCTTTGTCTTTGTCTGCTGGGTACGATTTCTCAAATCTCACTTCAACCCAAATTCTGAATCTGTTGAGTTCTAGCACTTAATAGGTGTTGGGATAGGCTCCAATTTCATTGCAACTTCTGACCTAATCTTGTGTAGCAATGTTCGACCTAATGAGCGCACGGATGTGGTAGCAACATAGAGAGTAACCATTCCTTGTGTTGAGTATCATCATCGCTAAATCACCACCTCTAATGGTGTGCTTCAACCTTTGATTGGCCTCATACAAATTTAGTAGACTCTTAACGAATATCCTTCATCTATGTCACCGGTTGCGCATATTAGCCGACTTCTTAAATACGCTCTTTTAGGGACTCTTTTATTTCTTTAAAGTAGGAATTGTGGTTTCTTGAGCACACCTAATATACAATCTAATGTGCATTCTTGAATGGATTAACAGGTGTGCTTTTTATAATAATATTTACATTTAGTTGAGCCTCCCATGTAGCCCACGATCCTGACGCAAAAGTGATCATTGCATCCTCATTTTCAATGCCTGCAGAAATTAGGTAACTTCATTGATGCATCCATATCTACTTTGGGGGAGGGTGGAGGTGGTGAATACGGAATGGACTACGTGTGGTGGAGTGGGTGATGCGACGGTGTGTGTTTAGAAGTGGGTGGTGGAGTGGGGAAAGCAGACTTAAGGGTTTACGATGTGATGAGATTTGTTAGCCAGGAGGTCACTTGAGCTTTCGATTTTAAGTTCGGAGTTCGCTATCGGATCTAGGCTTTGGGGGCTATAAATAAAATTTTGACAATATTTGCGGTAAATTCTTCCTTTAGTGTAGTTGGACCTATTTGATGCATTCAAGTAGTATCTTCTCACGAAAAGCTTGGGTCTATACAATAGAATTTTCGGTAATAATCTCAATGATCATGCTGAACTTACCTCTAGGGCCTTTGAAAAACATATATTCTTCTTTAGAATAGGGATAAAAATTGATCAATGGAAAAATTCAATCTGGAAATCCCGTAAATAGGCCAATGATCTCTGCCTGAGGCCAATCTTATTGTCAAACTTCTCTACTTGTTGGATCAATTCGTGATCCACTCGGTGACTACGTCGCATTTTATGCGATGACGAAATTGACTAAGGCAGGCAACACGGCCACTCATGTAGTTCGTGCACAAAGCAACAAAGATATTTTGTGAACTTCTATATAAATATTGATGCCGTGAGTTTAATTGTCTGAATCCTCACTCTAAATATTGGTATCAATGCGGGAGTCGTAAATCACTGGGGTTGTCACTGCGTCTTGTCAGCTTAATGAGTTTAGAGTATAAATATATTTCTTTGTAATGATAAACTAAACAACGGAATGAAACACATTTTCTAGCAAATAAACAATCTTGAAAGGAGACCTTAACCAATTTCATTCACTCCAAACTCCACATCTTGCCAATTCTAGAATTATAAAATTCAAGAAATCCTCAATCATTCTTGCACTTGAATTATACTTTTAAATCTCTATAGATATCTTCAAAGCCTTAACCTATTTGGCCCCTCATCCATGAAATTATCATGAAACTAATCTTAAGATAAGAAAAAAAGGTCACACATTATAAATTCACACCTTAAAATAAATGAACTATTCACAAAAGCAAACTCAGTACAAAATTATGAGATCCAGTTCTAAGTATTGCTGAAGAAACCATTTCACTTTATAAAATAACACTTAAAAATCATATTAAATATACTTGTGCAAATGACCTATGATAAACCCTGTATTTAAATTTAATCTAAGTGAATAATCAATAAACAACTCACTATTTGAAATAAAATCATGTGGCAATCATACTACATTTGAATTTAGTCTCTCTACCTACACAATCAATTATAAAACTTACTCTTACAAGGAAATGATTACATTACGAAAACATGAAAAAATCTAATTAAAGAGATCTAAAACAAGACAAATTCTAAATTAAAGAGATCTAATTATTGAGTGAAGTCATGGGTAAACAAATCAAATGCATTTAAATCTACAAACATTCAAAAAAGAAATTAGGTAATGCTGAAACCATGCTAAAACTCAAACATTATTATCTATTCTATATTCAAATTTGAACTATTAAAATATGTTCTAATTCCATATTCAATTTAATCATGATCATTATATTCTATCTCCCATTACATTCGATTTAATAAGAGGAATATATGTACACTCAAAAACATAATGTATGTAATGAAATACTTCAGTCTTTAGACCATTAATTTTCCCAATACAAAGACGATGGAAAAGGCTTTGAGAAATTGAGCAAGTAGCTACCAAAAATTCACACATTCATAAGGGAATTTCGATATGCACACATCTGCTTATCTCATACTGCTTGATAGCTTAGATCCGGAGGGTGGTGGGCCCTACAAAGCACAGATGAGCCGAAAACTAACACAACGGAGGGAAGTATTTTAAAACATCAAAGATTTGAATTGTAATGAATTGTAATAACGCTACCGCCTCGGAAGAACAACTCGAAACCAGCCAGTGTATATTGAAAACGACATTGAGAAATCTATTTATACAAATCACAACAATTCCCTTATCTATTACACTTGTCTACAAACTAGATGCCAATCCTACATCTTAGAAGTTCAACCTTGTCTAATTTGACCTTTGAAGCTCACACTATTTCATTTCTATGATCTCGACTTACCTCCATCTAGAAAATTGGCCAACTCATGCCATACGCACTGCGATAAATCCCTGCGCTTCGGTGGCGAGACTCTTTTTAATGCATCTTTGCGCCCTTTCTCTTAATTGAAGAAACAAATTCCTTCCTTTATAAAATCTCTCTCACGCTCCATTTTATGGTGGATGTTTGCTCTTATTTTATACGAACTATATTTACAAATAGCATAATTTAATATAATAGATTTGAAATAGTATATTAAAACCCAATTTTTTCTAAATATGGTGGAGTCGGCTTCTGATAAGGACATCGGCGGTAATGCACACATTTATCAATTTCTACAATCGGGCCAGTATCGTATGAATTAAACGCCGAGAATGTTGTTAACAAGGAGTTCCATTTCAAGCTGAATTTTTTGACTTGGGGGAAAAGATCCTTCTTTTGTCATTCAATGATTTATGAACGACATTTACACCATTTGCTATTAATTGATTTTTCTATATTCATATCCACCATGTAATATTTATCTTTCCCCATCTAATTTTCTAATACGATCATATGACGGTTATGGTAATTCGAGAGATGTCGAAGTGCAGGAAGAGGTTGAAATTTGCAGTTGATTGATTTGGCTTGACAACGCATTTGTTGGGCGAGAGGTAGTAGCGAGGTCCAAGTGCATTGGTTGACAACAAGCGCACCATTCACTTGTATGCCCATGAGTATCAATGCTTTCCTCCTTGGAAATGTACATCAAAACACTCCTTCAAATATCTTGTTGAAGCATTCGACGCAAGAATTCTTGTGAATGGCTTATTTTCTTCGTGATGTCAACAATTTCTGATATGGTTTTGGTTCAACTTTAGGGTCTACCTTTCTTTAAAAATAAATTTCTAATTTGGAAGTTCAATCCTCTCACGGAAAAGTGCCATGTGACCACGGCAATTTTTGTTCCACGAGATGTTATGCCATATATACCATAATATCGGGAGATAAGCCAATAACGTTTTTTAAATCTTCACATGTTGCTTCGATCTTTGCTCGACTCATCCGCAAGAGACTTGTTGTTGATATCTCCAACATCTATAATCAATGTCTTTTGTTCATGGCCACTCGATAATTTCTTCCAAGGAATTATTATGTCAACAGTGGTTCTCTACTTGAAGATGGTCATAATAGCAACAATAAAAAATAAAAACACAACCTTCATGATAATTTCAAGGCGATGACAAAGAGGCTTCAAAATGTGTCTTCTTTCAAATGCTTCCGTTCTTGGTTTCTAGCAGGACAACAATATATTCTGCCACTCCTGTGTTTGTTGATGCGAATTAGCATTGTCTTGTAAGCATTTTCCATTCAAACTAGATCTTGGTAAATGTTTCCAAGCATATGGGGTGTGCCAGCAAAAGAATCACAAGAGAAATTTGAGAGCTGCTTTAAAGCAGGACAAGCCATATTTTCTCTTCCACACTTTTGTGGTTATGCATACATTGCTTGGTTGCGGCCCAACATGACACCTTTTACTGCCACCAAGAAGACATATTATGAATGGAATTTACAAAACACCCATCTAATTAACTAATACCAATAATTTATAATTTAATAATTCATGTTCCTATAACGCCTCTAATAATCCACTTAATAAGATAAAATGGATTAAAACACTAGGTACGATCACAAAATTATCGATAAAAATCATAAAAAAACATGGATAAAAATGCAACTCAACATCCCCCCACGGAACTTCTTGCACGTCCTCGTGCAAGCCAAAACTATAAGACGATTAAATAAGGCAGGGAAAATGTCAGCAAAGATTTTAGCAAGTAAGGAAGGATATGCATGATATTTAAATGTCTTTATTATCCTGCAACATAACTATTACAATGCCAGTAAAACCACGTTACAGTTCTAATAAAAGTATCAATTGCAGGAATGTAACAAGATCAGGTACAACAAGTAGACATTATGTGGAAAAGAGTGTTGCACATGATTGTTACCTTGTCCCAAATGAATTCCATATTTTTTTTCTACCCAAATTCTTATGATAAGAATCAAATTTCACTGAAGAGGTGCAA
Source organism: Pinus albicaulis (assembly GCA_034641835.2). Classification (NCBI taxonomy): domain Eukaryota; kingdom Viridiplantae; phylum Streptophyta; class Pinopsida; order Pinales; family Pinaceae; genus Pinus; species Pinus albicaulis. Next base: position 946,336,616 of record CM076570.1, read on the forward strand.
TTTCAAAATACTAACACAATATTCTTGCACCTACGATAGTAATCTTGTACCTAGGTTATGTAGCACATATTAAGAGGTAATTACAATCAATACACATTGATGGCAACCAACACCTTGTGAATAGTCATCATTGAGTAATTCATCACTCTCAGTACCATGAAAATTATAGTGAGTTATGATACCAATCAACAACCTCTTTATTTGAACACTCTAAATTTTGTTGTTAGCTGGATTCAAAAACTGAATTTCCTCTTAATCTAGTACAAAGAATTACCTTCACTAAGGGTACCACATCATTCAAAGATTCTTGATTTTTGAAAGATAGAACTCAAAGCATCATGTTCAAATCGTCTTAAAACCATTTTCAAAGAAAAAGGATGAGTCTTAGGGAAAGAGAAGGATAACCAATCAAACCATATTATGCAGTTAACTTTAGTACCAGAGACATGGTCCTATTGCCCGCAGGTGTCCATAACCATGGAAGGGATGTCTTTTAACCCATAGAAATTTCTATGTCCCACTTACTAGATACAATTCAGAGTTAGCTTATTTGACTCTTTAGATGAAGGCCACTATCCTGGCTTGGTAACCAGCTAATGACAATGCCACTCACAAGAAGTAACATGGATGAACAGGCTGGCTCGTGATGAGACCTCCTGTCTTCCAGATTTTTGGCTGAAAGCCATTGCTCTGGCTTGGTGACTAGTAGTAGTAATGTCATGCATGTTAGGTCTCATGATCGTGGTAGGTCGGCTCATCATGATACCTCCTATCCTTCCCTAAATATTTGTAAGCTCTGATTATGATTAACCTTAAAGGTTACTTAATAAGTGGGGAGAGATATATACTCCTTAAGGGTACAGGATGGTGTGAAAAGTTTGTAATGACTAATCATTGTTGGCTAATTCCACTACCGTAAGGACTTATTAAAGATATCCTAGACAATGACTGAAAGATTCCTTGAGTTAATAATTCTAGTGTTCTCATGAATAGCTCATTATGATCTTAACAAGAGTGGTCCACCATAGGGGTTTTCCAATAGTACCCTCTAAGGGAAAATGAAAATATATATCCGAGACGACAAATTATTAGAGTGATTAATCATGGTTACTTTTGCAAAATCATAAGGTATTAGAGTGAATTTTACTCAACAATATTTGTCACAAATGTGTGTATTAACAACTAATGTGGATCAGTAGTAGTTTTAATAGGCATGATTTAAAATTCAAAACCCTAATAGCATTATAACAACTTTATTTATTTATTACCCCACTTTACTCTAAGAGGCGAAAGACTCCTTTTTAAGTATAGGAGTATTTCCAATGAAGCCATGTGTGTAACAAAATTTTGGTGATACTGACACTTAGTTTTAAAGAATAGAATTCAAGACATATGAAAGCATGAGAAACCAGTTGCTTCAATTCATATGGTACCAAGATTTTTCTAATGCTGAGGAAATAAGATGGCTTGATGACTGCTCGAAACCAAGATTCTGTAATATCCCAAAATAGGGAAAATCTACAATAATAGGAATATCTTAAGATATTCCAAAAGTGGAGATCCAGCAATACATTAACACAAACTAGAGTAGCAGTGACAAATCAACTCATATAATTTAAGAAGATCTCATAGACATCATATTATGTTATAGCAGCAAAATGTATACAAGATCTTGAGGAAAGAGCTACTCAAGATAGGAAAAATGAGCCTCAAGAAACATGTACATAAAATATGACAAAACACTGCTACACAAGAATGCCCAAGGGTATGACTGTGCAGTTTTATAAGGAGAAATTGCTGCTAGCATATTTCAATACATGGATATAAAAATGTATGGCTCATACAACAATGGGAGTGAAGATCTAAGCTCCCTAACACAATTTCTAGTCAATCCTAGAAGGATTCGTTGAAATATGAAAAACTGAAAAATGTCAGAGTTGCAGGGTAGCAGCTGCAACTCAAGACCTCCTCCAATGGATCTTCTAAGTGAAATACTGATCCTATCACTTAATACCTCACCATCCAATCAACCCTACAGACCCTCATTGAAATTGCACACTGAAAATAACGCAGTCTAGAGAAGGGACTGCGTTGTAGGAGAAAGGAAATGTGTTGGACAAAGGCCAAGATCTGAAATAAGCTCCAGAATCTTCCTCACTAGTGTCCCAAAGGAAAGAAATATTTTCTCCTTTGGAAAACAAGCCTGAAAGTGGTGTTGTCAACCCTCCACTGCAACACCCTGCAACACAACCCAGCTCTCAACAGAAACTGTGTTGTAGCTAAAGGAGGTAGCTTGGCCTTAAGCCTAGATGTGGAGAAATGAAGTGAAAGCTCCTTCAAGAGGCCTCTCTTGGAAGGAGAAGGAATTTCTTAACAGGAAATCCTTGTGCTAAGAAGCACTGCAACTCTGCTAAACAGTAGGAGAATGCACAAATTTTGAACAGACCAAGAAATAAATAATACATATCATGAATAACAATGGCTGCCTTGCCCTCCTTTTAAAAAAATGGGAGCCCTCTCACCATGGGTCCCACTCATTAGGGTTTCCTCCACCAAAGAGTCTTCCCCCCATTCATACTGCGTTGTCTCTCAAAGTGTTCTCCACCTCCTATCCCAGCGCTGTTGACTTGGTCAAACTTGACCTTGTCCTCATGCAAATGTCCTCTTCCACACATGAGGGTGTGAAATCCACCTCCTCTAATGATCCGTTTTCATACTATGAGGGATTTTATTCAATTTTCTGCAATTTATGGGCCTCCTTATTTATTTATTTATCTCCTAAGTGACATGAGAAAAAATTAATATTCCAATTACCTATATGCTAATTTTGGAATATTACAGTACTCCCCTCCCAAATGCTACTTGTTCTCAAGCAACTGCAAAGATAAAACTAAGGGGACTTCTTGAGGCATGAGGTCTGATATGAATTCATATATACCATCCCCATATGAAGCTCCCATCCCCAAGCAATCATCCATACAAAATGAGTCACCTCCCAACATGGCAACTCTTGAAAATGCTCTTCCACCTTTGGCTCCTGCAATGTTGGTGGGCTAAAAATCTGATTTTGGTAGACAAAATAACCTACCCAACGTTGTCCCCCTCTCCACTTAGGATAAGTGTAGAGTATATGTTGATCTTGGGCTGCAATAATATTGCCCTCAAGTGGCAAGATGAAGACTGGACCTCCAAGGATCTCTCCTCCAACGTTATGAAACATGTTAGCCCAAATCATCTCATACGTGATGAGTTGGAAGTCACCATCATATGGCATCCAATAAATCCCATGGCTCACCTCATAAGAGAACAAATGTTTGGCTATGGTGGCCATACTAGCCCTCATGCTCCCATTAGAACATGCAATGCAAACAATGTGGGAAATCTCTCCCCCAAGGGACACATCCAACCAATGTGTCATTCCCCCAATCATGCTCCTAATAAAAACAAGAACAACAACAACATAAGGAACCATAATGAGAACCATACTTGCTACCATATGTAGCAAGGGAGAAGGACAATGGTCCCTCAAACGTAACCAACGTAGTTTGACCCTCAATTGCAAAAGAGAGTGACAAAAAGTGTGGTTTCTCAACCACTTGCTTGCTATCCCACTCTCCTCATATGTTTGGAGAAAGTGAATGATGTATGGTACAAAGTGAGCATGTTCTCCATAATACATCTCCTCCTCCCAAGTCCTCCTAAGGAGTGGTCATCGATAATTCTCATGGCCTCAAGTAGACCATGAGGTCTATAAGGAAGAATGTTCCTTCCTTGAGCAATATCCTGCACATATATGGTTAAGGAATGCATATATACATTATACAAATAATTATGCAAACAAACAATACCCTCACCATATACTTTGCTCATACAAATGGAGTTCCTCATAGATGAGCCTCCTCTCATCCTCAAATAGGAAAGAGGTGGTTGTGCTAACTCTTCCAAAGTGTTATGTATCTCCTCCATCTATACATGATCCATGCATCTCCCCAAATGCTGATATATCTCGTCCTTAAAGCCTTCATAAAAATACCCCTCCATGATGGTGTGGTATGCTCTCATAGAATAGGGGTGGCTGCAAAGGAAATCTCAATGAGTTGCTTGTAGCAACTACTCCTTGAGCATGGAAGCTCCAGATAAGAATATCCTACCATGGTAGTAGATGACCCCATCTCTAACTGAATATCCCTCCTCATGTAGCTGGTCATCCAATATCATACAAGTGAAAAGATCCTTGGAATTCTCCACCAACAACTGGGAGTTCTAATATGCATCTATCCTCCATAGTGATAGTGTTGATTATCTCTCATGAAGAACATATATGATATGGTAATCCTCTTCTTTGAAATCTCCCATGCCAAATATGCAAGTTGGAAGGCTGCTATCCTTCCCCTGCTGCTTCTGCCACAACGCAGAATCTGAAATGAGAGTGGGTAAAGATGATGTTGAGAGACTGCCTCTCTCCTCCTTGAGTCTACCCAAGACTCTAAGCATTGTGAAATGACCTCCCAAGGTCTCTACTCCTTTGAAATCAATGAATGGTGCATCAAAATGTGAAGCATATCTCATCATCTGTTGATCTGGTGGTCCCCTTGGTGAAATGTCTCCATGCAATGAGACATCATCATCAAGAGTAGACTGCATATATGAATGGATAGACTTGCCCCTACTCTCACTGCACAATCTAGTCTCCCTCTTAGGTGCATAAACCTCATGGAATAGACAGGGGTGTGTGCTCTTCATCACATGATGTTGGTCATCCTCCCTATCTCCTCGCTTTGTCTCCATAGTTTCACACCCTTCTATCAAAGGCACATGTGAATCATGAGTTGTGCGTTGATCTCCGCATGTGATATCCTGGGGAATTTCTTTAAATGACACAATAATCCCTCTAGTTGGAGCAAAAGCTCCCTCTTCCTCTGCATGAGGTCCTAGATAAACTCTAGACACGACAGCATTGTTTCCCTCCTCCTCATCATCATGTATGTGAAACCTCCCAAGAATTGGATTCTCTTTTGAAAAAGAGATCCCCATGCCCTCTTGTTCAAAAATATGAGATAGAGGCTTTGAATCTAACAAGGTATGCTGCAAGATGTCCATCTCCTCCATGGGTTTTTGAAGTGGATCGGAGTTTATAGTTTTCTCCATCACATGCAAGGTTTTTGTTTGTTTATGTTTGTTTAACTTCTCCACATGTGTTGCAGAAAGTTTTCCATCAAAAATTTCCACCAGTGCCTTAATAAACCTTACATAAGAAGAATTATTTGAATTTTTCAAAGAAAAAGACTCAAATATCCACCATGCATAGGAATTACCTCCAAGATGCAATGCTGCAACTCTGATGGCTTTATCTTCAAAAATTTGGTGCTGCTACAAAAAGGTGTCTAGTTATTCCACCCAAGCTCCGGTTGAACATGTAGGTGAACCATAAAAAGTAGGTAGAAGGAATGTACCCCATTATGTTTCTTGCTTCTCTTCACCTTGATCTTGTAAAACTCTGGAAAAGTGATATGATCTCTAAACTTTTGAGTTTGAGATTCATACTCTTGAAAAAATTCACTAAGAGTCTCCCTCCTAGTAACTCCTTCTTCCATCTCTCTCATGGGAATTATGGGCATGTGAGTGCATTGTGTATCATGATGTGTGGTTTCATGATCACACTCATCATATGAAAACCTAGAGTTTGATTCAGATTCAAACCCTCTTGGAGATTCTATACACATCTCCCTTCTGATCTTCTTGAGATCTCCTTGAATGCTATGTACAGATTTAGGAAGAAGCTTTGAGAGCCTCTCCTCCGTCTTTCCTCCAAAGAATGGAGTCTTCATCTTCTATTTTCTTGATAGCATATTAGCTAAGTTCCACAGGCTGAGCCAAGATTATGCTCTGATACCACTAGAATATCCCAAAATAGGGAAAATCTACAACAATATAATATCTTAAGATATTCCAAAAGTGGAGATCCAGCAATACATGAACAAAAACTCAAGTAGCAGAGAAAAAATCAACTCATATAATGTAAGAAGAGCTCATAGCCATCATATTATGTTATAGCAGCATAATGTATACAAGATCTTGAGGAAAGAGATACTCAAGTTAGGCAAAATCAGCCTCAAGAAACATGTACATAAAATATGACGAAACACTACTACACAATAATACCCAAGGCTATGACTGTGCAGTTTTATAAGGATTAGCTACTGCTAGCATATTTAAGTAAATGTATATACAAATTTATGGCCCATACAACATTGGGAGTGAAGATATAAGCTCCCAAACATAATTTCTAGTCAATCCTAGAAGGATTGGCTGAAATATGCAAAGTTGTAACTCAAGCACTAGATGGAAATGGATGAAGATGATGCATAAAATGAATGTGTAGACCTCCTCCAATGGATCTTCCAAGTGAAATTTTGATATTATCACTGAACACCTCACCCTCCAATCAATCCTGCAGACCCTTACTGCAATTGCACACTGAGAATAACACAGTCTAGAGAAGGGACTGCGCTGTAGGAGAAAGGAAATGTGTTGGCCAAGTGCAAAGATTTGCAATAAGCTCCAAAATCTTCCTCACTAGTGTCCCAAGGGAAAGAAAGCTTTTATCCTTTTAAAAACAAGCCTAGAAGTGGTGTTGTCAACCCTCCACCACAACACCCTGCAACACAACCCAACTCTCAACAGAAACTGCATTGTAGCTGAAGGACATAGCTTGGCCTTAAGCCTGGATGTGGAGAAATGAAGTGCAAGCTCCTTCAGGAGGCCTCTCTTGGAAGGAGAATGAATTCCTAAACATGAAATCCTTGTGCTAAGCAGCACTGCAATTCTGCTAAATAGCAAGAGAATGCACAAAGTCTGAACAGAACAAGAAATCAATAATACATATCATGAGTAACAATGGCTGCCTTTCCCTCCTTTTAAAAAAATGGAAGCCCTCTCACCATGGGTCCCACTCATTAGGGTTTCCTCCACCAAAGAGTCTTCCTCCCATTCATACTATGATGTCTCTCCAAGTGTTCTCCACCTCCTATCCTAGCATTGTTGACTTGGTCAAACTTGACCTTGTCCTCATGCAAATGTCCTCTTCCACACATGACGGTGTGAAATCCAGATCCTCTAATGATCCCATTTCATACGATGAGGGATTTTATTCAATTTTCTGCAATTTATGGGCCCCTTTATCCATTTATTTATCTCCTAAGTTACATGAGAAAAAATTAATATTCCAATTAGCTATATGCTAATTTTGGAATATTACAGATTTAATGGAATCCACATATTTATGATTTTCCAATTGATGCAAATCTTCCACAGTTTGATATTCACTCTCTTGGAGGTACAATGAATTTGGTGGAAGACAAAAGATAAATTCTCAAGTTCAAGCTCAAATATATTCTTTTCAAATGGACAAGAATGGTTGAGAAATATTCTAGGTTTTTGAGTTTTAACAACATTTTCAGAACATGTTCCAATGAAAGATTGCTCATTTGGTGGTCTCTGAATTACATCTTCCCGGGGTGAATGTTTTGCAGTAATGGGGGAATTTTCTAGATTTATTCCCTTTTCCAACATGGAAGGTGTGACATCTTTTTCAATAGGGGAATCAACGGAAAGAATGGGTCATTCAAACTACTGTGCAACCTCATGGTTTAGATTAGGGTTTAAAATATGGTTTGGGGTAGGGTTTTGGTTAAGGCTTGACATATGATTTGGATTTGGATTGGGGTTAGGCATTGTACTAGGGTTAGGTCTAGGTTTTAAATTAGAATTAGGGTTAGGTCTAGGGTGTGGATTAGGGTTAGGTCTAGGGTATGAACTAGGGTTAGGGTATGTATTAGGGTTAGGTATAGGGTAAGGATAAGGGCTAGGGTAAGGTTTCACATGCGGTTGGGATCATGGAGGAGGATAACTTAATGGTGCATTGGAAAGAAATTGAGGTTGTTGTGGGTGCTCATATGATTGAATTTTCATGGGATATTTCCCTATAGATAAGGATCCAAACGATTCTTGAGGCCATGAAGATATTTTTCTCAAGGATGAGGGCCAAGGTGAGGGCCACTGTGGACATGAAGTAGGATATTCAATTGGAGGAGGATCGGAAGTTTGCCATGAAATTCTAGGATTACAAACATGCAAAGGAACTTGCTCAGGAAAATAATCATTATTCCAAGTATCAAATGGTGTTGGGTTTTGAGTTATACCTGGTGGTTGATTCAATTCCTTGATTCCCTAAGTACCTTTCCTAATCGTGGTAGTTATGGGAAATGTTCGGTTGCATGACCATCCTTGCAAATTTCACAAACTTTTAGATTGATGAGTGGACACTTTCCAAGGTAGTGTTTCTTTTGATAGTTGGTGCAAAGGATAAGCAATGGTTCTTCATCCTTCTCTAGTTCATGCAAATCATCCAATTTTGAAATTAAAGATTTAATTATATTAAATTTATGTTCAAGCAAGGTGTTTAATTTTTCACTTGTAAATTCTTCATCGGATGAGTTGTTTATCTCTATAGTAGCATGAAAACTCCTCATTTAATGATTCCTCTAAATACCATTTTCTTTTTTTCAACAAGCCAACTAGTACATTCTGCCATCACATGGATTATTACATAAGGGTTCTTACAGTACCCCAAAAATGATATAACGTTGGAATTTGAAGATGGATTCAAAAGATATTGACTAAAATAAAACTCACCAAACTTGCATGAAAGGAAAATTTCAATTCAAAGTACTATTTAATCTATGAAAAGAAAAGCAATTTGGAAATTAAATGTCTAAATCCTGCTTCTAGAGGAAAGGAAATAAAAGTTCAAGAGATGAGAAAAATGGCCAGACTTTGGAGCAACCCCACAATAATGGATGCATGGCTCTTCTCTTACATCTTACCGTACACTCTCCGCCCTCTAAAGTCATGCAATACCCTTGAAACTCTATAAGAAAAATTTTACCTGACCCAAAATACAAGTCCCCAGCAACAACGCCAAAATGTTGGGCGGCTTAACTATTAGATTAAACCTATCAATATTAATTATCAATTCGGGAGTCGTAAATGTGAGTTGTATTGTGTTTTGGCTCAGCTTAATGGTTAGGGTATAAATATATTCCTTTGTAATGATAAAATAAACACTAGAATGAAACACACATTTGCTGGCAAATAAATAATCTTGAAAAGGAGACCTGGTTAACCAATTTCATTCACTACAAACTCCATACTGCAATTAAACTATAATGAAATTCAAGGCAATCCTCAATCATTCTTGCACTCGAATTATACTTTTTAAATCTCCTATGATATCTTGAAAACCTTAACCTATTTGGTCCTCTCATCAACTTGAAATTATCACTTGAAACTAATCTTAAGATAAGAACTATTCTTGAAAACAAACTCAGTATTAAAATTAACAAGAACTATTCTTGAAAACAAACTCAGTATTAAAATTAACAAGATCCAGTTCTAACTATTGCTAGAAGAAACCATTTCACTTTATATAAAATAACACTTAAAAATCCTATTAAATATCGCATTGCAAATGACCTATGATAAACCCTATATTTAAATATTTTAATCTAAGTGAAACAAATTATTCAGAAACAAGCTCACTATTCGAAATAAAATCATGTAACTAAATCATGCTACATTTGAATTGATATCTCTACCTACACAATAAAATCCACACTCAAACTTGCTCTTATAAGGAAATGATTACATTACGAAAGTAGGAAAAAATCTAATTAAAAAGAGATCTAAAACAAGACAAATTCTAAATTAAAAGAGATCTAATTATTGAGTGAAGTCATGGGTAAACAAATCAAATGCACATTTAAATCCTGCAAACATTCAAAGAAATTAGGTAATGCAAACCATACTAAAACTCAAAGCATTGTTATCATTCTATATTCAAATTCGAACTATTAAAATATGTTCTAATTCCATATTCAATTTCAGAAATCATGATCACTATATTCCTATCTCCCATTACATTCGATTTAATAAGAGGAATATATATTGCAACTCAAAAGCATATTATGTAATGAGTAACAGTTCTTTAGACCATTAATTTTCCCAATACGAAGATGACGGAAAAGGCTTTGAAATTGAACCGTAGCTACCCAAAATTCACACATTCATATAGAAATCAGAAACTACGCACGCATCTACTTATCTCATACTACTTGATAAGCTTAGATCCAGAGGTGGTGGGACTTACCATGCCTGGAGTAAGCTGGCTTACTGCAACGGAGGAAGTATTTTTAAAACATCAAAGATTGGCATTGTAATGAATTATGGCATAACGCTACCACTCAGAACAACTCGAAGGAAATGATGTATATTGAAAATGACATTGAGAAATATATTTATACAAATCACAACAATTCCCCTAACTCTATTACATTTTTCTGCAAACTAGATGCCAATCCTACATCTCAGAAGTTCAACCTTTTCTAATTGACAAACTTGCACTATTTCATTCCTATCGATCTCAGCTTCCCTCCATCTAATTGACCAAATCATTCCCTTCTGCCTCTGATAAATCCCTCTGTCTAATTGACAGACTCACCTAATTACATCTTTGTGCCCTGTCTAACTGATGGACAAACTAATTCCTTCCTTTTTATGAGTGCACAGCACTACATTTTATAGCAGCGAAGCTGCTCTTATTTGCCTAGAACTATATTTAGAAATAGCATAGTTTGTTATAATAGATTTGAAACCGTATATTATAAATCCATTTTTTTCTAAATATGGAGGGTCAGCGCCAATGGGACATCGCTGGTAATGCACACATTTATCAATTTCCACAATCGGAGAACCGATATCGACTATGAATTAACTGCCAGAATGTTGTTAACAAGGAGTTCATTTCAACTGAATGTTTTGACTTGGGGGAAAAGATCCTTCTTTTGTCATTCAATGATTTATGAACGACATTTACAATTGATATTAATTGATTTTCTATATTCGTATCCACCATGTAATATTTATCTTTCCCCATCGAATTTTCTAATACGATCATATGACGGTTATGGTAATTCGAGAGATGTCGGAATTCTGGAAGAGGTTTGGCTGCAATCGATTGATTCGGCTTGACAATGCATTTGTTGGCTGAGGTAGTAGTAGGTCCAAGTGCATTGGTTGACAACAACTGGAACCATTCCCTTGTAAGCCCACCAGTATCAATGCCTTCCTCCCCTTGGAAATGTACATCAAAACACTCCTTTAGATCTCTTTTTGAATGCATTCGAACACAAGAATTCTTGTGAATGGCTTATTTTCTGAGTAGTATCCCAAAAATTTGAAAATATGGTTTTGGTTCAACTTTGCGAGGACTGCCACCTTTCTTTAAAAAAAAATTCTAATTTGGAAGTTCAATCCTCTCTGGAAAAGTGCATGCTTGTTACGGCAATTTTTGTTCACTGAGATGTTATACCCTTAGAGACCATAATATCAGGAGATAAGCCAATAACGTTTTTGAAATATTCACATGCTGCTTCGATCTCTGCTCGACTCATCACTGAAACATTGTTGATATCTCCAACATCTATGACCAATGTCTTTTGTTCATGGCCACTCAATAATTTCTTCCAAGGAATTATTATGTCAACATTGGTTCTATGCTTGAAGATGGTCGTAACAGCAACAATTAAAAAAAAACAAAGCCACAACACTTCCCATGATAATTTCAAGGGGCAGTAACCAAAGAAGCTTCAAAATTTGTCTTCTTTCAAAAGCTTCATGTTCTTGGTTTCTAGCAGACAACATTATATTCACACTGCTCCTGTGGCTGTTGATGCAAATTGGCATTGTCTTGTAAGCATTTCCATTCAAAACTAGATCTTGGTAAGTGTTTCAAGCATATGGGAATTGTGCCAACAAGAAAATTGCAAGAGAAATTTGCGAACTGCTTTAAACCAGACAAGCCATATTTTCTTCCCCGCACATGGTTATGCATACATTGCTTGGTTGTAGCTAACATGACACATTTCCACCTGCCACTAAGAAGACATATTATGAATGGAATTTACACACAAAAAACTTATCCAATTAACTAATACCAATAATTTATAATTTAATAATTCATGTTTCTAAACACCTATAATAATCAACTTAATAAGATAAAATGGATTAAAACACTAGGTAAAATCACAAAATTATCTGATAAAAATCATAAAAAACATGGATAAAAATGAAACTCTAAATATATTTATGTGCCTAATGTTCGTCAGACAGCTTAGTACTTATATTCTCTTGAAGCACAAATTCAAGGATCTTTCTATCTGACCAATATCGTAATTTGTTTTGTGACGGATGTCACAACTTCAAATCTCCCTCAAAATGATCTTGGTCCTAGCAACAAAACCATTTGTTGGCTTGCGGGTTCCTGACTCAATTTCAGATTTTATGGATAAACCAAAAAATCCTCCATCTATTAGCCCTTTTGGAAGTGATCTGCTTGCGTAGACCAATGTCTCGCCCGAAGAAGTATGGGGGGTGCTGGAACTATGTTTCCACACCCTGAGGGAGAAATTAATGAAGTGGCCCTCAGAAAACCAAATGCACACCTATAATACTCATAAACAGATGTGTTCAACAATATACAACAAAATCACAGAGAATGTGCAGTCCTTAAATAGAATAACATAAATTCGTTGTTCGCCTTCGCGCATATAACAAAACAGAACTGGTCCTGATCTTAAACAATGCAAATACTTAAATAGATCATAACAGGTATCCTTGCGTAATAATCAATAATCAATATAGAAGTAGTGTGATCCCAACAGAACATAAACAGTAAAAAAACTATTATTCATAACTCATATTCATAACATACAAAGTTCGCCAAAATATGTCATTTATATTAGCTTCAGATATGTCAATCAATACATCAAATTTCCCATACAAACCCTTCCACACACATAGCGAGCGGAGTCCACACACATCTAGGACTAGGTCTCCATGCACACAGCTAGAAGGAGCCTTTCAACCCAACCCAAAGAACCCTTACAGATGCATAAAATTATCAAAACATCAATAATTCACGACACAATTGAACTACTTAGCTTAGACACGACCTATATATTTATATTTGCCTCGTGTGCAGATACTAAGGTCTCAAACCATGGTTTGAGGCCCACAGTTTACGTTTAAGCCCATTTACATCAAAATTGGGGACTTTGACCAACCCCAAAGCCCCTTGACTCCCTTTGCGCAATGCACACATACAAAATTAAAGAAAATTGCATTGAAAATTGTGCCTCATGGGACCCCACTCCATTAATTAAGTTATGGGTATTTCCTGAGTCAATAAGCACTATGACCCTTTTCTTAATGCAACCAAAAATAGTTATGGTATGAGGATTTGAAAACCTACCAATGCATCAACATGTATCTCACACCTATTTGAATCAATATTTTTCACAATTTCTATATTTATTTCATACTCCTTTAATTTTATGATTTCTTCCTCATTTCTTTGTACACATGCCTCAATTTCCTATTCATCATTATTTTCCAAGGTTAATAATTTTTTTTCTTGACCTTTATACCCTTTGACCATTTATTATTATAACCAAATCAGAAGCCCTTTTCTCTTCTTTCCTCAATTTCATTCTACGATATTCGAGTAGGTTTAGTTAGGGTCATCTTATGAACCCCAAAATGATCTCTACTTCTGATGTATGCTCCTATGGAAAAATCACATTTGTAGCATTGTTTTTTTCTTGAATATGACTAGAAATTTGCATAGCTTTCATAAAATTGTTTGGATTTTTTAGGAAAATATCATGTTTAATGCCATCTTTTTAATCCACAAATGTAGTTTTATTATTTCATCCTTATTTCTATCCAACCCTATGGCCAAAACTTGTAATTCTAAATTATAATATTTAATATCTCCACACTACTTGATTCTTGTTAATTCATTGAAGTAGTATTGTTTCCCAAGCTTTTCCATATTGTGCTTCCAAATCTCTTGTAAATAAACCCCAAGCATAATGATAATAATGAGGCTTCACTTTAACTACCTATTGATATCAATGATATGGTTTTATCTCAAATTTTGAAGTTTCAATGTGAATCCTTTGGTTATCTTCCATAATAATATGAAATGCAAAATATTTCTACATTTGGTGCACTAAGGTAAAGACTTCTATTCCACCAAACTCTTTAATTAAAAATTGGTAAGATTCACTTATTTAGAAAACCATCGATGAGTAACTCCAAAAATGGAGTTAAATCCACTTGAAAATTTCTTATTATTAGAAAATTGTTCAACTTGAATACTACATTTATTTTCAGGAGTTCCTTTACCCATATTATAACTTTTAAGGATCCTCCCATTTACATCTTATACAATCTTTTATTCCAAGTATTTCATCCTCTTATCCATTGTTTCCTTATTTTCATCCATGTCCCTTTTAACTAATTCTTACGTTTGTGAAAAAATAGTGTTCATAGTATTACTTGTTTCCTTAACTTGACTCTCTAACTTGGATATATGGTATAAAATTTATTCCATTTCTTCATGACTCTTGGATGATATTTTTGTAGGTTTAAGTGGTAAAAAAGTTTTTAAGAACCCTTGGGAGCCATGTTAGTAAATAATATGCTCTTCCATTTTCTTTTTATCACAAATTTTGAATCACCAAAAATAGGTTTTCCAATCAAAAGTTGTGAAAATTGTAAGTTATGTACCTTTTAAAACCATATTTTGTAGACTATATATAAGGTTTAGCTTTTTCCTGATAGATATTTTAAAAATGAGCCTATATTAATCTAATATTTCTTCTTTGCAATTACATGGGTCCTCCTTTAGAACCTCCTTTTACAATGAATACAATAAAAAACAAGATATGATCATCCTAAGCATAGATCTCATTGGTATAAATATAGGAGACAAACGGTACAATTACAATGAAAGGTTATAATTGACCTCCTAATGCAACAAATAAACTAATAATGAATTCATATTAGGGATTTCATATAGGAGCATAAGGGCCTTAATAGTTTTTGGAGGGACATGATATCCCTCATTCCTAGGCGGAAACATATTTTTTTGTAGATTTATTTCCATATGCACAACCCTATTTTGCAATGTGTTCTTTGTTTACATTAAGTTTGTTTCAATTCTCAACATTGCCTCCATTGTAGAAACTAGTGTGTCAAGGACTAGCTCAACAATGTGAAAAACACTTAACCTAGGTTGCGCCCTAACTTTAGTGGGGATTAGGATATTGGGATTTTTAAATAACACCAAGTTGTCTCTTTTACTCTTAGATTTAGCTTTATAATTTATTATATCTTTTAGCTTTCCTTGATTGATAAAGAAACTCATTTGCTAGTGGAAAGCATTCAAACAATACAATAACATAATGTTTGGGGTAGATTGATGATAATGAGAAATATCTTGAATTAATTTATAAAATCTTAGATTGAATTCATCAATTGTTTCATGAATCATTTTCATTCCTATTCATATTTTTTAATGTGTTAAAAATAAACCATTTGTTATTTCCAACTATCTAGAAAATAAGGCGTCTCTATAACCATTAATGGAATTAATATTATTTTCAAGAAATCTACTAAAAAATTTGATTGCATCTTAAATTTAAAACAAAGAAAAGTGTTTAAATAAGACATCAAGATGCTCAATTATCACAATCATAACAAAATCCAAGAAATCCTACCAATGATCACTTTCGCTAATAGCATTATCTCCATGAAACAAATGAATTTTTCCAAAGACTTAGATAGTTCTTGAGGTTGTCTAGCAATATTCGTGAAACTAAAATGATTATAGTAATTATTTAATTATGGAATAGCCATTATACTTAAGATAATATGTAAACTTGAATTATAAATAAATAGAATTCTTAGATCCCACAAACATTCAAGTCCTAAATTATTTCTTATCTAACTTTAAGCTCACTCTCTCTTTATCCATATCATTTTTTAAGTTCAGGAACAAGATAAATTAACCTCAAATATTTCTTCTTGTAGTGTATTTCTCAAATAGATATTTTTTATGTGGAGTCACCAGATAAGATATATAAAGTAACACTTCTGACATACTCATCAAAATACACATGCAAGAGGATTCCCCACAATTTTTGGGTGATGGAATTTATCCTTAGCAATTCTAAGGGGGAATTTTTCTTCCTAACGCTTCAAGATAAAAAAAAAATCAGCTCAAAACCTAACTTAAGCCAATCTAGAGAATGAAATAAGTAATTAATTTAATGTTAGACTAGGAAATAAATCTAACACATTATTTTCAATGTTTTTTTCTTAAATTTATTTGCAAACGAACAAAAAAGAAAGAAAATAGATTTTGATATTTTGCAACTTTTTCTTGGTTTATGGGAGAGGAAGTGTCTTATCCAACTATGTTTTATGGGGTTAAGAATAAATCCCCTCTTCAAATTTGTTATATGTTTATCTAAATATTAGGATTAAGAAACTAGAACCCAAAAGAAAAAATCATCTCATAGATAATCAAGATAAGAAATTAATACTAAGGCCCTACAAGAAGGGATACTCAAGGGAGCATGATCTATATTATATCATCATAATAGTTTTCATATATCTTAATACTTCTTAGGTGAAAAAATTGGACGAACCAACTTGTAGGCCCATTTTAATGGCAGGTCTCAGTTTGGAAAATTAGGATCTAGGACCTTCTGGGCCCATTTTAAGTAATTAAATTATGTTTTGGAGTGTTGTAGTATATGAAAAAATTTCACACACATTGGATATTGATATAGACAATGAGACCTTTCCAATAGTGCAAAAATTTCCTTAATTGGAGCTCATATAAGAAATTTATACCTTCTAAAAGATTACCTACCTTGTTGGGCACCATGGTACAAGTGGGTCTCATGTAAACCCCCACCACTCACACATATGAAGCTATCCATGTGTGTACTTTTAAGAATATTATAAAATGTCCAAAAAATTATCATAATTGATGGCTGCAAAAGTAAAAAACTATCATTAGATGGTTATTGGGTAATGTTTAATACTAGGCCACCATGCAGAGATGAGGTTCCATTCTATTTCTAATCCAAATTTATGAAAAAACACAATAAAATGAAAAAATAAAAATAAACGCAGAGATGGAGCAAAAAATATACTTCATTTCATTACTATCAAATAACTGAAGTAAGCTTACAAACAAAATGGAAATAAACTAGTGTGGGCGATGGTAGCTTTTCTCTGAGAAGATATGTGGAAGTTACATGCCTTTAAATTGTCCTACAATGAGGGTCAGAGGCCTATTTATTATTTATAAACAACGGAAAACCCTAAACATCCTAAAACCTAACCCTAGGACATGAAGCTCCAAAACTATGGACCCCGTTTGGGTAAATTGGTACATCAACTTCCCGGGGATGTAACTTTGGCATGTGATCTTTGTTTGACGTGCAAAGTACCTTGTTAGAAATATGTGTCTGAGGACTACAAATTTCAAGTGGCCAACATCTTTTGAGAGCCCATGTTGGTCCTATTTTTTCCAAAAAATGTCATTTAGGGCCTCAAAACAGCTCTGAAAGTTTAGGTCCCAAAAAAAATGCCAAAAATAGTGAAATGTGCTACAATTAAGGAAACTAAAAAAATGAAAGAAACAATGGTGGGGGTCTAAGTGGAATAGGCGGGTGGACACCAATACCCACCTAGATCAATGTCATGATCTTCGTTCCATATTTTAGAAAATAAACTAGGATTAATAACTTAGAGAGAAAAACAAAAGGGGATAATATTATATAGCAAATTTATAGGCCATCATGTCTCAAGTAACTCCACTAAGGGTACCTCCTTCTTTGGATTTACATATTTCCTGTTAGGAAAAACACTGAGAGGGGGGGGGGGGGTGAATCAGTATTTAATTCACTTTAACTTTCAATTTCACAAAATAATTGTGTATGTTATTGTTCTTAATGCAACCCACGCGTATACGCGAATCTAGTAAATGCAAACTGTGCATATCTAGAAAACTAATTTTTCATATGTTCCATCATATGTCTACCTTTAACCAGTTAATCACTATTTCATTATCCATTTATTAAGTAGTAACCACGAGCAGAAAATAATAGATAAATCATCAACACACAAGAAACATATCAACACATACAGACACCTTGATTTTAGGTGGAAACCCAATATGGGAGAAAACCACAGTTGTTATCGTCTTTGTCTTCTTCTTTTATTATAAAGAAAAAAATTCTTACATATTTTACTAGCACAAACTCTTACCAACACACAAGCACCCCCTTGTAGGATACTACAACCAAAAGGGAACACCTACCCCTTGACCAATTCTACTAGCTACCACTGGAAGGAATCTCTGACTCCCTTACTAAAGGCTCCAACCCTCAACACCCCTCGTGGACCATGTTTCATAACATTTCATACTAGATCCACTTTCTTAAAAAAACATAAAAACCTATAGGACACCTTTCATCATATTTTCAAGTTAAACACACCCAAAATTATGCTCAATACCAAATTATTGAATAGTGAATCACAGATATGAGATACAATCATTAAAGAACTATAAACTAACTGAATCATTGAAACCTTAAGCCACTACATACTGAAGTAAAACTTTTGAATCTCAACCAATGCAACCACATAAAATCAATGTATAATATATACAAACCATCCTAATCAAGAAATAATAGATAGATAACATCAAATACAATAGAACCCATCAACTATCATCAGCAAACAACACTACAAATTTTGACTAGATTTAACTTAGAATATATACACAATTTTTATTAAGCATACATTTTTATATACACTCTTATCAACAGTTAAACCTACATATATATTTCTACCTACTGGATATATTATCACAAAATTTATATGCGAAAATAATGAACTAGATCCGCGTATATATGTGACCATACTAAAAGAAACCAGCATACAGATCATAAACCACCGAATCAAATTTTCTTCGCTATGAATCATAACAAATGATAAACCCATATCTATGCACACATATTGTCAACGTCACATATCACTTCATAATCATATCATACCATCACTATAACCACAAATATAGCATTCTTAGCTACACAGACAAAAATATATCAAGCAAGTATATTCATTAGTCTTCACTGCACTTTCAGATATATCATATATGATTCATCTCCTTTATTCCTAGTGCACACCAGTTCCATATCAAATCACACATGAATAAACCATTACTTTCACAAATAAATCATTAGTATCCATCTCCTTATATAACTTTTTCCTTTGTCAATATCTCATACAAATCCTTTGGTAATGTTGTTAGGATTCATTGATGGAATCAAATAAACGTTGCCGCCACAATTACTATGGGAAAATACCATGGTAATGACCCTTGGTATCTAGTTTTCCATGGTTTGGATTATGTACGTGACTTTTGTTCACATAAAATGCATATTTGTGTAACTATTCTTCACAGAGGTTGTGTATACTTTTCAAACTTCACATTTTTCATCCATCTACAATTGAACTACCATTTTGTTTCCATATATTTTGTAAAATTTATACCATCAAACATGTCATCTACAATAGTTCCAGAATTATCATATTATAACCAAGCTGACATCAAGGGCATATATTTATCAAGCAGGTTTCCATTAAAGACAATAGACTACCCATTATTACAACAATCTCCCCCTTTGGACATGATCACAACCACAACAGTGATTGGAAACCACCTGCAAACACCAAGTCTTCTCTCCCCCTTTGACATCAAGGGAAAGGGTTGAACTAAGATGAATTAAGTATTTCCCTTATATTTTTCATCATTGTAAGTCGAATATATTTATATGATCTATGAAATATGCATTCTGACCATGCTTCCCCTAAGCATATGATGGAACTTCTAAATATATGCAACAGAGTACAACATTGTAGGACTCAAATACATGACTTATCCTATACCATTGAATTTATGATCAATATCCCAAGGTAATGGGGTTACACATTTGACTCAAATTTTACATCAACCACCCAAAATAATGGGATTACATACATGACATGACTCAGTGCCAATATCCCATATATGACTGATTTTTGCAATGATTATAAGATGGGTATTTTCATGACCTTGCCATCAAGAGACATACATAAATTTCAAGGAAAATAATATATGCTCTATGAAAAATATTTCCAGAAATAAGGATTTCAAAAATGAAGTATCTTGTGTATCAAAACCACAATATTCATTAGCAACCATCACACTCCAAATAAGAATCTACAACACAATCATCTAACATCAGCAACATAAAATGACAATATAACAGTAGCATCGGCATCCTTAAGATCAAAATAAGGCCAAATAAGAAATACCAAGAAATAGTAACATCAAGAATAAAACACCATCTATAATTTCATCACATGCAATCCAAGCATCCATGAGATAGTGATCGCATCATGTATATTTTTTTAGTAGTGACAGTAGTAATAACCATATATCCAGACCACCTACAATGATATGAACTCATCATAGTCAACTTAATGTAACAAGGAGTGCTTAAGAAACCATGGTGACAAAAATGAGCCATTAGAATCATAGAATATGTTCCCCTTGAACCTGTGTTAATCCTTCATTATCAATTTTGATCGCATCATATCCTTCTCACCAACAAGAAATACATCAAAGAAGCATTTCAACAATAAAAATAGTATAATATTTTGTAACAAATCATAAAACCATCATGAACCAACACCATTCGTAACCATCATATGGGCATCATTATCAAATTGTAACAAATAAATATTAGAGCCACAATGTCAATAATGAGTTGATGAAAGAATATGAGAAGCTTCCCCTAAATCTGTGCTACTTATTTTTCATCACAGAGAAGCATACACAACTATCTAGATAAAAAATTGCACGCATACATGACTATTATTAATAAGAATTGTGCAAATAATATAAACTGTTGATTTTTATAGCCACAACTATGCCTAAAGAAGTTATGTTTGTTCACGTTCACATTTTCTTCATCAATGCAACATCAGTAATATAAAAATCACCAAAATAATATCAAGAAAACATAAATAGTCATCATCAAGATTTATATCTCTCCCTGAGATCATATACCATTGATCCTGTGGACCTTATAATCATCACATGTTTTCCATCAGGATATAGACCTCACATTTACTCCTGTAGTATTTTCATTAAGTAAAAAAAACTACAGTTGGGATCGTCTTCTTTTACTTTAAATTTGAAGAGGAACTATACCACTTATTTCTACATGAATTCTTATTTAGCACATACAACTTGTCTACATTTTTTAATCCTTTAGTTATAAAATTTCCATTGTATTCTTCTATAAATTTTCATTTAGTTGATGTGAACACAATTGTGGGCCATTATTTATTAGCAATTTGGCCTACACTTAGAATGTTCTTATTTAGCCCTTGAAATAGTAATGTGTCATCTCCTTCTGTATGCTTATCCAATTTGGCTCTACCTTTTCCTATAACTTTTGGTAGTGCACTATTTCCAAGGATAACGTTACCATTCATTTTTTTATTAAGAGACACAAAATTGTTCTTATCTCCAGACATGTGATGAGAGCATACTTTGTCTATGTGCCATTCCTTTTCTTATTTAAATGCACACAGATCAAGGCCACACTTAACTATTTCTTCTTCCTTTTTCTTAATATGAGAAGATTTGGTGGATCCATCTTTCTCGAGTCTTTTGGTAACACTATTCTTTTCTAGTTTCTTGCCTTAAATGAAATGAAATTTGTGTTTGTGTGAATCCATTTAATTTTTCCTATATTCTTTTGCTACATCCCCAAACTTGTTACAAGTATAACATCTTACATGACTAGAAAAGGGAGTAGAGGAATCATACTATTTTTGTTTCATATTCCTCCTATTGCAATTAATAGCTTTGTGACCAAGCACGTTGCAATAAAAACAATATCCCTTAAAGAAACCTGAGTACCTAGGAGCGGATGATCTTCCTATGAATCTACTTCTACAAATGGTTGCAAAGTGTTCTGATTTGTGATAGATAAAAAATTTAACACCATTGTCCAGATGAGAGAATTGATTGATACTTCTATAGTTAGGAGAAAATTATTTATTTTACAAAAATTATATTCTTTCATTGTTGGTTTGTTTGAATTCATAATTATTTACTACATATTTCATAGTTTTCTTTTATAACCTCATAATTTCTTACAGAAGCTTGTGAGATAGATTCTTATTTTACATTTTCATGAAAACCAAGACCAAATTTAAAGGAGGGAGACCTTTGGCTGCTAAGAATATTGTCCAATATCTTTGAGCTATCTTGAAATCTCAATTTCTTATCATTTTTTGCATACTTACCTTCTACAATACTTACCTCAACCTCTTTTTCACCTCTTGTCTTTTCCAATTGATTTCTCAACTCAAAGATCTCCTTCTTAAGCCCATTTTCTTGTTCTTCAAATACTTGAATAATATCAACATATTGTTTGTTTGATTTTTCAAGGTCATATTTGAGAGATATGATTTATGCTTCAAGTCCTTCATAATAACTGGTTCTTTCTTTAAGCTCCTCAGTTGTTATATCCTATTCATTTACCTTCTTTCCATTTTTATTTCTCAATGAAATTACTTCATCCTCCAACCTTTAACATTAATCTTCCTTTTCCTTATATTGTTTTCTCATTCCTTCTTCAACTTTGTTTCCTTGTTCCAATTTATTATTTAACCTGAAAATATATTCTTTGTAGGTACAATCCCTTTCATCAAATAGTTGTAGTAACGTTTGATAATTTTTATTCTAATTTGTGAGCCTTTCAATCTCTGCTTCTAGGGCCATTATTTTTTAATCTGACTTTTCTGCATAATGATTATATTTTATTTTACCCAAGAGGTAAATATCAATTGATTCATTATCATCGTCACTACATAATATGGAAAATGTGAAATAATTTTTATAATGGATATGACGTCAACATTTAAGACATGGATCAATACCTAGTAATTCCTCATCACTATCTTCACTATCTTCTTCATTCTTGATAAACAAAAATTCAGGTGTTCTTGTAGTTCAATATTTATTGACATAAATAGTTCTCACTACATCTAATATATTTCTTTCGTTACCACAATTTTATTGAATTGTCTTTTACTTTGAGCTACCTTCTTTTGCTCATTTCCCATTGTGCCTGATATAGTCTCAAGCAGTTAAGATGTTTTTGGAGCGACCTACCTTGATTCCAATTTTTAGGAAAAATAATTAGAGGGGGGGGGGACTAAACCAGCATCTAATTCACTTTAACTTTCAATTCCACATTCAAAATTATGTGTGCTATTTTTTTTCATGCAACCCATATGTGTACGTGATTCTAATGAATGAAAACCGTATATCCAAATAACTAATTTTTCATATGTTTCATTATATGGTTATCTTTAACTAGTGCATCGTTATTTCATTATCCATTTATTAAGTAGTAACCATGAGCAGTACATAATAGATAAATCATCAACACATAAGAAATATATCAACGCATATGGACACTGGGATTTTAGGTGGAAACTCAATGTGGGAAAACCATTGTTGATGTCGTCTCCATATTTTTTTTATTATAAAGAAAAAATCCATTACATATTGTACCGGCATAGAGTCTTACCAGCATGTAGACACCCACCTATAGTATGATACAATGTCCACTTGTTCTCAAGCACCAACTGGAAGGGAGCTACAAACCCATGATCTCGTTTACCAACTCCTATCGAAAGGGACCACCTACACCCTGAATAAATTTTCCAAATACCACTGAAAAGAAGCTCTGACTCACTTACTAAAGGCTCCAACCCTTAGCACCTCTCATCGACCATGTTTCATAATATTTCATACTGGATCCACCTATCTAAAAAAAACATCAAAACCTATAGGCCACCTTTAATCATATTTTCAAACTGGACCCACACCTAACATTATGCTCAATACCAAACTGAATATTGAATAAAAAATAGAGATAAAATCACCGAAGTACTATAAACCATCTGAATCACTGAAACCTCAAACCATTGAATACAAAAGTAAATAAATTAAATTTCAACCAATGAAACTAGATAAAATCAATGTAAAACATATACAAATCATCTTGATCAAGACATCATTCACAGACAACAACAAACACAACATAACTCATCAATTGTCATCATCAAGTAGCACTACAAACCTAAACCAGATTTAACTCAAAATATATATGTGATTGTTATTAAGAAGAATTGTGTATATACACTCTTATAAAGTTTTAAAATCATGTATATATTTCAACATACTAAATATATTCTCTCATAATTTATATGCGACAATATTGAACCAGATATGTTTATGTACACAACCATATTGAAGGAAACCTACATACAAATATTAAACTATTGAATGAGATCTTCTTCGCTGCAAATCATAACATATGAAAAATGTAAATCTTTGTGCACATATTTTCAATGTCACATATTAGTGGATAATCAGATCATACCATCACTATAAGCACACATTTATCATTGCTATAGATACATAGACATAAATAGAGAAAGAAAGTATATTCATTAGTCTCTGTTGCATTTTTCCTTCTATAAAATCTGAGCCATCTCCTTGCTTTCTAGTGCACACCAGTTCTAGATCAAATCATGCATGAATAAATCATTACTTTCACACATAACTCCTTGATCTTCATCTTGTTATATAGCTTTTTCCTTTGCTAATACATCAGACAAATCCTTTGGTAAAATTGTTAGTATTCGTTGATGGGATCAAATAGAACTTGATACCACAATCACTATGGGAAATTACCATGGTAATGAGTCCCGGTATCTAATTTTCCAAGGTTTGGATTATGTACATGAATTTTTTTCATAGAATCTACGTATGTACATTAATATTCTTCATAGGGGTCACATATACTTTTCAAAATTCACATTTTTCATCCACCTGTAAATAAATTGCCATTTCTTTTCCATATCTTTTGTAACATTTGTACCATCAAACATGTCTTATGCAATAGTTCCAGAATCATCATATTATAACCAAGTTGATATCAAGGAAAATATTTATCAAGAAATTTTCCATCAAGGAAAACACATTAGATATAATCCAAACATTTCCATACTAGAAAAAAGAGACAGAGTGCCCTTATCATATGATTGGGTTTTCTCCCATAATGGGTTTTATAATTTAATTTTGTGTTTATTTGGGGATGGTGTGTTTGTGTTCTTGTTGTTATTCATTTTTCACATCTCAGTTATGTCGTACAATTTAAGTAGAAAACAAATTATTAAAGAACTTGAGATCTAAAGGAAAATTAATTTTTACATTAAATATTTTTAGCAGTTTTATGATATCTATTATGAAAAATTTCTCTAGTAAAATATCCATGACATTCTACACATTATAGAACCTTCATCAACAAGATAAACTACAAATTGATAAATGTACGCAATACCCTTGCAAAGGTTATTTTTAGGATGGACAAAGTAATGAATCATATAATCTTAAAAATAATAAAGGATGGAGAGGATTTAACATGATTTCTTTTCCTTCCATTGAGTAGCCTTACCTTTAAATGAATTGACCTTGTTAGCTTGTATAAGACAAGCATTCACAATCAATTTATATGTAGCAAATTAGAAACCAAGGTAGAAAAGCTTGAAGAATTGACACCAAATTGCACCAATAGTCAAATATTCAACAAAAAATTATTTTTAATAGCCAAACACAACATGAAATGTGAGGAAGATACTTTAGGATTCAACATCTCTATTATTACAATCATATTTTATTTTTCTTAGATCTAGCGAAGGAGATATCACAGTTGACTCGTCTTCCAAATAGCTAAGGATTCCAAATCAAAAACTAAATAAAATACAAAATTATATGTGTTTTTTGGTTTATGTTATATTATTTACATGACTAGTCATGCGTGGGGGGGTAACAGGGGGGTGATAGCCCCCCTTGTCGGGATCTGGGGCAGCGCCCTAGGAAAACAATTTGGTCCTTATTTTACGGTGGGCGGACCTGCCCATGGTTTTGTGCATGGGTTTGCACATAGTTTTGGGGCATGATGGTTTTCGGCCCCTGGTATTTTGTAGATCCGGTCAAGGGAACTACGGTTATGTTCTAATCCAGGGTTAATGGATTGGGGTTTATGTATGCTTCGGCATGTATATATATGTGTTGTAACACTAAAAGGAATATAATGAAAAACTCCTATTTGGTTGTGCGATTCCCAAGAGCCGGGGAAATATCTCTATTTATCTGTTTTTCTGTTATAAGATTCGTGTGTAGATAATTTCTGTTCAGGGTTAAAACCTACATTTGGTATCAGAGCAGTTTCGGCTTCAAGGGGACGCCTTTGTTGTTGAGGGTTTTTTGCTCGGGCCTGTGGTAGACCCTGTGCAGTGGGAGATCTGCGGGATCGATTCTTGCGGTGAAAGAATATGGCGAGCAACGGGAAGATAGAGATCGAGAAATTTAATGGTCAGAGCTTTGAGTTATGGAAGCTCAAGATGGAGGATCTGCTGGTGGATAAAGATTAGTGGATCGCGGTAGATCCAGGTACTAAACCAACGGTAATGTCAGATGAAGACTGGAAGAAACTGGATCGGAAGGCTAAGAGCACAATACGGTTGTGTGTGTCAGATTCAGTATTGTTGAATGTATCTGGGGAAGCTACGACGAATAATTTGTGGGAAAAACTTGGGACTTTGTACCAATCTAAGTCTCTGGTGAATAAGTTGTTCCTGCGGAAAAAGCTGTATAACCTGAGGATGAAGGATGGAGACTCGGTGACAAAGCATCTAAACGCCTTCAATACTGTGGTAAGTCAGCTGTCATCTGTTGATATTAAAATCTCAGATGAAGATAAGTGCATCATTTTGTTGTGTTCTCTACCAGACTCGTGGGACAGTCTGGTTATTGCAATAGGTAGCAATACAACTACCTTGAATTTTGATGACATTGTCTCAGCCTTGCTGTCGGAGGAAATGAGACGAAGAAATATGGAGGGTCAAAATGGAGATGCCTTATCTGTACGAGGAAGGTCCCAGAACAGAAACAAGAATAAGGTTTCGAGTGGGAGATCTAAATCTAGAGGGAGATCTAAATCTCCTGAAAAGTTTGTAAAGGTGTGCTGGAAATGCGGAAAGGAAGGGCACTACAAAAAGGAATGCAGATCTAAAGCTCCTGAGAAAGGAAAGGGATCTGATGAAGGTCCTTCTGCAGAGGCGAAAACCACCTCGGATGAAGGTGGGGATGTGTATTTGGCTTCTTCTTCAAATACACATGTAGATCATGAGTCATGGTTGATTGACTCAGGTGCATCCTTTCACTTCACTCCCCATAGGGAGTGGTTCTGCGAGTATGAGAAATATGATGGTGGTGATGTCTTCCTAGGGGATGATAGGAAGGCCGGAATCGTCGGACGTGGAAAGGTCAAGCTGAAGCTGCAAGGTGGAAGGATTAGAACACTTCCTGGTGTTCTGCATATTCCTACATTGGCCAGAAATCTGATTTCTGTAAGCAAGATGGATGATGCAGGTGTAAAAACAGTGTTCGAGAAAGATGCCTGCAAGATGGTTCGGGGAGCATTGGTATTAATGCGGGGAGTTTGGACTGGAAGTTTGGATTGGAACTACGTACAAGCTCTGGTGGAAAACCAGACAGAGAAGAAGATAAAGGCGCTGAGGACAGATAATGGTGGGGAGTTCTATAAGAAGGAATTTGAAGAGTTCTGTAAGAAGTGTGGTATAGCACGGCAGAAGACTACTCCATACACACCTCAGCAAAACGGAGTTGCAGAAAGAATGAACAGAACATTGATGGAAAAGGCAAGAAGCATGCTCAGTGGTACCGGGTTAGGACAAGAATTCTGGGCAGAGGCAGTGGAGACTGCATGTTACTTAGTTAATAGATCACCTTCATCGGCGTTGGAGGATAAGACTCCACATGAGGTATGGACTGGTAAGAAACCCTCTCTTTCACATCTAAGGGTATTTGGATGTGATGCATATGTACATGTTCCAAAGGAGAAAAGGAGAAAGTTGGATAATAAATCTGAAAGGTGCATCTTTATTGGGTATAAGGATGGTTTAAAGGGTTACAAGCTTTGGAACCCGGAAACAAGGAAGGTTGTGTACAGCCGAGATGTGGTGTTTAGAGAGGTGAAAGATATTGTTAAACATGAAGTCCTACCAAAGGAACCTGAGAAGATAGAGTTTGAGCTAAAGGAGGATGAATCAGACTCTACAACAGAAGAAGACTCAAAAGATGAAGAGCCACAAACTCCAGCTTTGAGAAGATCAATTCGGGAAAGAAGGCAACCAGAAAGGTATAGTCCATCTGCTTTTTGTTCAGGTTTTGCCTTAACTATAACTGATGATGAACCCTGAACTGTCAGGGAGGCAGTAGATTCAGAGGATGGAAAACTCTGGAAGGAGGCCATGGTTGATGAAATGGCATCCTTGCACAAAAACGATGCATGGGATCTGGTGGAGTTGCTGGCTGGAAGGAAGCCCATTGGGAGAAAATGGGTGTTTAAGAAGAAGATGAATGTAGAAGGCAAGATGGAGAAATACAAAGCTCGGTTGGTAGCGAAAGGTTATTCCCAGGTGCCGGGAATTGATTTTGGTGATATTTTTTCTCCTGTTGCCAAAGTTACTTCTATTAGATTACTTTTATCTGTTGCTGCTGCATTTGATTTTGAGATAGAACAGATGGATGTGAAAACAACATTTCTTCACGGGGATCTAGAAGAAGAGATCTACATGAAGCAACCTGAAGGCTTTATGGTGAAGGGTAAGAAAGAACTAGTATGCAGGTTGAAGAAGTCTCTGTATGGGTTAAAACAGTCACCAAGGATGTGGTATCAGAAATTTGATACCTATATACGGGGACTTGGCTTCACCAGAAGCAAGGAGGATAACTGTGTTTATTTTAAATTAATTGGTGACCGTGTTATTTATTTGGTCTTGTATGTGGATGATATGTTGTTGATTGGAAATGACAAAGAAATTATCCAAGATTTGAAGACCCAACTGTTCTCCAAATTCGACATGAAGGATCTTGGTGCTGCAAACTATATTTTGGGAATGGAAATTAAGAGAGATCGAGCAAAGAGGAAGCTCTGGTTAAACCAGAGGAAGTATGTCGAGACTATATTGCAGAGGTTCAATATGCAGGATAGTAAACCGGTGAATGTTCCTATTCCTGTAGGTGTAAAGCTGTCTGCTGAACAGTGTCCGAAGACACAAGAAGAAGAGGAGTATATGCCCCGTGTTCCATATGCAAGTGCAGTGGGTAGCCTGATGTATGCAATGGTCTGTACTAGACCAGACATTGCACATGCAGTGGGAGTATTGAGCAGGTTTATGTCAAACCCAGGGAAGGAGCATTGGACAACAGTGAAGTGGGTTTTCAAATATTTACGTGGCACTAGTGATTATGGCTTGTGCTACCAGGGAAGACCAGGATTGGAAAGAATGTTGGACATTCGTGGTTTTGTTGATGCAGACTGGGCTGGAGATCTGGACCAAAGAAGATCTACAAGTGGGTATGTGTTTAGCCTATTTGGAGGTGCAGTCGGTTGGATGAGTAAAAGACAGTCTGTAGTGGCTCTTTCAACTACAGAGGCAGAATACATAGCAGCCACTCATGCAAGCAAGGAAGCAGTTTGGTTGCAGAGATTGTGTTAAAGTATGGGGTTTGGTGCGGCAAGCTATAAGGATGAGCATGATAGCCAAAGTGCATTTTCAACAGCGAAAAACCATCATATCATTCACTTTACGAGAAATATGGTTGAGGGCTAAAGATTATTCTTTGGTAAAGGTGGACACTTTAAGAAGAATATTTGCGGATGCATTAACGAAATCTGTGAGCACTCATAAGTTCTCTTGGTGTAGAGAAGAAATGGGTGTTGTAAAGTGGAGCTGTGACTCAACTCTCTGGCCCCCTTCGGGAAAGAAAACAACAAATACGGAAGGCCCAGATTTATATTATATTCTTTCAGAGCTAGTCATCTGTCAGGAAAGCTCTTCAGGGGTCATGGGGGGGGGGGGGGGTAGCCTGTGGGGAATCGTGCGGTGCACCACGTAAAAAAAAAAATTGGTCCTTATTTTCAGTCAGCAGGCCATTGTGGTTTTGTGGATGGGTTTGCACATGGTTTGGGGCATGATGGTTTTTGACCCCTGGTATTTGTAAATACGGAGGTCTGGCTACCATTGTGTTCTACAATTAGGGTTAATGGATTGGGGTTTATGTATGCTTCGACATGTATATATGTGTTGTAACACTAAAGGAATATAATGAAAAATCAATTTGGTCATCCCAATTTGGATCCAGGGGAAAATCTCTGTGTTTATCTATTTTATATTTTATGCTCTTATTTATTGTTTATTTTATGTTTTAAAGATTTGTTCATAGATAGTTTCTATCTGATTCAAAACCTACATGTGCCCACATGTACAGTTTTGTCATTTTATGTGCAAGGTAACCCTACTCAAGATACCTATTCGATGAATAAATATCTAGTAAATATGATAAAAACTATGCTTAAGATGATAAATACCCACACGTGTGGCATCGGGGGTCTCAAAGAGAGACAAACTTGGCCTAAAGTGGGTCTAATGGTCACATAGGAGGTCTTTAATACATAAAATCCTCCTTAAATCATGTCAACACATGAAGTTCAAATTAAGGGAGCCCCGATAAGGTCCATATGTGCCAAATAAAACTGCAACATCTAGAAAGTAACCCATACTCTAAGTTGGATGGCCCATCAAAACTGTGACATGTGGCTCTTTAGATGTGTGAAAAGGTTGAGTACTCTAATATTTGTGGTGTGGCATGGAGCCGGATAGTCTCAATGCAAGAATAATGGCCTGACTACCATGTTGTTGACAAAATTCTAGAGATTTGTGAATTCATCTTGAGAGTTGTAGAATATGACTTGGAATTTGTGTCTCCACATGAAAATATGTAGAGCTATGTAGGGACGGATACATGTTAAGAGTCCTAAAATTAAGGAGAGATTATGATTGTTGGGTCACCGAGAATTGTCCTTTAAAAGGAAATCCACTTTCACCATCATGTCCATTATATCACCTCCATTTCACCACCATGTCACTACATTCATCTCACTTTCATCATCATTTGAGTTACCCTTCTATTTTCCAAACATTATTAATTTATAGTGTTCTTAAGTGAACTTGTGATCAAAGTTAGGAAATAATATGCATATGCTTATACCTTAAAAGTGGAAGAGGTTTTGTGACATGTCTAGGTTCATTGGAAGATTCTAAACACCCTTATGCTTGTACTCCCATGATCAAATTAAAATTCCCTCATGAATATTTTAGGTATGCCACATGGAGAGAAGATCATGCGATATAGGGTGTTATGTCTTATTGGTTGAGACACTTGTAGTTTGTAATGTTCCTTTTGAGGAATATTGCCAAGTTGTTCAATATGGATGTTGTATAAGGAAAAATGGAAAAATAAAATATGAATGACTTGATTCCTATTGCATATCTTGTGTGGGACTTAAGTATGGATTTTCATCAAAAAAAAAAAAAAACTTAGATGCGCTAAACGAGATCTCCCACAAATGGGTATCCAATGAGATATTTCCTCTTAAAGACATTAACAATCAGCAATCTGATCTAAACGATTGAATGAAGGGGAATTTGCGGATATTTCATCTTTACAAGAAAGGATGAGATCCCGAGGAGAATTTAGCTAGCCCTTTTCGGACTGTTGTCTATAGACTCTTGTCGGGGAGGTAATATCCCAAAAGGGTTTACTCGGTAAATCATGCACGAAAAACACATTATTCAAGTATGATGGTTTTCGGATACCATAGAATATGTCGAGAATTCTCGAGAAACCAATAGAAAGAACGGCAACACTCTTTACTCGGCTTTTAACATCGGAAAGATGGGGAAGAAACAACTTTTATACACTAAAATAAATGTTAATACAATATACGTAAAATGAAGGGTTAAGGTTATGGAATATGTTATATTAGGTCAAGAGGGATTTACATGCCTAATTTCGACAAACAAAAATGTGTTTTTCTAAGTTAAACATTGCCTCCTTCCCGAATAGTCGAAAAACCACGATTTCCATGACTAAATTATGCGAAAGAAATCTTTGAGAGACATGGGTAGTGTAGTTTCGAAGGGCTTGGCTGAGTTTATGTAGGGGTATTTTATTATGTAGGTTCGAGAATAATATTCATATGGCTTATTCAAGGAAAAAGACATTTCTGTGAGAAAACTAGTGAGTTAACATATTCGCAGAAAAGACTACGATTATTACAACGTTAGTTTTCAGGAGATTCGGCTTCTATGAAAAATACGAAACTCAGATCTATGACAGATCTATGGCTGAAACATCGAATCCATACTAGATGCGGAAACTACTCGACCTTCTCCACGAAGATCCCCTTGAGGTTTCATCATAATGATACATGTACAAGTGTAGATCCGATTTTAAAAATTGCGGTACGAATACTCAAAATTTCTGAAGATGAATTTTATTATACATGAAATCATAAAATTAGCTTAGAACAGAAGAATTTTAAGGATGGAAAATTATTTTAAAATTAGCAAAAATTGGCGAATCTCCTTTAGTCCCTAATATGAAGAGTATAAAATGTTTATTGATGTATATATGGAAATTATTCAAATTTATAATGATATTATATATATTGTCTATATAATTTTGGTGAATTTTAAGGAAAATAAATTTATATTGTAAAATTTGGGCGAATCATTTTTATAAAAAAATGGGAATTGGCGAATCTTTTTTTGGAAAAACCATGGAAAAATTAACCCACCTACGAATATTAGCCCCTAAAATTTTCCATGCTTAGAACGTTATATAATTTAAAAATATTTACAAAGTGAGAGGCAAACCTCGATCCTTTGGAGATCTTCTATTACTTGCAATCAAATTTACATTAAACTGATATGGAAAACACGAGTTCATAAGCGGAACAACGTGGTAGCTCAAAAAAAAATTAATAAATGCTATAAAATATAGATGCGAATACAAAATGGGAGGGAATCCACTCTTGGGAGTGGTCCTAAGACACCATCCTTGAGCGAGAACTCCTCCAAAATACTAGATCTCTGAGATCTAGGACACCATGATTGCCATCGACGTGCCAAAACCCTCAACGAGGATGCAGCCTTTGCTAATGGAGATGGAGCTTGGTCTTCAGCACGATAGTGGGCTCATTTTCGATACAATCCTACTCAAGAGCTACTCGAGGAAGGAGGAGGATTCCTAGCAGGAAAATATTCTTCCCTTAGGCTAAACGACGAGAGCTAGAGTTGCTCGGCTTGACCTCTATTTCAAAAATACTTCAACAACCTTTTCATGAGCCACTCTCTTCCTTTTTTACAACTTAAGGATGTGCACAAACCTAAACCACCTCAAATGAATTGCACCCCTTTTCACGGTGATGTCCTCCTTCTAGAGAAGCCCCAACCGCCGGTTTGTCTGGGAGGGTTGATAGTACGGAACGGGCGGGAAATTTGAGTCACATTGACTGACAAATGTCTCAATCTTGTTTCACACATAAGTGGATTTATTACAAAGGCACAAATTTATCCCTTTTCATTGGGCATGTATTTATTCTTTGATTTAAGGAGTTTTTCATGTCTCCTTGCATTTTATTCCTCAATCATGAAATGCAAAAATAAACGAGGAAAAATTAATGTTCCCAGTCATTTGAATCTAATTTAGGAACATTACATAGTTATATGGGAAAAATAGTGGATCTCCATTATTGAGTCTATTTCTCAAAAGCTTGTATAAATAGGACTACTTTATCCTATGTAAAAGAAAAGGAATCATAGAATGTTTTGTAAGCAAGGCTTGAGATGGAAGGGGATGTAAATTGAAGAGCTATTGATGTAATGAAATTAGGAGTGTATATTTACATTATGTAAATTTGTGAGATTATAAATAAAGAAGGTTTGTTTCTATCATTGTGTTTTAGAATGTGAGTTTTGAGAGTTGGAATGCTATTGGACAATGGAAGGGCCCCCATCAACCATATGCATCCCTTTGTAAATTTGTAAGTTTAATTAGTTTGTTTTAGTTTGATTGAAGCAAATATTTTAGCTTTCCATTGCAAATGTTATTTTATTCGGGTGTAGATTAGTTGGTTTCATTGCAAGTGATATTTCAATTATGAAAACATAGATTAAGATTTCAATTACGCAAAGTGTGTTTAGATTAGAAATTCAATTACTCAAAGTTTGTTTAGATTAGATTTCAATCTGTGCAAGTGTGTTTTCCCTTATGAAAAGTAGTTTAATCCTTATGTTAGATTTTATTTTACTAATCCATAGTGCGGAGGTGCACCTCACGATATACAAACTTTCTAGTTGACAATTTATGTGGGAAATAAAAGATGACTATTTCACCCAACATTTGGGTGTTGTTGTCCATGAGGGCGTACATAGGGATTAGTGTTAGTTTAGAATGTTGTCTCATTTGTTAGCTTAGTTTCAATTCCATTGCAATTTCATTTTTCGCAATTTTAGTTTTTTTTTTTTTTACACATATCACTTGCAATTTAGTTTTTTTTTGTAATTTCGTTTTTACGCAATTGTTATTTTCATGCAATTTCGATTTTTCATTATTTGATTAGTTTTCTTGTATTTAAAAAAATACATAAAACCAAAGCAACGTAACTTACCATTTGCAATGAAATATAAAATCGATGCATAGTCTTTAACAACGCATTGAATACAAATCAAGTCCAAAACGAAAATCCCACCATTGACAAAATAATTAAATAAGAAAAGTCACGGTATGATGTAGAGGTACAAACACGGTGATGAATGGCGAATATGTTTTGTTTTCTCCATTTCGACTTTTGGCCCCTTGTAAAAACACAATACTCTTATAAAAACCTTCCTAAATAAATTGAAAAATAATTTTAAAGTCGGATCTCTAATCTTAGGCATTTAATGGCTGATTTTATAAAAATGACAAACAACATTTTGATGTTTGGGGGTTTGTATGGGCGGCCATGGGTGCATGTGAATCTTGTTTCGGCACTTCTTAGGAAAATAGAGAAAGATATAATGCGCAATTCCATTGAATCTCTGGCTACGAATTTATGATTTGTGAAAGGAGTCTAATTCGTTGAAAATAATCATATCCATTTTTTATTAGGAAAGAGATGATTTTTAATCGAAAGTAAATCTCTCCATGTGGTTATAGCCAACAAATTTCGTCGTGAATTTTTTTCAAAGGTGGTGGAAGAGTTTGAATAAAACTTCTCGATTTATATGAGCAAATAATATGAACGATCCATCTTCCATATTGATCTTCTCCCTCTAAGTTCTTGTTGTGTATTTAGCCAAAATTCTCCGGATCTAACGACAGCGATTTCATTGCGGGAGCGAAGCCCGAGAAAATGCATCACTTTTGACCTTGCATTTTAAAACTCATTTTGTGACCAGCGGGGTGAATCTCGGAAAAATAAAACATGGGTTTTTTCTCGGAAACCAGGGTGAATTATGTTTAACCATTGATTTCTTCAAATTAATAACCTTTGAAGATTTTTCGGGATCTTTATAGCCTCATTTTCTAGATTTCATAAGGAAAAATGGTTTTTTTTAATGAGCATGAGTTAAGCTTTAAAATCCAATTTTGATCTTCGGAGGTGGATTACATGTGAATTGACGTTTCAAGGATATGAGATGTATTTCTCTATAGAGGCTTAAATGTGGCCATAAATTGGATTGGGATCACCCTCGGCATTTGTTCCCAGCCCCAGGTCCACACCACCTCTGACAGTTAGTGTTGTGTGGGATGCTTATGAAGACCACCAGAATGCTCACAAGGTATGAATGGGATGAGTTCAAGGGTTACTATTGCACGAAGAGGAGATCCTTCTTGTCCACAACTAATGGGGATATCTTTCCTGGAGAATTGATGGAAAAATAAACAACGACACCTATGAAATATATCTCACCCATATTTTCTATTAACATAAAAGGAAACGATTGATAACTTTAGATTTACAATTAGTAAAACCAATTAGTTAAATTTTATAACGTCAAGTCACCTTCTACGGGTTTAAGATTATGTTTTTTTATAATTACAATTTTTTTCTCTTGGAAATGCTAGCAAGGTTATAAATGGAAATTTAACCAAATTCCAAGTGGTAAAGAAGGAGATTTAAAAGGCCCATATTCATGCTTTCTTATTCATTTGGCACTCGATTAACTTGGCAATTGTGTTGTAATAACTATACGATAAGAGCGACAAGCTATGGTGTCAACATTTGAAGAATAAAATTCTAGAAATTTCTTAATTATTAAAAAATTTAAAAATTTAATATATATATATATATATATATATATATATATATATATATATATATATATATATATATATATATATAATAAATTGTTTAGTGCATCAATAAAAGTAAAATTTGCTCATTTTTACGGGAAAAGGTATTTATTAAATTCAAAGATTGGATTCATTATTTACTGGTTGTGTGCTCTTAATTGTTTATATGTAGGATTTAGCTACGAAGCTGCCTTGTTCT
This sequence comes from Pinus albicaulis, assembly GCA_034641835.2. Taxonomy (NCBI): domain Eukaryota; kingdom Viridiplantae; phylum Streptophyta; class Pinopsida; order Pinales; family Pinaceae; genus Pinus; species Pinus albicaulis. The sequence continues at coordinate 946,373,212 of CM076570.1, forward strand.
GCAGCGAAAAAATAATTTTGCGATTGTTGTACATCTAAAAAAATAAATGTTGAACAAATAAATAAAGGGAAGAAGAAGAACCATAAGAGTGTTTTTATGCGGTCGATTGGCGAATTTTAATTAAGGGCGCATTGCGAGGAATCATTAAAAGCATTGAAAATTAATATTTCTTTATCTTTATGAAATTTGAATTAAACGTAAATTGAAAGAAAACTAATATATAAATCATTATGACGTCAGTTTATTATCGCAATTGTGAAATTGGACTAAACGTGATAATTTGGGCAGACATGTCATGGCAGTATTTTACTAAGCATTGAGTATGTGGATTTTTACGTAGATGCAAGAGAGAAATTGATCACTTCTCTTTGAACATACATTTTATTGCAATATTATTGCCATGCTTGTTTTAGGTTCCAAGACAAATGACGAATTGAAGGGAAGCTAAATTATGCACAATTGGTTTTCAAGACCAATATAGAGAAAGAATGAATAAAAATGAATCATGTACATTATCTATAGATACCATTACCTTTCCTCCCTCAAAATCATAAATCCATCAAGTATTTTATGTAGGATTATAATTTCTCTATTTTATATGTTATTTCATGTATTCACATACATTATCATTTTATTTTCATTCATTTTCCACCTCTAACCGCAGATTAAAGCAATCGTCTCACTTACGAGGTTGATTAAATGAATTATCTTTCCTTTCCATATTCATTTTCCTTTCCCAATGAATCATGCTTCAAAAGCATAGCTATGTCTATATAGTCCTTTTTAGTCTTAAAACTCTTCTCCATAAAAGCGTCTCTAAAACTGCAATTCATCTGATGAAGTTCTCTTGCTTACAAACAATGAAATACGTCAATATCCTTTTAGCGGATCTTCTAGGTGACTCGACATCCTGCGTATTCATCTTTTTTTGTATTATCAATAACCACAGAATCTTGACTCTCATTGTCATCAATAATTTGGTCTCATGCTGATTAGTAGCATATAGTAATATCCTAATTCAAAGTGTACTATTTTGACATCATAAAATCCATTCACCATCGTCCAGTATTGCCAATGTGTAATAATGACATGAGAACTATCATAGCCATCATTATTCATCATTTGTAGCATATGTAGAAGATATAAGAGCTTCAACAAATTCAGTAGCAACAATAAAGTCTTTCATAACTTTATCCACTATTTTTACAACCAATTAAGTAGCATAAATCATATTTTTTAGCATCTACATATGCACAACTTATCCTTTGATAGGTAAGTGAAGGTGTGTCCTTTTCTAACTTTATCATGAAAAGTTCTTAAAATACTAAAGGTATATTTTGGATAAACACTTCACAATATTACTTTTCTCACTTCATAAAATTGCAAATACCATCATTTGGGGGGAGGGATATCACTTATATTTATATTTACATCTTATATCATACCTCCTTTCAATATAATAAACAATATAACTACTATTGCATTTAAGATTCAAAAAGATTATATGTTTTTCTAAATCATCAAATTGATTCTTTGCATATTAGATGGCTAATTAAGAAAGATATTCTTCATGCTTTCGGGACATTTGAATTACAGCAAATAATAAACAAGTATTTAACTACACAGAACCAATACTCATCAAATTTGGTTGTCGCCTGAGAACCAACCATAAAGATGAATGTTTGCAATCTGGTGTATTTCAAGAAAAATTTGCAAAAGCAATAAATAAATAAATAAATAAATAAATAAAAGTTAAAGGAGAATTAATACAATACAAAAGCTCATTCAAAATGAGAAAAAAACAAAGGGATCAAATGAATCATTGTAATAGGTTGCATGAGGAAATGCAATAACTTGATTGGGGGGTATGTTGGGTCTAGAATCGTCCTTAAAAGGAAATTCACTTTCACCAACATGTCCATTATATACTTCTCCATTTCACCTCAATGTCACCACCATGTCACTACATTCATCTTCCTAAATAAATAAATTTGGGTTACTACCTGTGTTTTCCAAACATTCTTAATTTCTAGTGTTACTAGTAAATTTTGTGATCCAAAATTTAGGAAATAATATGCATATTTTTATACCTTAAAAGTGGAAAGAGTTTTGTGACATGTGTAGGTTGGTGGAAGCTTAAAAATATACTCCTTGGCCCTATCCCATGATCAGAATTCAAAATTCCCTCATGACGATTTGAAGATATGCCACATGGAGAAGCTCATAAGATAAGGTGATGTGTCTTGATAAGTTTGAAAACTTGTAGATCTATGGAGAAAATTTTGGATCTCCATTATTGAGTTTGTTTCTCAAAGCTTGTATAAATAGAGATACTTTCTCCTATCAAAAAGAAGAAGAAATGAATCATAGAATGTTTTGTAAACGAGGATTACGATGGAAGGGGATGTAAAGTCCAAGAGCTATTGATGTAATGGGATTAGGGTGTAGATTCCATTATGTAAATTTGTGAGCTTATAAGTAAAGAAGGTTCTTTTCTATCTTTGTGTTTTAGAATGTAGATTTTGAGTTTCAATGCTATTAGACAATGGAAGGGCCCCCATGAACCATGTGCGCATACCTTTGTAAATTTGCAAGTTTATTTAGTTTGTTTTATTTTGATTCATGCAAATAGTTAACTGCAAATGTTCCTTTTATTCAAGTGTAGATTAGTTAGTTTTCATTGCAAGTGATATTTAAATTATGCAAGAGAGAAACATAGATTAAATTTCGATTGTACGAAGTGTGTTTATATTAGATTTCAATTATGCGAGTGTTTCCCCTTATGCAAACTAGTTTAATCATTAGATTAGATTTATTTCTAATGCCTGATCTTAGTGCACCTCACGATTTACAAACTTCTAGGTTGACAATTTATGTAGAAGCAAGAGTATTGAAAATGGCTACACTAACATAATAACCTAGGCCAATGTGTACATACATGTTTACGCATAATATAAGTAAGCTCTCTAGGAATAAAAAACTTTTAAATACATGAGAAACATGTTTACACGAGATAAAATGAATAAATGATGCGGTTCAACTAACCATAGGGTCGATTAAAATAATTCACACACACCATAATAAAGCGAAATATTCACAAAATAGGTATGCCTACAACATATTCATAATTAATTCCTATCAAATATTTACGGAGATATTTCTTGGCGTCATACTATCTCATTCTTCAAACCTCCTCTCGAACACTTCTACATCTTCCACATGCATCCATGCCTCATGGCTCACCTCAATTTATACAAATGGATCTAAACAAAAATAGGTTCTAGATCCTCGAAAACTCCCAAAATATATCTCTTCATCATATCTCTCATCCCTTATCCCTAAATAGAAATAATGTCCTTAAATCTCTCAAACCTTCAATCTCTCAAATCTTCTCCTATTCCCTAAATGATTATCATTTTCTCATGAAGGATTCAGGCAGAATATTTAAATACTTAATTGATCCACTACTTTTGTAACTAACTCCTCTAGTAAAAAATTCAGCCTAGGTTAGATGCACCTGCCTTCGGCTCCCCAGAATAAGTAAAATCATGGTCTCTTCGACCATCGATCATAATAAAAATCCTCTTTGATCTGATTTTCACTTACATTAATTCAAATACTCTGTCAATGTTGTTTATGTTCTATGGTTATCCTTTCCCATCTTCCAGGCTTCGAAACTTTGTATTTGTATTTTTCCTCCGCTTTGTTGATGTAAACTTGCTAAATACGGTGTGTGTATTTCTTATCTTTTTTTGCTTTCTTGTTGTTCAATGAAAATCTTGATATTCTTCTAACATCGACTTACTTATCTCTTCAATTTGTATATATCTAACTTGTCTATATATATATATATATCCATCTATGCTTTCCTTTTCCTGTTGTTGATTGAAGGTTTCTTTAATCCACCACCAATTTCTTATAGCTTAGGATTGTCAACTTGATCTTCTAGGAACTTTGGTTTTCTCTGCAATATCTTCCATGTTGAAATTTGGCCCATTTATTTTATGATAATTTTTCATTTCATCGGCGGTATTATATTTTCATCTTGAAGTTTTGACTTCATTTCTTCATCAATTTGTTTTCATCATCAAATTTACATGCATCCACACACCAATTGTTAGATTTAAAAATATAAGTTTAACATGAATATGTCTTCGAGTCTTCATGTTGGTATTCTAAAAAATATGACGTTCTCTACGGGAATCGAACCCACTTCCACATCATCATCATCACCAAAAATGATCCTTTCTCGAGTTCCTAAATGTATACTCTTATCTGGATTTTCTCTTGCTTCTAAAAAATTCAATTTTCCCTTGATCTTCTTTCCAACAATGTTTAGCTTGGTCATTTAATTATTTTCTTTATAAGCCATCTATGTCTTTGTCTTTGTAGTATTTCCATCATATATCAATTTGTGCTTTTAATTAAATGATCTCTTTCTCGTCATCACCAACTCAGTGTTTTGGTATTATCATGGCCTTTCTCTTGGGTCTGCATCTTCATTTTCTTCTCCTTTAAGTGAACTTCACCTTGTTCACTATAAGGTACCAATTGAACTAACACCTACCAGGTTATCTCACTCTAAGCTTGGCCAGTAACTACTTCACTTAAACCTTATTTCTAAAGAAATCCTTCTGTCTTTCTTGCTCCCTTTTGTTTCAAATTTCCATGTTGTAGGAAAACCCAACACCACCCATTTTGGAGTATTTTATTATAATATGGGAGCAGCCATTTTATTAATTTTGGCTAAGCACCTTTTATGATTTTCATTAGATAATTGTCCTAAAATTTTACCATTATTTTATTTATTTTCCTTATTTCCATTTTTGATTGTTCACATTTAAGTCAATTTTTCACAAAGCTTTCCAATGATACTTGTTTCGCTTCATTGGTCAATCGGTTTGTAAATAGCATTGCTTTGAAGTTTGATCATTTTTCTCTCACTTGGGTTAAAAAATGTATAAAAAGTGAAGTATTTCAATTTTCTCAATTCAATAGTCTTCATTGTAAATATTAATCTTTTAGTTAAATTTTACTAATTTTTTTCATTTTTCACTAACGGTCCTACAAAAACCCATGACTAAATTGTACAACAGTCGAAAATACGTTTCATGATATTGGTAATTTACTCCAACTTGTTATTTTAAAACAAATTGCCAAACCCAAACTCAAGAGCAAAAATAGAAAATAGCTGAAGTCTAATTGTAGGATAAAATTTAATCCCATGTGAGCCCCGCCCCCACCATCCTCTCTTCCAAAAAGTCAGTTTAAAAACACAGTTTAAAATGCTGGCTCATCTTTGATTACGATATCACAATATTTCATGTTGCATTTCGCTAACCACTTTAAACACACTCTCATTTCAAAAATTCTCCGAACTTCGATTAGCGATTTGGTTTTTTATGTGAAGGGTTAAATTTGGTACCTAACTATAATATCTCCTTATAACTCCCGACTCCTCCGCCTTACCTCACCCTCACGTCATTTCCCTTATCCCTCATGTCTTCCATCTTATCCTCTGCCATCTCTTGCTCTCACTCACCCTCCTCCTTATCTCTCCATTCCTTCGTCACCCTTACCACTCCATACCCTCCCTCCACTCCCTCTCCCTAACGTGGTTTGTATGATGTTATATATATTTTGAATTATTAATTAAAATATATTATATTATATAATATTATAATTAATACTATATTTTAATTATAATATTTGTAATATAATTTAAATATAATTGAAATTATAATATTAATACAATATTTAATATTTTAATTATTGATAATTCAATTTTTAAATTAGTTTAATTCGATTTACGAGTAATTTTTTTCTTAATTTAAATTAATAATATAATTAAAATTAATTAGTATTAATTAATTAAAGGCATAATGTAGTTTAAGATTAGAATTTAATTAAAAAATTATGATTCTTAGCCCAAGTAACAAAAATTCCAGAATTCTAGAAATTTTAATATACCAACTTTGAAAACTCATAAATGGTGTTACTTGGCCAAATGAGTCTCAAGATGGCTCATTGGATAGATAAAATCATGGAGAGCATTTGAAGTGGTTTAATTTCCAGAGATTTGATCATTTATTGGGTATACAATTTAACGGAATATCAAGCCTAGAATTTTTAAAGCTAAATCAATTTTACGAGTTACATTTTCACATTTTAAATTTCCCATGCTTTCTTCTAAGTGTGGATCCATTCGTCGATGATGTCCTCGACCAATTAGATCATCATAGAAATCAATAGAAATCTTAAATATCTTTTAAATAATTTATTTAATTAAGTTTTGATTGGATTTATTTTAATTCAGTTTTGCATTATGATTTTATTTTTGCATTTAATTTGTTTTGAATTGTTTTGTAGAAATCGAGTTGAAGAAATGAGGAAAAGAAGATATCAATCAATGAAAATTCTCCAAAGAATTTAAGAGAATATGATTTTGAACCAATGAAGATGGTTAGAAACCACTCTTACAAAAAAAATTTCTATGAATAAATTCTGCCTTAAGTATTATAAATAGCAGATTGTAGAATGTAATAGGGGCTCCTTGTTCTGCGCAATTCATGGATTCTTGAAAGCACTATTTAATAGAGGATTTAGAGTTGTAGGGTGGGGGAGAGAAAACTCATATTTGGGGATTATTGAGGATTTTTCTTTTGCATTATGAATTATGTATGGAGAACGAAGTTTCTATTACTGACTCTAGTTTAAAATCATAATTTCAAACATTGTAAAGGATTGTTGGAGGCCGGAGTCAGAGAAATGGTTTCAATAAATTGGTATTTATAATAATATTCTTTTAAAAGTCTAATTTGATTTTATGATAGCTAGAATGTGTCATTTTATTCATACTTGTGCATTATTGTCCATATAGGTAATTTGTCTCAATGGTATATCATTGTTTATCTCTTCTCTTATGGGTTAAATTCTAATTTCTCGGTAACTATTTACTCTAAATTTGTCTTTTAATGCGATTTAACAATCAATATCATTTTTGTGAACTACTTCTGAATGTTGTTTGATTTGATTATCTTAGTTAAAGTCTCTAAATACAATGTTTTTTGGTACTAATGTCGAGTTAATTGAACTATTTCGTTAGCTTGATATTCATTATAGGCTAAACATGTTTAAATCTCAATCATTTAAATATGTTTCTCTTGGTTGGGTTAGATCTACATCTTCCTAATTGAGATAGGATTAGGATAAATTTCATTTTTCTTACATTTGGAATAATTTTTCATTTAGATTAAATTCTACACTACTAGAGTACTCTTTCTAAAGGGCGAAGCTTTAGTTGTGCTTTGGCTAAGCCCCAAATTAACTAAGGATCACTCTCTTGCTTGATGAGCAAAGCAATGATACGATGTCTTTTCATTAAAATAAGACAAAATTTTATTTTAAATCATTGGAGATTGAGAGAAGGTAACTAGAACAAAAAAGTTAAATAAGGTTATAATTCATAAATCAGATAAAATATTGCTAACTCCAGACTCAGTGCATCATCCATATTGTTAGGTAAGTGCAAGGCACTCTAACATTACCTAAAATACAATGAAGGGCATAAGAGATTTCAAATCTTCTGCCAGTCCGCATTTCATTTTATTATAATTATCTCTATAAAACTTCTAATTCATGGGTATGACTATGAAACATTACTTGTCTTCCAACATGTTCACAAAAATACTAGACTCTTGTCTTAGAATACATAAGTTTAACGGTAAGGAAAAATATACATTTAATCATATCTTTTCAATCTATTCAAAAATTTTCAAAATTCTATTAAGTCAAATGATGTCACAGCACAAGATTGTTACCACCCATTCTTAGGAAAAACGGCGGTAGTATCAATCACTTCAGTTGCATCAATTCAGTCAGGGCTGGCAATTTTTTACAATTTTCCTTTCTAAATTTGAGTAGTGCAACTATTATCACTCTCGTAATTCTCAATTTGTGTAATTTTAGCTTTTAATTAAGAATTATAAATTATTACAAACCTACCTCAAACTCTGGGATCTAGCCTTCACCTTAGTTCCAAGGGAGCTCTCTCTTTAAAGTTTAACTTTTGTTTTAATTTGTGAATATTAATTTAACTACTATGAAACGTACGACTTTAGTTTTGGTTTTGTTTTGATTTGGAGAAAAATCCTTGAAATGATGGATAGTGGGAAATCTGTTGTCCATTGGGCTATGGAGTCAAAATCAAGCTAACAAGACTAGGATCGGGTGAGAAAAGGTGAAATGTCTTGAGGAAAGATAGATAACCCTTCGAGATCTTGGAAAGTTGTTTTTTTGAGGTGGTATGATTGGGATAAAGGAACTTACGAATCCTTAAATCCCGAGAAAAAGGAAGTAGTACGAGAGGTCAAACGAATGAGGGAGAAATTAGGGTTCCCTACAACGGAAATCGAGAGGAAAACATATAAATGATAGCAGATTAAAAAACGGTGCTATTAACATATACTATAGTAATACTCTAGTTATACATTTAGATTTAGCGTAAACATAAGGTGGTACATGTAACAAATAAAGGAAATAATGACAAGTGAAGGTACTTCACTCCAAATAGCTCATCACGGGGAATGCGAGAAGTATGATGCCAAATTTTTTTGATCCGGCTTGCTACTTGAAGTTTTAACACAAAAGCTTTAAAGTCTGAAGAAGAAATGACTATAACAATCCTAGCAATTTTATTGCACCAAAATACTTCAAAAAGAGGTAGAATTATTTCTACAAATTCTAAACTAGAATATCTTGAAAAAATATCAGATTAGTTTACAAATATCTCAATACAATTTTACATAAATATAACTTAAGTAAAGGACACTCAAAACTAATGCATCTATTTGGCACTATTTTTATGGATAGGTGATGAGAAAGAGGAGAATTTGAATTTGATCTCAACTCTTAGTTTATGATGAGGCATCAGAGTCACTAACTTTCTCCTTTATTTGTGCATTACGCTCTGATTACGCAAATTGGGGTCAATGATACCTTTGTATGTGTCAATTGGAAATAGATTTGTAAAAAAGTGAAAGATGTTATTGTAGACAAATATGTGTTGGGGCACCCGATTTGTATACTTTCTTCTCTCATTTTTTACCTAACTTTACATCTCTTTGTGCCATTAATCGTCTTAAAAGCATGAGGTAAAACCCTTATTCCTATGTTTTATAGAGATGTTGATTAATTATGTACTCACCATGGGTTGCACCTTTTTACGTATTAACTCATATATTTCTTCGATTTGGCTACGACGGGCGCATCACGGTACACGAGTGGAGCACAACCCATCATTTCCGGCCACCTCCGTATGTGCTACTACAACATAACAACCATGGATGTATCAGCATTACCTTTTTGGTTTCTTACGATTTCTTCTTTGAGCGTCTGGTTGTCATTGTAACAATATGTATTTTTGTAATAATGGAGTTGTTGGGAGAAGGGGTGGGGGATCTCGGGGACTATGGTATAAAGAAGCCCACAGTACCCGGGTAGAGGGACCCTTACACATATACGGATATTCTAATTGTGTTCGATTGTGTCCGAATACACGAAGCTCGCTATTTCTCTGTAATACTTGAGTTTTCGCAGGCTCTAATCTAAAATTGAACTATCTCCCTAATAATCCGGTGTTGTGTTCTTTCTTTTCTTACTACTATGAATCACTATATTTATATATTCTTAAGTTATTATAATCCATTAATTGTTATAGATGCTTTTTATTTCTGCGGTTTATTTATTGTTGTTACAATGGTATTTGTGTTATAGATTATTTTGTGATTCAATGAACCATCTTATTTAATAAATATTATTATATACCCTGAGCTGATCTTCTGGAAATAACTAACGCCCTCGAGTTGATAATTTATGTGGAAAAAGAATTGAATCTTGTTCATATCGGGACACCCGACATTTGGTGCCGTTACGAGAAGAATGTGAGGTGCGGGAATAGGATCCATGATAGATCTCATATTCGATCTCTCGTCTTCAGGGGTGGGAATCATCATTGCCCATTCAAGTCTTTGACGCCAGTGCCTTGTATTTTTCTTTTCTTTCTTTCTTTCTTGTTCTTGACAGTATTTTATTTTCTTTTTAAAAATTAAACCCTCGTCTTCAGGAAGGTATTTTGTAAAACCTTGCCCTAAGTCTGTTCTCATCTAGATACTTTTTTCTTTCTGTTTTCTATTTTATTTACTATTTTTCTTTCTGGGGGCCAATTTCTTGTCACGGGGAGGGTATGTTATTACTGCCATCTGGATCTCATCTGATTCTATTTTCTTGCCCATTTATTTTTTCTGTGAATCTCTTCTCTGCGTCCGGGAAAGTTATACGTACGCCGGGTCACGAGCTGTTGATTGATTGTTTTAATGAACCCTTTCTTTAATTTGTATGAAAAAATATCCGAACAAGAGGGGTAGAGAGGGAACCCCAAATAAAGAGAAGGATTTGGGGAGAAGATGTATGTTAAGAAATTATTGGAAAAATCTAGATGCGAGGCATCATCCCATCTTTGCGCTGAGGTTAGGAGTTCGACCAGTACGAAGAACGTACGGCCCAAACAACCAACGCCATCCACGGTACTAGAAGATGTTCATTTCTATAGCTAAAGATTTAATACGGTACGATTGGAAGAAATCCTTCTCAACGGTGGGGGGAAGAAGTGGCAAGTAAGGGATCGAAGGATTGAGAAACTCTAGCGGGAGAAAGAACCTCAAAAGGGTTTTCGTCCCCAAGAAGCCAACGAGCGTTATTTGTGAAATTCATGTTGCTGAATTAAGAGATTTTGATCTGGTAAAGGAATTTTTGAAGGACTTTGAGTCACTAAGGGACCGAGGAAGTGCGGTGCGACCACTACGATTGAATCCACTCTAGATACTAGTTATGAAACCAATAGAAATTTCCAAATTAGTGTTGGAAGATATTTATGGAATACAGCAAGTTCCTCCATTGATTTTCCTATAGAGAACGATTATAGGAAACACAACAATGAGACCCATACCTTTAGCGGCCTTGCCTAGTTTTCGGGGGCTCTCTTCGAGAGGTTTTGATACGTTCCTTTTGAATTTGAAATTTTTTTTTGTCGAGGATATGACTATATGAATGATGCTCGAGAGGTAAATGTTCCGTACTACCCTAAGGGGACAACCCTGAGATGGTTTATGGGTTTAGGCTTGGGTACTTCATGGGACTAAATGAAGAAATCCTTCTTGGAAAAATACCAAGACTATTGTAAGTCTTGTGACATCAGGAGAAAATATTTAGAATTTTCGAGAGAAGGAAGATGGAAATATGGAGGACTATAACGAACGATTTAAATACATGCTGAGAGGTTTGGACATAGTGACTTGGATAAGGACATTCTAAAGATCCATTCTTCTCATAGCACTCGAGAGAAGACTCTGCAATTCCTTAATATAATGGGTAAAGGAGATATTTTAAAAGAAAACTTTGAAACTATACGACGATTATTGTATCAAATGTTCGAGGGGTGCCAAGAAGTGGACGAGGGTATTTGATCATTAAAGACCTCTTGTCTGGAGGGGTCACAAAAGCAAGATTGGGAATCTGTGTAATCGAGGGACCAATATCCACAGTACACTATCAACAAATAGACACTGCAGGCAAGCAATCGAGATGGAGCTGGAAAAAACAAATACATATTCTACCCTCGGTGTAGGAAGAAACGCTGAAGGAATGGCGAACACGGTGGAAGCTGCGCAATCTACGAACGGACTCACGCGACCGGTCTGCCTGTCTGCCCGTTCTTAGAAGCTGACGATTTTCAAGGAAAGAAGGAAGCACGGTGGACCAGCCATATTTCATGGGGTAGAAGAAGCATGGCAAGGTATGTTCCGGGACCCATCACGATTATTTTCATAATTTTAGTATGGGTCTGGAGTCTCCCTCTGACACCTGTCCATGTAGCCTCCATCGGTATCCCCCTTTGCGGCCAATGAGTTCCTCAAGCCATTCGAATCCTTCATGGAATCGGACACCGGCATGGATCCTCCCAGCTGGACGGTTCCTCGGCCCATGCCTACATTAAAAAAACTTCACTTGCCTTCCAATGTGCCCCAGGGAAACCTATGCAGCATTAGAGCTGACTTCCTCATGTTAACCCAAATCCAAATAACAAGGGGTTCAACAAGCAGACATATTTGAACCTTCCATCCTACAACATCTCTATCGTAGGGCACAATGAGATAAATCTACGGTCACGGATGGGTAATAAATACACACCTACTTCACCCATTATCACAAAAAAACTTCGACGGTGAAGATACGGAGCCAAAAAACAAAAGAACGGTGAGAGAATGTGAATCAAAACATAATAAACGAGACACACTCCCCAGTTGTTCCTAATCGAGTTCATTCTTTGCATTTCCCTCACATCCTAAAATATTATTGTGAGCAAACCAAAACACGAAGAAAAATTTGATTTTCTAGAGAACTATAGAATCTTTTTGTTAAAATACCTCTTTTACAAGCTATGAGGGATGTGCCTATTTATGCGAGAGAACTTTGATAATATGCTCCAAAGAAAACAGTGAAAAACCTAAGGATCCATTAATACATGCATGTAATGGGAAGACTATACGATATCATATTGGGCGAATCATGCTATAAAATACGGAGATCTTGGGAACCCGATTCCTAACGAGTATAAATTAATGGGATTGAAATCCCAAATGTCTTAGTGGTTGAGATAACTCTGTCTTTATTATCATTCTTTTGATATAATGGTTACAATAGGACTTGGAAACATTAAATCAACCCCTACTATCCTGGAACTTGTGAACGGATCCACAATTAAACCGGTAGGGAAATTAGAGGATGTGATCATTTCGGTAGACTCATGGCATTACCCATTGTGGACCTCTCCTTATATTAGAGACTTGATCATACCGGTGGTGGTACCCCATTGATCCTAGGAAGAGCACAGTTGTGGCCCTATGGAATGCCAATATAGGATGTCGATGCAGACATATGATCATATTAAATAGGACGATTACGAAAGGACCTCTGTGTTGTTATTCTCTACTGTGACAAGCCCATTGAAAAATCATTAACAGTTAGAAACCTCTACTTGCGAAGAGCACGAGCGAAAATGAAGATGTTATATTAGTCCTCACTATTGGCCATGCCCATGGAGTTTAAAACGAGAGACAAAGATGATGCCATTAATGCCTTCATTAATGATTCCAATTATGTTCCCGATCGAACTCAATATATTCTAGAATATTTGATGAGCTATGAGACACGGGGAAAACATTGAACCGAGAAGATGACATAAAAGACATTCATGTGACCCCATTCCATGATAGTACTCCAATCGAGATTGAACTAGGAAAAACACTTAATATCAACAGAACCTCTGCTCAATCCCGGACCAAACATCTTTTGAAAGTCCTTCAAGAACATCGGGAAGATTTTGCCTAGGATTATGCGACATGAGGGGTATCCCTACTAGCCTATGCACTCATCATATTTTTATTAAGGAAGATTTCCACCTGTAAAGAGCCGGCCTCAACGGATGTATCACGCTCTCAAAAATATTTTTAAAGAAGAATTACAAAATTTTTTGGATGTATGATTCATTTATCCCATCTCGGATAACTTGATGGGTATCCCCACTATTTATCTTTCCCAAAAAAAGAATGGTAAATGGTGGATCGTATGAATTCACAGAGAGAATTAAATAAGGCAACACAAAAAGACCATTTTCCTTTGCCATTCATTGACCAAGTCTGGACACCTTGGTTGGAAAAGAATTTATTTTCCTTCCTAGACGGACTCCATGAGCTCTGCTTGATTAAAAATTGCCGGAGAAGACCATGATAGAACCTTTCCCACATGCCCATGAGAAGCCAATTTGCATATAGGGGTCCTTCCATTTGGCCTTTGTAATGCTCATAACACCACCTTCTAGAGGAAATCTTGAGAATTTTTTATGATTTGGTTGATGATAGTGTTGAAATCTATATGGATGATTTTACTCCATATGGGAATTCGTTTGAGGAGGGATTGGAAAATTTTGAGAAGGTACTCAAAAGATGTAAACGGACCCATGTATCATTGAGTACGGTCAAATGCCATATGATGAGGGAAGAAGGAGTAGTGCGGGACATTTTCTCTCGTACTTTGGAATTCAGTTGATCCGGCTAAAGGAGAAGGTAATATTACATTTTCCGGTACAGAAAACACCCACATAGGTACGTAGCTTTCATGGTTGTCTTTGGTTATTATAGGCGCTTTATAGAAAATTTTGCTAAAATAGCACATCCATTATTTCAATTGCTAACAAATGATGAGGAAATTTTTTTATGGACCAAAGATTGTGAGGACAGCTTTCCACGAAAATTAAAACAGGTGTGCACGGCCCCAATCCTTCGGACCGTTAGGGCATTACCATTTCACATACATATTGGTGCTTCTCAGAGACGAGCGGTAGGGGTTTTTCTGAGGCAACGGAGTAGACAAAATATGGTAATACAGCTATTACATCAGCAGAATCTAATTCTGCCCCAAACTAAATTATACGGTAATGAGAAGAATAATTCTTAGCTATCATTGTCTCTCAATAAGTTTGACACTACATCCATGGGTATTCTACTATTGTCCATCTTGATCATCGGCAATCAAGTATTTGATGAATAAACCCATTACTCTTGGCCGTGTTATGAGATGGTTACTATTGCTTCAAGGTGATATTACAATAGTAGATAAGCCATGAAAGGATAATGTAGTAGTTGGTTTCCTATCCAAAATGGAAAACAAGGATGAGATACACCAATAGAGAACGGTTCACGATGAACATCTTTTTCATTTCTCTCCTAAACCTCCATGGTATGCATATATTTCTAACTATATTGCTATAGGGAAAGTGCCTCCTCATTTTTCATATAGGGAGCAATGAAAAGATTATTCATCATAGTGCCGATATTCTTGGATGGTAGGAATTACCTTTTCTATCTGAGACGAGATAAGCGGTCCGTAGGGATGTATTTTGTGTCTAAAGATGATATCTATGAAATATTGAAAACTTCCCTTGATGGCCCTTGTGGAGGGGCATTTCGTAGACAAAATAACAGCATGCCATAAGGTGCT
This sequence comes from Pinus albicaulis, assembly GCA_034641835.2. NCBI lineage: Eukaryota > Viridiplantae > Streptophyta > Pinopsida > Pinales > Pinaceae > Pinus > Pinus albicaulis. The sequence continues at coordinate 946,388,326 of CM076570.1, forward strand.
ACAAATGGGATATTCACCCTTCCATTTTGTGATGCTCATAGTGCTGTCGGGAGGTGTGATAGTTACTGATGTATGGGTCGCTCGGTAAAAGGATAAAATGCCTTTGCAAGCACAGCTAGTTCTCGAACCTTTCGAGAAAATGGGCTATTGACTTTCGTTGGACGCTAACCCACCACTCCCCGGTCACATCTGGTTTGTATTGATTCACGTTACTAAGTGGGTGGAAGCCAGCCGGTTGAAAAAACAACGAAAGGGCGGGTAGTCTCGGATTTTCCTGTTGAAGAATTTTTTTGCTCGGTGCGGTACTCCAAGAAGGTTGTTTCGAGATGGAAGGCTAATTCATCACAAAGATAGCAAATCTTGTACCTGAGAACAAAGTGACATCTCCATACCATTCCCAAGCCAATGGACAAGTGGAAAGCACAAATAAGACATTGAAAAATATTTTGACAAAAATTGTGGCATACGATTATCGGTATTGGGCTCAAAAAATTCCGGAGGCCTCTAGCCTCCCCTGAAACAACAGAATACAACCCGGTTTTCACCATTAAAGGGTTAGTTTTCTAAATCTCCATTGTTTCGAATTAGAACTAGAAATAAGCACACTGAAACAATACCGGAAGTTGGTTTAGAGCTATCGGTGCCGAAGCAGGCGGCAGAAAGCAATGAACTTTATGAAATACGTTCGATAGCTGCATCAGTGAACTATTGTTATTCAACGAGAGAATGAAATGGCACGATAAGTTTATCGAGAAACAAGGTGTTTCAAAGTCAAAATTGGCCACTAATTTCTGTTTCTCGTTTTAAGGATTTTGAGGAAAGCTTTTCACTCAGTGGATGGGACCTTATGAGGTGAATGTTGTATTTGATAATGGAATATTTAGGCTAGTCACAATTGACAATACACGTACCTCCTTTATAGTCAGTAGCATAAGCTTTGAACTATACCAAGTGACCCTCTAAGGATACTTTTATTGAACAACTTTAAATGTTTGGTTTGAAGGGTTATTGGTGTAGAGAATCTTTCTCTGCCTCTTGTAAAAAAAAAAAATTAATAAAATATATATATATATATATATATATATATATATATATATATATATATATATATATATATATATATATATATATATATATATATATATATATATATATATATATATATATATATATATAATAAAGAATTTTGTTCTATTTTCTTGTCTTTTTTCAAGACTGTGACTAAGGGTAAAAATCAAGAAATGTTCATGTTACTGTTACTTAGTTGTTGTTGCTTCGTTCTTTGCTACTTTGATGCGCTACACCGGATGTTATTTTCCGGTTCTTGCTACTCATGTTATTGTTACTTGGTTATTGCTACTCCAATGCTGCTACCGGATGCGCTGTTACTCGGTTATTTGCTACTCATTTTGTTGTTACTCAGTTTGCTGCTACTTGATGCTACTACAACGGATGTTGTTTCTCGATTTAACACTACTCGTGGGGATTACTTGGTTCTTGCTACTCAGTCTTTGCTACATGGGATGATGTTACTTTGGTGTTGCTACTCATGATGTTGTTACATCGATGTTGTTACTCATTGTTGTTACACCATTGTTGTTACACGGATGTTGTTACTCATTCTTTGTGCAGGATCTTTGTTACGCAATGTTGTTACCTAATGTTGTTACAACGTGTTGTTACAGTGTTGTTACACCCGATGTTGTTACATCGGTGCTGTTACTGCATCATCGTCCAAATGAATAGTAAGTACGCCTCCACGTGACTTGTACTAATTTAATTAAATATCCCATGTGAAGACTTTAATGCCACGGATGTCAAAAATTTAGAAGTCGGGGGTGTGAATCATGCCAAGGATGATGTAATAATTACCCCATAAGTTAGACGTATCTCGCTCATGGTACACCTTACGAATCACATCAGCGGTATCATCATTTAATCCTATTGGGATTATGAAATATCTCATCTATCTGTCACAGTGAGGTATTATTCCTATTTTATTACACTTACCATACTCCTTTATGATTTTCAGTTTTTGATAATTACCAATCGTATTTTACGGGTACCACACATTCACCTTCACCATGTTGTTCCTCCAAATCCGGTACCGCTATAGGAAATCTTTGCCTACAAATCTCCACGGTATGGGTGGGTGGTTGTGTGACATGAGCACAACATAGTTTCGATTCGTAGTAATACGAGAGGGTTTGGAAAATTTTATACGAGCACGGTTGGGATGTCTACTGACAGTTGCGAGAGTTGATGGAGGGTATCATATAATTACTTTCAATTTGATGAGAATCATTGGTAGGGTTACGGTCTAAAAATTCTTTGTTAGAGAGGAAGTAGCTACAAGGTTAGCGGGCTAATGCTGGTAGGAAGCAATGGTTTTCTCAAAAGGTTTCTCCTCTAGGAGTTTCACGTTTTTTTGCGGGAAGGAGGGTATTGGTTCGGTTGGGCGGGGATACAAGCGTGAGACATACTTTTATCCTTCAGAATAGTTACAAGTTTAAGCCAATTAAAAATACCTTACTGCGGTGCGTGTAACTGCGATTTCAACTATCACTTTAAGAATATAATGCACCTCGATTTCCACGAATCGAACATGCCTAAACATGCCATTATTTCTATTAAAATAAATGTAGCATATGACTTTGAAGTTCTCGGCGCTCTACGCCGGATGATGCTTGATGCCTACAACATGGTGGTGTGATTATTGGTCATGCATGTAATAGGCGAGGATGGGTTTTCTTAGGTGGAACTCTGCAGATCCTCGAAAAGAGCAGGCGGTAGCGACTGTGGTTGATGCTAGAGAAGAAGAGCCGGCCTCTGCAGGTGGAAGTTGGAGGTGGAGAATAACCTTCGGAGGAAATCAATCAAAGAGGAACCGGGGAAATGGAGACGAGAGATTGATCGAGAAGAACCCAACGAAAGGAGATGATGATTGATCGGAGGAACCTGAAATGAGTATGGAGGAAGCAATCGAAACGAAGACGAGGTTGTCACATAAGAACCGGCCTCAATGGAAAAAGGCCACGAAAGAGGAAATAAGAATGGAATGACTTATTAGCGGCACGAAGACGGTACATACACAAGAACTAGCTTCTCTCAAGGAACCCGCAGAGGAAGGGATTATAGACATTATGCGGAAATTGATATTGTGATACAATCGACAACCATCACTAATGAAGAACAAAGGGATGGAGATTGTGTGAATGAGAGAAATGGCAAGTGATGATGTTTCGTAAGAAATAGCATCACCCCACTCCATTAAAATGGATGTTGATAAAGTTGGGTGCTACTGGGCCCCATTGGGTGTGGAGCCGATTATCTTGTTTTACTTTGTATCACAACATTGGACCCCTGGCCACCTTAAAGGCGACAACACCGCTCGAAATTGGTTAACTGCCGTGGGGAGTCCGGGGGGAGGGTGGCGGCCCGCTTTCGGAGCCCCACAGTGGGGGGATTTCGGAAATGACGCCCAGAGAAACTAAAAATAGATGTAAAAATTGCCTTCAGCAAAAGTATAAGTAATTTCTATTCAATACGGGTCGTTCATGGCGGAGATGATCTAACGGTAGAATTATGTTTAGTTTAGGCTTTTTTCCCTAGAAAACAACCCCCCTTGTATATATGAGAGGTATTGTATTGCGAGTTTGTGTATTGTGTGTGTATTCTTGGAGTGAAAACGAGGAAGAGGGAGCGTAGAGAGAACGAGAGGATATTACGGTGGATCCTGTTGTCGGTTTTGTCTCTTCATTTTTTCTTCGGATAATGAAAGGAAGGAGTGGCTATTCGGGGTGGTATTAATGGCGGGTGGTGTCTATATGTCTGTGTCTCTCTAGTTTTGTGTGGTTTGTGTGCTATTTTCACCTTGCTTTTATGTGTTGCATTGCTCCATAATATATAATTTTCTAACAAGAACCACCCCCAGTTAGAAGCCATAACGGAGACCGTTCTGACCCGCGGATTCGATGTTGGACCTCACGAATTGGTGCCAACTATGAAAACGAAGGTGATTTCTGGGGGGGAAAAAGAGGCTAAATAAGGAATGAGTTGGGTGGTTGACATTGTTCCACAAGAACCGGTATCGACCCATGAAGAAGAAGTGATAATAAAGGCCAAGAGGAAAGAAGAAATTGAGCCATGGAATCAACGGCCTCCCAAAAGAACTTGACATAAACCGATTGAGCTAGTAATGCATGAAGTCCTAGTCCAACTCGAAATTATGATGAAGGTCTATTCCTGTGCCTAAGATTCAATCCATGATGCCCGGAAGGGGCAAGGGGATTTCATTTTCCTAAATGGTTAGTGGAGAAAATTTTTTTGTTCCCCGGTATTAGAATTTGTTGACACGGCCGAGGTTGGTCTGAACACTACGAGCCGGAACAATTGGAGGTTCACGAGGGGGAAAAAATAGCTCCTATAGAAATATCGAAACACGGAGGGGTCGATGAATTTTCGGCCAAACGGTTTCCGGAAAAGTGGCAGAAGAAGAAGGACCTATGGGTTGGGGCAGGCAAGAGGGTTTAACGAAAGAATCGGAAGATGTCGGCGGCATTTCGCGCCTTTTGAACTGTCATAGGTCCAAAACCTGAATTCGATGTTAAATAGGAATGGGTCGAATAGTGCGAGAAAATAAGGTTACCTCTCAAAAGAATTGCAAGTGCGGTCAATGAAACCATGTGGTAGAAAAGAGAAGTTCGAAGTTTGAAGAAGCAAGTTTCACGTTTAAAAAGGAAGGTAAAAGTCTACAAATGGAAGTCGATAAGTCAAATGTTGAATTCTCCCGCTGCGGCTACGAATCGGCCCAATCGAAGAATTGTTTGAAGGTCGGGAATTCGTATTGGCTACCAAGAGTCAAAATGGCGGTCTGCAATGAGCGACCACGAGAAAATAGCTAAGGTTTGAGAACGAGGTTGTTGGAATCGTTACAAGGCTCACATAGATCAATTATGCAAGGCTCGGCGAAGCGGGCCAAACGACTGGGATAGAAGTTGGAAGAACGGTTCGGTTGCTAAAGACGAGATAAGGAAGATGTTCTCCCTAGCACGGTAGTAATAGCCTACGGACCTCTGCACATAGCTATGCCCTTATTCCTTCATGAAAAATTTCTCTTCTTTTGTCTTGAAAGTATTTATAAGGAGATTTGGTACGAAATTAAGGACCCCATTCAATTTCTCTGTATTTTAAAAATTCATTATGTTCTGGGATAACATTTAATGTGTGTGCTCAACATGCATGGGTATTATTTAAGGCATTATCAGTCCTTTAACCCATTCCATTCATGGGGGACATCCATTTAAGGGCTTTCACCTCCTATACCATCAATCGGATTAAATGGAGAAAGGCACGGGATATATTGAAGAAAATCAAGTCGGAAGGCCATTAATGGTAAGAAGGAAGTATGGTCGATCAGTGAATATTTACAATAAACATTATACCTTTCTGATTGAGGGCCAAAGGAACATATAGTGGCAACTCATAAGTGGTGTCTTGACACAATGTGTCGACGATTACAACATTTCACCGAAGCCCCGGACAACTATCGGAAAAAGATGTATGTTGTCCTCTTCGGCCGTTAGGGAAGAGAACCATTTGGGGCACCTAACTCCACGTGCCTTAGAAATAATGTCACGTTATGTGGCATGTATTCATACTGTGGTGTTAGATGGATGGGATTGAGATTCCAGTTTCCCCTTTTATGGCTACCGAGGTGAACGCCTCTGCTTATAACGTTGAACACAGTTGGTGGAAAGACGTTGTTTTGACGGGGAGAAGGATATAAGCCACCGAGGGAACAAATATGGCGGTAGAATGTGACCTAGCAAAGCTTCATGCCGATCACGGTCATTCCAATCCGGACGAGGGAGGCAGCGAGGCTGCATGAGGACATGCGAATAGATGGGTTGGGGAGATGTTGGGCAGGATTTGTATACTTTCTTCTCTCATTTTTACCCTACCTTTCTATCTCTTTGTGCCATTAATCATCTGCAAAAGCATGAGTTAAAACCCTTCTTCCTATGTTTTATGGGATGTTGATTAATGATGTACTCGACATGGAGGCCTTACCTTTTTATGTATTAAATCCTATATTTCTTTGGATTTGGCTACCATGAGGCGTCACGGCCGCAAGACGGACACGGCCCATCATTTTCCCGGCTACCCTTGTTGCTACTACAACGTAACATCCATGGATTTATTAACGTTATATTTGGGTTTCTTATGGTTTCTTGTTGGGAAATCCGATTTTACGTTGTAACAATGTGTATTTTTATATGATGGAGTTGTTGGGAGAAAGTGGGATCCTGTCGGCACTATGGTATAAAGAAACCTACGGGGTGCCAATTGAGGGGACCCTTACACATATATAGATCTTCTAATTAATCTTCCTATTATTAATCAAATACACAACATCTCACTATTTCTCCTATAATAGTTGAGTTTCCACGTACTTTGATCAGAGTTGGGCCCACTCTTGTAATCGGGTGTCGTGTTATTCTTTCTTTTCTTTCGATCTTGTGTTTCGTGTGACTCTTAAATTTTGTTGATCCGTTAATTGTTGTGGATGCTTTTTATTCTGCCGGTTTATTTATTGCTATTACAATGGTATTACGGTATACATTAACCCTTTGATTCACGAGCGAGACCATGTTCCTATGTCTGCATATACTTTTGTAGTTAGTCTTGAAATAACTAACGCCCTCAAGTTGATAATTTATGTGGAAAAAAAGGATTGAATATTGTTCATGTCAGGGACACCAAAAATATGTTTTTGAGATAAACCTCTCTCGATTCCTAAAATTCTTCTTGAGTTGTTCACAATAGGCTCTGCAAAAATATGTGTAAGCAGAGTTTTCCACGGTCTGAAAAATATGTTGTAAGTATGCGCATATCTACTCATTCTATAATACTGTGCAAAAAGTCACATAGTTTTTAAGTAGTTCGGTCTCATAGGAACACAAACCTCCTTCGTGTTGTAATATGTATTTTGTAATTGGCCATAATCTTCTATGCAAACTCATGACTTAATAGGGTACTACTGTAAAAAGTGCTTTCAAATATTGTTTAATATTTCCAAATCCATATTAGGTTTGTTAGAAAAGTGAGAGAGGCTTGTGATATTCCTACTTTGTAAGCGACTAAGAGGGGAATATTAATTTTTTAATTGTGCACTTAGTAGTTGGATAAATGGGTAAGAGCCCATGCATAATAAAAACATGAATAAAAAACATCATAATGTGAAAGGAGATTATCATAGTAGCTAGATTTTACACTTGTGGGTGTGAAAGGGGCAAATGGATAGGGCCAAAGTCAAGTTTGACTAAGTCAACATGCATGCATGAAGAAGAAGATATCAGCAATATATCTAGTTCGGTGTGAACGAGGATCAACATAGAAAGAAATTTGAGAGAAGGATTGGAAGCACTTGAGTGTGAAAGGGGATGAAGTAGAAGTTAGGAGTCAACCTTAGCAAATCAAACAACACGGTATGGAGGAGTGGCCTTCATGAAGGTACAACGTAATTTTGGAGGGAGATTGCTCATGTGGAGTTGGAAACCCTAATGGGTGGGACCCAAGGTGAGGAGGCTCACAAATTTTATAAGGAAGAGGATGGATGCCATTTGGGGTTAGCTTGGATTATTATTGATTTTGTACATGTGACTATTTGGCATCCTCTTGTTGTTTTAGCGGGAGAGTACACGGTGTTGTTTAGCACAAAAGATCTCTCGTTTAAGTCCTTATGAGTATTGTATTTCATTTTTCCACACTCGGGCTTATGTCCAAGCATCCTCCTTCATCACATTATTTTTGCGGAGAATAGTCTTTGGTGTTGCAAGTGTTGCGGCGGAAAGTCTAACCACCACTTTCTAAGCTTATCATTCGAGGAGGAGGGCTTCCCTTTCTTTGAAATATCTCTAAAAGAAGGTTCCAAGCATCTTGCACATCTTCGAATTTGGCCAAAGCATTATCCACCTTCTACGAGCGTAGTCATTGAAAGAAACTCGTCATTTTTCCTAGTGTTGCGGTAATAGGGTTTGAACCCTTGCTTGTGAGCTTGTTCCTTAGAGAAGGGCCAACCCTTCTCCTATAAGAAGCTTTTTGTATTTAATTCTTATTATATTATTTTATTACTTATTAGATACATTTATTTCGAGAGAATGCGGTATGTCGTTTTCCGGATCTCGTCTATGAGATCTTCATGAAACCCTTCATGGGTTATCTCTTTGATGTATGAAAATGAGCAGTCTCATTTCTATTTCCATGTTTTGATATAATAAACTCCGGATATTTTATTTCATAATATTACATCATAAACCCTCATAAAATCACGTTGTATATGCTTCGGTAACTCATTGAGTTAAGTCATGGGGTTTGGGCCTTTTTGAGCCATATCGGGGTACAGGAGAGATATGTTTAACATAGCTAGGTGATTTGTTTTTGCTAAAATTTGGTATGTGAGTCCCATATGACATATTCTAGGGGATCCCACCATTATTTTCCTCTTTTATTACGAAAATAGTTGGGAATAACATTTTTTGGGGCTTATTTTATTGTTTTCTTAACTTTTGGATCATAAAATGGAGTATAAGTTTTAGCATGTTGTAGCTTTAATTGATTGCTAAGTTTTTTTAACACATAATAAGAACTATATACAACTTTGGAACATCTTAAGATGTTCTTATTGTTGTAGAAATTCTCTATTTTGGGATATTACGATGGTATCAAAGCATAGTCTTGGCTCGGCCTGTGAGTTCCAGCCATTAGAGGGATCAAGATCAGAATTATTAAAGAGAATGATCTTGATCTCATCACCCCAAGATCCAGAGGGACTCCCAAGGAGGTTAAGCGGTGAGAAGAAGGAGAAAGAGGAAGAACCATGCACTTCCTATTCTCATGAAGAAGAGACAAAAGGCATGGAAGACACTTGGAACATAAGATTCTAAGTGAATACCTTGTTGAGTACAAGACTCAACCTAGAGCCTTTAAAGGAGACTCTGACGCTTCCCCACGGTTCATTCAAGCTGGAGGAAGAAAGGAGACCTTGCGGCCTCGAGAAAAATGAAGGGCAATAGGTTTCTATAAAAATAATTTTTATGGATCATCTTAGCAAGGAATTGGAAAAGACTTGCATAATTATTCCTACTATGTCCATTGGTAGAAAGAGAAGCAGGTAGATATTGTAGCCATTGCACATGAAAGGAAAATCAAGCACTTGGTGGTTCAGCCACTAAGTCATGCAAGTGCTCCACACTCTTGTGATTTCACTACGAGTGTGATCGAGAGATTTGATGAAGAAAAATCAGAGAGGAGGAGCCCTCACCATATCTTAGAGGGACTTATATCGGCCTTTGTCACAACCTTGGATGAGTGGCCTTCAACATCGGCGGTTGAGGAGCCAGCACGGTGGAAGAAAGAACTCTTACGGCCATGCAAGATGTTCCCAAAGCCCAACAAGGTATGATTGCATTTCCACTTTCTCTTATTGTGGCAAATATTTCAAAAGATTGTGGAAATCTATTCTTGTATGACCCGGAGATCATCATATACTACCGCTAATTTAGAGCATTAATATTGCACCTTTGTGTTGTCCAAGAGAAGAAGTGAAGAAATAAGGACCCATTCCTCGTGGGGACATTCGGATACCCGATTCATTCAAGAAAACTGATAGAGGAAGAGATGTCGGAAGGTAGACATCTTGAGATGAGAAACTCTTTCTCCTCTCTGGAAGTGACACTCTCTCCCGATGAGCATGCCACGGCTCAAAGAGGGACTTCTACTTGTTGCAGTCCAAGGACTCTTGGGTTTGAAGCCATGAATAGGGATGAGGTCTCATCGGGGAGATCCCATTGAGGTGCACTTCAACATTTCATGAAGTGCAAAGTTCTTCACAAGAGTTGGAGGAACTGGTGTCCTACCATGGGAGGATACCAAGAAATGGTAGAATAGGGTCCCATCACCCACATTGGGATCGGTGGATGTTAGTATGGAGAAAGATTTTTCCAAACCCCTTGCAGAGATCCTATGATATAGGCCGACAAGAAGCATGGTTGTTCCCAGTTTGTTTTTGGGTGAGTTTGGTCACTACCCAAAAATTTCTGTTACTGTATCTCATGCCTTGAGTCTCAATGATAGGATGCATCGAGAAGAAGGTATGGTTTTCGTGGCTATTAAGAAGAGATTTTGGACATCATATGTCAAATATTATGTCCCTATATTTTCCTTTGTTTGAGATATATAGCTCATGGGCTCACATGTATCTATGTTTTGAGATGTATTTCATGTTATGAACATTGTTTGGGAGGAAGGATAACTTTCCCATGATGTATGAGGGATTTGGTTTGTACTTTGTTGATAGGACACTCACATACCCATCATTGTATTATTGCTCCACCCAGTCTTCATTTTGATAATGCAGAAAGGCGACAAGATTCTTTGTTGCTATGGCTCTTATTGAGAGAGTATGGGTTGAGGAAATTCCTCCATACTTATCATGGTGTTTTAGGAGGAGTCGATGTCACATTGTCTTTTTATTTTGATCATGTACGGTGATATATATTGATGTTTACTACCACATAGTAGATCGGCACTCATACTGTTAGTACTTTGTTGGAGGACAACTTGCTACCTGCGTTCTCCAAAACCTTGGGTTGGGAAACTACGTTGTATACACTTCATAAACCATTGGTATCATGGAACCTTAAAAAAATTTCTGATTTGGATTACTTAAATGGTGATGATGTGCCATTCATTTTTGGATGGGATGATTTGAAGCTGACTTGATCCATGATATGGGGAGAGAAAGGTCTTTGAAGTCTATTTCCCTTATTGCCACTTCGAACCTTTGATTGCCAGCCACAAAATCGGCATGTTCTCTACACTTTCTATGAGTGGAGAGAAAGACGACATGGGGTGAGCCATTTTTTCTGCCATTTTTTGGTCATTCAGCCCACCCAAATTGCGGGGAGCTAAGGGTGGAGGAGATCTGTCATGAGTTTCCATGTTGGAGGGTGGCTCATCTTGTGGAAGATAGCTTGGGGGTGGAAGGTTTTGCATAGAATGATAGTTCCCAAACACATTTCAAAGACTCCATGCCTTAGGAAGAGGGAGCCTTTGAGTTCTATCCTTATGAGTTTCTTGAGGACAAGCAACTGTTTGGGAGGGAGAATTTGTAATATTCACTACTTTAGCAGCGTGGGGAATATTATTTTTTGACTTTTGCACTTAGTAGTTGGATAAATGAGGTAAGGAGGCCCATGCATAATAAAAACATGAATAAAAAACATCATAATGTGAAAGGATATTATCATAGGAAGTGGATTTTACACTTGTGGATGTGGCTTGAGAGAAGATGAATCGAGGACAAAGTGGGTTTGACTAAGTCAACATGCATGCACGAAGAAGAAGATATCAGCAATATATCTAGTTTAGTGTGAACAAGGATCAACATAGAAATACATTTTGAGAGATGGATTGGAAGCACTTGAGTGTGAAAGGGGATGAGGGTAGATTGAAAGTGAACCTTGACCAAATCAAATAGCACGGTATGAAGGAAGCCTTGATGAAGGTACGGCGTAATTTTGGAGGGATATTGCTCATGTGGGTTGGAAACCTAATGGTGGGACCCAAGGTGAGGAGGCTCACAAATTTTATAATGAAGAGGATGGATGCCATTGGGGTTAGCTTGGATTATTATTGTTGATTTTGTCTGTTTAGACTATTTGGCATCGTCTTGTTGTTTAGCGGTAGGTGTTGTTGCTGAGATCTCTTTGTCTAGGAATCCTTCTCCTTTCTTGAGAGGCCTCAAGGGAGGGTATTGTACTTCAGTTTTCACACTTAGGCTTGTGGCCAAGCATCCTCCTTCAGCCACGGTGCTATTTTTATAGAGAATAGTGTTGTGTTGCATGTGGTGTTGCGGTGGAAAGTCCCCAACACCACTTTCGAGCTTATCTTTCGGAGGAGCTTCCTTTCTTTGCAAGATACTGTAAGAAGAGTTTCTAAGCATCTTGTACATCTTGGCATGTGGAAAAATCATTCTCTACACCTTCAACGAGCGTATTCATTGAAAGAAATTGTGTCATTTTTTCTGGTGTTGCGGTAGCGGGGTTTGAACCCTGGATTGTGAGCTTATTCCTTGGAGGAAGGGCCAGCCCTTCTCTGGAAAGCTTTGTATTTCATTATTTTGTTATTTGCTTACATATCAGCTACATTTTATTTCAGAGCTGCAATATGCTATGTTTTCAGGATCTAGATGCATGTGCTCTCTAATAGCCTTGTGCTTTCATGAGAACCCTTGCGGGTTATCTCTTTGATAAAGCAGAAGGGAGGCAGATCTCCATTTTCTTCCATGTTTTCTTATAAGAAACTGCATATCTGTTATTGAATCATATTAAATCAGAAATCCTTAGAAAATACGTTGTATATGTGATAACTTTACGGTGTGTTAAGTAATGGGGTTGGGCCTTTTTGAGCCATATCGGGGCCAGGATACATTTTAGCTTGTAGCTAGAGTGATTTTGTTTTGCTCGAATTTGGTATGTGAGTCCCATATGACATATTATAATGGATCCACCGTTATTTTCTCTTGTTATTATGAAAATAGGCAGGAATAACGTTTTTAAGGGCTTATTTTTGTTGTTTTCCCCAACTTTTGGATCACAAAATGGAGTATAAGTTGTTGTTGTAACTTTAATTGATTTCTATGTGTTTCTAACACAACATATGAACTATCTCAACTTTGGAATGTCTTAATATGTTCTTATTTTTCTATAAATTCCCTATTTTGGGATATTACAAGGTTTTGCGATTGGAGATATTAGGAACATAAAGCGAGAAAAAAGGTGGTGTTGGCGACATTTTACGAATGGGCCCCGAATATATAAGGAAAATGAGAAAAGAGCATCTTGATTGTGACTACAAGAAACTTAATTCCAACCCTTTACTGAAAGTTCACAGAAAAAGTTAAAGACGATTAATAATTCGAACGACGACAAGTTAAAAGAGGTTGACCCTACATGTGATGTCGTGCCTAGGATCTATGGATTACCCAAAATCCATAAAGGCAATTTTATCCTAGATGAATTTCAACACCATAGGATCTCTCACCTATGAGCTGAAAAATATCATGAGATCTCAGCTTGTGATAGAACACAAATTCTTTCATAAACGATTCGAGCCAAATTTTGTTAAACTCATTTAAAAGATCAAAAAGAGAGTGGAAGAAGGTAGGCATTTTAGTCGATTTTGATGTGGTATCCACATATTCACTAAGATTCCTTTAGATGAAGCAATCAGAGTCATCAAATGAGTTGCGGTCTACAACGGTAAATCTTGAAATCGCCTTCGGTCCACTTTCTTTGCTTTCAAGGAGAGTTCTATGAATGAGTATCGGGAGTATAATGGGTTCTCCACTATCCCCTATTGTCTCCAACTTATACATGGAACATTTTGAGAAAAAGGACCTTGCCTCATTTCCCTTAAAACCGGAGCCCGGTGGAAAAGATTTTGTTGATGATACTAATATAAAATGGGCCGGAGACGGAAAAGAAAATGCGGGAAAAATTTTCTCACTTGAACTCTATTTCCGGATATCAAATTTACCTCCAAATGACAGAAGAAAAAATAGTGCATTCCTTTTTACGGATGTTCTTGTTAATTGAAGAAATGATGATGGAACACTTGAGCCGCAGGTAATGATGGAAAACCACATAGAGTAGTTATCTCCTGTGCGGTTCTCCATCATCCTGTCCCGAGAGGGGTCGGTGTCCTTAATACCCTTGTTAGGGCCTTGAGGATATACGATGCTACAACACCTTAATGAAGAGAAATCAACCGGTTATCGATTGTTTTTAAGGGCTTAGGGTATAAAAAAGGGATATCGGGAAGGCCTTAAAAAGAGTAGAAACAATCTTGCAGAAACGACTTGAACCCCAGGAAAAAGGGGGGGTTTTTCTACCATATATTAAAGGTGTCAACGATAAAATCACCAAGGCTCTAAAGAATGACATTTTCGCTCAATTTTCGGCGGCGAGAGCTGATAGACAAAGAATACTTGATCGATTAAAGATACTATAAGTCAGGCACAACTTAAAAAGGAGTGTACAAAATTGATTATTCATGCAGGAAAGAGTTATATCGGTGAAAACGGACGTTTCACTCCCGAAGAAGACTCAAAACACGGGCCCCGATATCAGCGCAGGTGACGCCGCGCCCATTGCGGAACACTCATCGAAAACTAAGCACCAAGCGTGCGTCTTGAAGATGCTAAGATCATTACAGAGAGAAGATCACTATTACGGAGAAAATAAAGAAGGCCTTGAGATCAAAAACATCACAAAACCTCAATAGGGATGGGGGTTATGAAATTAGGCTTGTTGTGACCTCTTCTTAAAACCGATACGCTCCTCGAGAACACATTCCTCCCGAGGTATGAGTTTAGGTATAATAATTTTTAAGTTTGTCTCTTTTCTTTAAGTAGTAGTGGTTTAACAAATAATGAACTTTCTTTTAATAATTATTAACTTTAATTAATTTTTATTTTATATAATAAAAATTAATTCATTCATAAATAATTATTAAGTACAAAATACTTATTTGCTTCCTTCTTTCTTATTTATTTACTAGATTAATTTTTATTAGATTAACTAATCGTAATAATTATAGATGACTAATCGGTAATCATTGGAGAATTAGCATTAGTTTCATATTAAATATAACACTCCTCATTATAACCGATAAGGTTTTCTAGGTATTAAATAATTATTTATTAAAAATTAATAAATAAATAAACATTAATACTCTTTTAGAATTTCCTTAGTTTATTTAATTAATTAATTAATTCTTGAAATAGATAAGTGGTTTTATTTTTAACTTGTTATTTTTAATTTTAAATCAAAATAAAAATAAAAATAATAATCTAAAAAAAAATTTCAAAAATAAAATAAATTACCCTTAAAAAGTTTGTAAAATAAATTTCCCATAAATAAATTGTGTATCCTTAGCTTTTTATTAGCTACTTAAAAACATCTTTGAATTAATAGGGTTAGGATTTTTTTTAAAAAAAATTTGAAAATAATAAAACTTATTAATAAAATAAAAATATATTTAATAAGTTTATTATTTTTAATATTAAAAACTTTTTGATAATAATTAACGCAACCAAAATAAATCTAGTAAGGTTATTATTTATTAACATAAAAAACTTAGTATTATTATTAAGAATTAAAATAATAAACTTTTAATAAAATAAATTTAGTAAGGTTATTATTTATTAACATAAAAAACTTGACCATTATTATTAAAATTAAAATCAAAAGGGTAAAAAAATTAATAAATCTTTGAATTAAATCAAAAATTAAAAATTATAAAAATTGAGTAATAGAAAAAAAATTGGTCGGCCCTTGCCTTTCCTCCCTTCTTCACTATTAATGGATTATGACCCTTCTTGGAATACCATTGGAAATATGATGCGGAGTGTTGTCCTTGATGGCAACCCACTAAATGAAGATGAAGATATGCGACTATTGACATGTGTTGTCCTTGATGCCTTAGAAATACACAGTGAGTTATTCTTGACTTAAAATGGACTTGGTAAATGATGTAAATCTGATGTGATATGATGTTTGTTGACAATATGATCACCAGGTGTTGTCCTTGAAGGCAACCACTTGATGAAAAGATGATGACAACTTACTTGATGAAGTTGTGCTTGATAGAGATATGTCCTTGATGAAGGAAATGCAGTGTATCCTGATGCTCAGACGAGCGATGAAGAAAGGAATTCGACATGTGCTAATTCTATGATGAAAAGAGTGTCTCTAGGTATACGCGTGGCCTAGGGAAGTGCATATGCACGCGGAAAGGAACGTTCCAAGTCGCGTATGGACAAACGCTCAAAAAGTGCAAAACAGGGGCAACCACCATGGTGACCATTGTATTAGGTGTGATCGCCTAGTCGGCCAAAATCCCAGAATGGTGCCCTGAACTATCATTGTTTTGTCCCATGGTATTGAAAAAGGGGCTCATGGTGGTGAAAAAGGATAACCTATATAAGGAGAAGAAATTCATTGTGCGAAAACATGAGAGTGGGTGCAAGATGTACGAGCTTGAATGAATACTTCTGCCACGATAGAATACCGGAATGGAAAGGTTACACTTGAGGATAAATATGAATGTATGATGCACCAATGATGAAGAAAGGGGATCTAGATCTAAGGAAATACTTGTGTCTACTAGATACTGCCTTATGGAAGCCTAGATCTGTATGAGGCGGCATCTAGGTGACATATGTCGAAGTACAAGGTAAATACGGGCGAATATACGATATGAAAGTACGTGCTACGTAATGATTGAAGATCCACATATGCCCAAAGCACGGAGGGAGCGACGTATATGCGCGCTTAGCTGAATAGAAAGCGCGTTTGCGCAATGAAATATGCTGTCGAGGTATACGGCCCCGGTTAATGTGGACGGAAAGCGCGTATATGTGCGCGACATCGGTGAAGGTAAAGTGCGTATGCAAACTAGGAGTTTTACGAAGCCAAGGGGTATGAAATATCTGATGCGATACCGTGTGCTTACGTTATACGATGCGACGATGATAAGTATACATTGGTGATGTATGTTTGTGCTTAAAAGTATGGAAAGGGTTCGAGTACGAAAGTATGATGAAATGTGGCCTGCAAGTATTTTTCTATTGAAGTTGTTGGATCCGATGTGAAAATTGATGAAACGTGGTCAGAGTGGTCTTGTGAGGTTGTAGCCTTCGGTCGGGGGGTCGTAGCTCCCTTCCGGTGGTGGTAAACGAGATCGGGGGGTCGTAGCTCCCTTCCGGTGGTGGTATACGAGATCGGGGGGTCGTAGCTCCCTTCCGGGGAGAAGGCCCAGTAAACGAGTCGGGGGGTTGACTCCTTCCGGGGAGAGGAACGGTAAACGAGCGCGGTGGGTGCACACGTGTCTTGGTCAGAAATCGCACTTGACACATATGTTGTGAGATGTTTTCTCTATAATAAAATATTGAAGGGTATTGCGGCGGTGGTTTACCGACTTGGGTTTCCACCTAAAAAATCCGGTGTTCATGTGTGATGCTTTGTGTGATGGTTTATTCTATTCTTCTTTGCACATGTTCTTGTTTATAGAACATCTAATAAATGAATGATGGAATGACATAAGTGAAGAACTTATGGCATAATTGAATCTCTGTGTATACGAGTTTTATGAAGGATATACGCGTATATCATGGGCAACCCTTAAGTAGCGTATGAAAGGGTTTCGACATAGAAAAAAGTAAAAAGTTTGAATATGCGATGCATCTTGATTCACCCCCCTCTCGGTATTTTTCCCAACAAATTCTTCATTCCAATGTCACGAATATGGATCCCCGTTGGGATTAAAACATCGACAAAGGGTTTCGTGAGGTAATGGATAATCTGGAAAACTCTCCGGTAAACATAAACCTCCTCCGAGTTTTGCAAATTCATCTTGGATTAGACCCATGATATTTTACGCAAAACTATGACTTAAATAGGAAATTTATAAAAATGTCCCTTCTTGCTATATTTTTTCATCTTTTAACCTTCTTGTTCTTTTAGCTGTTTTTACTTTCACTTTAGATCAACTTCATTTTTGTTGAAAATTAGCCACTGTCTTGTTACCATTTCTACTTGCCCTCACATTTTTTACTTTTTGCTACATTTTCTTATCAGCTTCTCTATAACTTTTTCTTAACCTTTATTCGACTTTCATCGTCTGCTTTAACTTTGATGCTCTTTGGTAATTTCTATTTTCCTTTGTCCTTTGTGAATTCTTGCTACTTTGAACTTTAACCTTTCTTGTGAGTTCTTCCTTTTACCATGACTATTGTGAATGCCCTATTTAATATTTACATTAAAAATTCTCTTTTATCTTTCAGGATATTTGTTCTTTGCTACGATGCAAATCTTTACGAAAAATCCTTTGAATTCATTTCCTTGTAAGTTCTTGGAGTAAAGCATATCTTTAACTAGCATTTATATTGTTTTATCCAAATTTTCCTTTTTTGTAATGACCTACAAAGTCAATCAATTTGTTAATGAAATGAAGGTACGCAAGAGGGGATAATGAAAGCTTTGATGAATTGGGAGACTGTCGAAATGAATTTTGACTTTGGAGGTTAAAATTTGTTGGCAGGTAATTGGGTGTAACAATTCGGGATTACGAGCATTGGTAAAAAGAATTTGAATCTTTATCCCGAGGGTTTCCTACAACAAATACACTCTTTGAAGGTAATTAAGGTCTTTACGGCAGAGAAATAGGCTTCACAAAGTTCAATATTGACGAAGCAGCTCTTTTGATGATGAAATGTTACTTTCTTGAGGAATACCTATTTTTCGCAGTGTGGGTCTTAAAACGAGGTTTACCGAGGTGTCGGAAATAGGCTTTCTTATGGCTATTGACGAGTTTTTAGACCAATTTTTTAAGAAGAATACACATTTGTAATGCGGTATTGGCTTTTGACAAGGTTTCGAAGTTAAGTTGAAGGACTGATGGAGTTTTGAACGACTCTTGTAGATATATCCTTCAGTCTTTAAAGTTTGAAGAAAATGCACGGTTTCTAGGCATGAAAAATGGAAAATAGGGAGCTTTAACAAGGCTTTTTGCGGTGGGGAAACTTTGCGAGGAGGTTTAAACGTTCAAGAATGATGGATAAATGTACGGTATTTCAAGGTTTATCCAAACCTTGTATTGTTTGCATTAATCACTATTGAATGCGGTCGCATCTCATGTAGCGGAAGCGATTTTGAGTTTCAATGGACCGAAACCGCAAGTGGTTATCGCGCGGCTATTGGGTGGTAAGTTGTTTTGGACTCAACCTACACAATACGATGATTGGATGGCACATGGAGGAGAGAGGTGTTAAACGGCCATTTCATACGGGTTTGGTGGTTGGTTTAACGTACGAGTTTTCCACGCGATTTGGGATGTACGATCGTTGGATGCGGAGTTTGTGAGCCACAACGGTCTAGATCATTTTGGAAGTTGCGTTGGGATAAGGGTAGTGGAGATAGGGTGTGTTATGCGGCGGGATAAAAGGACTTAAAGCTATGAAGTGTATTTTTACTAAATTTTAAAGCCTTTTAGACTTTCTTCAAAATGGGTGGAGGGGGTTTTGAATTTTATCGATAGTCATTATTTGATTCAAAACCTTGGGTTATACAAAATATAGGTGGGGGGGTAATGTAATGTATTTTTTGGTTTAAAAACATTTGTAAAATTGTTTCAATAATGCATACGTGGGTACGGTTATATTTATATAGTTTTTAACCTTTCAAATAGTTTAAAAACTATAAGAATGGGATATTTAGTTAATGATAAGTTTAGACCAAAGTTTATAGGTGGGTGTTTATTTTATGCGTGGAATATTTAACTAGGTCTAAACTTTATAATCAGGTTTTGGGGTTGTTAGTTATAGGGGAATTAATATCTACGGTAGGTGTAATTTTAGGGATTTAATAAAAATAGGTTAAAATTTAATATGAAAGAGGAAATAAGAAACACATATTATCTCTAAGTAAAAGTAAAAAATAAATCATTTCTCATTTTTATATGTACTTCACTAATGCTTAGGATAAATGTTATTTGAGGTTTTATGAATTCTTTTGAAGGATGAAGTTAATTATTTGGGGTTTATCTTTACTAGGCAGAATATTGTCTTTACTTAGGAAAAAATGGTTTTTAATGTATGAATGAAGGGGTAAATGATGATAAATGTGGGTTTAACATAAGAACTCAATATTTTTAACTGGCCAATCATTAAGCCTTGGGTCCGGTCCCAACGAAGTTAGACAAATGCTGCGAGCCTTGCGTGGTTTAGAATACGTTCACATGCTAGGGGATGGGAAATTAGTGACTTTCTGTTGATGCTTTATTACATGATTTTCCCAAGTTCTTTCTACCTACCCGCTTTATTTCTAACATTTTTTCTTGATTTGTAGGTGCATTTAGACTCCAACAACACTAGTATTCTCTCCCATGGAAACTATCTAGATCTACCTTGTTATTTCATCAAAGGTGTTTGCTAGGATTAAAATATTCAAACTCCTCATTTTCTCTACCTATCTACTTATTTGTCAGAAAGTTTAAAACATTTTGACAAATATTTATTCTCTAATTAAAACATAAAATTGAAACATGAAAAGTTAAGATTAAAATGTTTCAGCGATCATGGATTATGGCATTTAGTGACACTACGCACATAATCATTATTCTTGCAATGAAAAGTAAAATTATTGGCATTTGGACTTGCTCACTTTCAGATCTTGTTTTTTTCTTTTTGGGGTTTATGTTTTTCTAAAGTCCTTTGATCTTTATTTTATGACTTTTTTTACCCTCTTTGGCTTTTTTTATTATTTTCATTTTTTCAAAATATGGGAAAACAACTTGTAGAAAACAGTATGTACATATTTACAAGACTATCCGTGGAATTCAAAATTTATGAACCCTATTATTATGAGATCCTATGAAGGCTATCACATAGGATAACATTTCCCTGGTGAAATATACGAACTTTAAAGATTAGTAACCTTTGGAGATTTAAGCTGTGATGACCATGTAAATGTCTTGATATCTACAACTTATTCATACTTATGATATTTCCTCTCAAAGCTTGAGCCTTCTCTTCGGGCTTCAAGTTTGTTAGGGAAACATCGATCAATCTAAACTTTGCAATGTATATGTACAATGATCAAAGTTAATAAAACTAACTATTTGTTAACTCGGGGAGAGTAGTAGTGCTTGACGTGCATATTTATTGGTCATACTTACGGATCTATTCCATCCATTTTATTTTAGGAAGAAATCATTGTACCTCTATAACCATAAATCACATAAGTTCCTTACTCACATAAAATCAAATTTTTCCATGTTTTCCTTTGTCTTCTCTTACGGAATCCCATTTTAACACTTTATCTCCACATGTAGAAATAATCCACTTTTAGTCTTTTTTATCAAAAATTTCTTGATTTTATCTGGAATGACTTGAGATTTGATATAAAATTCTTCCCTTGTTTGTTGCAGGCGAATAATTTGATTGATCCTTCTTTGCTGAATTTCATTTTGTTTTCCACTTGTAACTCTTGGATAATTTTTCATCAATGCCATAGGGAGGATGGAAAAATAGACATCCATTCCATAGACAAGTTGGTAAGGGCGTCTGAGGTGGATTTTCTGGTAGTAAACCTATTTTCCCATGAGGCATTGACTAACTATGTCAGTCTTGCATTGTCTTCAGTAACTTTACATTCAGTGTTTTACTAAAGCTTTTTTTAGGATTCGGCCAGGCCATTGCAACTTGGGGGGGTAATGGGCAATAGGGTACTAAAAGTATTATGGTATTTGTGGCAAAATTCAATTGTTTTACTTGGATTTGAATGTTGTTTCGTTATCATTAATTATCTTTTTGAGGACATCCAAATCTTGAAAGAATGATGTTTCCTAGGAAAGGAAAGGGAAAAAAATAATGATAGTATTCAGCTTCATGCGGAGGTGGCTTCAATCCACTTGGTAAAATAATCGGTGGCTATCAAAATCCACTTATGTTGGCACACAGCGAAGAAAGAGGTGAATTTCACTAATGAAGTCTAAACCCCATTGTTGAAATGAGATTTGAGTTGAAATGAGCTTTTCTTCTTACCCTCAAAAATTTGGCACTTATGACATGAAGTTACACACAATGTAATGTTCCTAAATTAGCTTGACTAATAGGAACATTAATTTTCCTTGTTTATTTTTTCATTTCATGATTGATGAATAAATTGTAAAGGAGGGCATGTTAAACTCACGAAAACCAAGAATAAATCAATGCCTATGTGAACAAAGACATATATGGGCTATGTAAATTATATCTTGCAAGTGTGAATGGGTTAAATCACAAGAATGGGTCATCTTTGACCAAGTCAAATAGCGAGTCTAGATGCATTGAACCTCTTTGAGGGACAACACCATTCTGAAAAGAGGTTGTAATGTGAAAAGGGTTAAGTGATTCAAGGTGGTTTAGGGTTGCTTAGAACTCTATCTTATAAAAGGAAGAGGAGGAAGCAAGGAGAGGGTTGTTGAACATTATCATTTCACTGAGAATTATGCAGTAGACATCCAACTGTTGGGAATTCTTGTTTAGAATACCACCTCCTTCCTTGACGACTCTTGGAGAGGTGTGCTAAGGTACTCACTATCAGGCTTGGGCCAAGCTTCACCTTACATTACGGTATTTTCATGTTGATAGTTGATCTATCTTGTGAGTTGCGGCTTCGTGGAAGACTAGATTTGCTTAGATCTAGATGATAGCGGTGGCTCTTCTCGGTGAGTGTCTTTTAACCTCCACGGAAGTTCATTCTTGTTGTACTTCATATCTACATCTTGGCATCACGACCAAATCATCTTGAAGCTTCTGACATTGTTTCTCTCCCTAATACAACGTTATTTGCGGATCTACGAGGCTGTGAGGTGTTTTGCTAGTATTTTGGAGGAGAGATCTCCGATGTTGGGATTCTTCCTTTCGGTGTGGTGATCCATGGATTGGCCCCTCAAATCCATGTTTTCTCAGATCAAAGCTGTTTATGTAATTTTTAGTATTCATAAGAATTCTAAATTGTGCGGATACGCATTTAGATCTGAATTTACTTTTGGTGCTTCATGTTTTAGAGTAAAACCCCAGAATGTATAGATCAGCCTTTCTTGTACATGGATCTATATTGGATCTATATTTTTATGTACGAATATGATCTAGATCTGAAGAATCAATAAAATACTACTTCAACCCTAAAAATCAAGTCGTCATGGTTATAGGTCTTTTAACATGGTTGTAGCACACTCTTTCCACGAGTTTCTTATTATCTTTCATTATTATTCGCCAAAATGTGTGAGTTATGCCTCTAGTATTATTTGTAGATTTTAAGAACTTATTTCATTCATGCCCTTTGAACCCAATCACGCTCACATGCTTCATCATTACGCATACTTCTAGTCTTGGGAAATCGAGTTTTCTAGCCTAGTTAGGAAAGGAGGAAGCATTTTAACATAGAAAAAAGATTTTTTTTCTAAGGTCAACATGTGGAGTCCCTAATAACTCTATCTATCATATCCAACTACTTTCCCATCTTATTTTTATGCATAAATCTTAATACACTCGTTTTAGTTCCTAAATCTCACTTTTCCCCACCTTTTGCCTTATAAAATGTTGTATAAAGTTGATGTTGCATATTTTATTGAAGCTTAGGTGATTTTTGTATCTGCTTATAAGACATGTAGTTTGTAGCTCCACATTGTAATAACTCATATTATTCCCAATAGTGTAAGTTGTTCCCTAAGTGGGAACATTACGGTGGTATTGGAGCAAGATCTTGGCTACGACCTATGGCTTCAATCGAAGTGATGTAAGAAGGAGCGAGGTCATAACGATGAATAAAATGTGTTTAATCTAATTAATTTTCAGATCTAATAGGAACCTCTCCAAGGAGGTTGAACAAGAAGGAGAAAAGAAACGGTGAAACTCCTAAAAAGCACAAGAGCAAAGATGATACCGATCGGATCTCACAAGATCTGCTCACTTGAGAACATTCTGAATCCTCATCTCATGGATATGTGCACTCAACCATATCACCTAAGCTTCAAAGTATTGTCTCATTCTTCCACAGAAGAAAGGAGGTGTATCTAAGAAGGAGACTCTTAGGGAGTATTTGGAGGTGTATGAAGCTCCAATCCAAAGGAGTTCAAAGATGATTTGAATTTCCAAGGGTTAACAAGATCAAGGAGATAAAGGCACAAATAAGGATCAGCATGACATGGGTAGATTCTATCTATCTATCTTCGATGGATCACCTAGATGTCGATCCGGAGCTTTGGGTGGAGGAGCTAAACAACTTCGTGCGGTAACATCAAGTCTCGAAATTGAAGCCATCAATTAACGGTCTTTGCCAATTTTGGAGGTAAAGCATATGCTTGGTGGTTGTTTGAGTCCTTTTCCTTCAAGAATGAAAATACACCTACTTATGCAAGGTTTATTGCAATATTTATAGAAATTTTTTATGAAGCCCCATGTGTAACATCATGCAGTGACACTATCAAACCATATCAGTCAAATATTTTGCATGAGTTGGAAGGGTCTATGAATCCAAATCCATTTACGAAGAACATGGGAGAAGGTGTGAGTTTGTTTGATGCCTTGCCTAGGGCAAGATCTCCTTTGATTGAAAGGAACTCTTCTCAAAGAAGGAAGCATGGAGATTCCTCCTTCACTAGATGACAAAGATCTAAGGTCTCTTGTTGATGATGAGGCAATTTCATTTATTGGAGAGGAGAAGAAGGAGAAGGTAGGAGATAATGGAGTCATGACAATGACACCTCAATCACCTCATGAAGATGGTAAGACACTTACTCCAAGGAAGGAAACTCTTCCACTCTTGCAAAGTTCTAAGGTCTCACATATAGAGCTCTTGGCATGACACATGACGGTATGTACCATCATTGTCAAATGATGGGAAGTGTGGAGATAGAAGGAAGGAAGGGGAGGAAACGAGAATCACCCGGTGGATAACATGAACCCTTCTCTACTTCAGATCTTCAGGCAGAACAAAAGAAAACAGAGGATATGCATTAAAAGGAGAGTGGAAAATCTATGCGCAATCCATTCTCTCTGTGTACTATTTATATTTTAAAGGTACTTTGCGGGAGCACCTCTTGATAGGAGGAAATCTAAATTGTTCTCTCAAATATGGAAGGCATATTCATACTTGGATAAGGAGGGATCCTTGGGAGAAGCTATCCACGGTCTGAGGAGAATCTCTCATGAATTCGAGGAGAGAGAGATGACGGTTACGAAGACGTTAACTCCCCTCGAGAAATCTATGATGAGAAAGGAGAAATCGAGAGAGGATCTATGATGGCATGAGAATGAGGCATGGCAACTCCAACTCTTTGGGAAGCCCATGATCTCTTTATTCACAAAGAATATTTCTAAAGATAGCAAGGGGATCCTAACCCTCTTGTATACATGGGCCAAAAGGAGGAGGTTTTGGAAAACAAGGACTTTCCAAAGGAAGTTGATTTCCATGTACTCAATCTTGTCTTGGGCGAGATCAGCTGCAAATGGGGTAGAAAAGGAAGATTATGATGCTCAACATGTGCTTTTGATATCAAAGGATGTCAAATATAAGAACCATGAGAAGATAGAAGCTACATTTCAAACTTCTACGGTGTGATCATTCTTAGAAGGCTTGGATCCTTATTGGAATTCCCAACTCAAGATGGAATACTCCAAGGACCTTTTCACATGTGGGGTTGTTTATGGGGAAGTAGTGCATGAAAGGTTCGAAGGTGGTGGATGCATTTATCTATTTCTATAATCTTATTCTATTGGTTAGTGACTCCAAACTAAGAGGATTACTTGATGTCATCTATGAAATCCTGCTTTCCAAACCTTGGTTTTGTCAAAGCATATGTCATAATCTCTTGGGTGGATTCATATGGGAAAGTTTTCAAAGAAGAGAATTGCACTCTCACATGAAGATGTGCATGGATTACTTGGTAGAGGAGGAGTAGCATAGCTCTTGGGAAGAGCCATGATTCACATCTCCTTACCCATTGAGTGTGAGAGGAACTCATCCCATGAGTTACCCCACTAATGTAAAACAAGTATATGAGAAGGGATTTTCATTTTGAGCATTATCATGTATCTCCTATATGCTTATATTTTTCTAACCTCATTTGTAGTACATAGCTCCAAAATGGGTACTATTTATGATGGTTTTCATGGGCTACTCAAGGCCATGAACTATATTGATGGGGCATTCCTTGAGAACCTTGGAAAACTATTATATTCCTCATGGTGTGATTCTTTTACACCAACACGGTATCAAGCATTCCCAAGGCATGAGGCATCGAAACGAAGTGTTGTGGAGAGCACTTGTCATATCTTGTTCTATGTGATTAAGGATAAAACTATGTTGAATGCACACATGAGGGAACATCTTCCTTCTCATTTATCACACATGGCAGCTAGCATGATTCTAATCATGATCCCACAAGCTGAAGATGTCCTTATCTTTGTTGGGGAATAGTTGGAGGAAAGGCACACTTTTTAAATGTGCCCTTGGGGAAAAGAGTTCCACATTATTTTTGTGCATGCTTCAATAGGGCTTATAAGGAGAGTTTGTCAGCACTATGATAGATCACTTGTCTCTTTGTAAGTGAGCCATATGTTTGTTAATGTTCAGTAGCATCCAAAATATATTAGAAAGCAGGATTTCTTTAATGGATTGCCTTGGCGGGAGGGTGATCCACTTCATTTGGATGATAGCATGGAATGAGAGTCTTTCATGGATCTAGAAATCCCCATGATTTTCATCATATCTTGAGGAGGCCATGGATCGAGAAGAAGGTTTCACAACAACCTTCCATTTCTTCATGATGGGAAACCCTTGGGCTTATTCACCAAGAAAACTTTCATATTGAGGAAGTAATATTGGGAGACAAAAGCATTGCAAAATTGAGAACAATCGGAGACTGACATTTGGTGAGGAGAATACAAGAAGAAGGGGAGATTTTGTAGCACCCTTGCGGTTGTTTGAGGAAAAGCAACATTTGGGAGGGGAAAGTTTGTAATGTTCCTAAATTAGCTTCAACTAATAGGAAAATTAATTTTCCTTTTTTGTTTACATTTCATGATTGATGAATAAATTGTAAAAGGAGTGCATGTTAGACTCATGAGGAAACCAAGAATAAATCAATGCCTATGTGAACAAATACATATCTGAGCTATGGAAATTATCTTGCAAGTGTGAATGGGTTAAATCACAAGAATGGGTCATATTTAACCAAGTCAAACAAACGCGATCCTAAATGCATTGAACCTCTTTTAGGGTGTTACACGGTAATTTGTCACCCCGTCCTCGCAATTCCCCATCTGCACAATTTGAGAGCTCATTAAGCGACTTTGTGAGCAATGACATAACTTGAAAACACTTTCATGGCATTCCCCTAAACATGTACTTTCATTGCGAGTGAAGACAAATCCTTGTGAAAAACCCTAAAAAACACCCCTTTTGCATTGTCGCATGTAGCTTCGATTCCCGTTACCCATGCCAGTAAATCCTTCAAGAGGGCATGCCAATTGGTGCTCTATCCCCCGGAGTCGCGGTCGCGCCCGGCCAGGTTTAAGGAGTGTTTTTAAAAAATAAATGGCGAAGTTTCGTCCTAACTGATCCGGGGAACTGGTATCTAATTTAGTTGGGAGGGTTTGGCTGGGATCTCCCATGTAGAGGGAAGTGGTTTGCCACCTCTCATGGAAGCTTCCTTGAGGATAGGGGCCAATCCACATGATTGGGGATCCCAAATCCCCTTCCTCCATCTATAAAGCTTGCTCATCTCATTTGCAAGCTAGTCTCCAAGTTCCCAAGAGCCATCGGAAGCCTTATCTTGCCCAAGAACCTTGATTCATTCCCTTAAGGCCAAATCCAAGCAAGAAGATCATTGTCGGGCTTGTCCAGAAAGGTTTGTCCACATCACAGGTAGGCTTTTTAGAACGTGTTCCAGCAACCCTGCGAAGAAATTCGTACCGTCGGTATGGTTGTATTCTTCTTTGATTGATTAATGATAAGTGACTATTAGTTATGGTTCCACTCTTGTTGTTGATTATGATGATGAGTTATGTCTTCTACGGTGACATATAGTTGCATATCTTGGATTTTACGCTTGTGTTTGTTTTGTTTCTTGCATGTGTGAGTTAATAGATCACGGAGATGCATTGAGGATTGTGATGTAGAGACTGGGAACGAGACGCTACTTTCTCTACGGCGACGACGTTGGATTCGAGTAAGCCTTCATCGCTAGTTGGTTTATTTACAGTGTAGCACACGCACTATAGCGTGAACGATTTTTGCTAGACCGTGCAGGCTGTGGGGATCACCTCACACGTAAAAGCGAGAGGTTTACCTCACAACAAATTGGCGACTCCGGCGGGGATCGTCCTAGCTTGTTGTTCGCTTTGGTATAGACGGAGCACAGAGATTGGCAGATAGCCTTAGAAATATATTTTCTGCCAATTGTGAATTAGATCAAAAGTACACTTCGGTCAATCTCGGTTTGGTTTGTAAACTAAACTATTGTCTTGTCTTTTCGGTTGTTTCTCGGTGCTGCTTGCTTGATCGACTCTTTTAGTGGCTATTTTTTAAGTGTTTTCTTTTGTTTTTGACGCAGGATCGAGATCGACCTCTTTTTTTAAAGTTTTCATCCTTTCATGGTTGGCTTGATTGGTGCGGTTTCCTGCGACAATCGCGCCAATTGGCGCGGGTTGCAGGTTCATCACTGCCCTGTCCCCCATGCAGGCGCGGATTACGGCTAGATAGTCACGCCATCTCTGTGGGTGCAAGGTTTGCCCTTTTTTGGAAAGTTTCTTTTGGTCGGTACTTTATGCAGGTTTTGTTTTAGATTCTTCTTGAAGTGGTGAGTCTAGTCTTGGTTGGGAGAAATTCTTTGTTTTTTCATTTTCGGGCATTGGCGCTTGTTTTAGGTTAGCAACCTACACCAATTGGGAATTGGCGCTGGTTGTTAGTGAGAAAGTTGTGCCAGTTGACGCTAATTGTCAATGACAAAGTCAAGACCCAATTTCGGGGTGTGTGAAAATTAAGATTTTTCCATAAATCCTTCACCAATGTCTCTTTCCCCTTACGGTATTTTCCTTTGTGTGAGCATAGATTGCATTGCTCATTGCTTGAAATGTCTTATTTCCATGATTGTTTGATGTAAGGGGGAATGAATGCCTTGTTTTGATCTCTTGCTTTGGAAGCCCTCTTTGTGTTTGACCTCATATGTCTTGTCGCCTTTTGAGGATTTCGTGACAAAGTGTTTGAAACAACGATTGCATTCTTAGTGTTTGTTTACATCCTTTTTTGCATTCATCCTTCATTAAGGAGATTTTCATTTATTTAGTTTTCATCTCAAAGTTTTCTTTTGTTAAAATGCATTAGATCACATTGCATTGAAAAGTATTTTTTGAGATCCATCATTGAACTTAGATTACATTGTTTGACGATTTGAAAACTGAAAATACTTTGATTTCTTTCTCTTTTATTAAAAGCATGCATTAAGTAGATTCTCATTTCATCTTCGAAAAATGCATTGAGTGCGTTCTTATAATTTGAAAGGAAAAGGGAGAAATTGTGCATAGATTACAATCGCATAGTTTTCGAAAAAGAGGATTTTGCATAGATTACATTGCGTACGTCGCATTGTTGAATGTTTGAAGTCTCTTTTGGATAGTGAAAGTCATCTAGTTTGAAGGATTTCATTTGTAGTGTTTTTGTTGCATCATTGTTTGAAGCTCTTCCTTTAACTAGATAGCATTCATCGAATTGAAAAATTTTCTTTTCTCATATAGTACATACGGGAAATTGTGAGATGACACTCGCTAGGGCACGAAAACTAAAACGTAATTGAAGATAAACATTAAAATTTACTCAAATTTACACAAGGAAGCATTGAAACATTAACGAAACATTTTGGGGTCTAGGTTGAGACGTGTTAGAGCGTCGTTAAACCTAGTAGGCATGGTCGCCTCTTAGCTTTGAACGGGCGCTAGTATGGACTTATGCTCCTCGTACCATCGCGTATATAAAAGGAGACCCACTAGGTTGCTATCCTTTATCCATGGGAAAATTGATGTTGCTGCCCTATACACGTGATACACCAAACACAACATTCGAGAGATTGCACCGTACGTTAAGTCCTTGGTTGATTTCTCTTTCATTTTGAAACCCAAGGTGTATGTTAGGTTCACGGATATACGGTACACCCTTTTCCTAGATTACCAAAGATTTTCATTTCAATCTTTTCTAACTCTTTAAACTTGAAAAGATCATCAAGCGAAAAAGCTTTCCTTTCACGCTTGTTTCCAATACGAAAGTGATAGAAGTCAACTTTTGTTTCTCGACTCTTAAAATATGAAACGGTAGAGTTTTGTTTCAATGTTTTAAAAATTAACTACCCACGAAATATTCCTGGTTAAAGTTGGTTTCCCTTGGGGTGTTGTTCTCAAAGATTGTTTCTAATGGCAACTTTTCCGGAGTTCACCAACCAAGGAATCCCCCTCGATGGGAATCCGGTCCTTTTCCTCCTTTTGGAAATGTTGGTACTCCTTATATGTGGCAACGTTGTCCCTTCTGGGTTAAGCATTGGGTTTCTGTTTGGTTATTTTCAACCTCGTGGTCTCGAATGTCTCGGCTTCTTTTCAATCGGTTCACCTCCCACCTAACAACATCATGTTGATTCCAGGGTGGACCTCTCCCCTTCTTTTCACATTTATAGTCCTCCTCTTCTACTTCGCCTGGTGAGAGTACGGATTCAAGCAACCGGGTGGCTAAGAAAGACAAAGAGAAGAAGTCGATAAAAGGAGAGGCTAAGGCTCGCCTACGCCGAAACATCTCCTCTTGATAAACACTTCCAACCCTCCGCGGAAAGTCAAGTTCCCTTGCATGTTGTGCTCGGGAGACCATCTTCTTCGAAGGCCGGCCACTGGCATTCCCAGGTGCTTGAAAGAATGGTCCGATGATCATCCATCGTTGCCTTTGGCCCAGGTCGAGTTGAGGCACGTCTTTAGCTAGTGCTGGTAAGGCTCCTAAAGCCGAGGTAAGATTACCAATCCGTGTAAGTTGTGTGAAGGGCACCATGCCATTCCACCTTTGTCGCTATATGAATGAATCCAAGCAAGTCTTGGACAACGCAACTTCGTTCTACACCATGCCTCCCAGTGGTTATAAACGACTTTCTTTGAGTCCTCCACCGGTGATCCTACGATTGAGGTCGAGGTCATCCTTGGTCGATCCGCTCCTCAAGGGTCGATTTAGGAATCCATTCACGACCAACCGTGGTCGTGGGATCGGATGAAGCCCGGCCACAGTATGTGGTGCACCGAGGTCTTTTGCGGTGAGAGTGGACCTCACATCCCTCGGGTTCTTCTTGTTTCTTGATTCTTTAGACTTGGAGAAAGATTCTCCTATCCCCATATCTCAAGAAGTTTCTCCTCGCCTCCCGTGGAGGTCGGGAGATTCCCCTCCCCACCTTCGAGATGGAGGTCGTGGAGGATGCTCCTTCTTCCATAACACCGGGGAAGACCATCTCGGTTGATGGTAGCCCCTCCCGATGGACTGGTAAACGCTGATTGGAATCAATTTTCGAGGATCTGGCCTTTCGTCTTATGTGCCTTTCGAAGATAATGGTACGGACGCTGGTATGGTCATACCCGAGGCACCATTATAGATGAAGGCGTGTCTATTAGTGTTCTATCCTTAACTACTTGGCAAGCTTTGGCTCGCCACCTCTTACTTTGTTACACGGAGGCTCTGTTGGCGTTTAACGAGAAGAACGAGTCAGCGGTAGGGATCCTTCCAAGGTTGCTGTTACTTTGGGGAGGTAAGCTGTCCATATGGATGTGATGGTTGTTCCGGGAGCCCCTTGGATTTCAATATGCTTTTGGGGGCGCGATTACACATGCCATGAGAGTGCTTGTCTCCTCCATTTTTAGGTAGTCATTTCCCGCATGAAGGACGGATCGTGACCATTGATCAGCTTTCGTTCTTTGGTCCTGATATGACGGCCTAGCCCACCATCATCCCTTCTTAGTTTTATCCACCCATTGTATCTTGCCCCACCATGGGTCAGCTTTATGTGGCTACCTACCCCATGCACATACCCGGTGATAGTGCCGTTGTGCATCATGGGTTGGGGCATTCAGGTCACGACTTCCAAGATGTTTTCCTTCCATCGGGAGTGGAACTCTTCAGAGCTTGACCTTCTTGTTCATTATGATGAGGTCGTTCGAACATGGTTCTTGTCTTGTGTCAAGCTCCTTAAAAATGAAACAAGGTTGTTGGGCAGAGTTCCTTGTCTTGTGTCAAAGCTCCTTAAAAAATGAGAAACTAGGTTGTTGGAGCGAGTTCATATGCTTGTGTCCAAGCTCCTTAAAAAATGAAACAAGGTTATTGGAGTAGAGTTCCTTGTCTTGTGTCAAGCTCCTTAAAAAAATGAAACGGAGTTGTTGGAGCGAGAGTTCCTTGTCTTGTGTCAAGCTCCTTAAAAATGAAACAAGGTTGTCGGAGCATGGTTCGTTTTCTTGTCCAAGCTCCTTAAACAATGGAAACAAAGGTATCTTGAGGATAGTTCTTTTAATGTGTCAACCTCGTTAAAATAATGAAGCACGTTCCGTTCAATTTGAGTCTTTGATAAGATCTCGTAAAATCCCAGTCAAGTCTTCCTCTTGATCTCATAATTTGAACCTTCACTCCATTTTCCTTTCATATGGAGGCTGAAGCTTGGGGTGCATGTGCACCTCGAATTGAAGTCACCATCATGAGGGCATGCTGATTTTTTTCAAGCATAGTTTGTTTCGTTTCAAGCTTGTATAAAAATGGAAACCGGTTTTCAAGCATAGTTTATCTTTGTTTCAAGCTTGTGTAAAAAATAAACCAACTTCAAGCGAGTTTTATGATTTCAAGCTTGTGTAAAAATGAAACCATTTCCATTTTACCTCTTGTGATTGCCATTTATCCCGGCTGTTTTTTTGCCCGGATGAACCTTGGTTTTCTCACTCCATCGTCATTATCGCCAGCCGATCATATGCCTTCACTTGGTTGTTTTTACCGTTCTTGGCTTGTTGCGATGGTGATGTGGCCCCAACCGGCCTCTTCACCTTTACTTGTTAAAGGCAGTTCCACCATTCACAGGGACCCGGTAGCTACCCACTTTATACCACTCGTTCCTCCGGGAGAAGTCACCTTTCGACTCTTTTACGAATCTCTAAACATGAAAATATTGCCGAGTCCTTGTCGTTTTGATCTCGTTAGAAGTGGTCACGAAACGACATCTACCCTAGTATAAAGTTTACCCCTTTTCGGTACAGGATAGATTATTTACGAAAGGAATACCTAGCCTATCGCGGCGAAGCTTCCTCGGACATAGTTTTCTACCTTTTCGGATGCGAAGACTATTTACGGGGGGCTATTTGGAGTTTAATTTACTGTTTGTCTTTTCAAACTCTCCTAAACATGAAAAATACGGCTGAGTTCTTCTGTCGGTTCATTCAAACCACGATGACATTGGGTTCGGTCGTAATGACGTTATTAGGGTGCTCCTTCTAGGAGCTCGTTAAATGTGCTAAGGATAGTTAGAGTAGAAGGACGAACTATATGACAAGCATATGGTATCCTCTTCAAGCCAACAGCAAAAATAAAGGTACACTACTTGAGAAATGGTGGGGAAAAATGGAACCAACATCATTTTCGTGTCGGCGATATGTCGCTCTCCCGAACATAGCACTTATGCTGCATTCATGTTGGGTTGGGGACATATCATCTCGTTTTCACTTGCCTCCATGGGTTTGGGTGATCACATTGACCTCTCATGTTGCTCTGCGCTCGTCCATCATGACCTACATGATCTTGTGATGTCAAATACGCAAATCCTTGTCGTGCCAGCGATATGTTCGAGAAGTTGACCTGCGCTGCGTGGTGGCTTCTCCGATTCTCATGTATACGATCTCTCGTTCACAAGGCATTATGTTCCTCTGTCTCGTGTCGATGATGTGGGAAACACTATGGCCCACCTTCGATCAAGGTCCGCCTGCGGTGACTTGACTCATTATCGAAGGTGATCTAGAGACTCCCTTACGGTACCTTGGAGCCTACATTCCTCGATGGCGAGGTTCTTCGCGTTCGGCCGACGGGTTCTCATTATTGACCTCACGATCGAGTGATTCTATGGGTGTTTGACGCCCGACTCAGCGATTCCGTGTCGTGGAATGGAGTCTGGGACCATTGTCATTATTGGTGGTACCTCTCGCGTACATTAATAGCTTTCCATCATTGGTGATAATCGGAACGATGTTCTTACGTGTTCGATTTCAGCTCACTTATTCGCATGCTTGAACTTGTACTTTGTTCGAATCGAATGGAGCACAAGACCACAGATGCATCTTGTTATAATCAGTACACGATTTTGTGGATTCTTATGATTGGTTACATGACTGTTGATTGAGTGGTTGCGGCCATGGGTCTATTTACTGATCCTCCTTTGGATAGGTGCGTCCATGCCTCGGATATGGTTTTACATACTGCGGCCATGGATGGTTGCGCCCATACCATATATATCATGTATTTGAGACATGATTTTTACTTCTCTACGCGAGTTTTCAAGCCAGTGGTGTTTTCGTTGGACATGTTCTCGTAAACATTTCACCCCTCTCTCTCTCTTAGGCCTCATGCTTTGGGGGCATACATTGCACAACAATTTGTCACCGTCTGCAATTCCCCATCACTTTACAATTGGAGAACTCATTAAGTGACACCGACGAGCGGTGACATAACTTGAAAACACTTTCATGGTATTCCCCTAAACATGTAATTTCATTGCCCTAAAGACAACTCCTTGTGAAAAACCTAAAGCACCCTTTTGCATTAGCGCGTGTGAAACGGTTAAATGCCGCGCCAATGGGGGGGGAAATCCTTCAAAGAGGGCACGGAAATTGGCTCTGTCCGGTTGCACTCGCGCCCGGCCCGGTTAAGGGTGTTTTTTAAAAATAAATGGCGGAAGTTTCGTCCCCTGCGCTGATCCAAGAACTAGTATCTAATTTGAGTTGGGAGGTTTTAGCTCACGGATCTCCATGTAAGGGGAAGTGGTTTTCCACCTCTCATGGAAGCTTCCTTGAGGATAGGGCCAATCCCATGATTATAGGAGATCTATCCCCTTCCTCCATCTATAAAAGCTTGCTCATCTCATTTGCAAGCTAGTCTCCAAGTTCCCAGAGCCATCGGAAGCCTTATCAAGAACCTTGATTCATTTCGCAAGGCCAAATCCAAGCAAGGAGACCATTGTCCAAAAGAGACATCAGAAGAGAGGTTTGTCCCATCCACAGCCAGTTTTCGAGACGTGTTCCTTTGGCGACCCTGAAGGAAATTCGGTGTCGGAGCTATGGTTGTATTCTTCTTTGATTGATTAATGATAAGCGATGACGTAGTTATGGTTCCACTCTTTTTTGTTGATTATGATGATGAGTTGTATCTTCTCTGGTGACATATAGTTGCATATCTTGGATTTTACGCTTCATTTGTTTTGTTCTTGCGTGTGCGGGTGTCGATCAGGAGATCGTGAGGATTGTGATGCGAGCTAAGGAACGGGAGCGCTACTTTTCTCTACGAGGAAAACGTTGCATTCCGGAGTAAGCCTTCATCGCTAGTTGGTTTTGTTTGAAGTGGAACCTGCACTATGGCGTGAACGATTTTTATGAACCCGATTTGGGCTAGTAGGGATAGCCTGCGTAACGAGAGGATTTACCTCCACAACAGAGGGACATCGCGATTCTAGGAAGGTGGTTGTAATTTGAAAAGGGGTAGAGTAATTTCAAGGTGGTTTAGGGTTTGGAAAGACTCCTATCTTATAAAAGGAAGAGGAGGAGTAGCAAGGAGAGGGTTGTTGAATATTATCATTTCACAAGGAATTGTCTACTAGACATCCCTTGTTGGGGAATTCATGTTAGAAGTCCACTACCTCCTTACGCCAAGCGATAACTGGAAAATTGTGCTAGGTGGCTCACTATCGGGCTTGGGCCAAGCTTCTGCCTTACATTACGATCTTGCTCATGTTGACGGTTGAGTTGTCTTGTGAGTTGCGACAAGTGGAATACTTGATCTCTTAGATCTAGATGATAACGATGGCTCTTCTCGGTGAGAGTGTCTTTTAACCTCACGGAAAGTTCACTTTCGATTATGGTGAATACATCTTGGCATCGAGAAAAATCATCTTCATAAGCTACATAATTGTTTCTCTCCTAAGACGGCGTTATTTGCGGATCTACGAGTACAGGTGTTTTCTTGTATTTTGGACGAGAGATCTCGGTGTTGAGATTCTTCCTTTCTTTGTGGTGATCCATGGATTGGCCCCTCCAATCCATGTTTTTTTCGTCTATGTGCATCTGTACATGTAATTTTATTATCGAAATTCTGAATCGTGCAACGGTCTGCATTTTTTTAGATCTCGGATCTGCCCGGTCTTCATGTTTTGAGAAAAACCGAGAGAATGTATAGATCGACCTTTCTTGTACATGGATGTTTGTATTGGAACTATAATTTTATGTACGGATCTTATCTATATCTGAAGAATCAATAAATTTCTACTTCAGCCCTAAAAATCATCTTTGTCATGGTTATGCGGTCTTTTAATATGGTTGTAGCACCTCTTTCACAGGGATTTTCTACCCGTATTCTTTGATTCTTCTTCTGTAAATGTATGATCTATTCTCTCGATCTTATTTTCAATTTTAAAACCTTATTTCAGTCATACCCTTTATAAAATCAAACTCCACATGCTTGATAAATTTCTTCATACTTCTAGTCTCGGGGAAATCATGGTTTCTAGCCTAGTTAGGAAGGAGGAAGCTATTTAACATAGAAAAACTTATTTTTTTTTCTTAAATTTGAGATGGGACTCCCTCATAACCCTATATATCATATCCAACCACTTTCCTATCTTATTTTTACTTATATCCTGAATGCACTCGTTTTAGGGCTAAATCCTCATGTTTCCCCACTTTTTGCCTTATAAAACGTCGTATAAAGTTCTTCTACCATATTTTATTGAAGTTTAAGTGATTTTGTATCTGTATATTACACATATGGTTGTGGCTCATTCATAACTTTCAGTTATTCCATGATAGTGTAGTTGTTCTGAAATGGGAACATTACAAAACAAGGTAGGCCATTAAAAACAAGCTCTTAGGATCTTATATCACGCCAGTTTTTAAATATAGTCATCCTCATAGTCACACATGAAATTCTTCAAGTTTTTTTTAGCTTCTTCCCTTGATAAACAATTTAATAAATCCCACTATGATCTCTCGAAAAAGTGCATTATCTAAGATGCAATCTTACTAACTTTAGGTTTAAGAATACGGCTTTGGTTCTTGACAATCCAAGAGGAGCTTATAGGTTTTGGAGTAAAAATATGATATTTGTATACCAAGGTGAGTACGAAGGCTTCAGCGATCGATAGATGTCATCTCTTCTTGATCATCTACTTGGCTTGATAAGAGGTATGTACGGGCATTGTAGTTAGATTCGGCCATAAGTCTAGCTAATCCATGACCTTTGATGCGTTTTGTGGGTTTTATCTCTATGTAATATTCTAATATAGTGGCAATCACCCACTCTTCTTCCATCGGGGACCATCCTAAGTAAGAATATCTTTTACTACGGAGACTTGGGGACATAGCGATGATGTGAGTAGAGAATATAAACTACGAAGTCTTTAATATCCTTAAACAAAGCTAAGGGTTTTTTTCTCCATAATGTTTTACTTAAAGGGGCATCTCTAAGGTTCTTACTAAAAAATCTGGCTTTTTCAAATCCATGGTCATTTTTACCAACATTAAAAAGCTACGCTTGATAGTTTGTTACGAAGCAAACCAAAAAAATTGTAAAGTATTTCTTAAAATCGGGGACTTATTAGGAATGGATTTTTAGTTAAGGCTTTTTTGATAGATTTAAATGATTTTTAGCCTCGAGCGTTCATTTAAACTGAATCTTTTTTTAGCATGTTATTTAGTTCTCTAATTATCTCGGCCTAAATTAGATATGAATCTTCTTAAAAAGGAAATTAATCTTACCTAGAAAGAACGCCTTCTTTGATGTTTCTTTGTGGTGATGTTCGGAAATTTCTTTTATCCTAGCAAGATCTATCCTAATTCCTTCATTTGAAATTATGTGTCCAAGTAACTTACCTTCTTCTAATCCAAATAGACTTTTCTTAGGATTTAATGAGATGCCATGTTTTGCACTTACTAAAAAACTTGTCTCAAATGATCCCAGTGTTCATTATCTGTTTTGGAAAACACGATAATGTCATCTAAGTAGAATTACTAAGAAATCATGTAATTTACATACACAAAATCTATGTCCATAGCCCTTTGAAGGTTTCCCTACATTCATTGGAGCAAAGGCATTTTTTACATACATAAAGGCACTGAGGAGTAATAAATGTTTTTTAGCTTGATCTTCTTTTTGGACTAAGATCGAGATTTGTATCTTGAAAAACCATCTAAAAGACATCCTAGAAGAGCCAACTACACTTGTAATATATGATCCATTTTGGGTAAAAATTGTCTTTCAAGAACACTTTGTTCGAGATTCACAGAGAGTCAACACATAATATTATCTCTCTTTATTTTCTTCCTTTTTGGGACTAGATTGAGAGCCAATCGGAATTTATGATTGGTCTGATGATTTGTGCATCATACATTCTTTTCACTTCTTTTTCTATCAAAGGTGACCCAAAAACAAGGTTAATTCTTCTCAACTTTTGTTTAAATGGTTTTTGATCTTATTTTATTGGAATTTAATATTGGATTATGATGGTATCATAGGATTCAAAGATCTTTATAACTCAGGGCAAAGACATCTTGATATTCCTTTAAAGTATTATGTTTTTCTTTCTCTTGTTGAGGTAAAATTTTGGAAAGTTTGATTGTTTTGGGTTTTAACTCTGTTCCAATATTGCATTCTTCTATATCAGATCTAAGCGGCTCCATTTTGGTTTTCTAGCTACATCATTTGAGGTCAAAAAGATCTTCTAAAGTTAAACCTTTAGGTAAGAAAATATCCTTAAGATTCAATATGTCTCATTCATCCTCAATAATTTCTTCAATATCTAGTTTCTATAAGCTATCTATATCAGCTTGACTAGATCTAGTTGGTTTATCAAGAATTTATTCTATTTACATCTAAGTTATTAAAATCTATTTCCCAAAGTAATATCCGAAATGCAGGGTACAAATAATGTATCTCTTTTCAAATAATCTGATTTAATATATCAAGATAAAATATAAATCGCCTCATAGATCACTACAGTGTGATGAGTATAGCAATAAAATGGGAGGAAGTTAAAGAACAAATTACTGCAATACTTTGCTGGTTAAGCAGTCCTCACATGCCATAAGTAGCTAAAAATAATGCGAAAATAAAATTTGTTATAACCATGTATGAAGAAAATTTGAATACCATGAATGTGTTATTTTATTACCTCTACAATAGTAGTAGGTGGTACATCATATCTAGAGCAAGTATGTGGACAAAAATTTAGATCTCTGACAGATCCATGCACTATACAAGCTCTTTTATCAATCCCCTTGGGGTTTAAATAATACACCATGTACGAAATGTAGATATGAGTTTTAAGACTACGGATGTATGCAAATATTCAGATATGGAAATTGGATCTGATATGATATAACAAGATAAGAGGATCTCCTCTCAACAAATCTCCAAAATGAAGGGAAGATCCCCAACACTAAGCCAAATCATCTCTCCAAATGGTGCATTGAATCACCCTGCGTGACTTCTTCATAAATACTTGCTTATGTCTGAACTCTCTTTGCATTGTGGGGATAAAATTTTGTTGGCCTATAGCCAGATATGGAAATGTTAGGTCTATATCACTAGTATAGCCCCTTATTATTGTTGATGTAAACCCTTATTGTTATTAGTGTACCCTTGTAACCCCCATTTTGTTATTATTGTGCCCACTTAAATTATTATTGTTAGGTCGGCTAGGATTACATTGCTTGTTACTTAGGATTATATTATGGCCCCATGGACTCTATATATAGAAAAGGAGGTTTGTGAATTGTATCATCCAAGAATTGATCATTCATGTAATGTATTGGAGGTTTCCCCCTCGAAGTGGCTTATTTCTAAGGCGTTGATATCTCATTTCTTCTATTTTTTGGAGTTGGTTACACAACATTTGGTATCGAGCTTTGGATTCTAGGGTTTGTTGCTCCCGACGGGTCATGTCGAAACTGGCATTTTCGCTCCATATCTTTTTTCTACGAAGTTTCAAACTGACTTATTTTAGGGTGCGAAGCCAAAAATCACGAGAAGCGTGTCCTAAAAATTTCGGACAGCAGTTGCCAATATTTGCGGAGATATCATGCGCGTCGATCGGGTCTTTTTCAAGCTCCTTGACGGGACTGGAATTTTCGCTATAAATCTGTTTCTACGAAGGTTCAGAATCTGAAATTCATATAGTGCGAAGCTGAAATCCTGAAAATTCGTCAAAAAAATTTGAGCTTGGTTCATAATATTTTTGGAGATATGATCTGTGGAAGGTAGTGCTGAGGCTCACGAATTTCATCTCAAAGAGGTGATCGTGGGGAAAAGTTTAATAACTCTCTCTCTGAAGATTGGATTGGAGTGCCGTCAAAAGTGATCACCAGTACACGGCCTGTGGTTTTTTTTCTATCAATTTCAGAGACAAAGGACAAACAGTGACACGTGGCAAGTCTTACAAGTTCGCTCTACGAACCGATCCCGAAATTAGGTCATTGTGGGAGATTGGACACAACTTTGTCTTGGAGAATCAAAATCGGGTCAGACACAATCGCATTTGAAAGAAGCTTCAGAGGGCTACTACAGGGCTGAATTTTAGATATCAAAGATTTTCAATTACAGAGATAATTCAATTTCAATATCGATCTCCTAAAGATAGTAAAAGGTGTGTATTTTTTCCCCGAATTGCATAAGTCTTGTTTGAAGAATCAGGATTGAATTGATTCCCGAGGGAATATTTTAGAATAGATATCAATATTGGATTCTAAAATGGCCCCCAAAAAAATTCAACACCCATTAAGCCTTTGAAGGCTCTCTTTTATGACTCATGAAGATGAAGAATGGCAACATGACATATCAAAATTACAAGAGCAAATTTCGCTCTCGCAAAGAACAACAAAAAATGAAATGGAAGTTTTGAAGAAAGGCGTGGAAACTAAGATGGATGGTTTGAAGAAAGGCGTGGAAGCTAAGATGATTGGTTTGGAAGCTAAGATGGATGGCATGGAAGTGGGCATGGAAGCTAATATGGATGACATAAAAGACAACATGGAAAACATGAAGAGTGATCTAAAAGCATACATGGAAGGCTTGATGACAAGCTTAAAACCGGAGAAATGATTCCTAATGGTGGAAATATGGAGAAGAACCTCCACGATGAGAACAAAATAATGTTAATCATGATTTCATAAGAAAACTCGAATGTTGGCGGGGAAGAACCACCATATTCCAAAAATGGATATGAGGAAGTTTGATGGAAAGGATACGCCAACATGGATACTACGGATGGAGCAATAATGCAGTCTCCATAAACGTACAAAACACACAAAAGGTCGCATTGCAACTTTACATTTAGAACAAACTACATTTGTATGGTATCGGTAGCTTTGCTCCGTAAAAAAATTGTCACTTGGTCAATTTTTACGGAGGGAAATGATAGCACATTATGAGAATACAAGAAATGACACCTTCTTTACCCAATTGATAAATCTCAAACAAGGGTTTAGTGGGCGACACATTGAGGACTTCCAAGAATTGAATATAGATGACGATCTTACGGGAGGAACACGGGATTGATCTCTTCCTAGGCACTTTAAAGGATAACATCCAACATGAAGTTCGCGTTTTGCGGAACACGATTCATTGGAGAAGCATTCGGGTTGGCAAGAAAAAGAGTTGAATGTAAGAGTGTGGCGACAAGGAAGCCTACCACTCAATTCTATAAAGAAGGAAGTGTTGCTACGCACAGATTTCCACAACCTACAAGGTTGACACCACAACAATTGGAAGAAAAAAAGAGCAAAGAACTTTGCTATAGTTGTGATAGCAAATACCCAAGGTCATATGTGTCTTTGAGAAGAAATTATTTTACATAGATTGTGAGAAAGAAGAAGAAAATGAACAGGGATCTACACAGGAACCACCCTAAGAAGAAGAAGAAATGGGCTCAGAGCCATATCATGTAATACTTGTTGTGGAGTGCACCACTCCTCAAACTCTCAAGATAGAAGGACATATAAAAGAAAAAGGGTAATAGTGTTGATTGATTCGGGTAGCACCCATAATTTTATTCATTATAAGGTAGCCAAGGAATTAAATTGTTTCCTATACCAGCACGAATGTCAAGTGATGGTTGCAAATGGAGGAACTATAAATTGCTGGAAAATGCCATAATATCAAGCCTAACCATGGGAAGGATATGCCTAATCGTCAGTCAATGCTTGCTTCGATCTTGTAAAAATTGATGATGTTGTACTAGAATACGATAGTTTTTCAATCTTTAAAAATGGTAGCTTTTAATTTTCAAGAACTTTTCTTGAAATTTTTTCGAGCGAGAAGGAAAGGAAGTCGAATTACGGGGTATCGCGGGGGAAGCCGGGGAAGGATAATAAGCTCTAATGTCATGACAAAGCTTCTAAAAAACGACAAGGCTTAATTTTCAGTGCTAACTCACTAGAAAGTTCCCAACATCAAAATCATCTATTTACGAGATCTCAACAAGTCTTGGACAATCATTCCAAGGTGTTTAAGAAGAAAACTCCCAAAGGACTCCACCTATTCGTGATCATGATCATGCTATTCATTTGATTCCGGGGAGGTGTTCCTCCAAACATCGGGCCTTATAGATATCCCTTACTTCCAAAAGAGCGAAATTGAACGTATGATTGCGAAATGTTAGGGCGGGTATAATTCAACCCAATCAAAGTTCTTTCTGTCATGGTAATTTCTGAGAAGGATGGATCATGGCGAATGTGTCGGTTATAGGGGCTCAATAAGCTCACCATTAAGAACAAATTTCCCATTCCTGTGATTGATGAATTATTGGATGAATTACATGGAGCAATTTATTTTACCAAGTTGGATCTTCGTTAGGGATATCATCAAATTAGAATGAGGGCGAAGATATTCCAAAAACTGACATTTCAAACTCATGAGGGTCATTATGAATTTTTGGTCATGCCTTTTGGCCTTACCAATGCACCTTCTACATTTCCAAGGGTTGATGAATTCCGTTTTCAAACCCTTCCTTGAAAATTTGTGCTAGTATTTTTTGATGATATACTAATCTACGGCCAGGTCTTGGAAGGATCATGTTGGGTATGTTGACGAGGTGCTCAAGCTATTGCGAGAGAAACAATTATATGCAAAAAAGTCCAAATGTTTCTTTGGAGTACAAGGGTGGAATATACGGGTCATATTGTATCTCAAGGGTGTTCGTGGACCCTAACAAAATTAAAGCCATTAAGGAATGGAAAGTTCCCACAACCATAAAACCCGGTTGCGAAGTTTCTCGAGGGTTAACAGGGGTATTGTATACTTAGGATTTGTTAGAAATTATGGGAGAATAGCAGCCACCTCTAACAACATTATTGAAGAAAGATGCATTTTTCATGGACTCCTGGAAAGCGACTACAGGCCTTTGGAAAAGCGTCTTAAAGAGGCAATGTGCCTAACACCGGTCTTAGCTACACAGGACTTTACAAAAACCTTTATTGTGGAATGTGATGCCTCGGGAAATGGAATTGGTGCGGTTTTAATGCGGAAGGAAGACCCATTTCTTTTGAAAGTCGTCCAATCAAAAGGAAAGTATTTACGAGAGGCTCTATTTATGAGAAGGAAATGTTAGCAATACTACATGCACTAAAGAAATGGCGAACTTACTAATGGGAAGACACTTCAAGGTAAAAACTGATCATGATAAAGTCTTAAACACTTTGGAACAAAGACTATGCGTCGGAAAAACTGACAAAAATAGATCTGAGAATGTTGGGTTATGACTTTGAAATAATCTACAAAAAAGGAAAATTTGAATGTTGTTGGATACACTCTCAAGAAAGAATGAAAGAGGTGGAAGCATTGCTTTGTGCCATTTCTATTATCAGCAGTTGGATAATGAGCAAGAGATGAATGGAAGAAGGACAAAGATGTATGGATACTCATTCCATGGTTAGGCAAGATCCTAGTACATCGATACATTGGATTGGAAAAATGATTCCTTATGGTACAAAGATCGCTTATATCTTTGTAAATTCCCAACTAAAACAAAGATTCTTTCAAGGTTACTTTTACGCTATCCTTTAGGGAGGGACACTCGGGATTTTTAAAAACTTACCACGGGGTGAAGAAATAATTTTTGGGATGGCCTTAAATCTGATATTCGAAAGTTTGTGGGCGGAATGTTGATTTGCAATGAGAATAAAGTGGAAGCAATTAAGACCCCGGGACTTCTACAACCTTTATCCATTCAAGTCCAACGTTGGGAGGAGATTTCAATGGATTTTATCACGGGTTTACCTAAGTGAAAGGAAAGAGGTGTCATCATGGTGGTAGTTGATAGAATTACAAGTATGCACACTTTTGTGCATTATCTCATCCATTTAAAGCAAGTACGATTTGCTACTACATTTATGGACGAGAATTCAAGCTACATGGAAGCCCAAGGGTTATTGTGAGCGACGGTCCATTT
Organism: Pinus albicaulis; assembly: GCA_034641835.2. Lineage (NCBI taxonomy): Eukaryota > Viridiplantae > Streptophyta > Pinopsida > Pinales > Pinaceae > Pinus > Pinus albicaulis. The sequence goes on from CM076570.1 coordinate 946,432,690, forward strand.
TCTTTGGAAATTTTTGGACGGAGTTATTTTCTTGTTTGGGTACTCGGTTAGCTCATAGCTCATCTTATCATCCTCAATCTGATGGTCAAGGCGAGATAGTAAATAAATGTTTGGAAGGATATCTTCGTTGTTTTGTATACGATAAACAAACACAATGGGTCAAGTGGTTACCTCTTCTTTGAATGAGGTATACAATAAAATAAAAAAACGACGATTTTTTATGGATATCATCCACCATCCATCACATCATCTTTAAGGAAAAGAAAATTCGAAAGTTCAAGCGGTGGAAGATCACATCGAGCATGTTGACAGAAGTTCTCCAACTCTTAAAGGATAACTTTGAATTTGTACAAAAATCGAATGAAACAACGAGGCAGGATCAACATCGTAGCGAGAGAAGTTTTGATGTAGGAGATTGGGTATTTTTACGGCTACAACTTCCTCTGAGCAAATGTCCCTCAAGCAAGCAAGAAAGGATAATAAATTATCGCCAAAGTCTCTTATGGTCCTTACAAGGTGTTGCAAAAGATTGGTACTATGGCATACAAATTGGAGCTTCTGCTTCTTAGGAGCACATCCCGATTTTCCATGTTTCATGCTTAAAGAAGGTTATAGGTAAAAATCTTCCGGTTAAAACGGTATTGCGGAAACTTGATGGGGGAAGGGAAAATCATATTGGAACACCGAGCCGAGTCATGGAAAAAATAACTCGACAACTACGGAATCGATCGATTTCGGAGTATCTCATCAAGTGGAAGAACTTACCTACGAAGATTCTACATGGGAGGATGAGAATTTTATACGAAGCTGCCGGAGCTACTCGAGTATCGAGACAACACTTTTTTTCATGGTATGTTGGTCTGTCATCCCCTAGTGCTCAGGCAAACATTACAATTATTGAGTTATAAAAAACCCATAGGCCCTTATTATTAATTATTCACTGCATGTATTTTCGTGCTATGATTTGTGTGTACTTCCTTCGTTATTATTATTAGAATCGCTAAGATTACGTGTAGCCCCACTAGGATTATATTATGGCCCCATGGGCCTCTATATATAGAAAGGAGGTTTTATTGAATTGTATCATCCAAGATTCAGTGCCTTCATGCTAAATGTATATTCAGGTTGCCCTAAAGTGTATTTCTAAGGCGTTGATATCTCATTTCTTCTATTTTTGGAGTTGGTTACACAACAAAATATAGCTCACAATCTTCAATATTGTCACTCTGATGGATTAACGACTCCCCCACTAGAAATAAGTAGAGATGGCCTAGATGCGAAGATCATCCTCACTTGTTGTAACTACCGAAACATTCAAACCCTCGATGGATACGCATTTTGAAAAGAAAGGTGAAGCTTGGCCTCAAGCTAGACAAAGTGTGGACAATATGGTGCAAGGCTCCCTCAAAGGCTACTTCATGGAAGAAAGGGAATCTAAGCAAGGGAATACTGTGTTAGCAATACTCTGTCTCCCATTAAACAACTAGAAAAGTATGTCTAAACATACCATACAGCAATCATAATGCTTGAACTAACCCTATGTCTTCATCCTCCTCCTTATAAAAATGTGAGCCTTCTCACCTTTGATCCCCCTCATTAGGGTTTCCATCTTCATGCAATGAATCCTCAGCGTATTTGTCCCTTCATCAATACCACTCCTCCCTAACAACGGCGATGGACATGGTCAATCTGGGCTGGATCTCTTTTTGGCTGTCTCCTTCCACATAAGGTGGCTTCATTCCAAGCTGTCTAATTATATCTATATTCTAGTAGGGTTATCTTCATTAGTGTTTCACATCCTCCACATTAGCTCGATTGACTTGGTCAAACTTTGACTTTGTCCACATACATTAGAGTTCTTGTTCACACATGAAGGTCTTTATCTGGCAGATATGATCCCTTTCCCATTTAAAATGGATTTTATTGCTACTAAAGAGATTTATGGGTCTCCCTACCCATTTATTCCTCTACCCAGAGAAAAAAAAAACTGCAATATTCCCTTAGATGTATGCTAAGTTAATGATATTACGATTATCCCCCACCCCCAAATGTTGCTTGTCCTCAAGAAACTACAAGGATAGAACTAAAAGAGCCTCTAGTCTCCTTCTGTAGAATCCTCAAGTGAAATGTGTTTCTTCCAAAGAATAATATGCCTTTTCCAACAATATGCCCTCATGTTCCTCCCATGTGTAAAATCTTGCCTTTGGTAAAAATTCCAAATAGCTCTCATAACTAAGAAAGGTAGGACATACATGGAAACAACAATATGTGATCTAGAGGCCTTATTAAGGGATGGGATGAAATATGAGTAGAATCATCATCCCCATTGAAGCCCTCCATCCCCAAGCTATCATCACAATAAGTCATTCACCTCCCAACATGGTAACTCATGAAACATCTCCTCCACCTTAAGCTCACAGCAAGAAAGGTGGGCTACATGGGTGAACATGTGGGACTAAAATGTCCATCCCATCTTGCTTCTCTCTCACTTATGACATGTATGGGTTTGATCTTGTTCTTGGGCTGAAATATCATGGTCCCCGATAATTACCCAGTCACCCCATAAATCAAATCATCCATGGAATTCTCACACTCCCAAAAACTCAAGCTCTTCCAAATGGTTCCTCCACATGAAGACAAGAGGTGTAGTGTAGAAATCATGGTTTTCCCATTGTTTCTCTTGAAACATGTAACATATAGTATGGAGCATCATACTCCCCAATGGGCCTCTCCAACTCTTGTGCCATCCTCCCAACAAAGCCTTCCCACCAGCATAAGACCATCATCAATGTGGAAGCATAAACAAATAAAAGTAAGTTGTCATGTGACAACTAGGTGGATCATAGTTCCATATGTGGAACAGTAGTGCATATTTTTTCTGCCTCAAAACAAAGTGTAACAAGTGTCTTTTGACCCTTGTTTGCTGCCATAATAATCCCACCACAGATGAAACCATGAAAGTAAAAGTTGAGGTGTCAATGGTGCACACCAAAAGTCATGTGGAATCCTCCACACAAACCACAAATAAAATGGCCAACATCAATGTTGCAAATGGCCTCAAGTACATCACAATACAAAATACAAGAAGGAATGAAACTCCTTGGTACAATATCTTGATGATAAGAAATAAAAAGGAGTACAAGTCATAAAGCATAAATATACATCCTCTATCATGTACTTTGGTCATTGGTGAAATGGCTCAATGGAAGTTCTCCCTCACTCCAAATGAGTAGGGGAAGTGGTTGTGCCAACCTCTCCATCTTCTTGTGGGATATGCACCTCTCCATATGCTGATATACATCATGTTATATGCCCTCCCAAGTGAACTCCTCTAGCAAGGAATGGTATGCATCAAGGTGCATGGAAAAGAAAGCCCACAAGTAATGCATGTGAATCTCTTCTTATGCTAGAAAATCTAAGTTAGGAAGATCTCATATCATGGCAATAGATGTCTCCATCCACTACCTCATCACTCTCATCTCCTACCTACTCATCGGTGCATTATACATGAAGCATCAGTCTTGGGAACACTCCCCGTAAAAAATCCACGCTCCTAAGTGACAATGTACGTTTCCCTATGTAAATAGGCTCTGCCAACTCATAGCTTCCTCGCTAACAACCCTCTATGTCTGATCATCATCAAACATAATGCTATATGTGAGAGATCCTCTCAAAAGTGGGCTTTGCACACCACATTCTCCAAGGTTAAGGAAATGTTATGTGCACCATGATAGTGCCATCTCCTATAACCTAGAAATCATGCAAAGTATGGGATAATATCATCCCATACTCCCTCAGCAGCAACCAAAGAAGCAATAGCTCTAGTTTCCTCCCCACACCATCACCATATAGATCATGAGCAACAACATGATAATTGAGATACTAATATACCCAAACTCCTTATTGCCATATGATGTAAGTCTTATTCCAAGTTCCATCCACCCATCCTACTCTTTGAAATAGAATGCGCCATATGATGACCAAAACTCTTTCAAGAGGTAACCAATGTGATCTTGCATCCTATTGTCCGGTATCCTTAGATGCGCAAGTGGTTTCCCAACCTCTTGCTTCCTCGGCATCACCCATCCAACCCATGGTGAGTGTTTGTCATCATGTCCAAAGTGGCACTCCTCGATGGAGTATACCAACCTCCCAAATTAGATTTATGTCTTTGCACTTCAGCAGGTTTTGAAATGCAATATTAAAGAAGATCTCCAAATGAATACCACTCATCAGCCAATTTGATCCCATAAGGATCCCAATAAATTGGTGAGAAAAAAAACCTCCCATCATGATGTGTAGGTCTCATCAAGAAGTATCCAACACAAACATGAAGATCTTATCCATCCTAATATCTCCTCCATCATTTATATATTTCCTCTTTGTTATACATATGAGAAGGTCATTGGAATATTCCAACAATGGTTCGGGCCCCCAACTCTGCTAACGCTAAATAGCCAGTAATGAATTTGATCTCCATGATGGTGCGATTCTTTGCCTCAAGATCAAATCCATCTTTGAACACATTAGTTTTGCAATGTATTGTTCAGAAAATACTCATCCCATCCTCCCAAAAACTACATTCCAACCTCAAGGGTTGTGTAGAGCTCATCAATGATACATTGGGATGAATATTTTGCCTCTTCCTTGAATGAATCAAGGGTACACTCGAGCGTAGTGAAGAGTTCTTTGCTCCAAATCGGCAATATATTCACGATGGAATTGGTTATGCAATGGTACATTCCCATCATCCTCCATATGTTTGCATTGAAATAACAGGGAGGAAATGAAAACATGTGCATACCTTGGTACAACAGGAACCTCTTATCTTTTACTACAAAATTCCTCTTTCCGGTGTGATAGCTTCCCCAACTACGTGATGATGATGGCTGCTCTTCTCGCGCGGCTTCATCGACGCGCTTCTGGTCTCTTCTTCTTCATGCATCTCCAAAATGGTGCATGGGACTCTGAATACCAAGAGATCAAGATCATCTTGCAAAGGTGCAGTGGTCTTCCTCCACAACCAAGTGCTCTTACGGTAAATAGTGTTGAAGCTTCTTCCCTTTTGATCTCTTCTTGTTAAACTTCACAGTCAACCTTTCGGTAAAGTACGCATGTACGATCACCTTCACATGACTCAAATGGGCCGGACAACCAATTTTGTGCTTCACCTTGAAGGTGTAGTGCTACAATCTCAACGACCTTCATTTCTACTCTGGAGGTAGCATAAAAATTACATCCAACTTCTTTCCCCAAGCCTTTGTTGTATGAGGATGACCCATCAAAGGTAGACAACATAAATCTATTGCCTTCATTCTTTGTAGGTGCCGAGGTCTCCTTCATTCTTTGATTTCGGCTTAGCATAGCCGCAATTCCAGATTACGAACCTTCGTAAGAAAAAAATTTATAGCGCAAATTCCACGATGACACATTTAGGAGCACAGAAAAATACCTAAATTCCACGGATCATATCTCCGAAATTATTGTGAACCAAACTGCAGAAATTTTTATACAAGCTTCCTCGGGATTTTTATTCATATCCTAACAATTTAAAACACGAAACTTCGTAGAAAACAAGTTGTAGCAAAAATTCCACGATGACTTTGTTTGGAGCGGCGAAACCCTAGAATCCAAAGCTACGTGCAAATGTTGTGTAACCGGCTCCAAAAATAGAAGAAAAAGGAATATGAGCATGTAGAAATAAGCCACTTCGAGGGCAACCTCGATACATTACATAAATGAACAATTCTTGGATGATACAATTCACAAAACCTCCTTTCTATATATAGGAGTCCATGGGGCCATAATATAATCTGGTAGGCCACAGTAGTAATCCTAAGCCCAGGCCTAACAATAATAATTTAAGGGCACGATAATAACAAAATGGGGGTTACAAGGGTACAATAATAACAATAAGGGGTTTACACTAACAATAATAAAGGGCTACACTATTAATATAGGGACTTAACATTCCTCCTGAAGCAAGTGCTCTTGCGATGGAAAGTAGTGGTGAAGGCTTCTTCCCTTTGATCTCTTCTTGTTAAACTTCTTTGATCAACCTTTCGATGAAATCTTGCATATGCGGTCACCTTCACATGACTCAAGTAATTTTGGACCACCCGATTTTGACCTTCTGCTTCAGAAGGTGTAGTGCTACAATCTCACTTGACCTTCGTTTCTACTCTACTGTTACAGGTAGCATAAAGTGCATCCAACTTCTTTCCCCAAGCCTTTGTTGTGCATGAGGATGACCCATCAAAGGTAGACAACATAAATCTATTGCCCTTCATTCTTTTATGGCTGCAAGGTCTCCTTTATTCTTTGGTGAATAAACTTTGGGAGAGTTAGATTCTTCTTGATATCTCTAGGTTGAGACTTACATTCGTAAGATATTCATAGAATATCATGATCTAAGTATTCTTCACTTCTATGCCTCTTATCTTCAAAAGAAAAGGCCATAGAATGTTTCTTTGAGCTATATGCTATAGAAATTTCTATTTTCCCACCCCGGTTTTACAATTTCTGTATTTCTCCAAAATAGTTAAATACCTTTCCCCGCAACATACATTCAACAATTTGGAAAATAATGTTTTAAACAAAATTAAGGAAAATTTTCACGGTCATTGGAAATTGCAGAAATAAAAATCAATAGACTAAAAATAGCCACACAAAACATTTTAACACGGTGATTTTGGTCAACACTTCAACCTGGAAAAACCCCTACAACTCTTGGAAACCAGCTTGACTTCTCTTTATTTTACGAATATTGCTTTTACATTGATGCGAAATTTACACGGCAAAAAAAATTACCAGCAACTTCGAAATAGAACTTATCTAGAAAACCATGCCAAACTCCACCTTGGTTTACGTACCCACAAAATAGAAAAAATACGGCCAAAATTACAGCAAAGCGTAGCAGAACGACCTCAAAAATAATGCTAGAATGGCTATATGGCCTCCTCGAAATATGCGAGTTTTCTCTCCTTGAAATTCGTGCCCCACTTGCACGAACTTCGTGCTCTACTGCTGTATGGATTTGCTGAAAGTTAATGATGTTGCCCTCCTTCTCATACATGAAAATTCTGTCGGCTTTCTCCTTCTCCCTCTCTCAATCCACTCATGAAAGAATTAATGAATGAATGATCTTTTCTCTCCCTTTTCCTCCTTTAATAGAACTCTAGTGACTTTTGGGTTATCCCCAAATCCAATGGCTGAAATAGCTTTAGATCTAGAAATTTGAGATTAAATGCTCTTTTAAATCTCCTTTCTATTTTTAATTCACCCCACTTTAATAAAGATCCACTTAGTCATTTATTTCCAAAGTCACTTTTCCTTTCTAATTTTTGATAACTTTATTAAAGTCACTTTAAGAGTGGGCTTTAATATTTTTTTCATGAAGTCACTTTTAAATTAGATTTTACTTTATAACTTTATAAAGCCACTTTAGGAGAAAATTAAATTCTTTTGAACCGCACTACAAACCCGAATCCAAAACGAAACAGAGACACACAGTATTGCGACAAATTTAAGCACTATCTCTTCTTGAGGAAGGTGTTCCTCACCACACCCATCTTATCTCTAAGTAGACATGCTTGCCCCATGCTAAAAGACTTTGGTAAGAATATCTACGACCTACTCATCGGTGGGGAATATATTCGAGCTTCTCATGAAATACTAGATTCTCCATGAAGGTTTAATGCAGCTACGGATAAAAAAAAAAAATACGTTGTTAATCAACGAAAACATCTATGACTGACCAAATAAACCAAACAACATCTTGCGAAACGGATAGCTCACAACTGGCTAAGGCTGAAACACCACATACTCGCCTGGCGAACTTAATGCTATATTGTTCTTGGTGGGAACCATGACACCACTACCGAACCCAACAAAACATCACCACAGTGCTCTTCCTATCAGAGCTTCTTTGCTTAATCGAAGTGGGTATAACACCAATGTCACCTCCATCCCCACCACCCTATAATCTGAATACATACTCCTTTATCCCCTATGAAGTATCGAAAAATGTGTTTTTTGAAATCCGATGGAGCTGTCGTAGAGCTCACATAAATAACCATCGTGTTGATTGCAAAACATATATATACGAGTACGAGTGTTGACGAAATACATCGAGAACCATTCGGTTGTACGTACGATGGGATCACAACTCGGAATCGATACATGAAGCTTCTTCCGGTTGGTGATCATCGGTGTCGACATGGGTCTACAATCCTCCATTAATGGAGATACGCGAGATATCCACAATATACTTCACTGCCTCGGAAGAAATGCCCCTCCTCTTGCCACCTCAAGCAAAAATGGCCCATCAAGCCGATGTCCTTCATCTCAAACTCGATGCAATATCTCTCTTGCAGTGCTCTACGAGTCTCCACACGTAGCAATGACCAATTCATCCACATACGGCACACGAGAATGAGGGGTCTATACCTGTCTCACAATAGTATATAAGTTGGGATCTTCCTCACTCTTTGTGAAACCATCTCTTGCAGAAGTATGTATCTGTCCTAGAGTACTGACTCCTAGGAGCTTGCTTTGGGCCATAAGAGACGCTTCTTTAGTGCACGTAGGACTCAACTTCCCATGCACCTCAAAGCCCTATGGCTGCTCAATGTACACCTCCTCCCCGCTATGAAGTCATTGAAAGTCGGTCTTCATCTGTACGGTGGATCTTCAGCGAGCGCGCCATCTACTTCTTGTCGATATAATGGGTGAATCAAGTATATCCAAGCCACGGGATTGAAGGTCTCTCATAATCTACTCTCTCTACCTAGGGAGAACCCTCTAGCCACAAACCTTTTGAATTTCTCAATGCTTCCATAAAACATACTTTACCTTGTAAATCCATCTATAAGTCACCACGTGTTGCCCTTGAGCCTTGGAACCACCTCCCAAACATCATTCTTCATCTTCAGAAAAATGATCCTTGCGCCTCTCCAAGCGGTAGCTGGGCACTCCTCATAGCTAGGCGGCACAAGGTGATGATGTTGGAAACCATTTCCATGTAAACTCTCGCTTTCCTCCTCAGTTATACCTTGCTCTCTCTGCCTCAGCTTTCCTCTCAGAAGACGACGTGCTCCTGAATCTCTTCCTCCTCTGGTGTCACAAAGCCACTTGGGCTTCTATTTCACCGAGCACACCACTCTCCCCCTTTGGAGAATGAAACTCCCCTCCTCAGCCAGTACGAACTCCGACTATGCGTCTGTGTCCTCTGCCGGACTTTGAACACAGCAGATGCTAAGGCACCTATGTGAGCCTCCATGGGTGGACTCCCTAGTGAACTGTACGTGGTGCTCTTCATGCTACTGAACCACCACCTCTGCGACTGCGAGGCCACGCTCCCCGCGATGGACGGACATGGTCATAGATGTACCTTTGGATCCTCACGATCCTACACCGCCCCCTTTGCATCTACGTATCGAATCAGCGCTGCGGGGAGTCTCGGCTGAGAGTCCGGATACTCCCTATCCCTATGACCTCTAAAAGCCTAGTCTCTGCCGCATCTCACATCACGATAACAAATTTCCTCTTAGTAGGAATATAGATGAGAGCTTTCAAGGTCTCCTTGTAGCCCACAAAGATACCCTTCTCTACATTGGGCTCTAGCTTGGTCCTCTTCTCCTTGGGTACGTAGGAGTATGCAATACACCCAAAGATATGAAAGTGACCAACATCGAGGCTTCAACTCGGCACTCTCTGGAGTCACATGCCCCGAGCACGATGCGGACTCTACTACAAGTATAAAGCAGTATGTAAACGCCTCTACCCACCAAAAACAAAGGTAACCCTTGATCATGTAACATGGCTTTGGTAACTCCAATCTTCCTCTCCCTTGACCCACTTAGTTATGTTGGGGGGTTTTAGACGTGAACTCCCCTCCTAATGCACGCACTCCACCCACGATACTCAAAAACTCTCCAAGGGTGTGCTCACCTCCGTTGTCGACCTCAAGGACTTGATCTTCCGACCTATATGTGTCTCCACAAGAGCTCTAAACTCTAAAGCTTCCTTGAAGACCTCACTCTTGCTCTTGAGAAATGATCAGTCCTCTGGAAGTGATCATCAATAGTAACACATAATACTCATATCCACTCAAGGAAACATGGAACATCCGACCGCTCATCGGAGATAAGATCAAATCAAGTATCAGAGATGCTCTGTTGTCCCCTTTGTTGGGAAAAGGGGATTTCGGCTTTGCCCATCACACACATCCTCTGCATGTATGGATATCGATCAATATTGTAATTTGACACACACGCAGTGATCTCCCGCAATGTCCTCAAGGCTCCATGATACATGCGCCCCCATCACACGGTGCCAAATCTCCTGCCGACTTAAACTTCTAGCTGCGTTGTCGGTCCTCTTGCTCAATTCCATAAGGGCTGAAATACTAAAAATTGTACACCTTTGCATGGCGTACAACTATCACTCTAAGTGACTCGACTAGGCCCTTTTGTATATATGTTTGTCCTCTCCTGAACAATATCTCATACCCTCTGACCACTCCAATGCTAAGATGGATGAGGTTCTTCCTCATCCTTGGCACATATAAAACATATGACACCTTCAAGGGAGGTTTGGGTTCCCAATCAAATATCGGTGTCCCACACAGGCTTCTCTAACAACAACATCATCACCTGAAATACTACCTCTATGTTAGTGCCACTCTGCGAAAGCTGCGAGAAGTACTCATGGACTCACAGTCATATGACGTGAAACCCCATTCACATGCAGGATACCCGAAGATGCTCGCTAGTAGAGGAAGTAGTAACCCCTACGAACCTTCGTGGCGGGTGATCTTGCACTGGTGGACTTTCTAGCTGCCCCGAACCCAAACTCTCGGTCAAATCTATAAATTCCTCGATATGCTGGTGATGCTACCATGAGTGGTTCTTCCCCTTCTTCTTCTTCTCCGAACACACAACTTCATAGTGTCCCATCTTGAAAACTCCAACACTTCACTTTGGAGTAGTCCTTCTACATGTTCTCTTGTTCCTTTACCTTTTCCTTTTCCCCCACCACCACTTGTGGGCTTGTGCTTCTTGCCTTTGCCTCTCTTGCCTTCGGCCAACAATGCTCTTGTAGTGTTCGGTGGAAATCAGCGAGATTTCTCCCATGAAGTGTTCCTTTGTCGGAAATATGAACAAGGCTATTTTAGAGATGGTCGAGTGGGAATTTACGGGATATGTCACCTCTAAAAAGGAGATGATATACGGAAGCAGATTGGCCCCATCTCGGGCCTACATCTATAGCTATGTAAATATTCACTCCTTGGGAAAACTCGGAAAGTGTTAGGGTCTGTGATTTGGTGATTAGCAAGCCAAGTGACGGGGTAACATCAAACCAATCCTTGGAGCAGGGACCCCAACCTACGGACTCGAGAGGTCTCTCTCTATTTGTGTAAGGGATATATGTGTGTTTGCTTCTTGTTCTGAATTTAGGCTAGTTATGAGGTAGGTTTTTTGTTTGTTTTTAGGTTTGTGAGGATGAAATGATCAAAGACTAAGATAGATAAAAATATTGTCATAGTAAACTGAGCTATGGGTTGAAAAGGTCGAAAGCTTTCCAAATGGTGATACAAGGTATGTTGAAGGTTGATTTGATCAAGGTAAAATGGATCTTTGGGTAAAATAGAGGAGGGATGGACACTAATTTTATGACGAACAAAGGCTTTCAAACATAAATAGTTCCAATACTTGGGCTTATAAACATGGTAAGGATAACCATTAATCATGAGAAATGTAACTATAAGGCGATAAGTGCACGAGGAAATAAGCATTCAAGCAATACATAGAGATATATGACTCTCCTAACTTTGAAAATTGCTATCGGACTTTGGGGAAAGACAATTAAGACAAACAAATAGCTCAAATCCACACCTGAACAAATGCCTAAGCATAGCATTCCAAGCTATCGAGCACTTTGAAGCAAATTGCATAGTTTTAGGCAAAGAGCAAGATCGTGCAAGACCTCCTGGTTCAACTAACGACAATCGAAAAATCCAAGAAAGGTTTCGGAGGTGGAGCCATGACTAGCCATGAGTGGCGGGGCATACCATGAATAATACTTAGCATGCATAAAACCATAAATGAAACAAGCAAACAATTTCTTGATTATCAAAGAGCAATCAAGGATTCTTTGATATTGTTAGTCATCGGTATTTTCCCTCTTTGTTGTTGATGACTAAATTCCTAGATGAGTTTTCTAGAAGCTGATCTCCATATGTCAATTTGTCATCTGAAAACCCCAGACAAATTTTTCCCTCCTACCTTTTCAATTAGCCACTGACGAGATAAAACCTCATTGTCAAGCCCTATCTAGCCTCGATCATACTAGCTTGTCCATTAGCTCCAAATAAAACAATCCAAATCACATCAGGAAGTCCCCCCTAAGTTAAGTGGTAGCGCTTTAGAATTTCTCCCCTTGGAAAACTATCCTAAAAGCCAAGAACCTCTATCTACTATCAGCAGTCCTATGAAGACCTTCTATTCTTGCAAATAAATTTGGTTACCAGATTAAGTCGTGCCACTAACAAGCCTTGAAGTCCCGGCAATGCATGTGCCATAGGTCAAGGCGATATTAGGTAGTTTTACGGTGCTTGATGGATATTTCAAAGATAAAAGTGATGGGCGGTAAGGCAATGATGAAAAGGAACATTATGGCAGCCAACACGGCAATAAGCATGAGGGTGATGAAGCACAAAAGAAAAACGGTGAAGGAAAGAGCTTGTAGCAGGTCATGAAGAAAGCATTCGACAAAGACAAAAAAACAACCCTCGAGAAGCAAGCCGATGAGGGAAAGAAAATACAAAACATGGATCATGAGAGAATTCTCCAAAGCATGTGCTACTTTCCTCTCCTAGGCAGGGGCCATGACTTCTTCACCAAATCTAGAATGCCAAGCAACAAAAGAAAACTAAGAAAAGCTCAAAAGCGCCCAAAGAGGGCGTCTAGTGAGAAAAAGGAAAAAGACACCACTAGGCTTCCCGATTTTCGCTCGAGCTTCTGTATGTTTACAAAGCCTTGAGAGACTTGCTCACCAAAATTGAGCAAATTTTGACATGTTCTTGTTTGACATTTTTGGGCCTAATTGCATAAAATCATGGGTGCCGCCATTTTGGTTTGGAGCATCCTAAAATCTTGATGGTACCATTGGATGCATTAAATTCGGGGACATCTACTCGAGGGTAGGATCGGTTGAAGTTGTTTTGGTCCCCAAAGATACAAAAAGCACTCACTTTTGCGACAATGCGCCCCACATATCAGCAAGGCCTGTTTTGGGGTTTTCCTGCTCAATCCCGGTGGCCCCACTGTAGCTCTAGGCATCAGTTTGGGAAAAATTAGTTGTTCAAAAATTATACATCCATAGATTTCCAACGAGCCATCACGGTCCTTGTTTGCCAGAGCATCGGAAGACCACTCAAAGATCATCAGGAAAGACGGGGCAATTTTCTCTTAGTGCGCCCTTAGCGCTTTGACCAAGAAGATTTCACACAGTAGCCTTTCAAAATGTCGTTAAACTATTTTGGACATTTTCAGTCATAAAAATTCAGAATTTATTCCATTTTTTAGCATTTTAAGATATTTTTTGGATGTTTGTGCCTTAGGCTGCAGAAAGCTGAGGACAAAGTTTAGATATTTATTTGAACAGTGGCTAGCTAGTTGCTTTGGTTAGTTTTTCCTCCTCTTTGGCCTATATGGCTTCAAGAGGATTCATTGTAATAGAGGGCTTAACTTGATGATAGAAGCAATATGTGGTTATATAAGCTTTGGAAGAAATACTTGTCTCATGATTTTGGATAGTCTCTTGGATGTTCTTGGATGATGAAGAGGATTGTTGTTAGATTCCATGACTTGGTAGAATGGTATAGTCTCTCTCTCTTTGTTTTGTTTCCTAGTTTTCATTCATAAATCTATTTTTTTCTTGCTTGCTATAGAAAAATAGAGAACAAATTTGAGACATGCCCTTGGAGGCACCTCAAATTTCTGTTTCTTCATAGTTTACATGTTTTCTTCATTCTTAGTCACATTAAAGAATTCTTGATTGCTCTTTAATAACTTAAGGATATTGTTGCTTATTTCATTATGGTTTTAGCCATGCTAAGTATGATTTATGATGCATACTGCTTACTCATGGCTAGCCATAGCTCCATCCATGAAATTTCTCTTTGGTTGATTAGATTGTCATTTTGTTGAACCAGGAGGTCTTGTTGATCTTGCCCTTTGTCTAAGACTATACAATCTTTCATTTTCAAAGAAATTGTGATAACTTGAAATCTTTTGTCTTAGGCATTAGGAATAGTGATTTAAGTTGTTTTTTTGTCTTCGTCGTATTTCCCCAAAGTACGTGCTTAAATTTCCCAAAGTTAGAGAGTTATATATCTCTATGCATCACTTGAATGTTTATTTCTATGTATTGATTAGCTTCTAGTTACATTTCTCATGATTAATAGTTTGCCCTACCATGTTTATGTAAGCTATTAAACTAGTTATGCTTGAAATCGTTGTTGTTCACAAACTTCGGTGTCCATCTTACTCCATTTTCCCCAAGGAATCCTTTCTACCTCGAATCAAATCGGCCCTTCAACAACCTTGTATCACCATATGATGACTTTCTTGACCTCTTCGACCCCATAGCCCAGTTGATCGACATATTTTCACCTATCTTATATCTTTGATCAGTTTCATCCCTCACAACCTAAAAACCAAAACCAAAAAACCTACTTCATAACTAGCCTAAAATCAGAACACAATAAGAAAACACACAGATATCCCTTACACAAATAGAGAGAGCCCTCTCTGAGTCTAGGAAGGCTAGGTCCTTGGGCTCCAAAGATTGGTTTGATGTTACACTGTCATTTGGCTTGCCAATCAGCCAAATCATGGGACCCTAACATAATGGTGATCATGGTGGGACTTTGAGTCAAAACATCCTAGGTATCTCTTAGGAACTCTCAAAACCTCAGTCAAACTTAGAAGAGTAGAATCTAGCTTTTTCACCATCTTAGCAAAATGATGATTCAGGCCTAGGAAAATCTTCCAAACCTCACAAGCAAGCAGTCCATATCATCATTTAGAGTAAACTCTTTTTGTTATCACCACCCTAGAAAAGTGATGAAACAGTAGAGAACTTTAATAAACCATAGGCTTCACATAAAAACTCATAAAACCCCAAAACATTCTCAAACATTGGTTTTTCCCTAGTTACCGTGTGACCATAGCCACATCTTTACAAAAAACAAATTCGAAGTTCCACTATCGACTGCACTAGCCTCCAGTAGGCCTATTACTCAACTAGTCCTTATAAATCTCCTACGAATGCCTTAAGCAATCCCAATCATGCTGATGGTGGTTAACACAGTTCAAATCCTGCACCTGGAAACTCCACAACCTTCATTATACCAAAAGACTCCACTGGTAGAGAACTTTAGACTGATTGAAAAGACACAGTGACCCTATCTAATTAACAAAGATGGATCCAAGGACACAAAGGAGATATGCTCCGATGAGCAGAGAACATATCCCTGGATTTCCACACAAAATTCCTAAAGACATAAATTGGATAGAAAACCTACCTATCTTTCGAGATGAAAAGGTTGATGACCCATTGTTACATCTCATCAATTTTTATATACATGTATGGAGTTTAAAGGTTGAATGGAATGATGACTACCTGATGAAAATGTTCATGGGTACATTAGAAGGAAAGGCCCTAGAATGGTATGAAGGCCTAGAACTTGGCATCTTGTTTTCTTTGAAGGATTTCCACAAAGTATTTTGTAAACACTATATAGGGCATTGTCCACCTCTATCATTGGCTGAAAATTGTTTTGATCAATCTGAATATCTCATACAACACCTTGTAAGCATTGATGAAAACTTAGGAGATTGGCATCCTGAGGATTATTTAGAGGATATCCATAACTTTCTTACCCAAAATAACCATCAAGATGACCAAGAAGTGTTGGTCCCAGATGAAATCCATCAAAAAATAATAGAGGATCCACAAGAGCTCGTTGAAAAGGTTGAAACAAATAACAATCCATCTTCCCTTCATTGTAAAATACAAGAGGACATTGAGCCACAAGATCAACTTCCACAAAAAATGGAAAGCAATTGTTGCCCAATCCAAAGAAAACAGAAAATACCCCCTCCTTTAACTGAAGAGGAAATATATCAGATGTTATCCACTATTGCCTTACCTACTAAAGAAATTGCTCATAAAGAAACAATAGAACAAATTATTGTTGAGGTTGAAATACTTCCTCAAAAAGACATTCATCCTTGTGAGCATTCACAAAAGGAAGAGAGACATCATAGTTCCACCCAAAAGAAGAGAAGGACACCACCCCTTTCAACAAAAGAAGAAACCAATGAAATCCTAAGCATACAGGCAACACCCAAACCTTTTTGTAAAGAAGAAATGTATATGTGTTCTACTGCTGATTTATCTACTAATGCATTTTCTCATACTAAAAGTACAGAACAGATTGATGCTAATAATAAAATTTCTTCTCAAGAAGACTGCCAAAGAATAGTCCTAATCATCAGGATAATGGCTCACAAACAGGAATCATCTCACTAAATCAGGGTATACCAAAATTGTTTGAAGGTGGCATAACATTACTATTTTAAATTTCAGAATCAGATAATCATAAAGAGGGAGAAGGGATTCTTTCTCAAAATAATCACAAGGTTAGTCAAGTAAAGGAGGGAGTAATCCTAAATGAAGCCTAATTCTCAAATCCTCTAGGCCAGTTATTATTCGAAGATCCCTTTGTTGTTTCCTTAGAGGCCTTTAAAGAGGGAGTAAAACATGTCAAGAACAGTGTGTGGCAGAGTTTAAAGAAATTTTGGAGCACTGCTATCCGAAAACAAGTGAGGTGGAAGTGGCCTTTTCATTTCTTCAACATCATCAAAGAGCTGAACCGAGATCAACCATGCAATCATCTACTTGACTGGCTATATTGGAAATAAGAGTTCACCAAATGAATGTATGTTGTGTATAGTTTAGATTAGGATAGATAGAGTCAAAGGGAAAGTCAAGCCTGCTCAGAGCATCTTTTCGCTCTAGATTGTTTAAAGAAAAGAAAGGAAATACAGAACAATAAAAAGTAGAAAAAGAGGGCAAGCTAAAAGAAATGGTACAGCCTTCAGCCCAAAATAGTCATCTAAAGCGCGCAGTGCCTTAAATGTCGTTTACTGTGAGCTCAAATGTCTTATTCAATTATCTCAATTGCAGCCCAAATGTTTTAAAATTTATTTGCCGTATAAGTTAGTGAGTGGAAAAGATGTTCAATGTTCCACATTACAAGCTGACTTATCAAAGAGAGATTAGGAGACACCGCATACATAAAACAGAATCCGTAAGGGCTATGAAACTAGCCAGAGTAAGCCCTATCCAGAGCTTGTTTTCCTAGTTTTCATTAATAATATAATACAGACCGGAGTGCTCGGACAGTGCTACAAGTACAGACAGAAAAATCCCATCGTCTAATCACAGGTTGGTCATTTTTTAATTTCGTGTTTTAGATTAGAGAATGAAATCCCGTCAAACAGCTTAATCTTGACAGTCGATATAGCATAGGTAGAGAAACAAAGGAGTTCATCAGTTTAATCTGAACTCCCAGAAGATATAAGTGTAGCATTAGATAGTTTATGTTCTGAAAAATATCATGTCAGAAGGTTGCTAGCCAAAATGCACCTAAAGAAGAAAAATGTTAGGAAATATAGTGGAGTAGGTAGAAATTACATTGATGCTAAACATGCTGTGAATTTTCAGAAATGGCATCAAGAAAGAATGAAATTTACGCCAATGGATAAGGCACTGGTCTTCATAAGCCAAATATCTAAGATTCTGGACACCTCCTAAAAAGGAGCTGCCCTCCCCAAATGGAGCCACTGTTAGTCATCAGTATTTTTCACCTGTTGTTGATGACTAAATTCTAGCTTAGTTTTCTAGAAGCTGATCTCCATATGTCAATTTGTCATCTAGAAAACCCTTTAAAAAAAAATTTTCCTCCTAATTCTTCAATCAGTCAAGAAAGACAACCTCATTGTTAAGCCCTATCTAGCCTAGTCATACTAGCTTGTCCATCAGCTCCAAAGAAAACAATCCAAATCTATCCAGGAAGTCCACCCTAAGTTAGGTAGTGGCGCTTTAGGAATTTCTCCCTTGGAAAACTATCATAAAAGCCAAAGAACCTCTATCTACTATCAACAGTCCTAACAGACCTTCCTATTCTGCAAAAAAAATTTGGTTACACCCTCAAGTCGCGCCACTAACAAGCCTTGAAGTCTCAGCAATGCATGTGCCATAGGTCAAACTGATATTAGGTAGTTTTACAGTGTTTCAATGGATATTTCAAAGAGAAAAGTGATGGGCAGTAAGGTAGTGATGAAAAGGAACATTATGGCAGCCAACACAGCAATAAGCATGAGGGTGATGAAGCACAAAACAGTGAAGGGAAAGAGCAAGATAGTCATGAAGAAAGCAGTGACAAAGACAAACAAGGCAACCCTCAAGCAAGCACTGATGAGGGCAAGAAAATACAAAACATGGATCATGAAGGGCATTCTCCAAAGCATGTGCTAGCTGCCTCTCCTAGGCAAGGGGCCATGACTTCTTCACCAAAGGTAGAATGCCAAACAACAAAGAAGAAAACCAAGAAAAGCTCTAAATTGCCCAAAGAGGGCGCCCAGTGAGAAAAAAAGGAAAAAGACACCTCTAGGCTTGGAATTTTGGCCCGAGCTTCTAGACATGTTTCTAAAAATCCTTGAGGGACTTGCTCACCAAAATTGAGCAAATTTTGACATGTTCTTGTTTTTTGACATTTTTAGGACTAATTGCATAAAATCATAGGCACTGCCATTTTGGTTTGGAGCATCCTCAACTCTTGAGAGTGGTACCATTGGATGCATTAAATTTAGGGGCATATACTCAAGAATTTTCATAGCATTTGAAGTTGTTTTGATCCCCCGAAGATACAAAAAAAATTCACTTTTTCGACAATCTCCCCACATATTAGCAAGGCCTATTTTTTTGGTTTTTCCACTCAATCTAGTATTTGACAAACTTTCAGGAATCTTTTGGTAAAATTAAATATTTTAAAAAGGTAGACATCCATAGCCTACACCAGCTACTTGGTCTGCTTTCACATCTCAAAGTCATCCTAAAGACAAACAATTTTTTCATTGATGTTTCATGCTTTTTGACCAAAAAAGGAAGATTTCTCAAGTAGCCTTTCAAAATGTGCGTTAAGCTATTTTGGGACATTTTCAGTCATAAAAAGTCAAATTTCTTCCCTTTTTTATCATTTTAAGATATTTTTTTGGATATTTTTGTGCCTTGGGCTTTGCAAAGCCTCAAGGACAAGTTTAGATATTTATATTGAACCAATGGCTAGCTAGTTGCCTTGGTTGGTTTTCCTCCTCTTTGGCCTATATATTTCAAGAGGATCACTAGTATATATGAACTCGATGAATAGAAGTAATATATGCTTTCATAGTTTCTGGGGAACACCCTACAAGTTTTGGATAGTCTCTTGATGTTCTGATGATGAAAGAGGATTGTTGTTGGATCTCATGATCTCAAGAGAATGGTAGCGTCTCTCTTTTTCTCATTTTCATTCATAAATCCTGCTCAAGTCAATATAGAGGAAGAGAGAACAAATTTGGGACACATTTCGGGAGGCACCCTAATTTTCTTTTCTATTTTCATAAATTTTCCATGTTTTCTTTATTCTTAATTACATTAAATAATTCTTGATTGCTCTTTAACAACTTAATATACACACATATTTCATTCATGTTTATGTATGTTACACACTTATATATGCCCGCTACTAATGGCTGTGCCATAGTTCATCCAGTGAAATTTCTCTGTCGATCATTAGATTATTGGTTTAAGAACTTACTGATAGTCTTGTTCTGATCTTGCCCTTTGCCTAAGACTATGCAATCTTGTTTTCAAAGTGCCCAATAACTTGAAGTACTGTGTTTAGGTGTTCTGGCATAGTGATTTGAGTTGTTTGTCTATCTTAAGTGTATTTCCCCAAAGTCTGGTAGCCATTCCCCAAAGTTAGAGAGTTATATATCTCTATGCATGGCTTGAATGTTTATTTCTATGTATTGATTAGCTTATAGTTACATTTCTCATGATTAATGGTTTTCCCTACCATGTTTATGTCAGCTATTAAACTAGTTAAGCTTGAAATATTTTGTTATTCACAAACTTGATGTCCATTTTACTCCATTTTTCCCAAAGATCCTTTCTACCTCGAATCAAATCGGCCCTTCAACAGCCTTGTATCACCATCTGAAAGCTTTCTTGACCTTTTCGACCCCATAGCCTAGTTGATCTGACATCTTTTTACCTATCTTATATCTTTGATCAGTTTCATCCCTCACAACCTAAAAAACCAAAACCAAAAAAACCTACTTCATAACTAGCCTAAAATCAGAACACCATAAGCGAACACACCGATATCTTTTACATATAATAGAGAGAGCCCTCTCTGAGTCCAGGAAGGCTAGGTCCTTGGGCTCCAAAGCTTGGTTTGATGTTACACTCTCATTTGGCTTGCCAATCAGCCAAATCATGGGACCCTAACAAGTTGTAGCACTAGTGTGGTGTGAGTGCAATAATTTAACTCAAATTAGTTGAGTTAAAATTAGTTTAAATAGTTCTAACTGAATGATGAGATAGTGGAAGATCAGGTGAATTAAATTAGATTTAATTAACAAGTAGTGATATACCAAGTAATTGATGATTCACTATTAATATTTTCATGCATGCCAATTTTTATGATGACCCAGTTGAGACAAATTTTGAAGGGAAGTAAACTATCATTTGTATTATTAGCGAGTTTCCCAGGTGCAATTATAAATCCATGGGATTCCCATGATGGATTTCATAGTCAAGGAAGGTTGGAATTCCTATTTAATATGGAATATTTTTCTTAGGGATTATGTGAGCAAGGCAGGTGGAAGGTGGGAAGGAAATTGGCTATGTATTGGTCAAATTTTCCTTAAGTCATTGTGAGATGATTTATAGAGTGTTTGAGGTTCTTGTGAGAACACATGAATTTTGTTGTTTCATAATTCCTTGGTTAATTATAAAATAGATATGGAGGGGATTTGAGCAATTTATTTCCCCAAGAAAATCTTGTGTTGTGTGATTGATTTACTTCTTTCTCTTACTTTCATGTGATTGAGAGATCGCGATTTATATTCCACAAATAATTTAGAAGAATTCACTATTTTGTTTTAGTACATTGCATGAACATATTGAATCCATTGGTGTAATTTATACATGGTATCAAAGTTCCAAGAATCACAATGGTGGAGAAGAAAATTAGCTAAGGAACAAGGTCTTAAAATTGGTGATAGACTTTTGAACTGTCAATAACCCACTCAATATGCTCTTACTAGTTTAGCTCTAATATGCACTCCAAGTTAATGGAACTATAATAATTTGAATAGATAGGATAAAGGCAAGATGAGGATTACACTGGCTGAGTTCAGAGACACTAAGGACATCGAACCTAATAATGTAGATGCTACTCCCAATCATGTAGATGCTACGT